>CM076570.1:562303708-562903708 GCA_034641835.2 Pinus albicaulis | reverse complement strand
TGTGCCTCTTGCTGATTTTCCTGAAGTAGAAATTTCCCGCTTCTTCCTTGTTTGGTTTTTGCTCCTCTTTTAGATTCTTTCTTATATCTGTAGATCTAAATATATCAAGAGTTTTTAACTCCAATAGGAGTGTTTTATTTCCACCCTTGCTGTGTTACACCTATTTTCTACAGACAGAGTCTGAAACGGGTCAGGTAGTGTCTGGATCTCACCCTCTCTTTAGAGGTGACATATCCAGTAAAAGCCCCTTCAGTCTATCTCTGGTTTAGAAATTTCTGCTGTGTTTCCCCTTGTTGTGAACCCATAGTGGAATATCTTAATATATTCCCTACTGAGCCTATTCTTCCCATTTTGGTTCATTACATAAAGCAAATTATAATATTCATTCTTGAATGCAAAATGTGTGGTATGCATTTTGAAATTTCTAGTTTACTATCACCTCACATCCAAAGTAGTATTTCTATGTACATTAATGAAAAATGTTATTTACTAGATATTTTTTAATGTAATTTAATTTTTTATGAAATTGTTTGACACATCTATGTACACCTAGAATTTTATGATTGTTTTTAGATGTACATATATATGTATTTTTTATTAAAACATTATAAGAATGATTTCAAATGAAAAATGTATGAGTTAAATGCAAATTTTATTTCATTGTTACATATTCATGAACTTAAATATATATGTATTTAACCCACGTAATATGTAATACCATATATTATTGTTTTAAATGACACATGATCATGTGAAAAATGTACCTAAATATCACTTTTGATATATGTGTGTCCTAAATATATAACATTCATATATGTTCAAATGCATTTAACATGTACCAAATGTGTTTTGTAATTTGCAATTGAACAATCTAGATTCATTTTAAATAACAAATGACAAAACAACTTGAGCTTTAAAAACATAATATTTAATCTAAGATTGAATCTAAGTTAACATTATAACAAGAAGTTATCATGTATTCAAAATGTAATGTAACTAAATGCATTTATGTACTTCAATAATTGTTACATATTCATTAACTTAAATATGTATTTAACCATCTATATTTTGTTTTAAATGACACATGATCATGTGCAAAATGTACACCTAAATATCACTTATAATATATTTATGTCCTAATTATATAATGTAATATTCCAAATTTTCCATCAGTTAATTGGAATATTAGAGTTCTTACTTTTCTTAATTATTTAAGTAAATAAAAGGGTGGAGGGGCCCATAAACCCAATAGATGAATAAAATCCACTTATGTTGTGTGAATGTGGGTTATTTAGGTAGTGGATCAGCATTATGGAGTAGTGGAGCAGCTTATTGATGAAGGAAGAGTGGATATTATAGAGAAATAATGAGGAAGATGATGGAGATAGTGGAGGAATAAAAGTAATATCATGGAGAAATAATGATGAAGTGATGGAGGAAGTGGTGCATGAAATGCACACATGATGGACGGAGTGGAGAGTAAATGCAGAGATCATGGAGATCATGGAGGATATCGCAGTCTTCATGGAGGCTAGTGGCCACATGTGTAGCGCAGTAATGAGGTGGGCCAAGGCTAGGGAAGGCTCACAAGCATAAAAGGAAGGTGAGGGCAGCCATAGGGGTCATTCTATATTTTGATATTGTAGTGTCATTTCAACATTTATTTGCATGCTTCAGTTGTTTAGCTAAGTCTATTGTGCTTTTTAGCACACGGGTGTCTTTGAGCGGAGATCCCACCCTTATCCATGCGGGACTTCAAGTGCCTACTCTAGAAATTTTTCTTCGAGCAGCCATTCATCATTTGGAAATTTTTCCATATTCAACCCCTCTCTTTAGCACATATAGCTTCAGGAATTATGCATTCTTGCCTTAGGGTTTGAGAGGAGGAAGGTAGTTCTTAGTATTTCAGCTAGGAAACCTGTCGAGGGATCAAATATTCACCTTGTGCATCCATTTCATTCTTCTGGGAGTAGCATTTCTACATCTGGCATTGGGCCATCATTATACTCCTCTACCCAGTAGAATTTCCTGTAGGAATTACACATTCCAGCAGTGTAGGTTCATGGGAGGAAGAAATTTCCAAGTATTTCAGCTTGGAATCCTATGAGGGATCATCCCCTCACTTTGGTGAGATTATTTCCATCAGCTATGAGCATTATTGCATCATATAGCAATAGGATACAACTTCATCCCTCTTGATATCGCAATCACTTCCAACAGTTGTGCAGATTAGCAGTTGTGGGAATCGGGATAAGGGGCCAAC
This sequence comes from Pinus albicaulis, assembly GCA_034641835.2. NCBI lineage: Eukaryota > Viridiplantae > Streptophyta > Pinopsida > Pinales > Pinaceae > Pinus > Pinus albicaulis. The sequence continues at coordinate 562,901,445 of CM076570.1, read as the reverse complement.
CCTTCATGCATTGAGCTGATTGGGTGTTATTGCAACTATTGGGTCAAAAAGGTGATTGTTTTAAGGGTAACCTTAATGATTTACATTAATTATCAACCTAGGGTAAGTCTTGTTATTTCAAGGGTTTAATAAAAATACATGCGAGTGACATCAGAGGTTAACTACTTGATATCGTTGTCAGAAAGATTATCTAATTCTCGAAGTTAAATCAAACATCAAACCAACTTGAAAGTCAACTATAAAATACTTCAGACATATCAAAGGAGCAAGTTCTTGTTCTAAGATTATGCATAAATAACCACTCAAGACTGAAATAAAGGATAAATTGCAATTGAACAACACACTTTGATGAATTGAACAACAACCTTAATGAATTGAACATCAGCCCTAATGAATTGAAAAGAAATCAAGTATTATAGATTTTGCAATGGAATTATCTATCAATCAACTAATAGCATCATTTGGAATTAAACATCAAACCAAGTGTTCATACTTATGATGGAAAGATTCAAGAAATAACTGTATACATATTTAAACAGCAACTGCACTGAAACTAGTCTAACGAATGTAAAAGAGGCACTTCCTAATAAAATTACATGAATGATAAATCTAAGATAGTGAAAAGGAAGTTATAACATATCACACCTATGATTAACCAATCGAATGCTAATGCTATGAAATTCAAAGGATAACTAAAAATGCAAGATCTATAAATAAATGTATAGCACAGAATAGCAGGAGAACTCACAGGGCTGGGCTCGAAGCCTCTAGAAGTCTTCTGCCAAGAAATACTCAGAATTTGTTTATACTGAAAACGCCAATTTCTTCATTAATAAATAGAGCAATACATTAGCACGAACTCAACAATTCTATCTGAATATGTTTATTACTAGAAAATTAGAATACATGAATTATCTTCCTTTCTCTTTCACCTCCAACCTTTTATAGCTTAAAGGTGAAATAAAACATAGCAATGGATCCTCCCCATCAGGAGATCATGTCGCTTCATGGCTATCACTTGAATACTCCAAGAGTAGGCATGCCTCTACATCTTCCACTGATTCAGAGGAGCTTATACGATTCCATTTGATTTTCTTGTCTACTGTCATGTGGTCATCCTGGTCAACAATTTGGTTGTTTCGCTTCCCTATCAATAAAGACAACAAAAAAATCATTTTTTATGCGATTAAACACGCATTTTATCAATAATTTATTCTACCTTACTTTTTCATTATTTTCCTTTACTTTATTGCTAATATGAAGGAAAAAAATATAAATTAAATGAAAAATTGTGGTAAATCATCAGCCCAACATACTCCCCTGCTTACCTTTTTGCAGGTCCTCGTGTGAACAGATGGTTGAGGTGTAGTTGGGTTAAATAATATGCAGGATATATTTCTTCCTTGTAAATTCTAAAACCATGTTTTTGTTTTATCTTTGCGAATGTTGAGTTTGTGTGCCCCTCTAGTAACTCATAATCATGTTGATAGTCTTCAGGAGGGTACCATATGATGGGGAATTTGTATCTGCACCCTATCCATGTAGGACCCATGTTCAAAATTAGGTTATTGTACAGAAGAAAACGGGAAGCAACAGCTTTAAAGTTCCTATACCCAAATGGTTCTTTGTTCTAAACATTATTTGTAGAGGCTTATCATCTCTATTTGGCTACTGATAATGCTTCTTCCTAAATATCCTGGAAGTATGCCCGCGCATTCTGCACAATATCCTTGTGAATAGGTCCCAATTTGTCTATCACTCCTTTCCATTACATAAACTTCTTATGTTGAGTAAACAAGTATAGGGGTTTGGTAGGTTCCCCTCTGACCCATATATCTAAGCCATGTTCTCTTTTCTGAAAGGTATTGTAGGCCTTAGCCCATCTAGTCTTATTTTTTGGCAAAGGATAGAAAAGCTTGGAACTGGATGTCCCCTATGAAGGGACTGGGGTTATTGTCTCTATCATCTTATATAAAGAAATTTTTCAAATATAATTCACACAAAAGGTATTGGGTTTGTTCATCCTGATCGTTATAACATTGGAAAAACTCTTCAATGGTTTTTAAGGTAGTGGGTTTCCCTACTCTGATAGCTTTTATTTTTAGCAACAGATATCTTTCCACTAAGAATAAATCATAATTAGTGGCTGGTGCCCTACAATTTAATACATCTGAGTAAAGAGAAAAAATAGCACTGGTTTGTTTCTTAGCCTGTTCCATTTGATCCTGTGCCTTCTTCACTTTTTCCCTTTCTTCGCTAAGTTGGGAAAAGGTTTTGTCTTCAATTGTAGAAAGGTCTTTGAATCGCTTTAGTAGTGCCTGATGTTCCTGTAACGGTACTACTTCCTTCATTTACTAGGCCAATTCATGTTGAACTTGAATTAATTCGTTGTGAAGCTTTTGATTGGAATATTTTTCTATCAGAGTAGTGTGAGCAGGTGTTACCTCTATTTGAGTCTCCATGTCTCCTGTAAGTATAAAATCAATATGCATAGAGACTTCAGCAGTGTTTATCAAATCCATCTATATAGAGGCTTCAACATTATCTATTAAATCAGTATGTACAGAAACTTTAGCAGTATCTATTAAATCAGTTTGTACATAAACTTCAGCAGTATCTATCGTTTGGGTAACAAAATCTGTTTGGGTTTCCATGGTAGCTAATTCCTTCTTAGGCTTCTAAGCCTTGTCTACTTCTTCCAACCATTTCCTTAACTGTTTTACCATTTTTCTCAATTTCCTGCATTTCCTATTCATTTTTCTTAAATTAATCTCAGTTGATTTTTATTTTGGCAAGGTTTTGGCAGGAGAAGGAGTAGCAGTGGCTTCGAGTTCAGGAATGGTTGTGCCAGTTCTAAGGTTATCATAAATGATGTTTTCTTCAGGCGTTCAAGAGGTTCTTTCAGCATTGATATCTTGACTGGGTGGAATAATATTTTCTTCAAGCGTCAGGGGAATTGTCTCAATACTTGTGCCATGTTCTAATATAACAGTATCCCCTGACTGGTTTCCAGACTCAGATATTCTCTCTATCTGGTCTCCCCTATTCAGCCATTAATTATCAAAAGGGGATAAAATCATCAAATCCTGCAATTCATCATGGGGAGGTAGGATTTCAGTATTTCCAGAGCTGCCAGCAAAGGTATATTGGCTCAAATGGTCCCTATGTTCCTCAGATTGTTCAGATGGGTTCCCAATTTCATGAGATATTCTCATTTACTCTAGTACTTGAGCCATTTCTTCCTCGTAGTCTTGTAAAGACATATTTTTAGGGCTCAGAGGTGGTGTATGGGATGGTCCTTCCTCATCTGGAAATACAGAGGTGTTTTGTCATATTTGTAACCTTTCAAACTGTCTCCATTTCCCTGTTCTATGGTCGAAACATGGGTTATCTTCCCTCTTGCTCTCTTGGGTATGGCTATTCTAGGGAGTTCAATTTTTGCTCTGTCAGGGTTTTCTTCAGGGGAAGGTAGGGCAAGATTAACAAATTTGTCCCATGTTAATTGATCTTTGTTTAACTCATGAATGATAATCAATTTAATCAAGCCATGGTGACTAATAGTTGCTTGAGGGTTTTAACTCTTCTAATCTGAACAACAGTATCATGCAATATAGAGTTTAGGAAAAAGAGAAAATTAACTGAAATTTTCCGCTTGAGAACATCTAATAGTTTAAGTTGACAAAACTTTACCACATCCTAGCATCCGTCGCATGCGATATATATTTGAATGAAGACTGCCATTTCTTGCCAAATCTGCTGCAAGGATGCGGGATTAATACCTTTCCCTTTTCGTTCTAGTGGCTCACCTAGGTATTGGTACACTGAAATTTCTTCTTGTAGAAAGATGTGTTTATCAATCCATCTTTCTCCTTCTATTGGAATTCTGGAGACCTCAGCGATGATTTCTTCAGAGACTAATATGATTCTTCCTTTGACTATGGTATTCCCTTCTCACAAGTTTTGAAAGAATTCAATTGTTGTCTTTGTATTAAACCCTTGTAGTCTATGTAGATATGGAATCCACCTAGCTTGCTGGAGAATGGTGCGAGTTGATTCTAAGGCTTGAAAATTTGTGGGTTCATTGCGGAGAGAATTTCCACCCATGGCTATTATGTTTTCAGAACTAGTTTCTTCACCTTTCTACATGCATTTCTTTCGGCTCTGTTAGTTAAAAAAACATAAACACTACATGCAGCTTTTATAAATATATTATTAAAAATGTGACTTCATGACGTAAGTGATTCTTTCATCCAATCAGCATATTTGAAGGGAGTCGCATGGTTAATTCGCATGCTTATTCATTATGAATATTCGTACCCCCTCCGAGGAGACAAGGGCGTCCACGGCCTTAAAGCTCAAGAAAAGAGGAAAGGTGGTAATAATCATGAATGCACACAAAGTAAAGGTCATAATTTGGTAATAATCACAAATTTACATCAGGTGGAAATGACCAAAGAAGGGGAGAAAAGAAGAGTAGCAATTATTATGAAAAGATGTTCTATTTTGACAGCATAGTATGACGGAAGCATGACAGGTGACAGATTATGATTGATGTTTTCATCCCTTAATTTAGCATGAAAAGATAATTCACTCATAGTTAATTATGTGAGTAGGTAGTGTTAAAACTTATTCAAGCAGTGCATTTATTTTCAGGAATGGATCAATATGAAATAGTGCATATAAAATTAATTGGCTATTATTAGAAAAATACTTCGATACCACAAGCAGAGCCACTACTACTATCAGGCGTCCATAGCCTCAACAGGGTTGCTATTTTAACCCAGAAATGAGCCAGAATCCTCTATTTAAAAGTATACATTTTGCTTGTTTTATGGAGAGACCACTATGTTGGTGTGGTGGTGTTGAAGCCTCAAAAATCGTTGCTTCAAACATTGGGGGAAAACCACCATGTCCTGACCTTAGGACAGCTCCTTTTTCCGTTTGGTGTGGTGGCTCCTACTAGATTTATAGGACCAGTTTCCTAATAATAAATGGATTGGTGATGGATTTTTTGTGTAAGTGGATAAATGGAACTAACTAACTGAGCTAATCTATCTAATTTAATCTATAACTTACAAATAGTCCTAAAACTAACCTGAGTATTAAACATGAATACGACTTAAAGATTGTTTCAATTGAACAAATAACCATGAAAATGTATTATTATTCAATAGAAAGATGTAGTATCATATAATGATAACTCTGTTTAAGAAATTAAAAAGATTCAGAATAGCACATCACATTCATAATTCTATATATCATTTGCACATACTATGATAGATGAATATTTCTATATCTTCAGAAATGATATGATAAAGAAATATTTAAGAAACAAGCATATATAAATGATAGCAAATTTCAAACAGAATACTTCATTACATAAAGAAAATAAAAGTAAATCGATATAAATACCAAATTCATTTAGATATTGTCTTGATGCAATTCTATATCCAGATCCTACGCTTTAACTTAGAACAATATTCAATGTACAGAAATGCAACTCTCAAAAATAATTCACCATGAAATCACAGGAATCATGTGCTTTAACTTAGAACAATATTCAAGGTACAGAAATGCAACTCTCAAAGATAATTCACCATAAAATCACAGAATGTGATCCTTTATAAAAAATAAGATATTCAATGGAGTACATAAATGTATTATCCAAAGCCCAAAATATTACAAATTCAAGACCCCTTTCTAAATGCATGAAAGGGGTTTAAATAGGAAATTAACAAAACAAATTAACTATAACTTATGCTAGAAACTATCATCGGAGATCCGGGAAAATACTTTCGATATCAAATAAAACAAATTCACTGAATTTCTTCTGTATTCAATGTGTTGAGGTGGCAGGTTTTAAGCATGTCTTTAACTTCAGTTGGATGACTCAGCCTCGAATGCAACTGACTAGTGTATGTGGCATCGGATAGCTCTGGAATGATGTAATTTATGGCATTAGAAAGGCATTTGATTGCCATCTGCTGACTTTGTGGTTTGATCAAATATGTCCATAGGACATCCCATGTAATTTCCTGTATTTTTCTGATTTTTTTATTTCTGTTGATTATTTCCTGCTTCCATCTAGTATCAGTTTCTTTTATCCTTGGAAATTTACCTGGAGTACAATCTAAAATTAAATTAGTAGCATATAAGCTATCATTTACTAATTGTGTTAGATTTTTCATTATGGCTCGGGCCCTTGATGTATCATGTTCTTCTTTAATCAAATGTGTATCCCATTCAGAAAACAAAATTTCTTTATGCCTTTCTTCAATCCTGGGAATATTTGCCTTCTTTCCTTGTTCTGAGTCCTACCATGAAATAAATTTTGAAATCTTATCATCTGCATTCTCAAATTCAATTCTGGTACGGACTGATTCATCAATGAGGGAAGATGTTATTTCACATAAAGGTTCAGCTTATGCAATTTTTGAACACAGATAATCCAACTACTGAGACAATAGTTTACTTGTTTCCAGAGCTTTTGTTCTAAATTGGTCACTTTTAGGATAATCTTTAAATTTATCCAATCTTGCTTGAAATATTTTTTTCTTGCTCTGCTTTGGCAGTTTTCTCATTTTGCAGCAAGGTCTATAGTTTGGACACCTCTTGAGACAACTGTTGTTGTTTATTCAAGGCTTGTTGATCAAGCTTCTTCTTTTCAATACTCAGTTTTTCTTCCAATTGTTTGGCTCTGAGTCTTTCTTCTTACAACTTCTGCTCCAACTGCAATATTCTTTGTTGATCACATATTGTTTTCTCCTCTAGAAATGCTATATGTATGTCTTTTTTCTTTATCATTTGATTGACTTCAATAGCTTTATCTATAGTGGCTACATTGTAGGCACCTGCATATTGTGATAGTTTGGTAAGATCCTCTGAAGGATTTACCTCAGTATTCTTCCATACAACATTCATTAACTCAACTTGTGAAGTTGCAAGTGGTCCTTGATCTACCTTCCTCCTTTTCCTTTGTTTTCTAACAATAGCCCTAGGCTTAGGACTATAAAATATATCCAGAGGAGGGATGTCTTCAACTCTTAACACAATTTTTTCTGATGGATTTTCAGGAATGATCTCCATATCCTGATTATTCAGATTATCAACTTGAGGATTGTTTTGTTCTCCTATTTGCTGAGTAAATTGTTCATACTGTTGTAGCAAATGGGAAGTAATAATCACGTCAGTAGAATTTCCCTCTTTCTGTGAGGTCTTTTCTCTTTCAAGTTGATTATCAGGTTTATTTCCTATATCTTCTTTTTCGGACTGCACATTAGCCTTGCTACCAGTTCTCCTTTTCTGTCTGCATATCAGGCTTGCTACCTATTCTTTCCTTCTCGTTCTGCATATCAATTTTGCTGGTAGACACTTCTTTTTCTATTTTGTTGGCTGCATCTTCCTTTTTCTTTTGCTCTATTTCCATACTTTCATTTTCTTGTATAGGAATCCTCAACTGGTCAAGGGGAATTTTAAGTAACCTCTAGCTTCTGAATTGCATAAATTTGTTCATATCTTCTGCTTGAAACTTGGATTTAGCTATATCATATACTCAGGCAAACTTCTCAATTGAGACAAATAAATCATCAAAGACATCAGGCTCATGCTCAAAGTTATCAACTTGAACCAAAGTTGTGAAATCAAAAGCCACTTTATTTGGATCATATTACCTGCCAGGAATGGTTGCAAGCTTAAGATTTCTTATCTTAAGGGTTTCTTTTTTAGCATGTTTAAAAACATTAAGAGTATAAATTCCACAATGGAAAGGAAAGGTATGCCACATCAATTTTTTGGAATTCTTCAAACATCTGTACATCCCTCTTTCGGTCAACTGATAAGAAATTTTTTGGGCTAAATTTTTATTAGGGACATACAAAGGTAAGACATGGGGTTCGACAATGCTTCCAAAAACCCTAATATAAGTAAAATTTTCTTCTCCAAACCAATTATCGATTAGGGATATATCAAGCTTTGCCTTTTCAGAGAGTAGGGAGGAAATTGGTTAAAAATGGTTTGGTAAATAGGTAACATGAAGCCGTGGAAAATTCTATATACATGGTTTTTGAAATGAGCCTTCCACAAATGTTTATGGTAAATGTCAATCGGAGCAGGCTCCTGTGTAGTCCACTTCCAACCCAAAATAGGGAATTCGGAATTAAAACACAGAGCATCTAAGATTTAGGCACAGAAATGAAGTGGGGGAGTATTTACACTATTTTTATTCTTTATATAGTCTAAAATTATGTTCGCCATCTTATCAGAAGAATAACTGACCAATCCATAATTTTAGAATTTATAACAGCATGAATTAGGGGTACCATCTAAATTGAAAACCTTGCAGAATTATCATTCCCAAAAATTCTACACATCATCACAGCAGCATAGCAATATGGGGGTGCAAGAGGCTCTACGAAATACATACCTGAAGTCTCATGCTTATGCTTTTCTGGAGCTCGTCTCCATTCTTTAATTGGGTTTGACTCAATTTCATTACTTGAGGTGAAATCCGATATGAAAGCTTTGTTGTAGATCTTTTGAGGATTTGGCAGATGGTACATCGCTTTGATATCTTTCGCTCTAAAAGACCCAAACATTTTACCCTCAGCTGTCATGAATTTTTTGTTTGTGATGGTGGTATTTTCTATCACCCATCGTATTATGTCATAATATGGGAATATGTTTGCCCGAGCCGCAATTCTATGGAGAAAAGAATTTGCGAGTTCCTTGAGGGGATTATCATCTGAATCCGATTCTTCATCGGGAACTGTTGCCTTTACCTCTATGATTGTAGGGTCTTCTTTTTCAAGCAGGTTATAAACGTCTTCCCAGGAAAGCTTCCCGAGACCCTAGCATGCAGTATCTATAACTAGCTTGATTTTAACTGGTTTTTCTTTTGGCATTGTAGTAATGGCAGCAGTATTTGCAGAGGCAGTAGTTCTCAATTTCTTAAGCTTCTTAGACATCTTCTTCGTCTGGTATCATTTCACTAGTTCGGCGAACAAAAGGGCTGGATGTTCTATATTTCTGCAAATGAGACAAACCTTTCAGTCGCGGGAAGAATGAAGTTAGAAGAACAACTTATGTGAAAAGATTTTTATTAATGATCCCAATTGATTAACTCCGTATTAAACTTAAATTCCCTCCATGAGAGTCACATTCATGCATTCATAAGAATCAATTACCATAATTCGTTTGATTTTCCAATTAATGATGCCCGTACAATCAGAGATTGGCGATATTGAAATGTTAATGTAAAACTTTCCCTTTAATTTTTCTGATTGCGATTGACCGATAAATATATGCGTGGAGAAAAATAGCAATCAATAAAGACTGACAATCCATCGCATCGGAGTTTTTGAAAGGAAGACAAAATATCTTTCATATTCTCTGTCGATTTGCGATTAGAAATAAAGGTATATCGCATTGGATATTTCCAAAGGCATTGAATTGTTTATGATTTTCACTGAAATGCGATTGCGATTATGGTGGGGCCCATCACATCAGAACTTTTATAAAACAAGTGATCTTTGATTTTACAAAATGCGATTGCGATGTGTTATATCGCATCGAAGTTTATGAAATAAACCAAATGAATGATAACCTTTTCGAAATGTGAATGTGATAAGTTACATCGCATCGGAGTTTTTGCAAAACAAATGTAAAACCTTAAGACTCTACCGATTTGCGATTGAGATTTACTTTATCGCATCGGTATTTTTAACATGAATACATTTACACTTTTTGTCGATGCGATATAAGACCTATGATTGATCAGATCGGAATAAATTCAATGTTACTTTTGTTCATTTGCATTTGAAATATGCGATATGTGATGCATTAATTTTAAACAATGAATCTTTTTATTGTTTTATTTAATATAATCACATTTCTTCAAAATCGTTTATTTCTATCTAAAGGAAAGGCGACCTATTTCTAAAATAAAATTTATTCTAAAATTTTGAAATGGGGAGGGTTGTTGTACCATACAACAATTGGCGATTCACTGGAAGAAACAGTTATCTCTGAAAAAATAAAATGAACACTATACTTTTAGTAAGTAAAAAGTTTTAAAGATAATGAAAACTATCTTAGAGAAATTTAAATAAAATCTAACCCTAAAAAAGAATAAAAATCATTTACAATTTCTTTCTAATTTTTCAAGAATAAAAACCTTTTTGAGTTTTCTCAAGCCTTGATTGGTTGATAATAATAAATTAAGGGGCCTTTCCAATTTTGGATTTTGTAATATACTCTATTGTCATAGGCATTGCCTCTGCTGCCCGCAAACGTTTATAGTCTCGACAAGGTTACCGTTTAACCATCAACCATTCATTGTCCCATCCAACTAAGATCATGACTCTTTAAAAGATAAATTTATAAGGCATATTATCTCATGTTTCTCTCTTTTATTTCTTTATTTTGTTTAATTTAAAAGCCATTTTTCTGGTTTGGTAGCCAGTTAATAACAATGCCACTCACTAGTTGTAATTAAACTGAACAAGCTGGCTCGTGATGAGAGCCCTTGTCTTATAATTATAAGCCATTACCCTGTTTTGGTATGCAGTATTGTTAATGTCAGTTTATTACTTCTTATGATCATGGTAATCAGGCTCGTGATGAGACCCCCTATCTATTAATTTTGACATATAATTTCTTAGAATTACATTCTAAAAAATCACAACCTTAATGGATGGGGTGAACTGATTTTTCTCCTTAAGAATCAATGGATGACAATTTTTAAAGTTTTGAATGCCAAAGCTTGAAAAATTCTTTACTTTTTATGGATAACCTTTCTCTACTCAATAAACTTATAATGATTTACAATTTTCTCAAGGTTTCAAAAGATTTTGTAAATGTTTAAACAAATTTTCAAAGTTTAATATTTTATTTTTAACCACCCAAAAATTGTAATCATTTCCTTAAAAATTCGTATTTACATTAAATAAGTATTTATAATATTTTCTCGAAGATATTTTCAAATAGTAAAAAGCCAATTAAAAACTATTAACAACCTTATTTGTAAACAAACACACTTTCATAATGGAATATGTACAAGTAAGAAGGGGTTACCTTCTTAAGAAAATAATTTTTTCAAGACAAGCTCATTCACAGGAAGAGATTCTCTCTTTCCTGTTAGATCTTGCAATATGAACGTTGATGAGGTTATCTTTTCAGCAATCTGAAATGGTCCAAGCCACATTTTTTGAAATTTGGTATGCTTACCCTTACCTTCATGTGTTTTTTCCCATTTCAGAACAAAATCACCAATTTGAAAAGTTTTGGATCCGATAGAATTTGAATCAAAAGAAGATTTTATGAGTTGTTGATGTTTGGCATGAACACTTTTTGCTTTCTCTCTATCTTCTTCTAATTTAAGAATTTGATCAAATCTCAATTGAATAGATGATGAAGGATTCTCTTCAATTAATTGATCTAGGGCTAATAATGGAAGTATTAGGTTTGATGGTATTACAACTTCTTTTCCATAGACTAGATTAAAAGGTGAACTACCTATTGAAACCTTATGAGTTATGTGATCAGCCCATAATGCAAAATTAAAGATTTATGCTAGTTCTTTTGACTTTGATCAATTGTTCTTTTGATGATTTTGATAAGATTTTTATTTTTTGATTCAGCTAAACCATTACCTTGTGGATAATAATTCGCTAAATATTTCAATTTGAAACCTCTTTTGATTGCAAATTCCAGTATACTATTTCCAGAAAAATAAGATGCATTGTCAAAAACAAGAGCGTTAGGTACACCAAACCTAGTAATGATGAATTGATCAATGAATTCAATGATTGCATCAGACTTTTCTACCTTTAAAGGAATTGCTTCTACCCACTTTGTAAAGTAATCTGTTGTTGTAAGGATGTATCTATGTTTGCTTGGAAGAATGTGGAACAATTTCTCCAATAATATCAAGTCCCCATTGTTCAAATGGTTGCTCAATGTTTACTGGTTGTAAAGGAAAGGTTGGTTTCCTTTGTCTTCCACTAAAAGTTTGACAAATCTCGCATTTCCTTACATAATCATGTGCATCTCTAAACAAGGTAGGCCAACAGTAACCAGCATGGATTATTTTGTGAGTCGTGGTATCACCTCCAAAATGTCCACCTGCTGGTCCATCATGTAATTCCTGCAACACCTTGTGTGCTTCAGATTTTTCAAGATATCTTAATAAAATTTAATCATGGTTTCTTCTTAATAACACATCATCAATGATTTTGAAGTGTTTGGCTTTTAATCTTAAAGCACAATTTTTTTTATAGCTAAGATTAGAAGGAGCATACCCATTTTTCAAATATAAGATCAGATCAGCATATTGAGATTTAGAATCTATAATGCTTATCTGATTTACTTGAATAGTATTATCTTGATCTTGATGCTCTGTTATGTTAGAAGCTCTAGCTAACAATCTGCAAAAACCTTGCCCTTTAACAATTTTAGCTGGCTTAATATCAATATCGTACTCTTGTAGAGTTGTTACCCAATTAGCTCTCTTTTCTCCTACTTCCTTTTGTATTAACAATTGTTTCACTGCAGAGAATGGGACAATAATATTTGTATGTGTTTTTAGGAGAAAGGGTATAAAATGTTTGATTGATTTAAATACAGCAAAGGCTTGTTTTTCTACATCGGAGTAGTTAAGTTCGGCTCCTTGCAGATTTGAGCTAAAGAAAGAGATTGGTGCTTCTTTTTGTTGATCATTAGGTTGTGTTAAAACAGCAGCATAGGATGTTTCAGTAGCCAAAGTATATAGAATAAAATGTTTAGAAAAATCAGGAGTATTCAATGTAGGTGCATTAATGATTTCCTGTTTGATTAAATCAAAGGATTCTTTTTCTTTATGTAACCATTCGAAAACTGAATTTTTCTTAATCATATTCTGCAAAGGTAAAACTATTTGAGAAAAATCAGGAATAAATCGCTTGACAAAATTGATTAGTCCCAAAAAGGATTGCATGGATTTCTTGTTATGTGGTAAAGAAATATCATAAATTTCTTTTACTCTATCAGGATCAATATATATGCCATCCTTAGACACAACAAATCCTAGGAATTTTCCTTCATTGAGAGCAAAGAATGATTTCTTTGGATTTAAATAAATGTTAAATATTATACATCGTTCAAATATTTGTTTCAAATCATGCAGATGATTAGCTCTTTTCTTTGAAAATACGGTTATGTCATCAAGATAAATAACAACTGATCTATTAATCAAACCCTTGAATGATATATCCATGGCTCTCTGGAAAGTAGCTTCTGCATTTATCAAACCAAAAGGCATCTTTTGGTAAGCATAAGTTCCCCATTTGGTTCTGAAAGTATTTTTCAGCCTATCATCTGGATGTACCAATATTTGGTTATAGCCTAAAAAACCATCAAGAAAATACACGAGTTCAGAACCAGCTACCTTCTGAAATATTTTTCCCATCGTTGGCAATGGGAAGTTATCCTTTTGACATGCCTTATCCAGATTTCTAAAATAAATACAGATTCTGATATCTCCATTCTTATTCCTTACAGGAACCATGTTTGAGACCCAGCTAGAATGTCTTACAGGAAAAATAATTTTCGCCTTCAAAAGTTTGTTCAATTCTGACTTGATGTGTCCTTCCAAATTGGGATGATTTTTTCTTAACTTCTGTTGCACTGGCTTTACATCGGAAAGCATTGGAATAGTAAGTTGGATAACAGAAGTATCATACGTTTTCAAATCCTCATAATTCCAAGCAAAGACATTTTTTTACTTATTCAAAAGTCTGATGAAAGCTTTCATTTCCTCTGATGTTAACTCGAGTCCTAAGTTAACATTTTGTGGTTTAGACTCAGTACCAAGATTTACTAATTCAAGCTTCAAAGTATAACTTTAAAGTTTAGCATTAGTGACCTTTTTGAATCTATCTTTGATATCATATAAGTCTTCAAGTTTGACTACAGATCTGGAAATAGGATTTTCATTGTCTTTTGATGTGTTTTGAAGATCATGATCATTTTCATCAATGATTTGGCCATCATAATATTTTTCTGAAGTCAATAAATTCAAAATATCTTGATCATGATAAAATACTCTCCAGTTGGTGACATTATCTGGCACAGAAGTTCTAAAGATTAATTCAACTGAAAACCTATCTAGACTATAATCTTCAGCTGGGAGGATCTTGGAAGCAACATTAGCTAGCAAATTAGATGATGAATTCTGAGCTCTAGGGATATAAAATATGTTGAATGCTAAAAATTGAGTTGTAAGATCTTGAACAAGGGATTTATAATGTTTAAGATGATCTGAAAGACAATAGATAGTGTTTCTTATTTTCTGATAACAATTTCGGAATCACCATACACTTTTAGGTACTTAACATTCAATCCTATTGCTTTATAAAGCCCTTGGATCAAGGCTTCATATTCTGCAATGTTGTTTGTACACTCATTAGATTTTGATCCATCAAAATACAAAGACCAAAATAAAAACTCATCTACAGGTTTATCTATAGATTGATCAGAAACATTAACAATTCTTGAAGAATCAGTTTGTGAAAATTTTTCAATTTGCGAAATAAAAGTATTTACAAAAAAGGGTGATTGTGATGCTATGAAATTTCCAAGAAATGATTCAGCAAAATAACCTCTGAGAATGTTATTATTAAAAGCTACAATTTCATTTGCTTGTTCAAATTTTGTTACAGTATGCGTCACGTGTTTGTCTCTCTCAACCTTGATTTGATTTGGATTTCCTTTGTGAGGAAGCCACATGTGAGAATAATCAATGGCGATATAACCATTAAGTTTTTCAAATTAATCCATGCTTAATATTAATCCATAAAACTCAGGAATATCCGCAATCAGTATATCAATTCTCTAGACTATCCTGGGATCAGAGGCTAACCTAATGGCGACTGAATTAATTTCTCCCACAACTTGCACTTTAGTCCGATCTAATTGAACAATATGAACAACAGATTTCTGGGGTTTGATGTTTAATTTTGAGCAAACTAAAGTAGGAATTATGTTAGAAGATGCTCCTGAATATATTAAGCAGTTATGCAAATTCTTGTTATAGATTTCATAAGTCAAAAGAAAAGGAGGTGTCTGAGAATTTGATTTTTCTCCAATAAGAACAGTATCAGTAGCATCTACTTTATCTTGTGGTTTACCTGATCCTTTGGCTACTTTGGCAACTACACCACTTGGTAGAGGAGAAATAGGTGTTGCATTTAATTCTTTCAATAACAACTTCTATTGATATTCAAGTTTTTTGAGTTCATGTAAAGAGATGTTCGCTCTGGTTTTCTTCATGTCTTCAACAATGTTATAATCCATAGGATCTGATACCACCAGAGTCTTAGATGTTGTTGTAGGAGGATTAGAAGATGATGGTTTATTTTGAGTAGGAAGAGAAGAAGTTTTATTTACATGGGTTTTATCTTTAGTAGTCGAAGTTGAAATTTTCTTCTTTGGAGCTGTTTGGATAGGTTCTGCTGTAGATTTACTTATTGTACTTACTAGCATGGCTTCTTGTTCTTTTTCACTGTCTAAATTAGGAAGAATGAAATCCCACATCCCATGAAATTCAGCTATTTCTTCTTCTTCATATTCTTCTGATAATAAAGGTGTATCATCTTCTTCATCTTCTTCTAGATCGGACTCTGCATTGGATATTGAATTGGGTGGTTTAGATTCAGTTTTCTGATTCCTTTTGAAATTTTTGAATGGCCTTTTGGTAGAATTTTCTACGACTTATTTTTTGATTTCGATCATTTCATTGGACAAAGTCTTCAGAAATTTTTGTAAGCCTTCCATGTCATAAGGATCCTTAGGTGTTTTCTTCTTTGAATCGTCCTTAAAGCTGACCCTTTTGTATTTTTTGTCTTCGATAGCATTCTTCTTATCCAAAGCAATAATTCATCTTTCAACTGCAATTGCTTCTTTCATGTTTTCAGGCAAAGTAGGTTTAGCAGCTCTATCTACGAAAATTTATATATTTGAAGGTAAATCTATTATATACCATTCACTTCGGACTTGATCACTAGGTTTTGAGGTTGTAGGAATTTTATTCAAAAGTTTGTTGAATCAGGAATTAAAATCTTTAATGGGTTCTTTAGGTTCTGCTCTCAAATTGGAGAGTTCATTAATTAAAGTCATTATTGATCTGTCATCTCCAAATTTGGTTAAGAAATGTTCTTGGAAAATATCCCAACTTGTAATAGATCCCGATGGTAATGAAAAATACAAGGATCCTGCTTCTCCTTGTAAAGTATAAGGGAATAACCTAACCACAACATCTTCATGTTCTACTGCATTTAAATTTACAGATAACATAAAGTTATTAATGTGTTATTCTACTTGTATACTAAGGTCAGGACTAAATTTTGGCAGACATTTTCAGGATGGTCTGGAAAATCATGCAAAGGTGCAGGCATTTCAACAACCCCTAGATTAGTCCATGGTGTTTTTTCCATTGTTGGGATAACGATTGAGGGACTTGAAGATACAACTGGTGTTTGAGTAGAGGTTGTTGGAATAACTATACTCTTATGGGTTTGAGTTTGGGAAGCATATGAGTGAGTTTGTGATGAATAAATAATATCACTACCTGATTCTCGGGATGTTTTTCTGGTTTTAACTCGACTAGGTAAAGGAAATTCTTTTAGAGGAATACCAAGTTTTTCGCTTTATGACCTAGTGAGAGGTCTAGAAGAAACAAATTGTGAAGTAACACTACTTTCAAATAATCCAGACTCTTCTAATGATAATGAGAACCCTTGGATTTTATGAACTAAATCTTGTATTTCAGGGGACTCAGGAGGCTGATTGTCTGACAGATCTAAAGCTTTAGTAGTGGATGTATTGATGTTCTTCTCAATTTCTTCCCGATGTAGAGGAAATTGAAGAAGGTGATGAGGGTGAATTGCTCTTGGAATGGCCTATGGATTTGGATTTACTTTCCATTCATAGCTCAAGCCCTCCTTCTAGTGCCAAAAATGTTGAAGCCTCGAAAATTTTTGCTTCAAACTTTGGGGGAAAACCACCTGGTCCGGACCTTAGGAAAACTCCTTTTCCGTTTGGTGTGGTGGCTCTGACTGGATTTATAGGACCAGTTTCCTAATAATAAATGGATTTGTGATGGAGTGTTTTTGTAAGTGGATAAATGGAACTAACTAACTGAGCTAATCTATCTAATTTAATCTATAACTTACAAATAATTCTAAAACTAACCCGAGTATTAAACATGAATACGACTTAAAGATTGTTTCAATTGAAAAAATAACCATGAAAATGTATTAGTATTCAATAGAAAGATGTAGTATCATATAATGATAAATCTGTTTAAGAAATTAAATAGAGTTAGAATAGCATATCACATTCATAATTCTATATATCATTTGCACATACTATGATAGATGAATATTTCTATATCTTCAGAAATGATATGATAAAGAAATATTTGAGAAAAAAGCATATATAAATGATAGAAAATTTCAAACAGAATACTTCATTACATAAATAAAATAACAGTAAATCGATAGAAATACCAAATTCATTTAGATATTGTCTTGATGCAATTCGATATCCAAATCCTACGCTTTAACTTAGAACAATATTCAATGTACAAAAATGCAACTCTCAAAAATAATTCACCATGAAATCACAGGAATCATGTGCTTTAACTTAGAACCATATTCAAGGTACAGAAATGCAACTCTCAAAGATAATTCACCATAAAATCACAGAATGTGATCTTTTATAAAAAATAAGATAGTCAATGCAGTACAGAAATGTATTATCCAAAGCCCAAAATATTACAAATTCAGGACCCCTTTCTAAATGCATGAAAGGGGTTTAAATAGAAAATTAACAAAACAAATTAACTATAACTTATGCTAGAAACTATCATCGGAGATCCGGGAAAAGACTTGCGATATCAAATAAAACAGATTCACTGAATTTCTTTTGTATTCAATGTGCTGAGGTGGCAGATTTTAAGCATGTCTTTAACTTCAGTTGGATGACTCAGCCTCGAATGCAACTGACTAGTGTATGTGGCATCAGATAGCTCTGGAATGATGTAATTTATGGCATTATAAAGGCATTTGATTTCCATCTGCTAACTTTGTGGTTTGATCAAATATGTCCATAGGACATCCCATGTAATTTCCTGTATTTTGCTGATTTTTTTATTTCTGTTGATTATTTCCTGCTTCCATCTGGTATCAGTTTCTTTTATCCTTGGAAATTTACCTGGAGTACAATCTAAAATCAAATTAGTAGCATATAAGCTATCATTTACTAATTGTGTCAGATTTTTCATTATGGCTCCGGCCCTTGATGTAGAACGTTCTTCTTTAATCAACTGTGTATCCCATTCAGCAAACAAAATTTCTTTATGCCTTGCTTCAATCCTGGGAAGATTTGCCTTCTTTCCTTGTTCTGATTCCTACCATGAAATAAATTTTGAAATCTTATCATCTGCATTCTCAAATTCAATTCTGGTACTAACTAATTCATCAATGAGGGAAGATGTTATTTCACATAAAGGTTCAACTTGTGCAATTTTTGAACATAGATCATCCAACTGTTGAGACAATAGTTTACTTGTTTCTAGAGCTTCTGTTCTAAATTGGTCAATTTTAGGATAATCTTTAAATTTATCCAATCTTTCTTGAAATATTTTTTCTTGCTCTGCTTTGGCAGTTTTCTCATTTTGTAGCAAGGTCTGTAGTTTGGACACCTCCTAAGACAACTGTTGTTGTTTATTCAAGGATTGTTGATCAAGCTTCTTCTTTTCAATACTCATTTGTTCTTTCAATTTTTTGGCTCTAAGTATTTCTTCTTCCAACTTCTGCTCTCCTCTGCAATTCTAGACTTCTAAAAGCATTTCTTTAATAGGAAATTAGAGTTGTAGGAGGGAGGAGAGAAAATTTCAGATCTAAACATTATTGAGGGTTTTTTCTTTATATCTTGAATTATGTATGGTGGGAAAAGTTTGCATTTCTGCAGCTCTAGTTTTGAAAGCAGAAATTCAAGTAATGTAAAGGACTATTAGAGACCAGGATCAGAGAGGCGGATTCAATTAACTAGTATTTTTGGCATTTATGTATCAAATACTAGTTTCAATTTTATGATAATAAAATTGTTGTTTCATTTTATTCATGTTTATGCATTTCTGTTGATATGGATAATTTGTCTCAAATTGTCATGTATATTTTCTCTTATGAATTAAACTCTGATTTCTGAGTAACTATTTACTCAAAAATATGTCTTATAAAACTGATTTATTAAATAGTAATGTATTGCGAATTTCTTCCACATATTATTGTTTAATTATTAGCTTGAATGATTCGACAATCGATATCATTTTTGTGAATTTCTTTCGGAATGTTTTTGATTTATTAGTTCAGTTAAATGGTCTCAATAGAATGTGTTTTGGTACTCACAAATGTGAGCTAATTGAATTTCTTCGTTAGCTTGACATTAATTAAAAGCCATACATATTTAAATTCTCATCATTTAATTATCTTGCTCTTAGTTGGGTTAGATCTATAAGTCCTCTTCTCAAAGAGGCAAAATTTTAGTTGTGGCTTGGCTGAACCCAAATCATCTCAAGGGTCATTCTCTTACCCGATCAGCAAGAAGAAGTGATCTGATATCCCTGTCTATTGGTAATTAAAGATACATTTTAAACCAATAGCGATAGGGAAAAGGTAAATGGACCTAGTTAAACCAGTTGGAGCCACTACTCCAAACGGAAAAGGAGTTGCTTTAAGCTCCGGACCGGGTGGTTATCCCCCAATGTTGT
This sequence comes from Pinus albicaulis, assembly GCA_034641835.2. Classification (NCBI taxonomy): domain Eukaryota; kingdom Viridiplantae; phylum Streptophyta; class Pinopsida; order Pinales; family Pinaceae; genus Pinus; species Pinus albicaulis. The sequence continues at coordinate 562,881,641 of CM076570.1, read as the reverse complement.
TGCAGCGATTTTCAAGGCTTCGACAGGTGGTTAGATAGTCATAGTGCTATTCACGGGGATTTTAATAGAGTGATCAGGCTGGCTCGTGATGAGACCTCTTGTCCTTTAAGAAGGTCACTACCCTGGTGTGTTGGCCATTGTGGGAATGTCACCTATTAAACCCTCATGATCATGGTCGGTTCACTGGTGATGAGACCCCCTATTCTCTCTTCTTAAAAAAAAATCACATAGACATAATAATTTTTTTTTTGAAAGTAAAAATTTTGCTTGTTTTATGGAGAGGCCACTATGTTGCTGTGGTGGCAAAATAGTCATAGTGCCATTCATGAGGATTGTAACAGAGTGATAAGGTCAGCTCGTGATGATAGCTCCTGTCCTTCAAGCAGTTTTAGCTGTCGAGAAGGTCACTACCCTGGTGTGTTGGCCATTATGGGAATGTCACCTGTTAAACCCTTATGATCATGGTAGGTTGGCTTGTGATGAGACCCCCTATTCTCTCTTCTTAAAAAAATTTGCACATAGAGATAATATTTTTTTTTTAAATTATAAATCGAGGGAGGCTCATTAACTCCTTAAGAGCTAGGGATGGTGTAAGAAGTAAAAGGAATGTAAATACAATTAATACTCATATTTGTATATCCTCATGCCAAAGAGAATTACTACTTGAGAGTTCAAAAAGATATACCATCATAAGACTACGAAAATTAATTGTGTAGTTATATGTCTGAACGGGAGATATACAGTCCTTCATTATACAGATAAACCATGTCAACTTCTGAAGTCGAGATTTCCATCAAAATTTCAAAAGATCATAATATTAGTAATATCATTACTTTTCTCCTCTTCAGGTGCTAATTCCCTTTCTTAAAATGGTTTTTATGGTAATGATGTGTAAAGGAGGAGTGGATATTCAAAAAGAAATCATCAAATGACAAAAAATTACTATTTTTAAATGAAAAAAAAAAAGAGAAAGAAAAAAAAAACATGCTAGAAAAGAAATTAGTCGTTCAATTGGATTGCATGGTAGCTGTTCAATGAAATTGAACAACAACTATTCAATGGCTTTGAATAGAAAAAATAAAATCACGCAACAAAAAATAGTCGTTCATTTGAATTGAATGACAGTTGTTTAATTTGATTGAACAAAAATTGTTCAATTTGATTGAACAACAACTGTTCAATGGTTTAAACAGCAAAAATAAACACACTAAAAAACACAAGCATTCATTTGAATTGAACGGTAGCTATTCAATTCGATTGAAAAGCAGTTGTTCAATTCGATTGAAAAGAAAAAGTAAAAGAATGCAACAAAAAAATAGTCGTTCATTTGAATTGAATGGCAGTTTTTCAATTCGATTGAACAGCAACTGTTCAATTCGATTGAACAACAATTGTTTAATGTTTTGAACAGCAGAATTAAACACACTAAAAAAATAGCCATTCATTTTAATTGAACGGAAGCTGTTAAATTTGATTGAACAACAACTATTCAATTGATTAAACATCAAAACACACAATAGAAAGAAAAAAATAAAAAGAATGCGACTATGAGCATCAAAATAATGAAAAATGGATGGAATTCTTATGTACAACAATGAGAAGAACTATAAATTGTAGGAAACATATATACAATATTTACAAAAGGAAATAACAAATTTTTATGAACTTCAAGTTATCGTGCCATCATCCCCTGCAGCTAAAATTTGGATGGTGGGGTCGTCACACACCTGCTGGAAGAAAAACTCTTCCGTGAGTGGTTTATGATAAATGCGCACCCGATGTCCATTGACTCAAAAGGTGGAGCTAGATCCATCTATGTTAGTCAGAGTAATGGTACCATTGTTTTGCACTTCTTTAATTTTGTATGGCTCGATCTACCTTATTTATAACTTACCCGGGAAGTCTTGGAATCTGGAGTCGTAGAGGAGTGCCCAATATCCTTTCTGGAATGTCTTCTTTTTTATGAGGTTTTCATGCCACTTAGCTTGTTATTGTTGAATAATTTTAGTGCGCTATAGAGCAAGTAGCCATGCTTCATCCAATTCATTTATTTGTTGGATTCTTCTAACTTGGGCCTCCGTCAAATCCAACCCCACTTCCTGGGTTGTTCTTAGAGTCTTTATTTCAAATTCAATAGAAAAAATTGGTTCCCTTCCAAATACCATATGGTACAGAGAATATCCGGTGGTGTTTTGCCACATTGTGCGATAAGCCCACAAGGCCTCTAGAAATCTAGTAGCCCAATCCCGACGATGTTTTGAAATTGTTTTAGTGAGAATTGCCTCAAGGACTTTATTGGTGCTTTCGACCTGCCCGTTCGCCTGTGGGTGGTAGGGAGAGGTGACTCTATGGGTGACATGGTGGTTCTTTAGAGTGGTCATGATTTTATTTCCCACAAACTATGCCCCTCCATTAGTTATTACTTGCCTAGGTAAGTCGTACCACACAGATAACTCAAAAATAAAATTGATCACAGATTCTTATACAACTCTCGACAAAGCCACTATTTCTACCCACTTCATCATGTAATCTGTAGCAACCGATATGTAGGTCTTCTGATTCGATGGCAGGTTGAATGGCCCAAAAAAGTCTAGTTCCCACCATTCGAAAGGTTCTACTACCAACTATGGTTGCAATGGCATCTCATCAAATTGGCCAGGGAAGCCCATTCTTTGGCAACTATCGCAGGCTTGGACATATTTCTTGGCATCTTTAAAAATTGTAGGCCAATAGTACCCCATTTGTAACACTTTGTGCCCTATCCTGCGATCTGCAAAATATCCAAAACATGGTTCCTCATGACAGGCCCTTAAGATGTTGTAAATCTCGTCTTCTCGGATGCATCTGCATATATACATATCAATTCCTGTATGGAAAAGATATCCATCGATCCAGGAGAATATCGCACTCCGTTGAACAATCAACTTTTGTTCCTTTGTTTTCAAGTGTCTTGGAAGCTTTCCTACTGCTAGATAATTCGCTACATGTGTGTACCATGGCATTTTTATTGCTACAATGAAAACATTATTGTCAAGGAACTGATCATCCACAGCTAGTGGGTCATTTGACTTTGGAACTCTAGACAGGAAATCTGCAACTACGTTCTCCTTTCCTATACGGTCCTTCATAGTTATATCAAACTCCTGTAAAAGCAACAACCAACGAGTCACTCTTCCATTTTTAATAGTTTTATTAGTTAAGTATATAATGGAAAAGTGATCGGTATACAGGAATACTTGATAGCCAATTATATAATTTCTAAATTTATTAATAACATGAATGACAGCCAAAGATCTCACTATGCAAGTGAATACATAATTTGTAAGATCCCTTTCTTTAAGTGTGATGATCACGGAAGGTTAGGGTTTCGAGCTATTGTTCAAAGGGTTTGGTGGCTTCATCTGAGCACTATAGCAAGCTCTGGCAAAGGGAAAGGCCCTTCTTGCAGAGTTCCTAAAACGTGGGTCAACTCTGGCCAATCATATAAGACTAGCGGGGGCCAATGGGGCCCCTTCTTACAAACAAATCATTATGGATAAAGGAAAAAGCCCAAGCGAAGGGGTACAGATTGTTTGTTCAGAAATAGCAGGAAAGGATGAGGTGGGAAAGAATAAGAAGGCAAGCGGGACTACCAAGGAGGCATAAGGTCAAAAGCAATAAAATGCAATTAGGAAAATAGAAGGAATAGACAAAGACATCCCTACTCTCGAGCAGGAATCTCTTGGGACTGAAGAAGGGACGAACGCCACTATAGAAAACCAATCCCAACCCAAAGAGGGCTTGGATCTGTCAGGATATGCCGTAGAAGGCAAAATATAGGGGGAAAGCAGACGTTGTAAACCAAAAACCTCGGAAATTCTTTGGGTCATCATCACAGATCCAGAAATGCAAGATTATAGGGACCATATGTAAATACATGCACTAATCTGCAAATTTATGGGCTTTTGGCCAACAGAAAAAGCCATATGCCTCTGGATAAAACAACAATAGAAACCCAAAGGCGATGTTCGGCTCCACCTTGGAGCTAAGGGTTTCTTTACTGTTTTTTTTTCTAATATGGAAGACAAAGACCGTATTTTTGATGGGGGGCCCTATTTCTATACATCGGTAGGTCTATATATAAAACCATGGAAACCCAACTTCGCCCCAGAATAGGAAACTTTCACTCATGTGCCAGTATGGATACGCCTATTATCTCTCCCCATAGACTATTGGAGGCCTTCAGTGCTTGAACAGATCAGGAACAAGTTGGGAAAGTTTTTCCAAGCCTTGGAGGCCACCCTGCAAAAAAGGTATACCTCTTGTGCACGAATATGTGTGGAAATGGATGTTTCAAGGGCCCTGCACGAAGGACTGTTGCTGGAATTTAGGGATGAAGTTTTCTTTCAATCCATTTACTATGTGTAGATACCCTTTTGATGTCACCAATGTCACGAACATGGACACATATTCATGGAATGCCCTCTGAATAAGAAAACAAAAAAAAGTAAGGAAGGAGCAGCTAAAGATCAAGAAGGCTTCTCCCGACCTAATGGGAGACAAAGAGAAAATCGAAGAAACCAACTTAAAATAGGGATAGCTACTAGAATAACTGGCAATGATTTTGAAGTTCTAGGCTCTAATAATGAATCAGCCGAATACACCCAGTATCTGGACTCCTTACCAATTTCAATGGAAACTTCACAGCAGGGGACCCTAAGTCCTAACAGGAATACTATGGAAGGAACCCTGGAAGACACCGGACGAGATGTAGATGTCGAGGGAGATGCGGAAATGTCAATAAGTGAAGAAAGTATGGAAGACCTAGAACTAAGGGATATCCTGGAATGAGAAGGGATGGAACTAAACACGATGGTGGAACAATGGAAGGAAAGAGGCTTGGAACACATCTCAGAAGATGAGATGGAAAAGGTTAACTTCCTCCTTCCAGCCCAACAAGAGGCAGAGACTAAGGGCCAGAAGAGAGGGCATGGAGTGACTAAAGGTCTAGAAATCAAAGTCCAAGGATTACATCAGACAAACCAGAAGGCCAAACATAGGCGCAAAAGTGGAAGATGATCTAACAACGAAGCTCTCCAGGAACTCAGTCAAATGCTCCTAAATTCAGGTAAGAAGAGAGCCCTTGAGGCTATCACTTCCTCTTCTTAATTTCTTTTGTTTATCACGAAGATATTATCATGGAATGCTAGAGGGCTAAAATGCCAAAGGAAACAAAGACTTCTTAAGAAGAAAGTTAAAAATGAAAACCCATATATGATCTTCCTACAAGAAACTAAGTGCTCAAGTAAAAAGATGCAAGAGATCAGCAGGAAAATTGGGAGAATAATGGACTATCTAGAGGTTGAAGGAAACGGGATGGAAGGAGTACTGGAAACCTTTTGGAACCCCAACTCATTTCATCTGGTTAATGCAGAAGCAACAAGATCTTATGAATCTTTGGAGGTGTAAATTATAGGCGAGCCTGGTATATATTTATGTACTAATGTCTATGGGCCCCAAAGACTAGAAGATAAGATGCTACTTTTGGACCAACTCTCACATATGAAACATAGACACTCTGGTGTCAAAGGGATCTATGGAGGAGACTTTAATATGATAACCTCGTTAGGATAAAAGAAAGGGGGGTTGAGGAAGCTTAACTGGGATGCGAAGGCTCTCAGCCACTTTATTAGAACAACCAGGTTAATTGATATTCTCTCTAAGAGAGGAATGTATACCTGGAATAAAAATAGGGGAGGGGATAGGTAGATTGCATCGAGACTCGATCGCTTCCTCATAACTAAAGACGTCCTCCTAGCAGGAGTGACAGTGGAAACGGATATTATCCCAAGTGGGGGCTCTGACCACTGGCCCATTACCCTGGAAGCTGCCATCTTGGGGACTCCAAAGAACCATCCCTTCAGGTTTGAAATATTCTGGCTAGACCTCCTTGATTTAAAATCTAAAATTAAGCAATGGTGGCAAGAACCCTTGATGATACGAAGATGTTCTGTCTTCAAGAAAAGTTGAAACATATCAAAGCCCAACTTAGATCTTGGAATCACGAGGTGTTTGGTAACATCTTCAAGGAGAAGTTTGCCTTGGAGGAAAAATGGAACGGTTGCATAAGGAATGGATAAATGAGGATATATCCCAGGACTCCAGACAATTTGAGCAGGACCTCATGAAAAAATAGGATGAAAGATGTCTGCAGGAGGAGATCCTGTGGAAACAGAAGTCCCGAGTCCAATGGCTTAAGGAAGGAGAAAAGAATATAAAATTTTTCCATAGATCTTCCATAAACTATAGGTGATCTAATAATATTATCCATTTCAAAGATGAACATGGAAACTCTTATGAGTCACATAAGGATCTCTCTACCCTCCTAGTTGATCACTTTGCTCACATTGCCACAGAACCAGATATAGACAAGGAAGAGGCCATCCAGGAAGTGGTTGCTTCCATTCCAAGGATTTTATCAGAGGACCACAATAGAAATCTGGACCACCTTGTATCTATGATTGAAGTGGAAGAAGCTATTCAGGAGATGTCGAATGGTAAGTTGCCTGGCCCAGATGGTTTTACCATTGATTTCTTCAAAGCTTGCCGGGAGACTGTGCAGAAGGAGATCTGGGAAGTGGTGTAAGATTCCCATAAATCCTCCTCCATCCTAAAATCCCTCAACTCTACTTGTATTGCCTTGATCCCCAAGGAAGAGGCTGCCTGTTCTTCGGTGAAGTTCCGACCCATTGCCCTTTGAAATTTTCTCTATAAAATCATCTCTAAGGTGATGGCTAATAGATTGAAACATATCCTCCCACTGATTATTTCAGAGGAGCAATCTGGATTTTTCGAAGGTATACAGATAATGGACAACATCCTCCTGGCACATGAGATGATTCATTCCCTTCAATCTTAGAAAAAATCTGAAATGATAATCCAACTTGATTTATCTAAAGCTTATGATAAAGTGAGTTGGAAATACATGGAGGTTGTCTTTGGAGCCTTTGGGTTTGGCCAATGGTGGATAAACTAGGTGATGGCTATGGTTAAGTCCCCAAGCTTTTCTATCTTGGTAAATGGAACCCTTGCTAGCCCCTTCACTCCATCTAGGGGGATTAGGCAAGGGGATCTGATTTCTCCCTTTCTTTTTGTCATTCTCATGGAGGGTTTAAGCCGAATCATTAAAAATTCTTAGGAGAATGCAGAAATTGTGGGCCTTAAACCTCTTCCAACTATCCCAGTGACTACCCATCAACAATTTGTGGATGATACGATGATCCATGGTATTCCTACTGTCTGAGAGGCCCAGGGATTGAAATCAATTATAAACCTCTTTGGTCAAGTTTCTGGTATGGACTTGAACTTAGAAAAATCTATGATCATCTTCTTTAATACGCATGTCGCTATTTAGAGGAACCTCACAGCCATGCTTGGTTTCAAACGGAAAAGTGTCCCGTCCAAATACCTAGGGATTCCCTTAACGAAAAAACCTTGGCAGAAAATTCACTTGGAAAGATTGCTCTCTTCCCTCGAAGAACGTGGAAAATACTGAACGAATAGAGACCTGAATTTTGTTGGAAGGTTGATCATGACTAAGGCGGTGCTGCAAGCTATCCCGCACTACATGTTGTCCATTATACATGCGCCAAAGGGAGTCCTCTAGAAAATAAAGGACATCCAATGGAATTTCCTGTGGTCTGGTAAAGCTGAAAAAATAAGTGGGCCCTGGTGGCATGGACAAAGATCTGCAAACCTAATATCCTGGGAGGTTTGGGGCTTTAAGACCCGGAAACTGTTAACAGAGCTTCTGGTGCTAAGCTCTGGTGGAGATGGCTTAAGGAGCCTACTACCCCTTGGGCGAGACTCTGGAAGGCCAAATACGCAGAGTAGTGGCGACCCCTGGACCTTGTTCGAATGTCTAGGGTGATCAAGGGATCCCTTATTTGGAACCTTGCATGGGCTAATAGAAACATCATCCAAGACCATTGTTTTTGAGAAATACAAAATGGCCGAACAACTTTCTTCTGGGAATATGCCTGGCAACAACTGCCAAAGCTGGAGAGTTCGGAGTATCAAATTATTCAACAAAATTTTCAGAGGCTTGGCAAAATGAAGGTTCACCACTACTGGGCCAGTGATCACTTGGACCCTCAATGGCACCACTGGGCTCTGTATCTCCCCTCCCAGGATGTTCGAGTGGTGAACCAGTTACTTTCTCTGTGTCCTTGGGTGGATAAGAGAAGAGTACGCTACTCGCAGGAGGATGATCATCTCAAGTGGGGAAATATGGAAGGAGGCACCTTTAATCTCAAAGAGGCAAGGTACTACCTAGAACATAGAGATTTAGAAGAAAAATTCCACTGGCATAGCAATGTTTGGGATTCTATCTACTGGCCCAAGATCAAAACTTTCCTTTGGCTCTTAATGAATAGAAAAATTCTCACCCGGGAGAATTTACGAAGGAAAGGGCTCATAAGCCTGTCGAGATGTTGTCTCTGTGGGGCTGAGGAGGAAACGATGAACCACCTCCTAAATTCTTGCAATTGAGCCAACAACTTATGGGATTGGATGGCGGAAATTTTCTGGAAAATAGACATAAGCAAAGACTCTATCCAAGAAAGCATCGCTAGGTGGAGGATAAAGTTTACTGAACATGAAACTGTAAACCTTCTTTGGTGTCTTGGCCCTGGTTTCATTGTTTGGTTGGTTTGGAAGGAAAGGAACAGGAGAATTTGCCCAAGATAAAGTACGCCAACTTGACCAAATTAAAATTGAAATCATGCAGAACATGAGGGAAACGGTTCTTACCAAGGTCAAAGAGGAGCACAATGACAGGTCCTCGGCTAGCGAGCAGCACATCATGTCCTTGTTTGGGATTGAAGCCACAATGGGCTTGAATCTTCCTCAGCGCCATCTGAAGCCCCCTCCGTCTCTTCTGTCCTGGCAGCTCCCTCACCCAGGTTACTATAAGCTGAATTTTAATGGTGCCTCGCATGGAAATCCTGGTATGGCTGGTTTTGGAGGAGTTATCAGGGATGAAAAAGGAAATATCAAGAATATATACAGTCGTTCGCTAGGTGAAGCTACTAATAATGAAGTGGATTTCACTGCGCTGGAACAAGGCCTGCGAACATTGGTCCAGTTGAAGAATGGTAATGTAATTGTGGAAGAGGACTCTCTGTTAGCGATTAATGCAGCCAAATGCATGCAGAATGGCTCGCAGCCCAGCAGGGTCACAAAGCACTAGCGTCTCTCGCAAGTCACGTAGATTATCTTCAGCCATATCTCAACTCTAAGCGATATTGTGTTTTAGGCTGTTAGACGCACAGAAAATTCTATGGCGGATGTCCTAGCTAATCATGGGGTGAACAACCCAGATGTCATCCTTGACACCTGTTGGTAGGACATGATTCTTGATCATTTGAGGGAGGAGTGCGAACATATTTTTGTCAAGGACCTGACTGGTTCATCAGGCGGTGTAGATAGTTCACTCGGAATGGAACATTAATTATTGGATGAGGCCCGCAGGGATTTTAATTCAAGGCAGTGGTATCAGAGCCCTTTGTCCTTTGATAAGTGTGTTAGAGTGTGGGATATTTACCACAGTGATTAGGGACAGTACATCGGGATGGATAATTCTATGATGTGGAAAAATATAATTATTAAAGGATGTGACAACCTATATGAGACGGATCAAATGGAACATATAAATATCCCCCACTTGCCCTCGAAACAGCCTGTTAGCCGAAAGTATGGGTTAGGGTGGTCGTTTCATTCCAGGGATCGACATAACAATATTCATCTTATAAATACTGAGATGGGGAGTAAAGGTGAGACCATTTTTTTGGTGCAGACTATCATGAACCATGCACCCAAAGTTCTTGAGGTGCTCATTGGCATTAGTGAATCGAGAGAGAAAGAGCAAACCGCAGAATGGCTAAGCGTATCCTCCGGAGCTCTAAGGTTTCCTATGAGCTACAAGAGGCGGAGGTTGGTTTCATCAGCTCTATTTCCTGAAAGGGTAAACAGAAAATTGAGGAGTTTCAGGTTGAAGTGGAGAAAGCTAGTGAAAGAGTGGAAGACAGGGACATTCATGATGAGGTGGATTGGATTACCAATCCTGGCACTCCAACCACCAGGTCTACCGAATTTTTGCGAACCCAGAGCATAGCCTGGCAGATGAAAACTATGTTGGCCAAGGCTCTGAACATGCATGAGGTAGCTCATAAGGAGGCTTACCAGGCTGGTACCCTCGCGTCTACTAAGAATTCGGCCAGGCTGGATAGCCTGGAAGTTACTCTGAAATCCCTTGTCGCAGAGATGAAAGCTCAGCCTAACTGTCTTGAGTGGTTCGTTAGGATTTTCGAGATATATCTAAAACATGTGTTGAACATTTCGATCCAGCTTCTTGAGGAGAAGAACAGGCCCACCATCATTTGCCGCTTTAAGCCCTGCAGCATGCCCAGTTAAGAGGACACAGATGGCCCTAGTGATGGCGGTGATCCTGAAAAGCAAAACAGAAAGCATAAGGATTAATCCCCTGGCTCTTTGTCCTTCCTTTTCAGGGGCATTTTCAGTTTCCGTTAGTTTTTTTAATTTTGTAAGGCAACCTGGTTGGGTTAGCCAGCTATCTATTATCATCATCCTGAGAATAGGACATCCTTTCTTAATCCGTTATAGTATGGTTCAAGGCTTGCTAAGGCTTAGTTATATGTTCTATCTATGTATGTTGCAGCATTATTCTGGTAGGCCTTGTCCACAGCGTGAGCTGTGACAGGCAGGCCCTTTTTTCAACTCTATGTACTCTATTTTCTCTTTAATACATCTGCTAATTTACATAAAAAAAAAAGAATTCCTTTTTTGTCACTGTATATTTCAATTCGTCAAGAGTGAGATTCTTGTTGATATAGTAAATAATGTAGGTATTCTTGTCCTCTTCTTGACCAAGCACTGCCCCTATCGCTGTATCAGATGCATTTGAGGAAATTTGAAAAGGCAGCTCCCAGTTGGGGCCACGTAGAACTTGTGCATTCGAGACCAGTGTCTTCAAATCTGAAAAAGAAGTGTCACATTTGTCAGAAGAATGGAGTTCAACATTTCCAGTTAATGCATACAAGGGTGCAGAAATTTGTGAAAAATTATTTATGAACCTATGGTAGTACCCTGCATATCCAAGGAAACTATGTACCTCTGTCTAAGTACATGGTGTGGCTAATAAAATAATTACCTATACCTTTTCCGGATCTACCTGTATTCTAGCTGCAGAGATGTGGCTCCTTCTGTCATCATCATGTGACACTTTTCGTTTCTCAAACACAATATGGTAGCAAAACATCGTTCCAATACCTTTTCTAGTGTTCGCAGTGCCTGATCAAAGTTATCTCCATACGGAGTAAAGTCGTCGATGTAAACCTCGAGCCCTTCATTTATTAAATCAGAAAAATTGTTGAGTATGGCCCTTTGAAATGTTGTTGGAAATACCCTATAGGAAAATGTACCCTAGGAACAGATAAAGTTCATTTTATCTTGGTCTTTAGGGGCTACTAGATTTGATTCTAACCACTAAAACCATCAATAAAAGAGAAGAATTTCTTTCATGCCAATGTATCAAGGACCTAATCAATAAAAGGGAGTGGGAAGTGGTATTTCCATGTTTCTTTATTTATTTCTCTATAATCCACATAGATTTTCCACTTGCCATTATTTTTAGGAACGGCTACTAAAGGAGAGACCCATTTTCTATTTGAAATAGGATAAATGAAGTTTACATCTAGTAGCTTTTGTAATTCATCTTTCACAATATCTTTCAGATGTGGTTTTAACCTCTGCTGAGGCTACTGAATAGGCCGCGCATCCTTTTCAGTATAAATGTGATGTGCGCATAGTTGAGGATCTATACCCTTCATGTTTGGGTAGTCCCAAGCAAAGGCTCCCTTATATTTTTGTAAAATTTTAACGAACTTTTGTTGCTGGTTACTATCCAGACTACCGTTGTTATTTAAAACTTTACCTGGCTCAATTTCAATTGGCATGGTGTTGCAAACAAAAATTGTGGGTATGTGCTGGTCATCAATGTCTCTTAAGGGGTCCTCATGTGCTTCATTATCTAGAACTGCTTTTAACATTTTTCACTTTGAATTTTCTAAAGTAGATGGTTGGTTCATGAAGTTATTGATTACATCATCTTCAGTTTGATCTTTGAATTCAAGTGCTTCAACTATTGTCAGTGGTGAACGGGTGTTTTGTTCCCAGTATGTATGTGGTTGTTTGTGAATATTTACAGTGGGAAGATTTGGTTTGGCAATGTGGTAGATTGCAATATTATTTATGGCATCTCCTCTATCAATGGTCATGTTTCCTGTTCAACAGTCTATGTAAGCATCGGTCGTCACTAACCAAGGCCATCCTAATATCAGGGGATGTCCATCTAACCTACTTTTTGAATTAATAACTAAAAATCTTGTCGGGTACTCCCATGAGTCCATAGAAACCAGCATGTCCTGTAATATACCTTATGATTTGATAACAAATCTGTCAGCAAGTTACAGCAAGGTAGATGTGGGTTCCAAGGCTGTTATACCTAACTTATCGCAGGTTTTTGTAGTTAAGATGTTAATGGCCACTCCCAAATCAACTAATGTGTTTTAAAAGGAGTGGCCAAAGATCTATACTGAGACTATGGGGCTTCCTGGATCCTTGTATTTTATTGGTGTTTCTTTACCCAAGAGTAATTCTGACAGTGCTCCCACTACATGAATAGTTGGTACAGTCTTTTCTTTCCTCACCTGTTTTTTTTCACACAGTTCTCTAATTGTTTTGGCATAGATAGGAATGTCTTGTATAGCCTATAGGAGAGGAATTTTAATCAAAATATTTTTTTATTCCCCTAGGAGAACAAAATCTAAAGATACTATTAGTTTAGGTAGTGTTAATCTCTCAGGGATTGGAGAGGAAATAATAATATTTTCAAGGTCTTTTTGGTCAACTGTGTCCCACCCCAGCTCTATCTCTGTTTCTGTCACAGTTGATTGTTTAGGTACTGCTGGAATTTCATACTCAAGTTGTGGCAGGGTTGTATCTTCTTCAGTTGAAATAACACGCCCTGATCTCAGCCTAAGTTCATTGCATTGCTTTTGTTAAGTTTCATGTTTTGGGTTCTCAAAAATCTGGATTAGTTGAACCGGTCCATTATTGGGATTAGGATTGGATTAAGATGGAAGTTGAGGACGCATAATAGGCTCAGGATTGCGTTGGACTGGGTATGGAGCTAGTAATGTGTGTTGATTCTGAGCCCCTATTCCCATAGGTAAATTTTTCATTCCCATTTTTGGCCGGATAAATCGATCTTGCAGACAAGATCGATCTCCCTAGTGTCAGAAGACAATCTAGCAACAAACGAACAACTAAGTTTGTCTTTCTCTAAATATATTTATTTTACAAATAAATGCTATAAAGGTGTCAATCCCACCTTAGATCCAAATGCTTATTTGCGGTCGTAGTTCTTCTGTCACATCAATAATCCTTTCATCGCAACAAGAGTTCTTTCGTTGCAACAAGAGTTCTTTCACCACAACAATAATCCTTCCATCGCAACAAGAGTTATTTCGTCGTAACAAAGTGTCGTATTTCGTCACAACAAAGTGTCGTCTTTTGTCGACCTGCAATCACAAACAAGAAAATATTAAATAGCACCTGTATAACAAATAATTATAAAACATACCTATCATAGTGATCAAGGAATCTATGAAATAAACAATTAAACAACAACTTATTGAAATAAACAATCGAACGACAATTTATTGAGAAAAAAAAAATTGATTTTATTAATCTTAAAATAACAGAAGAACCTTACAACCTTAGCCTTGATGTTGAACAGGCCTTCCCGAGGTCCGAAGCAGGAGTCTCCTCTACTTTGATAAGTCTTTCACTCTTCCTCCAGGAGCACATAGAGGTATTTGATCTTTCCTCTCAAAATCTCAGCAGAAAAAGGTCTAAAACTCAACAGCACTTCAACTCAATCACACATAAAGCTTGAAATCTCCTTGAGGCTACCCAATGCCTCTTTTTATAGAGTAGATGAGGAGGTTAGGGTTCCACCTTTGAAGGGATAGAATCCTCCTTCAAAGGGATAGGCTCCTCACATCAAGGGATTAGTTCCTTAACGTGAGGGATGCATGAACCTTACTAAAGCGTACTCATCCCCAAAAAATCTCATCTATAACCTTCTAGAATTGACCTCAAATCATCTTTTTAACTATACTTTCTTGCTTTTTTGACTTTGAGAAGGGTACGTAGGCATTACAAGGGAAAACTGCGTTCAGGTACACAGTAATCATGAACATTAGGTGCGGGACCGCAGGCAAGATACAGAGAAAGTGCAATACAAGAGTTAAGGATATTTTTAGGGTTTTTCCTCCTGTTTTAGGGCTTGACATGAGGAGTAAAGGTTGTAAGAATTGGAGAGGAGGAATGTATGAGTGTTAATGAGCTCATACAGTTAGCAGAATGTCAAAGTGACAGTTTTTAAGTGCAACAGATTGCCCCCTAAAGTATGAAGTATGGAATAGATGAAGATGAAGTCTGTTATATATGAAGAGTGAAGTACTTTATCATTTCAAGGATCATCCTGTGGAAACCCCAGTCGGAACCTGTAAAAAAATTCAATGCAAAATATATATATGTAAACATATCATCGCTGAGGTATGAATTCCCATACTCAGATCAAAACTAACTAGAAAAATGATTTAAACTATTCTGATACAGGAGTGATTTTCAATACATCAACAGTATAGACATATGTAGACATAGCATGGACGCAGCCATCTGTTTATGAATAGTCTGTTGTATAAATGATAACAAAATTCCTCGCAACCTGGATGGTAGAAACTAGATCCAGGGTCTTGATTTCCGCATCTCGAACTAGTATGATTCTATCCAGGTGAATGAATGTGTCGAAGTCGAACATGGTAGAAACCACTTGATTACCAGTCAATGATGTAAACTGTTAACAAGTGTGAGAGTAACCACCAGTAATTTTAATGGCTCTCAAAGTACTTAGTATAATCCATGAAATGTGAATGAATGAGTTGAAGTCAAACACGTCACGGAATCATTCAATCGAAGGTCAATGATGCAACATGTCATTGAAGGTGAGAAACCTGCCATTGAGGCATGCAGATTTCAAGGTACTGATGATTTCTGGATCAAATTCCTAGATAATGAGCTATCGTCGATAGAAAGTGATCCGTCGTAGGCAAGCCCACAACACGAAATCATAGATCAAGTTTGAAAAAATATATTGGCAAGGACTAACTCAGGGATGGATGACAGATAATTTGCAGATGAATGGTTTATTTGAACTGTCCTCTTGAACACATAACGACACTGCAGATGGCTTGGTGACAATTGACCCAAAGCTAATACCAAGAAATTGGCTGAAGACTTTCAATGTGGTTTGATTAACTGTTAGGCAAAGGATTTCCCAACCCAGGTGAACAAAAATTGTCGTGTTCAAGAGTGGTTAACTGGCTTTTCAAAAAATCAAAATACAACAAACAAGTCCATTTTTCTCTCTTTTCCCCCACCATTTCTGGCAAGTACCTCTTTATTTTTGACAAGCTTGAGGAGGATAACATTTTCTTGTTTATAATCTCATCCTTTGGATGAGTCCAACTTAGTTTAAGATTCGAACCCTAAGAAGGAGTGGTCCGTTCCTGTTGAAAATTAAACAGGTCCTTTACTGTTAAATTTTAACGAGTCCAGTATAGGAGAAACTCGGTGTTTTTCAATTTTAGAAATCGAGAAGAAAAAACTTGAAACTCATGAGTTGTAATTTCATATTTTAGTCTCTCGAGCCCAAAAAAGGATAAAATAATACGGGAGAAAACTCTATTGACCATGATTAGTCAATGTATACCTTTTTCGTAAATAGTCCATTTCAGTCTGGAAAAGGGGTAAACTTATACTAAAGAGACGATCATTCATTTACTTTAACAAGTTCGAATAATCAAGTTCTCGACAATCTTTTCAATTTTCGAGAGTCTGAAAAGAGCTTAAAAGCGGACTCCAAGTTTTTTCTTTTTCGTAAGTTTTAACGAGTTCGAAAAAGGGATAAAAAATGTACTTATGGTTTTCACTTTTTCATAAGTTTTAACGAGTTCAAAAAAGGGATAAATATATACTCCTGTGGCCAAATTTCAATTTAATTTATGAGCAGGAAAAGATGGAAAGAACTTGGTATTTTCATGTGTTTTACGAGAATGAAAGATAGAAAAATAATCTCGAGATTTTCATGATTTTAACGAGTCTTGAAAATAACCGAAATTGACTCAAGATAGGTTTCATTTTTACAAAAGCTTGAAACAGAGATAAACTATGCTTTAGAGTGGTTTCATTTTTACACAAGCTTGAAATAGAGAGAAAATTGTGCTTGATGCCCCCTAAGCATAACTGCTAGAGCGCATGCCCCCCCAGCTTCATTTCATTCAACTAAGTACACTGCTAGTAATTAATAGTTGGATGAAATGAAGGTTCATTTATGAGATCATATGAAATACCCGACCTAAAACTGTAAGAAAATTATGCAAAATACTAAAATAAATAACCTAAATATATGACTTAACATTTACGAGATCTATTCAAAGACTCAACTCAATTAGGGGAGGATTTGTTTCATTTTTTAACGAGCTTGACACAGGAAAAGAACTATGCTCATGGCAACATGTTTCATTTTTTAACGAGGTTGACATAGTAACAGGAACTATCCTCACCTAAATGTTTCATTTTTTAATGAGGTTGACACAGTAAAAGAAACTATCCTCGTATCTACTTTCTACAATCTACCTATATAACCTACTGATTCATTTTTTAATGAGGTTGACCAAGGAAAAGAACTGCCCTCATTCCTGATTCATTTTTTAACAAGGTTGACTCAGTAACAAGAACTATCCTCTGACCAACTGATTCATTTTTTAACGAGGTTGACACAGGAAAAGAATTGTCCTCATACCTGATTCATTTTTTAACTAGGTTGACTCAGTAACAGGAACTATCCTCAGAAACTACTTATTTCTAATCTATCAATCTACTCTCTAATATCTACCTACAGATTCATTTTTTAATTAGGTTGACACAGAAAAAGAATTGTCCTCATACCTGATTCATTTTTTACAAGGTTGACTCAGTAACAGGAACTTTCCTCATGGACACTTGTTTCATTTTTAACGAGGTTGACATAGGAAAAGGAACTATCCTTGCACTCACTGATTCATTTTTTAACGAGGTTGACACAGTAAAAGGAACTATCCTCGCACAACATGTTTCGTTTTTTTAACGAGTTTGACACAGGAAAAGAATTGTCCTCATAGAAGATTGTTTCATTTTTTAACGAGCTTGACACAAGAAAAGGAACTATGCTCTCGACTAACTGATTCATTTTTTAATGAGGTTGACACAGTAAAAGGAACTATCCTCAGCACAACATGTTTCATTTTTTAATGAGGTTGACACAGTAATAGGAACTCTCCTCATACCTGATTCATTTTTTAACGAGGTTGACACAGTAAAAGGAACTATTGTCGGCACAACATGTTTCATTTTTTAACAAGGTTGACACAGTAACAGGAACATTCCTCATACCTGATTCATTTTTTAACGAGGTTGACATAGTAAAAGGAACTATCATCACACTCACTGATTTATTTT
Organism: Pinus albicaulis; assembly: GCA_034641835.2. Taxonomy (NCBI): domain Eukaryota; kingdom Viridiplantae; phylum Streptophyta; class Pinopsida; order Pinales; family Pinaceae; genus Pinus; species Pinus albicaulis. Next base: position 562,863,956 of record CM076570.1, on the reverse strand, counting down.
TTAATGAGGTTGACACAGTAAAAGGAAATTTCCTCGGCCCACTGATCATGGCTTCCAACTGGAAGAAAGACATGTCATTGGACACACCTTGATCATGGCTTCCAAGAGGTATTCATCAGAAGGAAGAATAGTTCTCTGGAAGGAACACATGTCAAGGGACTCAAAAGGGATAAGAACATCGTGTTCAAATAATCCCATAGAGTATTCCATGTCAATTACCAGATCTAAGTCAAAGGAAGACGAGCAAATAGTGAGAAGCTCCCTTACATCGGTAATCGAAAACATGGGACTATTTGCCACAAAATTAACCCGTGGCGGGGTAGATACCACTTTAGTATCAGGAACATTTAGGGGTGTCGGATTATTGGTAGTCAAATCAATACTAGGGAACGAAAGTTGGTCTACAGTCACAATATTTCCATTGTGTGGGAAAGACATCACACGAAAGAGTGTTGATATGATAGCTTTCATTGCACAAACATAGTCTCGCCCAAGGAGTAAATTGAAATCCAAGGGACCTCGAACTACCATAAGATAAATACAGATAGTTTTACCTTCCAAAGTAATAGAAAACTTAGGAATGATTCCTAAAGGTTCACTAATGGTTCTGTTAAAATATTTCAGATTCTGCGTAATAGGCACAAGCTGAGGGGAACCCAAAGCTTTCCAAGCAGTTAAGGATAAAATACTAACAGAATCACCTTCATCTACCTGTGTGCGTTGTATGTACCTACCACCAAACTTCACAATGATTTGGAAAGGGATGGAGGAAGGAATACGAGGTTCTGTCAGTCTATTCCAATCAAAGGAAAAGACCTCAGTACTTGGAGGGGGTTCTGTAGAAATAGGTGAAATGCCCCCTAGTGTAGAAGAATCTGATGTAACAAGAAGAACCTGAGCGGTATGAAGTTTCACTCTATGAGAGAACGAGTTGATCGAAGATAATCCCAGATAAACCATCGGTCAACTAATGGATCATCAACCTGAGTGATACGACTGTCTCAAAGCAGTGGGATTGGGCTGTCACCCGGAATGAATCGATCACTAAAATGGAGTTGATGAGTTGAGAGAATTTAACAATAACCGATTGAAATTATTGTTGTGCGACAGTATACAGTAAAGGTTTTCTGACAATTGCAAGCTTCATCCATGTGAGGAAAAATGTGAGTTTGATGACTCCCTTTGCATAAATTACAAGGAAACCTAACTTTACCCTTTTTCCCAGGAACCTGACTATCACTGGTTGATGGATCAACGGAAAGTTGATGAGATTTTTCTGACCATACTTCCAAGACCTTTGGAATACCGGGACAATTGATAAGGAAGTGGTCACCCTTACAAATCCTGCAAGGGTATTTGGGTTTACAATGCATGTTGGAGGTTTCTTCAACACAACTAACACTTACAGCCATGGTTGGTTGGTTGACTTCTTTCTTATCTTGCTTCTTCTTCCTCTTCTTCTTCCCTTTCTTCTTCTTCATCACCACCTAGTTACTAGCGTCAATTCTTTTACCAAGTGAAGAGGAAGAAATGGAGGAAGAAATATTAGGCGAAGAAGGTAAAGGGTCAACAGAAGGTTGGTGATGTTGAGATGGTGAACTCTGTTGAGGTGAAGCATCCAGTTGAGGTGGAACAATTGGAGTATTCGGGGCCAACGAAGTTGAAAAGAACCATATCGGTAAACCTATTGTAAATCCAGGTAATGAAAAAGTAGCCATATAAGGAGAACCAACATTTCCAAAGCAAGGAAAAGTACTAGGATTCTCGTTAAGAGGGGTTCCTTGGTTGGTAAATTCCGGAACAGTTTCCATTATATTCAACTTCATTGAATTTTATTAACAATTTAAAACTAAAATTAACAATTCACAATTTCTGCACATGTGGTCTCAAGGTTAAAACAGGCAGAATTAACACGCGCTATCAAATCTAGGAGTCCGACACCACCAACGGTGAGTTACGCCACTAAAAAACAATAGTTGGTGATGAAATCCAACATCATATGAAATTTTCAATGCGGAAATGGCGCTGCGGAACGATTGCCAAACAACACCTTCGGTAAACAGTGTACAAGTTTCTTCACAAAACCATCTCGAGTGAAGAGAACCCCCCAAAGAGTCCAAGTGAGTCTAGTCGACGTCTGCTCCAGGTACAGTGAGATCTTTCCTTCACTGTCACCTTAGGAAATAATCTTAAGTTTATGGACACTAAGGTTACCAACAACAAAAAATTTAACTGGGGGAACAGTCTACGATCTGATTCTACGCGCAAGGGCAGAGTAACAAAGCTCAATCCCCTTGAAGGCTCCTCGACATGGTTAATCTAAGGTTTACCAACAAGTGAACCCAGGCTCCTCAATAATGGTTAATCCGAGGTTTACCATTTGTAATGCACACAGATCTTCTATCTTCCCCAATGAAATAGAATTTCTTGTCTCAAAGGTTTGGACATGATCTCGTGATTAACTCCTTTAAGAGAAGTTTCCTAGAATGTACCAGTTACAATTGGATTTATTTCCTACCGCAAGATTTATCTACTTGTTTGTTTTAGTTGCTTTGGAAATTTAACTACAACCTATTCCAAAGCACTAATATTGAGCTAGATTGGTGGAAAGAGCCCTAAAAATGTAAAAATTACTAGATGAATTTTAATTAAGCGTTGTGTTATTAAGGCTGTTATTACTCAAAAGGGTAAATGGACATGAAACCAATGGTGTTATGACCCGACCCAAAACTGAATGCAATCGAATATGATAATGTAATATTTTCAATTCAATGAATCCTAACTAAAGTAAGGAGAGAGTTTCCATTCACTTCCAACAATGCAAAAAATTGATCACTAAGAGAAAATATAACAAATTCTCTAATGCACTAATTTCATCAAGAAAAACTAATGCAAATCAATCCCAAAACAATTTTTTATTTTTGTGTTTTTAAAACAAACATAAAAACATCTAAATTCAAATCAAAGAAAACTGATCTAAATCTACGATTGATTTTTCAAAATGTAAACTATGCAGTTGTAATCTATGCACAATTCACTCTATTGAAAATGAAAATTCTGATTATACAAATATGATCCTATGCAAGAAAGTTAAACCTGGGAATGATTCCTAAGTATTAATCTAACAACCAATCAAGTGTCAGTAAAAATTGGTGGGGATTCCAGAAAATATCAAAAATTAAAACACTCGAAAATGATTAACACTTATTACAATTTGTTTAAGCGAATGAGAAAATTTTTGCAAAAACAAAAGCAAAAAGATGCAAAATTTTGAAAAGACTGAGAAAAACCTCCAAGTAATGACCAAAGGAAATCAAATTAAGAATTTCTCAAAAAATAGACTCAAAAAACCCAATTAACTTAATGGAGATTGACGAGATGAAAAATTTGCTGAAAGAAATTCATAAACAAGGATTTTTGATAGAAAAATACAGATCTGGGTAGATGCTAATAATCCTAAATCAAATCTAAACTAAACTAAAAGAAGAAATCTAAGTTTTTCAAGACTTTTAATAGGGTCTGCAACAATGTGCGGTCCCCAGAGAATTTCAAGAAAAACAAAAAAGACTTCAAAACTTTTCAAAGCAAAGTAAATCTAAGTTACCCAAGCCCGTAAAAATCAATCAAAAATAAGAAAAAAGCATTTTCTCAAATCAAAACAAAAGAAAATCAAAAATCAAATTCTTTCCCCAGTGGAGTCGCCAATTTGTTGGTCGGATAAATCAATCTTGCGGACAAGATCGATCTTCCTAGTGTTAGAAGACAATCTAGCAACAAACGAACAAATAAGTTCGTCTTTCTCTAAATATATTCGTTTTACAAATAAATGCTATAAAGGTGCCGATCATACCTTAGATCCAAATGCTTATTTGAAGTCATAGTGCTTCCGTCTCATCAATAATCCTTTCATCGCAACAAGAGTTCTTTCGCTGCAACAATAATCCTTCCGTCGCAACAAGAGTTCTTTCGTCGTAAGAAAGTGTCGTCTTTTGTCGCAACAAAGTGTCGTATTTTATCGACCTACAATCACAAACAAGAAAATATTAAATAGCACCTGTATAAAAAATAATTATAAAACATACCTATCATAGTGATCAAGGAATCTATGAAATAAACGATCAAATGACAGGTTATTGAAATAAACAATCGAACGACAATTTATTGAGAAAAACAAAACTTGATTGTATTAATCTTAAAATAACAGAAGAACCTTACAACCTTTGCCTTGATGTTGAATAGGCCTTCCTGGGGTCTGAAGTAGTAGTCTCCTCTACTTTTATAAGTCTTGCACTCTTCCTCCAGGAGCACATAGAGGTACGTGATCTTTCCTCTCAAAATCTCAGCAGAAAGAGGTCTAAATCTCAATAGCACTTCAACTCAATCACACATAAAGCTTGAACTCTCCTTGAGGCTACCCAATGCCTCTTTTTATAGGGCAGATGAGGAGGTTAGGGTTCCACCTTTGAAGGGATAGAATCCTCCTTCAAAGGGATAGGCTCCTCACATCAAGGGATCAGTTCCTTAAGGTGAGGGATGCATGAACCTTACTAAAGCATACTCATCCCCAAAAAATCGCATCTAGAACCTTCTAGAATTGACCTCAAATCAGATTTTTAACTTTACTTTCTCACTTGTTTGACTTTGAGAAGGGTACATAGGCATTACAAGGGAAAAATGCATTCAGGTATGCAGGAATCATGAACATTAGGTGCGGGACCACAGGCAAGATACAAAGAAAGTGTGATACCAAAGTTAAGGAGATTTTTAGGGTTTTTCCTCCTGTTTTAGGGCTTTACATGAGGATTAAAGGTTGTAAGACTTGTAGAGGAGGAATGTATGAGTGTTAATGAGCTCATACAGTCAGAAAAATGTCAAGTTGAAATTTTTTAAGTGCAACACCCAGGGGTTGCGACCAATTTTGAGACCAACTTTTATTCTATGAAGTGGAGGCAGGCCACTGGGACTGATATGGATTGTTTTTACAGTAAGAGGGAGAAAAAGGAAAACTTGACCAACTATTACCTGAAGGGGATTGTGTTGGCCAAGGATGCATGGAAAATGATTGGATGGCCAGACAAAAAAAGGTGATTGGCCTTGCCATTCTGTTCCAGGGTTCTATTGATTAAATTGTGGAGGAGAAAAGAACTAAGATGGGTCTTGTGGCATACCTGGTCATGATTTCCACTGCCGACGTTGATTCATTAGATACATTGGTTCTGTTTCTTCTTCTGCTTCTTTAAAAGCCTCTTTCAACCCTGGGAGTGAAGATAAATGGTCAATGGCGTGGTCCTTGGTACAAATAGCACATGTCTGGACCATGTCTAATGGACACTCCCACTGGTTGTGCTTCTTCCGACAGTGTGGGAAAAAAACAGCCAAGTTATATTCTACCAAATCTTGCTTCTAATTGGCTTGTATGAAATCTAGCTACATTGTGAGGGTGCCTAAGATATCGGTTTTAAAATCTTCTAAAATATTACCGAATTCTACTCTGGTCATGTTTCCACCTAATTTTTTATAATTCCTTGTAACTGAATCTCGTCCTGTTGGCCTGCTTCGGGTACTACCTCGAGGGCATCTGATGCACAATGCAATAATATTATCATATTCTTCTTTATAGATGTCCCCTTTTCCCATTATATTAAGTGTTTCGACCCATTCTTCTTTCATTCCTTTAATCATTGTTTCTTTTAAAATATCTTTAGACAGTGCAGTGTATGGAGATATTTGCAAATTATATTGAAATCTTTCAACGTATTATTCTAATGTCTCATTTTCTTTTGCAGACATATTGAAGATTTTGTCTTTTAGTTCTCGAGTTCAGAAAAACTATTGATATTTGTTAAGAAAAGATGTTTTCATCTGATCCCAACTATTAATGGTTCCTCCACCGAGACCCATAAACCAACGTAATGTTGTCCCCTTCAAAGTAGAGGGAAATAGTTTCAACTTCTGAGGGTCATTGGTGTAGTCATATCCCCTACATAAGACATCAAATTCAAATAAAAATGCATCAGGATCTTCCAAGGTCAGCCCATGGAAGGTGGGGATGTTTTGTAATGGAATAGCTTTCATAGGGGCATTTACAACCGGATCAACAATGGGATACTCCAATTTTTATGTTTGTCTCTAGTTTTGGTTGTGCGCCATCTAATTAAATATGTGCCAATAATATTTAGGGATTTCTTGATCTGTGAGGATATTTTGAGTGGAATTAGGAAGTGAATTTGGAGGAGGTCTTGCAGCACTTCCTCGATCTAGGATACTAGGTGTATTTTTCTCAACTACTATCTTAGGAGATCTAGGCTCTAGAGTTTTTACCCGTACTGCACTGCTGGTTTCTCCCTCTCCTTCCTTCAAATTGCAAGAATTTACCTCTCTCAAAGGGTCGGGACTTAATTTTTCTATAGTCTAAAGGCTTCATTTATACCCTTATGTTTTGCTGTGAATCTCGGCGTGGCCTGCAGATGGTGAGGCTGCTGCCTGAGGGACTATAGTAGGACTCTGTGCAGGAATGGTTATGGGTCATACGGATGCCTGGGATTCATCCTTCTTAATGATTTCGTCTATATATGTTGTCCTGCCAAGCACCACCGATCCCTTGGGTTTTGTGGATTTAAGTGGGGGGTTTTTATCTAATTCTATCTTTTTCTTCCTAGTCATAAATAAATAAATAAAACACTTATCCTATTAACCTTTGCACAATTGCTGAGAAGCGGGCTAGAGAGCAAGCGTTTTTCTTTCTAACACATAGGTTCTTATCTCTCGCTTTCAATACCCAATTATTTCATGGGAAAAGGAAAAATAAATAAAATACATCACTCCTAAATACTCTCCTTGAAAACGGCGCCAAAATTTTGGGTCAAAAAGGTGATTGTTTTGAGGGTAACCTTAATGCTTTACATTAATTATCAACCTAGGGAAAGTCTTGTTATTTAAAGAATGTAAGAAAAATATATGCAAGTGACATCAGAGGTTAATTACTCAAGATCGTTGTAAGAAATATTATCTAATTCTCGAAGTTCAATCAAACCAACTTGAAAGTGAACTATGAAATACTTCAGACCAATCAAAGGAGAAAGTTCTTGTTCTGGGCTTATGTAGAAATAACCACTCAAGACTAAAATAAAGAATAGATTTCAATTGAACAACATGCTTTGATGAATTGAAAAATAACCTTAATGAATTGAACAGTAGCCCTAATGAATTGAACAACAATCAAGTATTCTAGATTTTGCAATGGAATTCTTTATCAATCAACTAATAGCATCATTCGGAATTAAACATCAAACCAAATGTTCATACTTATGATGGAAAGATTCAAGAAATAATTGTATACAAATTTGAATAGCAACCGCGTTAAAACTAGTCTAACAAATGTAAAAGCGTCACTTCCTGATAAAAGAACATGAATGATAATTCTAATCTAGTGACAAGGAAGTTATAATGTGTCACGATTGTGATTAACCAATTGAATGATGATGCTATGAAACGCAAAGGATAACTAAAAATGCAAGATCCATAAATAAATATATAGCACAGAATAGCAAGAGAACTCCCATGGTTGGGCTCGAAGCCTCTAGAAGTCTTCTACCAAGAAATACTCAGAAGTTTTTTATACTAAAAATGCCAATTTCTTCATTAATCAATATAGAAGTACATTAGCATGAACTCGACGATTATGTCTGAATACGTTTATTACAGGAAAATTGTAATACATGAATTTCCTTCCTGTCTCTTTCACCTCCAGCCTTTTATAGCTTAAAGGTGAAATAAAAAAGATTAATGGATCCTCACCATCATGAGATCCTACCACTTCGTGGCTATCAAATGAATACTCCAAGAGTAGGCGTGCCTCTACATCTTCCATTGATTCATAGGAGTCGATACGATTCCGTTTTATTTTCTTTTTTGTTTTCATTTGGTCATCCTGGTCAGCAATTTGGCTGTTTCACTTCCCTATCAATAAAGACAGCAACAAATTATTTTTTATGCTATTAAACACACCTTTTATCAATAATTCATTCTACCTTACTTTTGCATTATTTTCCTTTACTTTATTACTAAGATGAAGGAAAAATATATAAAAGTAAATGACAAATCGTGGTAGATATAGGGGTAAAATGTACCTTCTCCTCAACCCAAAAGCAGCTATCTTATCTTTTAGTTCATGTCGTAGATCTGCATACCCAGCAGTTATGTATTGCAAGCCCTAGTAGGGTGATTTTCCGAGGTGAGCCAATCCAGAAATCCTTTCTGGGTTATATAGGTTTTCATCATAGATGTTATAGGTCAATTTGGGCATCATTCCCAATGACCTGGTTAACTAGGCATCATCTCCAGTACCAATGACTAAGGGTCTATCATCCCCTATCATTTCAAGTTGTTACATTCCCTAAGACAAGAACAAGACAAATCAAGCATGACTTTCATCAAGTAAAGGTTTGCAAGGTTTGAAGTTTATTATATAGCATATGAGAGCTCACCAAATTTGCCTCTAAGGGGACTAAGTGTGTTACATATGCAGGTATCCCCATGCAAAGCTGCTCTGCAAAGAACTTCCCGACATCTATGGGTGTGTTGGTCACATTGGGAGTGAAATTCTCATTGTTCTGAAATCTCCACTTGGCCAGTGCCTTCTAGAAGAGTTCACATGTGTCAAGATTCAAATCCAAGTGTCCATTTGACATCTACAAGATTGGGAACATGTCTTTTCTATTATTGGAAAGACATTGATTGTAAAACTACCTCAACTCCTCTATAAATTGAGCATAGATCTGAGTGTTTGATAATGAAGAATTTGAGTAGAGAAATACTGGTGGATTTTCAATTGAGAGTTAGATTTCTGTACCAACTGCCGGAGAGATTTATACTATGATGAGGCTAGGAATGTTGCTAGAATGGTCACTTCAAATCAGTCACTAGGTTGTAACCTCTCCTTCTATCATCAATAAGGAATACAACTTACTTCTCCCTATATGAATTTGTATTGGCTTTGATTTTCCATATTGTAAGATCTTAGTTGATGTATATGGTTTATGCTTTATTGATTTAGAAAACTAACTTGAATAGACATCTGTATTATTTCTATCTTATGTTGTTTAGTGTTCATTCTTGCAGAAATCATTTTTCACAAACCGCTGGAATTTGAAGTTGCAACGGAAGCGACAGAAGGAACCACTTGGAAGCGCTTGAATTCCAAGTAAGCTACTAATCTATTCTGTGTGTCTATTCTTAGTTAGGAGAAGAAATATTATAGTCTTCAATCCTTGTTCTAGATTATCACTTGTCTAGGGAAGTGTGTTTTATCCGTAATTCTCAATTCTGTCCAACAAATTGGTGACTCCATTGGGGATAATTTCTCTTATATCTAGGGGTTTTAGCCTCTTATTTGATTTGTTTATCCACCCGGTAGTTTTTATTCACAAAGATCAAAATTTTTGAAGTATTAATTTGCAAAATAAGTGTGTTAAACAGTGATGTTTTTCCTTATACACTACGCCCAACGCACTCTTGGATAGGACACAGTGCTTTGCAGAGCATTATCTCCCTTTCAGGCCTGCATTGCAGAGTATTGTATCCCCTTAGAGACTGCATTGACTCTTGAAACCATCCAGATTCCTTTGAATTTGTCTTTGCAAGTTCATTCAGTTTGTTTACTTCTACTTTTTGAAAAGTTTGAACCTCATATTGACCAGTGAATCTATATATTTCTTCCTCCTTTGAAAGAAAATTTGTTCAATGTTTGTTTAAAGAATTTTTCTTTATCATTGGAAAGTTTATTTCAAAGTATTTTTATTGTCGCATTAGATCCATTTGCTTTGGTAAAAGGAAATTGTCGTAAAATCTTCATTTCCTGATAGGAGAAATTGTTGCTTTATTCCTCATTTTTCCTTCAAAAGAGAAATTTTTGTTTATATTCCTCATTTCTCAAAAGTAAAAGGCATTTGATTTTTTGATTTAGTGCACTTAGTTTATTTTCTGCATTCATAACATTAAAGGAACTGAAAAGAAAAATATGCATTTGCATGTAGGATTTTGTGTGTTTTGCAAAAAGAAACAATTAGGAAATCTGCATTTAGTTTGTGTTTTCTGATTTGTTTTCTCACAAATTGTTTGCTCTTTCCCTCTAGTAGCTAGGATTTTCATTGAAAAACTAAAAGTGAAAGATTTCTTATCATTCTTAGTTGCAATTTTAGGAATTTTCCAATACATCATCGCGGTGAACCTTTGAAAGGAAAATTGTTAAGGAAGATCAACATAAAATTAATCTCAATTTACCTAAAAATGCATTGGAACCATAACGATAACATTTAGAAGGTCTAGGCTAGAGATGTGTTCCAACGTAGTAAAACATAGTAGTTGTTGTTAACTTGTCTGCGATACATTCCGAGTGTGATACCTCACTCCACGTACGTAAGTATATCATAGCTCTTCCACGTACTTTCGGGTATATCGGGCGGTGTTACAGTACGGTAAGTATAAAGGGGTGCTCTCACTGTGCAGTTTCGCATCAGATAGCACTAATACGGACTTGGGCCTCCACGTACGTTTAGGTTTATTTGGGAGGAAAAATTTTAGGTGCTATCCATCCATAGTGAACCAAATCAGCCACCTTGTAAATTGTGATACACCGAACATAGCATTCGGGGAGATTGCCTGTCCGTACTTCTTGGTTCTCCAGGAGGTATTCTATAGTTCATACTTTCCTGGTAAACCATTTTTCCTAGAATTACCCTTTTATTTTTTCTATTTGTTTTTGGTTAAAATAAATCAGTAATCGTGGAAGAAAAAAATCCTTTCCCCCATCGTTCGCGTAGACTTGTGTTAAAACCACCTTTACCTCCAGAAGTTACTTCTGGTAGGTGAAGGCGATCACGATATATTGAAACCAGTACCATCAATACCTCTGGTGAAGAATCCTCTTCCCATATACTAGAGTTGGCACAAGTTGTTTCTACAAATCCTCGTTTGTCTACTGTTGTTGAGATAGAGTCCTCACAGCTACCCGTGGTCATGATCCATCCAATCTGTGAGACCATACCTCCCAAACCCAACGTTGTTCAACCGGAAGTTAATCCGGATCCCATTATGAATTAGGGGGAAACTGTTATTGGTCAAACTGGACATCATCCCCAGGAACAATGAAATAGGGTCTATCATCCCCTTATATTTCAATTGCTACATTCCCTAAGTGGTGAAAATCTTGATCCCGAAGTCGAACAACTAGAAGTTTTTTCTGTATTGTTTACTCCACAATCTATTGTAGCCATCGAGTCTCCCATATCACACAGTCAACCACCTGAAATATACTTCGGGCCTTACGGTGAAGTTCTTCCACCTAGTTTGATTTCGATTGAAGAAATATCACAAGACAAGACAACTTTACCTCCAAATCATTTTCGATAGGAGCTTTACTTGTACGAGTCTTTTCCTCAATCACCTTCCTTTGCTTTTGTTGATCCTGTTTCACTTTGAGTTCTCATAGATTATACAGGGTATAAATTGGGTCATTTGACCATGGCTGAGATAACATCCCAGACTGAACCATGTATTTCAGCTACGACAACATTTGTTGTTGCTTCATCTTCGATGTTTTGTCCATTGACTTCACCCATGTCATCATCTGGAATCATATCTGGTTCCTCTCCTTGGTGGCTGGTGATACCACATATGTTACCCTCATACATTCCTAAATTCAATGAAAACACTGGAGAAGACCCGTCGACTCATGTTATAACTTAGCATTTGTGGTATTCATCAAACTCCTTAAATGATGACTCCGTTAGACTACGTCTTTTCCAGCACACACTCACTAGTCCAACTGCAAAATGAGGATGGTTATTTTTACTGTGTCAACCTCTTTAAAAAATGAAACAGATTCATGAGGATGGTTCTTTTTCTATGTCAACCTCGTTAAAAAATGAATCAGGTTATGAGGATGGTTCTTTTTACTATGTCAACCTCTTTAAAAAATGAAACAGATTAATGAGTATAGTTATTTATTGTGTCAACCTCATTAAAAAATGAAACAGGTTTCGAGGATAGCTCTTTTTTCTTGTGTCAACCTCGTTAAAAAATGAAACAAGTGACTATGAGGATGGTTCTTTTACTTGTTTAACCTCGTTAAAAAATGAAACAATTCATGAGGATAGTTCTTTTACTGTGTCAACCTCGTTAAAAAATGAAACAGGTCATGAGCATAATTATTTTCCTGTGTCAAGCTCATTAACAAATGAAACAAAGCCTCCCCTATAATGGACCTTCATTCCATCCAGCTATTAGTAACCAGTAATCTACTTAGGTGAATGAAATGAAGCTTGGGGGGCATCTTCTCTTGCAGGGGGCATTCAACATGTGCTCTTGCAAGGGGAATTCAAAACATTCTTACTAATTTCATGCAATCAACAACTAAAGTTCGGGGGAAAAAACAAGTTTAGAGCTCCAAAATGCAAATGGTAACTAGTGAATCGTAAAAATGAATAGTAAAACTCTTTTTATTTAGTCATTTAATTGTTTTCAATGAATATTTATTGCTATGAATACGGTTTTATTATGTTTTTATCATGAAACGGGTATTTTTAATCCATTTGATGTTATTCTGAACAGGTCTTACAACTAATGAACAAATTAGTCATGCAGATTTATCTAAAGAATGATTTGACCACAAAGCATACTTATTCTCCTTATTTTTCTAGCTTTGTTAAAAATGAAAAAGGATTTGAAGCACACTTTTATCTCTTTTTCAAGCTTCGATAACAGCAAAAAAGGAATCCCTAGAGTCTTCTTTCAGCTCTTTTCAGACTCTGATAATATGAAAATATTTCCAAGCACTTGTCTTTTCAATCTCGTAAAAGTAAATGAATTGATATCTACTCAGTATAATTTTAACCCTTTTCCAAACTGAGATAGATTATTTACGAAAAATGAATACCTTGGTTAAACATGACCAAAGAGGTTCTCTCAGATATTATTTTACACTTTTTCGGATCTAAGTGACAAATTTACAAAAAATTACTTATGAAGTTTTCTTTCGTCCTCTTTTTCAAACTCTCTAAATATGAAAAAGGATCGCACTGTCACTATCATTAAGCTCTTTAAAACATAAAATAGCGACAGGCTTGTCGATCATGGCAAGAATCGAGTTTCATTCATCGCTAATCTCGTTAAATTATTAAATAGAGATATTTTATTCACTCGAAGTGTTGAATTATAGATCAAGAATGTTACCCTCCTCAAGCTTGTTAAAAAATAAAGGGGTACTAGTCGACAAATGACCAGGAAAATTTGGGAAAAGTGAGAAAAATTTCTTTATGGTAGCAAGTCACTCTTGAACATGAAACTTCCTTCACTCCATGTTCGTGACTGTTTGGGTTGGGTAATCATCTTAACAATTCATTCATACCTATGGTTCATCATACCTTCACTTCAGTTTTGAGTCTTTGCTACCAACTCATCATAGTGTCACCGATATGTTCAAGAGAAGTCATCCAGTGAATAAACTCATCCTTCTGTAATACTCGTAAACCTTTATTCTCATGACCGTCATCCCTGAAAATTGCTATATCAAGTCATACCCTTGTCTCTGAAATTAGTAACTCCCGTTTCGCAATAAGATGAATTCTTGTCGACGACAAATCAATATCCAGGAAGTTCACTTAGAAACATCATATTCCAGTACCATGAGGCTTGTTACAGCATCGACAAGATCCTCGCTTCCGGACCTTTGACCGAAATATTTTGTTTGACGTTCGACATAAAATCATCTATTCACGCCTTACGAAATGTACTACAATACCTTGAGGGCCATTTTTATTAATGGTGGTTCTCTCGCATTTGTTAACAGCTCACATTCTTGGCTGGTAATCAAATATTATCTTTCCATGTTTGACAACATATCATATATTCGCATGGAAAGACTTGTACCCAAATGATCGAGTGAATGAGATAAGAAGACCCTGGATCTAGTTTCAGCCATCCAGGTTGCGATTTCAGGATTGTTGTACACATCATCTGTGCGGTGACCTTACATACATATCGTCATCCGAACATGGGCCTATATCTGTAGGCATGTCTACATTGGGCAACATTCCAATGTCGAAGACTTTCTGAATTATGTACATGTTATTAGATTTTTTATGTGTCGAACATGGGAATGCCTACCCTCAACAATTATGATCAAAGAGGATATATCATGATGTAATGTATTGTAATATTGATGCAAGTGACCACTCTACTTCATCTCCAGCCCATCACAGTGTAAAGCATCTCAATAAAATGTTTTTATTATTTTGACCTCATGTTTTAGGGGGAAATTGTTATAGGTCAATTTGGGCATCATCTCCAGGACCAATGACTAAGGGTCTATCATCCCTTATCATTTCAAGTTGCTACATGCCCTAAGACAAGAACAAGACAAATCAAGCATGACTTTCATCAAGAAAATGTTTCCAAGGTTTGAAGTTTATTATATAGCATATGAGAGCTCCCCAACGCTGCCTCTATGGGGACTAAGTGCATTGCATATGCAAGTAGCCCCATGCAAGGTTGCTCTGCAAAGCACTTCCCGACATCTATGGGTGTGTTGGTCACATTGGGAGAAAAATTATCATTGTTTCAGAATCTCCACTTGGCCAGTGCCTTCTAGAAGAGTTCACATGTGTCAAGATTCGAATCCAAGTGTCCATTTGACATCTACAAGATTGGGAACATGTCTTGCCTATTATTGGAAAGTCATTGATTGTAAAACTACCTCAACTCCTCTATAAATTGAGCACAGATCTGAGTGTTTGATAAGGAAGAATTTGAGTAGAGAAATGCTGGTGGATTTTCAATTGAGAGTTAGATTTGTGTAACAGCTGCTGGAGAGATTTATACTATGATGAGGCTAGGAATGTTTCTGGAATGGTCACTTCAAATCAGTCACTAGGTTGTAACCTCTCCTTCTATCATCAATAAAGAATACAACTTACTTTTCTCTATATGTTTCTGTATTGGCTTTGATTTTCCATATTGTAATATCTTAGTTGATGTATATGGTTTATGATTTACTGATTTAGCAAACTAACTTGAATAGACATTTGTATTATTGCTATCTTCTTTTGTTTAGTGTTCATTCTTGTAGGAAGAATTTTGCACAAACCGCTGGAATTTGAAGCTGCAGCGAAACCAACAAAAGGAACCATTTGGAAGCGCTTGAATTCCAGGTAAGCTTCTAATCTATTATGTGTGTCTATTCTTAGTTAGGAGAATAATTTGTATAGTCTTTAATCTATTGTTCTAGATTATCACATATCTAGGGAAGCGTGTTTTATCCGTAATTCATAGTTCTATCCAAAAATAGAGTCTGGATTGCAAATCCTGACATTTTCCGAGCTCTAGAACAACCTTATCTATACACCCCTTTTTAGCCATCAGTCATATTTCCACCAGGGGAAACACAGTAGGGTCTCCAGCAAAGCAGCAGTTACGCATTTTTCTCTGTGAGAGGACTTAAGGGTCACTCTAGCCATCTCTGTTGGCTTGAGTGTTGCTATTTTTGAGCATTTTTGTACTTGTATTTCATCTCCTTTTTAATAAAATGACTCAGCTGTTCTATCTGTTTTTATGGTGTTTACAGTTTTTTTCCATATTGTTGTAGTTTCCAGTTATCGTGTTTTACATTACTACCTTTTCCTATTTTGGGATATTACAGTTGTATCATAGCATGATCTTTGGCTCAACTTGTGGGCATTACATTTCATGACATCAAAAGAAGAAGCAGAAAGGAAGAGATGTATAGTGGCGGAGGGATTGATTTTTGCCACACTTCTCTTCAGATCTATGTAGGATCTTACCATAGAGAATAAAGAAATGAGAAGGGAAAGGCAAAGGAAAACCTCAAGAATGTTTTGGGATGCAGAAGTTTCAATCACTTCCTATCGGCATCATAAACAACCGGCAGTGAAAAAAGCTCCACAACACTCTACTATGTCCACTTTCCTTGCAGAACGAAATGAATGGCATGGAGATGGGGGATATTTGAAGCATGAGACTCTGAGTGATTATCTTGGAAAGTACAAATATCAATCTAGAGAATTCAAAGAGAATCAAACTCTCCAATAATTTTGCCAAATCAAAGAAAACCAGAGACCCCACAGCAACAATAGAAGAAGAGGGCACATACAGAATAGATGCTTCCTACCTACATTTGATGGCTCATCCAAAAGCACGACAAAAGCTTGGATGAAGGAGTTATATGATTTCTTCTAGCTACACCCAATAGTGGAAAGGGAGGCCATTTAGATTTCAACGTTGCACCTTGAGGGTGAAGAAAATGATTGGTGGTTCAGCCATATGGAGCATGCAAGAGTGACTGTGTATGCAGACTTCACTCAAAGGTTGGTAGAGAGGTTTGACAGAAGCAAACCGGAGACACTTTCCATAGAGACATTTTCTAACATTGATGAGAAAGTATATGAGGAGCAAAGGGAAGATGTCATCACTATTGCTCTGAAAGAAGAGCAACTACCACCATCATCAGCTGCAGTAGAAGTACTTGCATTAGTGGGAGGAGCACTTGCATCTTCGCAAGATCGTCCTGAGCACTTGACATTGAGATTCCCAGGCATGATTCAGGAGGTGCATGAGGAAGAGGAAGCAAAGACCAGCGCTGGTGCAGTAGTACAGGAGCATCCATCACCATCACCAGCAGTTGGAGAATCAATTGCACTGGTTGGAGGAACTCTTTTAACTTTGAAATGTGTTCTCAAGTATCAGCTGATCCAAGGTTTGCAAACATTTCCACCCCATATTATTTCAGCACCTTATATTGAGATTTGTGGGGCCATGTCATTAGGGAAATTGCATGACCAAGGGTTAGAGAACCTTGCTGATTTGGAGTAGCAAACTATCACTATGCAGAGGACCCTTGACTTGTTCAAGGAGGAGATGTATAGCCATCCCAGTTTTACATTTTTGAGCTGCACACAACGCTTTGTGTTGGAGTGTGGAGTTTCAGAGGATGGGGTGAGCATAGTCCTAATGCGGGGAAGTTATACAATAGCGTTCGAGAACTTGAGGTTACTGTCGCATGAACTGTTGTATTCTATTTAAGACAAAGAGATATTGGCTATTATGCATGCATTGGTCAAATTCTTGCAGTTTTTGAATGACAGTAGATTTCGGGTGAAGACCAACCACCATGCTCTCTGATATATTTTTGAGAGGGAGTAGCAGCTGCAGAAGAGACAACAACGGTGGATCAGTACAATGTAGGATGATAGCGGGGACAACACAACAGCCCCGGGTTACCTTGGTCCCAACCTCAATCTGTGTGTAAATGCATCCAATTTTTCTTGCCCCAATCAACTTCACATCTCAGGCAACTCACACTGTTCTATTTTCTTGGTTTGGCAATTAGATAATTAATCTAAGGCTTTTAATATCTCAAACTGAGATTGAGATATCAATCCAATTTCCTCCTTTAGTAATGACCTCCCCAAGACATACAAAAATTCTCTCTTAATAACAACCCCACAAAGAACCGATCTCGTATCCAAAACCCTCAGCACACTTCATAGACATTCATATGTTGACCCCCAGGTTTATTCGTTTGTGAGATCAACACTCCTAAGGTCTGAGCCCTTAGTCATCCCTCGGCAGACGCATATATTAAATCACATCACACATTTCGTTTTTTTCCCCCTTCGCATATTCAACATCCTCTATTAACCCCGCAAACCTTAGTTTAAAAGGTCCCAATTAATATAATTTAGAACTGGGGCCCAGCACTGACGAACCTTCCACATCCAACGGCGGAGATCACGTCGCCTTGCTCCATACGATCCGATGGATATCGCTAGGCATAGATGCACGAATGATAACGCGCGATGGCGCGCAATGAAAGTGGTTTCTCCAAAGCCCTTGAAGCCACGTGTCGGTCAATCTATGGAATCACTCCCAATTCCTCAATTACCACTCACCGTGTAAAGGTGGTGCGATAAAACCCGCCGGTTAGTTCTAAACCGTGTTCATTGTTCCTCCTTCGTGGCTCTGCTCCTCTACTCCAGGTTCCGTCGTGCTTCCTTTTGTTATGTTCCACCTCTTTCCTTCCAGGTTCCGTTCATAGTTCCGAAGTGTTAGTTCGTGTTCCACTGAGAGTTCAACGCCAAATAATATGTTTTAGTTCTTCCGCGTTGTAACTGATACGCCTTCGCTCCTCGTTCCTTTCTCCATGAACGCCAGTCAGTTCCTTACTAATAGCATAGACCCTTCCATGTGGGGCTTAAAACCATATCTTTGTTCATGAAATATATTCAACGAATATATAACTCCACTGTCTACCAGTTTGGGATACACTATCGATCGTATTACATCAATTCCTCTAACTATATACAGAGCACCATTAATCCCATCACAAGGTTTCTTAATTATCACAGATTTCAATTATCCTCCATCAGGATGCATACATATGTTCACATAGAACTTATTCAATCAAAGCGGATATACATTCACACATGGTTTAACTTGACAAATTCACATAAAAAACTAAATCACAATGCACATGACATACTGAACAAATTCTTTCTCATTAAATGAATTCTCTTACAGACTTCTTATCTCGGCCAGGTCTTCAACTCTACAGCCTTCTTCCTCACTATCTCGATCTATGCAGCTCTCTGGAGGTATAGGCAGGTCTATGTGCAGGTCCCTCGACTCTGTCATAAAGGTTTATTTTTATACATATTGGAAATCAATTGATTCACTTCCTTCATGACTCTTGGACTCCTAAAGCTATACTAACTTTTGAAACTGACTATCTCTTCAGGTGCCCATCAATCATTCGGGCAGTTACAATATTTTCCCTTCCAATTAACTAAAATAACTCAACTATGAATATTTACATGGGGAAACAAAACATGAGACCCCCCCTTAGGTTTATTTATGTACAAAAATTTTCTTGGGCCTAATGCCCCTGCATCAGACTCCCCATGTTCAAATGATTCATGATCTCCTGATCATGTGCTTTATTTTTTTATCTGCTTGGATCCCATACTTTGTTCTGCAACTGATTATTTGTTGCAGCGTTCTTCTTTCACATTCCTCCTGGCTTCCATATCTTGGTTTGCATCTTCGCACTTTCTATGCCCTCACAGTATGTGACTATCTTCCTCTTGCTGCTGCTGATTCTCAGCTTTCTTGCTGTTGTCCTTTTTTGAGGCATCTTCTGCATCAGTTTCCTTATCAATTCAATTTCTCTATCTAATATCTCCTCTGACTGCTGGACACTTACTTTTGTTTGTTGCATTCTTATTTCTTCAGTTCTCACTGCTGCCCTATTCCTCAACCTATCATCCATACCCTCTCTGCAACAGTAAAAATTATGCTCCTCTGCTGGCAACACTTCAGCTTGTTGCTTCATCACTCTCTCCAGCAACACTCCAAGCTGCTACTCTAGCATTTCACCTTCTTTTCTGAATATCTTCAGCAAACATTCTCACCATCTCCTTTGGCCAAACAAATCTTCTCCATGCTGCAACTCAGGTTCAGCATCTTCTTCTTCTGCCTTGGCAATCTTCCGCAATTTCCTTCCTTCTTCTTGATTGACTCCAGCAATCAAATCAAGTTCTCTAGCCACTATATCTTCATCTTCTGTCAGAGTGAAACTCTGGTTTCCCACTGCTGTAGCAACCCCAACAGTCTGCCATACATCTTCTTCAATCTTCTCTGGGCTATTCGAACAAGCCAATTCTTCCTTGCTATCAATAGCAACAATTTCTTGCATATGAGACATGGCTGTCTCATCTTCATTTAGCTGCTCATCCTCATTCTGCAACATCTCTTCTTATTCTAAAACAACTCTAAGTGATGGACTGTCTTCTGCTTTGCCTGTCAACATGGCCACTTCATCAGTTCCAAAACCCCAAGACCCAATGGTCCCTACTGATGATTCAATCATCAATTCTTTTCTATCTTCATCCCATTGTGTCTTCACATTCTGAAATCCCCAATTCTGAAATTGAGGTCTTCCCTCTTGTATTGACTCCTGCTGATTCAGCATACTCTCTAGCAGCTCAATTTCTCCATTCCATGGTTTAAAGTCTTCCACAGAACGCTCCTTCTCTTTCAATTGTCTGCCCCATGCTATCAACTTATCTCCATCATCAACAAGATCTGCATTCATTAAAAATTTGTTAAAACAAAGTCTACAAGTCCTCAGAGCCTTCCCTTCTTCTGTCAGCATCTCAGTATGTTATCCCAACTTTCTTTTCTCCTCAATCAGCACATCAGAATGTTGATTCCAATTCTTCAAACATTTCTTGAGACTACCAGCTAGTCTCTCTTCTGCCCCATCCTCTTCAAGGATGTCTTTCTGCTCTAGTTCATAAAAACGAACTTCCTCATCCTCAATCATCTCTGTCCTTACCATCTGAACACCTTCTCTCTGTGGTTCTGTCCTCTGCTCATGCCACAATCTCGGCATCTCACCACGAACTTCTCTATCTTCAACATCTTCATTATCTTCTGCTGTCACTATCTCCTCAGTCTTCATCAGAATAAAATCCTGATTTCCCATTTCTGCAAAGACTCCAGCTACCTATCCATCATTCCTTACTTGGCCATTCATCAAAAGCAGCATGTCATTATCAGCATTAATGATAAATTTATCTCCACTAGCTCCATTGAAATAATCTCTTTTATAAAATAAGGAATTAATGAATTCCCTCTGCTGCAATAGTTCAATCTGTTCTTCATCTGAAAGATACTCATCATATCTTGCTTGGAAATAGTCAGCTTCATTCATCACAGTCCCATCATGTGAACTGTCTTCCTTAACACCTACATTCACACACAACTTGTCAGTTGTAAAAACATAAGACCTCATGGTCTCATTTGGTGATTTGATCACCACATATTCTTGATGTTCCAAGTCTTCCACATGCTCCAGAGATTCTCCAATGGTCTCTTCTTTAATTTCTTCAAGTTGTCCAACTTCCAGCTTCTGGCCTAAATCTCTTCTGCTTCCAATATGTGCGAAAGCAGAACCTTTCTCCAACTGTGCATGGGCATCTTCAAAACATGTAGCTGCTCCATTTTCTTCCTCAGTGACAACATCAGCAGTTTTTTTTCTCTCACTTGTTGTTCCTGCAAACATAAAAAGTATGTCAGATGTAAGGCTCTTGGACCCTTGGGTCCCACTTGAAGCTTCAGTCTCCAAGTCCTTCTCCAGATACTCAATTACTCTAAGTATTTCCTTTTTCTTCGGAGCATTCATCATCTGCTCCTTCTTCCTTTGTAGCCTCTGCCACTTTATCTTCTTCTTCATGAGACAACCAACTCTCTGGCTTTCTTCTATCCTTCTCTTCAGTTCGTTGAGCTCTTCCTTGATCTCAGCAAATTCTTTCCAATATTCTTCATCTATGAGTCTCTTCCTCATGCCATTTGCTTTGGCATCTTCCCACACTCTGTTGTTGTGGCCTCTTTCAGAACCTCTGTAATCTCTATAATCTCTGTTATGGCTCTCAGTAGCCATTCTCTTCTCTAGGAGTTCTTCATTCACAAGTTGCACTAAGCCTCTGCAACAACAAGCTCTCTTGTTGCAACTCACCTCACCAAGCTTCTCTCCTGAGCTCCGTATTTTGGCAAGTACTGGTCCCCTCTCTCAGGAACCTTCTGAGCACTCTCTTCTACTCTCTAGGCTTCACTCTGCAACTTTCTCAAGAACACCCCTTTTCTTCTTTCATCCAACCTCAGTTGGGAATTATTTCAGGTTCTGCCACACTCTTTCTGCACTCAGAATCCCTTGTTGGACACTTCTATCACTGCTCTCAAAGCTTGTGATCTGTGTCTGCTAAGGTCCCTCCTCAATTTCTTGCACTCTGTATTCTGCAAACAAATCCTTCCAACCAGAGTTCAAATAAGGCTCATCATATTACCTCTCAAGATCCCTGACTGATCTTGCTTCTCCTTTCTCACCTGAACTGCATTTCTACCTGCTGCAATCTTTTGTCTTCAAATCCAGATTTTGTTCATCTGGAGACCTTCACTGCATGTCAAATCAAATCTGCAATTTTCTCTATTAAACAGCTTCAAACATCAACTATTTTTTTTGTTTCAGTACATGTGCATTTCCAAAATAAACTTTTCAACGAGCTGACTAAATTCTAGCTCTGATACCACTTGACAGCGGGGACAACCCAACAGCCCGGGTTACCTTGGTCCCAACCTCAATCTGTGTGTAAATGCATCCAATTTTTCTCGCCCCAATCAACTTCACATCTCGGGCAACTCACACTGTTCTATTTTCTTGGTCTGGAAATTAGATAATTAATCTAAGGCTTTTAATATCTCAATCTCAGATTGAGATATCAATCCAATTTCCTCCTTTAGTAATGATCTCCCCAAGACATACAAAAATGCTCTCTTAATAACAACCCCACAAAGAACCGGTCTCGTATCCAAAACCCTCAGCACACTTCATAGACATTCATATGTCGACCCCCAGGTTTATTCGTTCGCAAGATCAACACTCCTAAGGTCCAAGCCCTTACTCATCCCTCGGCAGACGCATATATTAAATCACATCACACATTTTGTGTTTTTCCCCATTCGCATATTCAACATCCTCTATTAACCCCGCAAACCTTAGTTTAAAAGGTCCCAATTAATATAATTTAGAACTGGGGCCTAGTGCTGATGAGCCTTCCACATCTGACGGTGGAGATCACGTCGCCTTGCTCCATACGATCCGACGGATATCGCTAGGCGTAGATGCATGAATGATAACGAGCGATGGCGCGCAATGAAAGTGGTTTCTCTAGAACCCTTGAAGCCACGTGTCGGTAAATATTTGGAATCGCTCCCAATTCCTCAATTACCACTCACCATGTAAAGGTGGTGCAATCAAACCCACCGGTTAGCTCTAAACCATGTTCACTGTTCCTCCTTCGTGGTTCCGCTCCTCTACTCCAGGTTCTATCGTGCTTCCTTTTGTTATGTTCCACCTCTTTCCTTCCGAGTTCCATTCATAATTCCGAAGTGTTAGTCCGTGTTCCACCGAGAGTTCAACGCCAAATACTCTGTTTTAGTTCTTCCGCGTTGTAACTGATACGCCTTCGCTCCTCGTTCCTTTCTCCATGAACGCCAGTCAGTTCCTTACTAATAGCATAGACCCTTCCATGTGGGGCTTAGAACCATATCTTTGTTCATGACATATATTCAACGAATATATAACTCCACTATCTACCAGTTTGGGATACATTGTCGACCGTATTACATCGGTTCCTCTAACTATATACAGAGCACCATTAATCCCATCACATGGTTTCTTAATTATCACGGATTTCAATTATCCTCCATCAGGATGCATACATATGTTCACACAGAACTTATTCAAGCAAAGCGGATATACATTCACACATGGTTTAACTCGAAAAATTCACGTACAAAACTAAATCACAATGCACATGACATACTGAACAAATCCTTTCTCATTAAATGAATTCTCTTACAGACTTCTTATCTCGGCCAGGTCTTCAACTCTACGGCCTTCTTCCTCACTATCCTGATCTATGCAGCTCTCTGCAAGTACAGGAAGGTCTATGTGCAGGTCCCTCGACTCTGTCACAGAGGTTTATTTTTATACATATTGGAAATCAATCGATTCACTTCCTTGATGACTCTTGGACTCCTAAAGCTAGCCTAACTTCTGAAACTGAATATCTCTTCAGGTGCCCATCAATCATTCGGGCAGTTACAATATTTTCCCTTCTAATTAACTAAAATAACTCAAATATTAATATTTACATGGGGAAACAAAACATGAGACCCCCCCTTAGGTTTATTTATGTACAAAATGTGTCTTGGGCCTAATGCCCCTGCATCACAAGACTATGAGTTCAGCATTGTGTATGGAGAGGTCCATGTGGCAGAAGATGCACTAGCATGGAGATCAACAGTGTTGTCACTAAGGATTAGTGATGATTTGGGGGCCCAATTATTCTTGGAACATTCCGGTGAGTGCTTCACTTATGAAGCATTGGATGGGAATATGGTAGATGGTAGACATCCTGTGATGGATAACATCTTCCATTATCAGGATATATCCTTCTTGATGAGCATCTCACAGCTCAAAAAGAATCTTCTGCATACAACACATTCAGAACCTCATACGTTTTATCGGGTCATTAGTGAGAGGTTCTCATGGAGATACCTCAAGGAGGATGCACTTTGATAGATCATGGAGTGCAAATATTTTCATCATATTGTGGAGGTTGGTATTCTCCATTGGGTGGATACTGAGCTGAAGCATGATATGATTCATCACCCATAATTGTATGGATGGGTGAAGATGATGATCAAGTGGTTGAAAAGCTACTTTCATATCTATGACACGGGGCAGCAGGAAGCATGGTCGTGCTGGTTGCTCTTGGGTGAGTATGGTTACCACCTGACATTTCATGTTTGTATGATCCATGCCTTGCATATTACTTGTGTGATGCACCAGCAGGAGGCATGGCTGCGCTGGTTACTTTTGAGGGATTTTGGCCATCACATGACATATCACATGTCAATGGGTGTATTATTGTTTGGGACATTGCATGGCACTAATATGATGTGGCAGCAAGAAGCTTGGTTATGTTGGTATGGTCTAACATTCTACATGTCCATCAGTATATCATCACTTCATGATTTACATTATGATGATGTGGGGTGGGAGCAAGATTCATTGCTACTCTGGTTATTCTTGGGAGAATATGGGTTGACATTCTCCCATACCTTGCATGATGATGATGTAGGATGGAAACATGAGGCCTTGATCTGTTGGCTTTTGTTAGGAGAGTATGGCCACCGTACTTGGTATGATGATGAGGTGTAATGGAAGCAAGAGGCATTGTTATGATGGTTTTTATTTGGAGAGTATGGTCTGACATTTCACATGTCAACCCATATGTCTCTATTTCCTACTTTTCACATTGTTGAAATGATTCTTAGAGCAATCAGGGTCACCAGGGCCAAGGAGTGGAGCATGGAGAGACACAACCTACTCGATGTAGCATGGTTTGGAGAGATATTTTATGAGTTGGGACCTTCTTTTGGAGGAAGGAACCACTACACTTCATATATATCATGTAGAGAAGAGGCTCTTGGACGACATATGGTTGCCACTTGGGGACTCATTGATGAGGAGAGGCATCTAGCTACATAGCTGGGGGCCATTGTAGAGAGGCAAATATGGACCTGGGCATTCATATCACATTGGAGCATATGGGTAAACCTTCCATATGAGGATGCCACTTGGGGAGGAGATGGATTTCAACAGCATCTACTTTTTCATTTGCTTTAGGACAAGCAACATTTTGGCAAGGAGGACTATAATATTCCAAATTTTCCATTAGTTAATTGGAATATTAGAGTTCTTGCTTTTCTTAATTAGTTAAGTAAATAAAATGGTGGAGGGATCCATAAACCCAATAGATGAATAAAGTCCACTTCTGTTGTGTGAATGTGGGTTAGTTAGGTAGTGGATCAGCATTATAGAGTATTGGAGTAGCTTATTGATGAAGGAAAAGTGGAGATCATATAGAAATAATGAGGAAGATGATGGAGATAGTGGAGGAATAAAAGTAAGATCATGGAGAAATAATTATGAAGTGATGGAGGAAGTGGTGCATTAAATGCACACATGATGGAGGGAGTGGAGAGTAAATGCAGAGATCATGGAGATCACGGAGGACAACGTAGTATTCATGGAGGCTATTGGCCACATGTGCAGCGCAGTAATGAGGTGGGCCAAGGTTAGGGAAGGCTCACAAGCATAAAAGGAAGGTGAGGGCAGCCATAGGGGGCATTCTGGATTTTTATACTGTATTGTCATTTTGACATTTCTTTGCACGCTTCAGCTGTTTAGCTAATTCTATTGTGTTGTTTAGCACATGGTTGTCTCCAAGAGGAGATCCCACCCTTATCCACGGGGGACTTCGAGTGCCTACTCTGCAAAGGTTTCTTTGAGCAGCCATTCATCATTCGGAAACTATGCCACATTCAACCCCTCTTTTCAACATATACAACTTCAAGAATTACACATTCCCGCCTTAGGGTTTGAGAGGAGGAAGGTAGTTCTTAGTATTTCAGCTGGGAAACCTATGGAGGGATCATCCCTTCACCTTGTGCATCCATTTCAGTCTTCCGAGAACATCATTTCTACATCCAGCATCAGGCCATCATTCTACTCCTCTATGCAGCAGCAGTTCTTGTAGGAATTACGCATTCTGGTAGTGTAGGTTTAGAGGAGGAAAGAAGTTCCAAGTATTTCAGCTTGGAATCCTATGAGGGATCATCCCCTCACTTTGGTGATATTATTTCCATCAGCTATGAGCAGTATTGCATCATCTAAGAGAAAGCTACAGCTTCATCCCTTTTGACAATGCAGTCACTTCCAGCAGTTGTGTAGATCAGCAGCTACAACTTGAGAGGAGGAGCTATATCTCAAGCTTCTATCTTGGGAATTAGGAGAAGGGGATATCCCTTCATGCATTGAGTTGATTAGGTGTTATTGAAGCTATCTTGTATTTCATTTCATGCCATAGATTTGCATACCCAAAAATTATGTATTGCAAACCCTAGGAGGGTATTTTTTGATGTGAGCCAATCCGAAAATAATTTTTTCTTTATTATGGGTTTTCATCATAGAGTCTGGATTCCAAATCCCGAAATTTTCCAAGCTCCAGAATAGCCTTATCTATGCACCCCTTTTCAGCCAGCAGTTATATTTCCAACATTTCCAGCAGGGGCAGCATAGTAGGGTTTCCAGCAAAGCAGTAGTTACGTAGTGTTCTCAATGAGAGGACTTGAGGGTCACTCTAGCCATCTCTTTCATCTTGAGTGTTGCTATTTTTTAGCACTGTTGTATTTTTATTTCATCTCCTTGTTAATAAAATGACTCAGATGTTCTGTCTATTTTTATGGTGTTTACATTTTGTTTCCATATTGTTGTAGTTTCTAGTTATCGTGTTTTGTATTATTGTATTTTCCTATTTTTGGATACTACATATAACATTCATACATGTTCAAATGCATTTAACATGTACCACATGTGTTTTTTAATTTCAATTTCAATCTAGATTCATTTTAAATAACAAATGAAAAAACAACTTGAACTTTAAAAACAAAACATTTAATCTAAGATTGAATCTTAGAAATTAACATTATAACAACAAGTCATCATATATTCAAAATGTAATGTAACAAAATTCATTTATGTACTTCAATCATTGTTATATATACAGAAACTTAAATATATAAAACCATAGATATGATTGTTTTAAATGACAAATGATCATGCAAAATGTACCTATAAATATCACCTTTAATAGACATTTACACCTAATTATATAACATTCATACATGTTCAAATGCATTTAACATGTACCACATGTGTTTTGTAATTGAAATTTCAATCTAGATTCATTTTAAATAACAAATGACAAAACAACTTGAGCTTTAAAAACAAAACATTTAATCTAGAAGATTGAATCTAAGTTAACATTATAACAACAAGTCATCATATATTCAAAATGTAATGTAACAAAATGCATTTATGTACTTCAATCATTATTATATATTCATGAACTTGAATATGTAAAACCATAGATATGATTGTTTTAAATGACACATGATCATGCAAAATTTACCTAAATATCACCTTTAATAGATTTTTACACCTAATTATATAACATTCACAAATGTTCAAATGCATAACATGTACCACATGTGTTTTGTAATTTGCAATTTCAATCTAGATTTGTTTTAAATAACAAATTTGACAAAACAACTAGAGCTTTAAAAACAAAACATTTAATCTAAGATTGAATCTAAGTTAACATTATAACAACATGTCATCATGTATGCAAAATGTAACAACTAAATGCAAATGTACTTCAATCATTACATTACATATATTCATGAACTTAAATATGCAAAACCATAGATATGATTGTTTTAAATGACACATGATCATGCAAAATATACCTAAATATCACCTTTAATAGACATTTACACCTAATTATATTTAACATTCACACATGTTCAAATGCATAACATGTACCACATGTGTTTTGTAAAATTTGCAATTTCAATCTAGATTTGTTTTAAATAACAAATGACAAAACAACTTGAGCTTTAAAAACAAAACATTTAATCTAAGTTGACATTATAACAACATGTCATCATGTATGCAAAATGTAGCAACTAAATGCAAATGTACTTCAATCATTGTTACATATATTCATGAACTTAAATATGTAAAACCATATATATTCTTATTTGAAATGACACATGATCATGCAAAATGTACATAAATATCACCTTTAATAGACATTGACACCTAATTATATCACATTCGGACATGTTCAAATGCATAACATGTACCACATGTGTTTTGTAATTTGTAATTTCAATATAGATTCATTTTAAATAAAAAGTGACAATAAAAAGTTTTAAAAACAAACCATAAACTAAGATCATCTAAGTTAACATTATATAACAACATGTGATCACATGCCAAATGTAACAAATATCCAAATTTTAAAATAATTCAATAAAAGTAAATCTAGTTCAACTATCCAAAATGTAAAATATATCCAAAATTTATATCATGAACAACAAAAGCAAATATAACAATGTATAGTGTTACAAGTATCAAGTTATATAGAAAAGTAAATATGACATATGTTTTAAGTTATAAAAATACTAGATCAAAAAAATTGTTGCACGTGCACCAATGAAATAGTGAATTTGGCTGCAATGTATTTTTGAGCAGCTTCCTGAGCCTCCTTATGCTATCATCTAAAGAATGGGGAACCTACACAACATGTAAACATTAAAATTTAATGTTTTAAAATTGAATGAGACTGTAGAACTTCATAAAAAACAAAATGAAAAAAAAAAAAAAACATGCAATACCTCATGTAGTACCCCCTCCATTGTCCCATGTTGGCCCTAATTGCATGTATACATATACATGTACACATGTATAAGAAATCTATATTACATGTATTAAAATTTAAAATTAATTTTTTAAAATTGAATGAGAATGTAGAACTTCAATAAAACAAACTGAATGAAAAAAACAAAAATGAAATTTTCATGCAATACCTCATGTAGTTCCCCCTCAATTGTCTCGTGTTGGCCCTGATTGCATATACATATATATGTACACATGTATAAGAAATTTATATTACATGAATTAAAATTAAAATTTAATGTTTGAAAATTAAATGAAAATTTAGAACTTCAATAAAAAAAAACTAAATGAAAAAAAAAATCATGCAATACCTCATGTAGTTCCCCCTCCATTGTCTCGGGTTGGCCGAGCATCAATGCATCCTCCACGATAAACTATACAATATACATGTACAAGTATATATATATATATATATATATATATATATATATATATATATATATATATATATATATATATATATATATATATATATATATCTTAAAAAAATTCAAATGAAAATGCATAAACTAATGCAATAATATTAAAAAAAAAGTTACACAACTTCTTGTTCAAATTTTTTGGATGTTCTTATCCCCATCATACACTCCATCGCTAAAGTCCTTGCAGAATGGAAATCATCTCCACAAACTTAAAATTCAAAAATTTTAAAACTGTAAAATAACTCAAGATATAGATCTCATTTTTTAATGAAACTTTCACTTCAATTTATAACTTGAAACATATAAGTGAAAAATTGAATACTTGCGACGGTGGATTTGACACATCTCCTAACAAGAAAGAAGAGGATGCCTCCATTGTGAAAACATTGGACGGAATCAGAATCTGTTAACATTTAATTATATACACAATTATTTCTTTTAAAAATATGTCATCGTGATACCGATATAATAATAGAATAATAATTGTACATCAACATCATGAGCACTTAAAACACTAACATTTCTGAACATATCATCTTGATTGCGAGAACCAGAACCTTCGACCATGATATTATCAAAATTTTCGTTCATCAAGCATGTTAACTGCAAATGGTGAACATATGATACATTTTTGTTAGATTAACATATACAAATAAATATGTATATGTAAATTACAATTACATTAAAATATTCACCCCAACCATTAACACATACTGATCCCATGTTCTCTTCCTCATGAAGAATTAAGTCCTACCAACCATTGCGACAGTGCTTTGCATATGTTCTAAGCACTTCAATACTCATGTTTTCTATCTCATCATCTGTATTATACACAAAATTATCATGTGAAATCTCTCGTGCTCTTTGTCGAT
Organism: Pinus albicaulis; assembly: GCA_034641835.2. NCBI lineage: Eukaryota > Viridiplantae > Streptophyta > Pinopsida > Pinales > Pinaceae > Pinus > Pinus albicaulis. The sequence continues at coordinate 562,833,657 of CM076570.1, read as the reverse complement.
TTAGACCAATATCAATTCCACCAATTCCAGTTTGAACATTGTCTATGATGGCATCTCTTGCTTCTCGACTAATTTTAGAAGTGGCACCATCTTTGATCACAAAATTTCCACACAAAGAGGTTGACCTACCAATGGTGGCTCAGGGCTAGGAAACTCAGCATCACACTTAGTGCCCCTACGGTCACATAATAGACCCTTCCCAGAACCAAAAAATTCAGAAGGAAGGTCATTATAATTGGGTTTCATTCCTAAAAAGAATTATGCATAAAATAAATTTACAAAACAAACAAGAACCTCATCATTCCATGGTAATCTTCCATAGGCTACAAGGTGTCTATCATACAATTGGCAAGCTATATTAGGGTGCTTGAAATATTGCACCTTTAGCATATTTCTTTTCGGCCCTTCTTTGAAATTAAACATAGATTTTTCCATTTATTTTGTTACTATGTTTTTAACATTGTCCCATTTATCAGGACTCATTACTGTTTCCTTTATTTTCTTCATCACTTCTACAAAAGTACCAGTGGTTAGCCCAAGATTTTTGTAAACATCTACAAGTGAGCTTAAAGAGTGTAGCTATTCTAAGTTTTCTCGACTCTCAGCAGGGAGTTTCAAATACAGAAGATATTTCTTTAATTTTGAATAAATATGTTCACACCTTTGTAATGATTATTGTTGGATGTTTGTTTCCCAAGGTAAATCAAGAATTTTAGAAGCATAATTCGTGGTTGGTGTACAACCTTCTTCTTGAATAACGTGGTCTAGCCTACTTCTTTTTCGAGCAACATTTTCACCCTCTACATCAATATATAAAATTATGTATAAATAAAAAAACATGTGAACAAATTTGTACAAATTTTCTTTTTAACCATAATATATATATATAATTTAATAAATAAATAATTGAATGACAATAATATTGAGATTGATGGCCTTGTCGAGATAGATGAACAACATCATTCCCACCCTGAGATGGTTGAGAACCAACATGACCACCCATTGGTTGGCTACCGGGGGAATGTGTACCACCACCCTCACACGATTGGCCACCACCTATTGATTAGCCACCATGAGAATGTGTACCACCACCACCCTCACACGACGAGAGGGAAGCTTCATAAAAAAATATGAATTTCTAATCAATTAAAAAATACATACATACATATAAATACATACAAATGATTGAGTAGATTGTGTGAACCATACCATGATTGTGTGAACCATGGCCAGGCTCCATTGATTGAGTAGATACTATTTTCCTCTGAACTCCTAAAAAATGAAATTTACTAAAAATTAATTTAACTCACTAAATTGATAAAAAAATAAATTCCATATGTATACATGTATGTACATGGGGATAAAATTATATATTCAATAAAAAATCAATTCCACATATATACATGTATATATGGGGACAATATTATATATTCAAATGTCATTTAAAAACATGCACATTTAATATAGATACCATGAACATCCCCTGATCCATGATCCCCCTCTCTAATAGAGGCATAGGATTCTATTAATGTTCGCCTCATAGAATCGCGTGCCAAATGATCATCCTCCAGGATATATATATATATGATGATGATGGTTAACATACATTGAGACCAATCTTTGGTCTATCGAACCTAAAGAAAAGAGTTATTTAGTTTTATTTAATATTTTATTCCTATGCTCAAAAAGCTTGGAGAGAAGCCTCACGGGCTCACTATAATTTTGACATCTTAAAAGGCTAGGAAGGTCAGTATTGCAGTAAAGATTATGAAATTGAGCTCTAATGTGGTTGTACGCAGGGCACTCTAAGAGGAAGTGATTTTCATCCTTGATGTCCATATTCTCACAGAGATGGCAGATCCTTTCCATCCATGGTGTTTTAGGAACTGTCCAATGACCTGTTTCACTATGGATCTCATGAGAGTTCATTCTAATATTGGCTATATTAATTTTCTTCTTTGAGCTAGTTAAAACAGATAGATACTTTTGATCTTCTAGGGTGGGGTTGATGACCTCCTTATAATATCTTAATTTTCTTTTAGTTGCTAGATCTTTCTCACACCACATTTTTTCTTTGAACTTAGAAGTAACAATTTTTTTAATGTTATTAATGTTTTGCAATGCAACATTCTCGTCGATCTCCCAATGGTTTAACAAGGCCCTAGTGTCTTTATACCAACCTCATTTAAGCCTTAGGTGGTTTTGGCTAGAATTTAAAGCTAGCTTAGGAAGTCTATGGTCTCCTATGCTATTGAGCTTGTGCTTGTACAACAGAAGCCTAGTCATAGCTAGGCTCTCGATAGGGGAAAGACCCACTTCTATAAGGAGAATAGGATAGGGTGTATTGTTTTTAATTTTAAGGTTATAAGTTATAAAACGCTTCTGGATTTGCTCAATCTTTCTCCAGGATTCTCTAGAGATGCTGCAACCCCAAACCTCACATCCATATAAGATAATAGGAGTGACTAAAGTTTCAAAGAGGAACTTCTTTCTATCCCACATTACGAGGTTTTCCGTTTTACAATTATTTTCAAGACCAAAATAAGCTTTCCACCCCCCATTAATCCTTTTCTAAATGCTATAGTTCCAGTTGAGCTTGTGATGAATATCAATTCCTAGGTACTTGTAAGAAGACACTTCCTCCAAGTTACTATTGTCATACATAAAATTAGCGTAAGTGTCCTTCTTGGATTTGATAATCATAACTTTTTTTTGGTCAGTGTTAACAAACATACCCATGGTAGAGCAAAAATCCTTAAGAAGTCTAAGTTTATTATCAAGATCAAATGGGCACCTTGCGAGAAGAACAATATCGTTAGCATAGAGAAGAAGGTTGATGACTATCCCAGTTAAGATCATGCCAGCACATCCTGCTTCCTCTAACAACCTTCTAGCTTATCGATGTAAATTTAAAATAGGGTAGGGGAGAGGGGGAAACCTTGTTTAACTCCGATATTACAATTAATATCTTTAGACCACCCCTCATTGCTCTTTAACTTGGCAATTACATTCTCGTATAACCTTATAGCAGCTGCTCTTAGTTCGAAAAGAACTTTTAGCTCTTCTAATCTATTCCATAGGTTGTTTCTAGGAACCATATTGAAAGCCTTTCTAAAGTCCACAAAGCAACAAAAGAGATTGGACTTATCATTGTGGCATTCCTCCACAATGGTCCTAAGCGTAACGAGGTGGTCCATTGTTGAGTGTTGCCTTCTAAAACCTGCTTTGCCTTTAGCCCGCTTACCTTCACTTTCAAGCCAAATGCTCAACTTCTTTTCCAAAATAATACCATATAACTTGGCTAAGAGAGGGCTGATCATAATTATCCGATAATTAGAGGGGTTATTTGTATCCCCACTTTTAAAAATAGGGATAATGAGGCTCTGAGTCCAAGGTTTAGGGAGCCCTTGCTTGACCACTTAGTTGAAAAGCTTGTGGATGTGGGGGATGAGGACAGGACCTCCAATTTTTAAGATTTCCACCTGGCAACCTTCAATGTCTTTAGCTTTCCCATTTTCAATGGACATTTACAATTATTTTTAAAATTACTATTGTAAAAAAAAATCAAAAGAATTCAAAATTTTATGTACACAAATGTTGAGCACAAATACAAATTATGTAAAACATAAAAATTTCAAAGCACAAATTGATGTGTAAAACTCACTTTAAACAAAAAATTGTTGAAGTCCTACACATTTTAATTTTATAAAACATGAAGTTCACCAAGTTTTTCTTACATGGTGGGAGCACACTTGGTATATAATTGAAAAAAAACACATGGTAATTAAAAATGGTGCATTTATAAGTAAAAAACACACACATATCAAAGATATGTTAAAATTTTAATCAATAACTTTTGAAGGAGAGTGTCTCAACACTAATTCATCTTTGAGAGATGAATCATAAATAAATTTTGAATGAGAGCGTCTCAACACTAATTCATCTTTTAGAGATGAATCTTGAATTGGCATTGCCCCATACAATACTAATTCATCTTTGATAGATGAATCTTGAATTGGCATTGCCCCATACAATAGATCACTAGACATCTTATTAACATTTGCACAATGTCTTATACTAAATGATTTAAATTTTCTAACAATATTGTTTGATTTTCCATGCAGTTGTTTTAGCCTCTCCTTCTTAACTTGGTACACGCCTTTCACCTAGTTGCACAAAAATTCAGATTGGTGAAAACTACAATTCCATTTGATCCATACTCCCTAGTTGTTCTCAATCCTTCTATCAATGCAATAAAATATGCTTCATTGTTTGTTGTTCTTCCAAGTGTATTCATTTTCCTTTGGAAGACTTTGTTAGTCGCAATATTGCATAGCACATATGTAATCACTTCTTTCCCTGGATTGAGATAACAAGAAACATTTATGCATAATGTCCATTTTTCAACCATGTTTAGTGAGATTTTTTATCCCTGAAAAAATAAATTCAATCAAATATATTAAATGAACATTTATTGCAAATTCCTTAAAGTTTATGGGAGAAATTACAGGTACATGGTTTCCAAAAACATTAGGACTGCAATAAAATATTAGATGAACATTTATTGCAAATTCCTTAAATTTTATGGGAGAAATAATGTGTACATGGTTTCCAAAAACACTAGCAAATGCCTTAAAGTTTATGGTATGGAAGAAATGACATGTACATGTTTAAATTTTATGGGATAAATGGCATGTACAAGGTTTCCAAAAACACTAGAAAATGCCTTAAAGTTTAGGGGAGAAATGACATGTACATGGTTAAGTTTGTGGGAGAAATGACATGTACATGGTTTCCAAAAGAATTATAACCATCCCTGCATTTAGCTATAAGTTTTATAATTTACTACCAATGAAAATGAGTAACACCACATCCTGGCCATTATGGTTGGTTAGGTGATAGACATGTGATTTTGAAAGCATCCTTGATGTATTTTCTAATTTCTGGGTTTCTGAGAAATGATATGTACATGGTTTCCAAAAACACTAGCAAATGTATTTGAAAGGGGGTTTAAAATGGGGATTCCTTTTAGGGAAAAATAAGGTTGAAAAAATCTAAATTCACTCCTATATATTTTTATTTGTTTTAATGAAACAATTGAAGGCTTGTGGCATTTTTAGATGAACTATCATAGTTGAACACATCATATTATCTCTCTTACATTTTTTCTCACTTGGTATGATTTGATTATTCATTTCATTTCATAGCTACACATCATGGGGATATCATTGAAATAGAAATAATCAATACTATATAGAGTAGATGAAAATGAAATAATCAAAGTGCTTCTTGGTCAACAGCCTACATAGTTGAAGGGTTGGAACATGCATTCAAAGTTCATAGGAGGGGGGTTTAAAAGGGGGAGTCCTTTTAGGGAAAAAGAGGGTTGGAAAACACTAAATCTATTCCTATATATTTTTATTTGTTTTAATGAAATAATTGAAGGCCTGTGGCATTTTTAGATGAACTATCATAGTTGAACACATCATATTATCTCTCTTACATTTTTCCTCACTTGGTATGATTTGATTGTTCATTTCATTTCATAGCTACACATCATTAGGATATCATTAAATATAAATAATCAATACTATATAGAGTAGATGAAATTGAAATAATCAAAGTGTTTCTTAGTCAACTGCCTACGTAGTTGAAGGGTTGGAACATGCATTCAAAGGTAATATGAGGGGGGTTTAAAAGGGGGAATCCTTTTAGGGAAAAATAGGGTTGGAAAATTCTAAATTCATTCCTATATATTTTTATTTGTTTTAAGGAAATAATTTAAGGCTTGTGGAATTTTCAGATGAACTATCATAGTTGAACACATCATATTATCTCTCTTACATTTTTTCTCACTTGGTATGATTTGATTATTCATTTCATTTCATAGCTACACATCACGGGGATATCATTGAACTAGAACTAATCAATACTATCTAGAGTAGATGAAAATGAAATAATCAAAGTGGGTTGGAAAACTCTAAATTCATTCCTATATAATTTTATTTGTTTTAATGAAATAATTTATTTGTTTTAATTAAATAATTGAAGGCGTATGGCATTTTTAGATGAACTATCATAGTTGAACACATCATATTATCTCTCTTACATTTTTTTCTAACTTGGTATGATTTGATTATTCATTTCATTTCATAGATACACATCATGGGGATATCATTGAAATATAAATAATCAATACTATATAGAGTAGATGAAAATGAAATAATCAAAGTGCTTCTTAGTCAACTGCCTACGTATTTGAAGGGTTAGAACATTCATTCAAAGGTCATAGGAGGGGGATTTAAAAGGGGGGGTCATTTTAGGGAAAAAGAGGGTTGGAAAACTCTAAATTCATTCCTATATATTTTCATTTGTTTTAATGAAATAATTGAAGCCTTGTGGCATTTTTAGATGAACTATCATAGTTGAACACATCATATTATCTCTCTTACATTTTTTCTCACTTGGTATGATTTGATTATTCATTTCATTTCATAGCTACACATCATGGGGATATCATTGAAACATAAATAATAAATTATACTATATAGATTAGATGAAAATGAAATAATCAAAGTGCTTCTCAGTCTACTTCCTACGTATTCGAAGGGTTGGAACATGCATTCAAAGGTGAGGGGGGTTTAAAAGGGGGATTCCTTTTAGGGAAAAAGAGGGTTGGAAAAATTTTAATTCATTCCTATATATTTTTATTTGTTTTAATGAAATAATTGAAGGCTTGTGGCATTTTTAGATGAACTATCATAGTTGAACACATCATATTATCTCTCTTACATTTTTTCTCACTTGGTATGATTTAATTATTCATTTTATTTCATAGCTACACATCATGGGGATATCATTGAAATAGAAATAATCAATACTATATAGAGTAGATGAAAATGAAATAATCAAAGTGGGTTGGAAAACTCTGAAGTCATTCCTATATATTTTTATTTGTTTTAATGAAATAATTTATTTGTTTTAATGAAACAATTGAAGGCTTGTTGGATTTTTAGATGAACTATCATAGTTGAACACATCATATTATCTCTCTTAATTTTTTTCTCACTTGGTATGATTTGATTATTCATTTCATTTCATAGCTACACATCATGGGGATATCATTGAAACATAAATAATCAATTAAAATATATAGATTAGATGAAAATGAAATAATCAAAGTGCTTCTCGGTCAACTACCTACAAAGTTGAAGGGTTGGAACATGCATTCAAAGGTCATATGAGGGGGGTTCAAAAGGGGGACTCCTTTTAGGGGAAAATAGGGTTGGAAAACTTTAAATTCATTCCTATATATTTTTATTTGTTTTAATGAAATAATTGAAGGTGTGTGGCATTTTTAAATGAACTATCATAGTTAAACACATCATATTATCTCTCTTACATTTTTTTCTCACTTGGTATGCTTTACTTATTCATTTAATTTCATAGCTACACATAATAGGGATATCATTGAAATAGAAATAATCAATACTATATAGAGTAGATGAAAATGAAATAATCAAAGTGCGCTAGAAAACTCTAAATTCATTCCTATATATTTTTATTTGTTTTAATGAAATAATTTATTTGTTTTAATGAAAGAGTTGAAGTCTTGTGGCATTTTTAGATGAACTATCATAGTTGAACACATCATATTATCTCTCTACATTTTTTCTCACTTGGTATGATTTGATTATTCATTTAATTTCATAGCTACACATCATGGGGATATCGTTGAAATAGAAATAATCAATACTATAGAGTAGATGAAAATGAAATAATCAAAGTGCTTCTTGGTAAACTGCCTACGTAGTTGACGGGTTGGAACATGCATTCAAAGATCATAGGAGGGGGGTTTAAAAGGGGGAGTCCTTTAAGGGAAAAAGAGGGTTGGAAAACTCTAAATTCATTCCTATATATTTTTATTTGTTTTAATGAAATAATTGAAGGCTTATGGCATTTTTAGATGAACTATCATAGTTGAACACATCATATTATATCTCTTACATTTTTTCTCACTTGGTATGATTTGATTGTTCATTTCATTTCATAGCTAAACATCATGGGAATATCATTTAAATATAAATAATCAATTATATTATATATATTATATGAAAATGAAATAATAAAAGTGCTTCTAGGTCAACTTCCTATGTATTTGAAGGGTTGGAACATGCATTCAAAGGTCATAGGATAGGGGTTTAAAAGGGGAATTCCTTTTAGGGAAAAATAGGGTTAGAAAACTCTAAATTCATTCCTATATATTTTTATTTGTTTAATGAAATAATTGAAGGCTTGTAGAATTTTTAAATGAAGTATCATAGTTGAACTCATCATATTATCTCTCTTACATTTTTTCTCACTTGGTATGATTTGATTATTCATTTCATTTCATAGCTACACATCATGGGGATATCATTGAAATAGAAATAATCAATACTCTATAGAGTAGATGAAAATGAAATAATCAAAGTGCTTCTCAGTTAACTTCCTACGTAGTTGAAGGGTTGGAACATGCATTCAAATGTCATAGGAGGGGTGTTTAAAATGGGGGTCCTTTTAGGGAAAAACAGGGTTGGAAAAATCTAAATTCATTCCTATATATTTTTATTTGTTTTAATGAAATAATTGAAGGCTTATATATTTTTATTTTTTTTAATGAAATAATTGAAGGCTTGTGGCATTTTTAGATGAAATTCCATAGTTGAACACATCATATTATCTCTCTTACATTTTTCTCACTTGGTATGATTTGATTATTCATTTCATTTCATAGCTACACATCCATTAGAGGAATTTTGAGGTCTAAAATGGGCCTCCTAAGAAAAATGTGCAACCAAAATAAACTTTATAAGAACCAATAGGATTCAAGATGATGATTTCAACCATGGGGGATGATTCACCAATTTTTAAGGGTAAAAATATTAAAAAATAATAAAATAATAAAACTACTTTTTCAACTCGTATTTTCAGCTTATCTCCCAAATTGTTTACTCAAATTTCGAGCTGGAGTACTCGTTGGATGCAAATTTTAATTATTCATCTAAGGAGTTCCCATGTTGCATACTTTTTATGAACCATATTACACGAAAAATGAGAAATACATGAAAAAATGTGATTAAAATTATGTTTTTCATGTATTTCTAATTTTTCATGTAGCAGGATCCATCTAAAGTATGCAACATGGGTACTCCTTGGATGAGGTGTTAAATTTTGCATCTAAAAAGTACTCCCACTCGAAATTTGAGTAAAAAAATTGGGAAAAAATTTGAAAATACGAGTTGAAAAAATAGTTTTTTCTTTTTTCCGTGTAAAATTTGATGATGTAATCAAATCTTCTTTTATTATTTCCACTATTATTTTATAATTTCCTTAGGAGACCCATTTTAGACCTCAAAATTCCTCTAATGATGGGGATATCATAGAAATAAAAATAATAAATACTATATAGAGTAGATGAAAATGAAATAATCAAAGTGCTTCTTGGTCAACTGCCTACGGAGTTGAACGGTTGAAACATCCATTAAAAGGTCATAGGAGGGACCTAGATAAAGGTATTTCTCTCAAGCTTCCCTCAGAGGGAAAAGAACAAAGAAATAAAGACCATATGATGCAGGGTATTTCATCCGTTGAGTTTGGGTGGCCCTCTATATTTCAAGATCCTTTCCTCTAGATGGATAATGAGTCTATAAAAGCCATAATTATAGTCAAGAGTCATAGACAGTGTTATAAAGTCATTGATAGAAAAATTAGCAAACACAATTTTTAAATAAAAATGAAACCATGCTTAAACATCGAAGGATAAGATTTTCCTAAAACAATGAATAACATAACATTGCATCATAATTAGAAGATAAACTTGTCTTGTTGTCAATAATACAAGGATATTTAATCGGATAAAAACTAGGAGAGTAGTCCAACCATAAAATTTTACTTACAAACCTGGACTTAGGAGGATGTGCTTTAAGGCTCAACTGATAAGGAGAGGGACATAGCTTTAAGGCTCAATTGATAAGGAGAGGGACGAAGTCACGCCTATTGATGAATACATAAGGTTTAGTATTGCTTGTATTACACTTGCTAATTGTATCATCTCTATTATGTATTTTAGGGAAAGAAAGAGAGGAATTCCATTACAAAATAATATGCAAATTTTTCAACAAAATTAAACAAAACAAAATAATTACATGGGAATCCTTGCTTAAGTAAGGATACAAAATCATTTGGTTGTTACATTTATAGGTAAGGTAACATCAATATAGATTTATTCACCTTTAACTGCTTTTGTTTGAAGAAATTCTAACATCTGTGGTCTCTTATGATATGTTAATAACAATGAGAAACATAGAATACTCATAGGAGAATCTTCCATGACAATCCCAACAATCAATGGATGAAGACAATGTCCAATTAATGAAAAAAATAATTCAATTTGTATGAAGTTACCCATTAAATTATAGTCCAAATTCCATGAGTAATATAGTTTGATTTATGTGAATGTGCTCATTAAAAGGTTCAACATAAGTATTGGCATTTTCCAATCTACTTCTTATAAGGATTATGTCAACAATTGCATTGGTATATGTGTACCAGCCACAATTACCATGTCCAAATCCACAACCAAATTTTTTGGAGAATCACTAATGGCATTACATATCATCACAATTGTCATCTCAAATTTATGTTGAACCAAAAACATGAGGAATTAAGTTATCTGCATACAAAGCTTAATACTATTACAAAATTAAATATTTAGAACTCAATAAAAGTTTCTAACCTTTTTCAATAGTCATACCAAAAATACACATGACAAGGGAAAAAGTATAGGGAGGAAAAAATGCTTGGTTGAGAGCCAAAAATACACATGACAGGGAAAAAAATAGAGGGAGGAACAAATTCCTAGTTGAGAGGCTTAGGGATGAAAATCAACTAAAATGTAATTACCTCCAACTCTTTCATTGTAATTACCTCTAAATATTTCATTTTCTCACTAGAACATTTCTTCCATGACAATGCTAATTCCACAATATTTTAAACTCTAATTGATTTCAAAAGGGACATTTGCCTCGGGCTTATTTGATTTTGACATACAAATATTCCTACCAACTCTCCATTAGTACAGATAAATTCCACAATATTTAGAACATTTCTTCCATGACAATGTCAATTCCACAATATTTTAAACTCTAATTAACTTATGAATTAATATATATTTTAAGTCGATGAATAGCAGTGATGAACATCACTGAACATCAGTGAACAACAGTGAATAATAGTGCGAGAAAAATTGTTCTAACAATGTTAGAAACCAATGTTAGTACTCTATGGCAGCAAACATCGGAGGTTTCATCCTTAATCAAATTGGATATATTTATAGTTAATAAACTTCCCTCTCCAACAAGCAGTGAACAACAGTTAATAATAGTGCGAGAAAAATAATTCTAACAATGTTAGAAACCAATGTTAGTACTATATGGTAACAAACATCATAGGTTTCATCCTTACTAAAATTAGATATATTTATAGTTAATAAACTTACCTCTCCACTGGAGGTGGACAACAGTGAATAACAAACAGTCTCACTTTACACAAAACTAAATCAACACAAACACTAAAAAACAGGAGAGTATTCCAGCTTGGAAAAAGAAGGACAATTACAGAGAAGTTTGTACACATGTTATATGGCTAAGGTAATCTCTATAATGGTGTAAGTAAGTTTCATATCACTGATCATCACTTATGATTTTCCTTGTATCGTAGCTAGTCTAATGCTTGCTCTTATTCACATGGTCATGTTCATTGATCAATCAAGCTCTAGCTCCTTGGGAAAGGCGTACTGGGTAGACATTGGGATTAGAACATGTATTAGTGCCTAAGTTGTGATCTATTAATAATAATGGCATATGGTTATTCATGTATCAGTTTATCTTTACATACTGACATACACGTATAATTTATGTGATGTTTTACATCTATTCCCTATCCATGGAGTGTAGATTATGGAAACATAGCACTAAGACTAGTACTATTTACTCGCGCCCACCACAAGCATGGACCACCCCTAAGCAAGCAAGCAGTGAAAAGAAAGACAAGACACCTGGGAATAGAGAGACCTGAGATGGAAAGGAAAGGAATAAGAGAAGCGGGGAATAGGGGAAGGAAACAGGAAGAGGAGTGAGATCATACTTGTACATCCAGGATATTAAGCTACAATTACCTTTTGTGAGATATAAAGTAATAGTGGCTTCAAACGGTAAATCAGTGTCCTTTTCACATGCTCTAGCTGGGGAAGAGAATGGAGATTTATGACACTTGGTTGGATAGATTAGTGAACTGTTTCACGTGTCCAGAGTGAGATGTAAAGCGAAGTGAATATGTATGGTGTTTTCAGTGCTCTTGTTTCGGGAAGCAGACTCATCAATCATTCATCAATCAATCTATCCCCATCAGGGAATACCTTGATTCTTGCTATCTAGGTGGAACAGTTATATAGCACTAATGGAGGGGGCCCACCCATATACTTGTATATAGAGGTGTTGTGGGAATACCCTTATTCCTGCTATGTGTATGGTATAGTGATATAATAATTTTGGATGGGGATTCATGTAACCGATAGATCAAGCTTAACATAGGCACAAGCATTTGATCGAGTTCCCCCCCGCAGTTATAGTTTACAAGCTAAATACAGATGAATACTATTGTATCTTAGGAAACAATCCCTTGGCTATGGTAAGGAATCAGTTCTCAAGACATATATATATATATATATATATATATATATATATATATATATATATCAAATGGTCTTTGCTTAATCACCTTTAGAAATTAATTATTAAAACACTCAATAATTTGATGCAACAAATGCTTCACAATGCCATTATCTGTTGATATTAAATGGAGTAATAAGAAAAACATGAAGGAAGCTCAAATTGATATGTTGGTGAATAGAATCTATCACTTTAAACTTTAGAGGAAACTTTATGAAAGTAGAGTAGTTAAAACGAAGGAGCGCCCGTTAAGGAAATTTAGCTCTTATTCACATATGTAAAAATAGACCTGCAGCTACATTACTTCATTTTATTCATAGAAGGAAATAGATAGAATGGAAACTGTAAAACATATCAACAACAACAGATGCAAGAATATTGATCTTCATTCATTAATCATCAAAAAATTGAGTACAAAATTTGCAGTAGTCCAAAATTCCAAAACTCAGAACCTTTTCCTTTCTTCTCTTTCTCTTTAAATACAATGTAAAGCAGTTTGTAACTGCTCAAACTACTTGAAAATTCTTAAACTACCTATTACATATCATCAAAATGTCTTATTACAGTTTAATTCTCTTAATAGAGATGAGATCAAACTTAAACTCTAATCTATTTATTGAATATGAATTGGTCCCGCTGCTGCTACATTCTCCTGATTGGTTGATTTGTCTTTCTATGAAGATGATGGATCATTGGTAAAACAGCCATCCAAGCTCTGCACTTCTTCCACACTTCAATGTTTGTCTTAGGAGAATTAATCATCTTGTGGTACTCCAACCTAAAGGCAGTGATCATGTTGAATGTTGGTCTCTCTGTAAATAAGGTATTCACCATCCATAATAGCTGAAAATGCCTCCGAAGAAAGTTAATAATTGTTGCCCTTTCAGGATCTGAGTCTTCTCGTGAGTGTTATCCACCTTGCTTATTGCCAATACCAATAGTGGTTCATAGGAATCCCATGATAAAATACTTCCTTTAAGGTCCCAACATGATGGCAATCCTGCCCTGGCTCTTTTCTCAAACAGATTGTCAAACTTTTTCATTGCTTCCTTAATCTCAATCAACTTCTTCTCAGTGGTTTTCCTGCAATTATTTTTATCAAACAATTTTTTAATCTCTACAGTATTTAGAATCCTATCTTTAATCTCATTTTCCTCTAACTCTTGATCAGTATTAGAATCAATGAAATCAATAAATTTATTTGCACATATGTCTTTGTTAATAGTCTTTTGCTTGTCTACCATAACTTTCTCTTCCAAATCTCTAACAATTTTTTTCTCTTCTGATATAACAGTCAGAGATCCCCAAGATGCTTTAATTTCTTCAATGATTTCATTCTAGATGATATCCTTATCCTGTACCAAATATATATTTCCCTTTAATTTCTCCTTTGGACTCTTAATTTGAGCATCATTTGTTTGGAAATCTGTCCTGTATTTATTAATTTCCCCATCCTTGGCTTGCATTATTTTTGTTACTATCTCCAGATCCTTTTGTGCCCTTTTGAGATCTTTCTCTGCCATTTTTATTTTAGTGTTCAATTGAGATATTTGTGCTACTAGATCATCATTGCCAGATTGAAAAATGATAGTGCAGGAATGAGAATCAATCTAATTTTGTAATGACGGCACAATTTCCTTCAACTTAGTAATTTCTTCTTCTTTCTGCAAGAGTTGCTGAAGAAGGATTTCTTTCTGAATTTCCACTTCTGACACCTCTACTGCCATAGAATGCTCCCCTATAGGTAACTTAAAATTTTCCTTGAACACAGCAATCTTTGATTCTGCACTTTGTAGCAACTTCTACACAGCAGACATGTCATTTGGATCTACTCCAATCTTTACAATTATCTTCTTGAGTTCTTCATTTTGTGTTGTTAAAGCCCTGGAATTGGCTTTCTCCAACTTCATTTGCTTGATCACCTTCCCAAGCATGTTCTCTGCCTTAAGATCCATTGCATTATTTTTGGTCAAATCATTCACTATCAATTGACCTGTTTGCATGTGTAAATTTACTTTATCAAGCAAAGGAATATTTCTCACATCAACAGTTAAATTTATAGTATTAAAATTAATTGATGACCCAATAGTCATATCAAAGGGGTGAGAAAGAGCAATCTTAAACTGATTTTTTTAAAGATCCATGGCAGTCAGCAATCTTGTTTGGTCTCGGGTTATTTGATATTCAGCCTGTGCCTCCATGCTAGCCTTCATCCTTTGATTTCTTTCAGCAATCTGAGAAAATACTTGTTTAATCAAAGGTACTTGCTCCTAAGCATCTCCATGTCTTCTTGATGAGGCTGGAACATTCTGTTAATCTCCTAGTTGAAGTGAGAAACCAGGTTGAGCACCTGTTATGTCTTCATTGAATTTTGTTCTCTTCTCGACTTTTTGCTCTTCATCTTCTGAATCAAAAACTGGCTCTTTACTCCTCTTGCTTGATTTCTCAGATATAATAGGAGCTTGAATATTAGAACCAATTGAACCTGCAAAACCCTTATTTGCTATCTTCTCTATGTCAGGTCTACTTTCATGAAGAAATGTTGAATACCCATTTTCAACTCTCCTGTTTGAAATTACTTTATGGGGGTCATAAGTCGACTTATCTCCTAACGGTAAATTCATTCCATCCAACATCATAAGAACCTCATCAGCTGCTTGTCTCATGTTGACTATAAACGGACCCACAGACATAGGTAATTTAAACATATGCCCATTTTTCATAGGTACAAAATGTATTTGGTCAACATTAAAACTCTGCCTAATGAACTCTAAGGAAAATAGTCTCATAGGCACAAATGTAGGAAGCCTATATGGTTCTAACCCATCCCCATAAATTCTAATTTCTGAATGGTCTTCATAAACATACCAATCTCAAAATTTACAATTTTTTCCCAACTATAGAAACTCTTGAGCCTTTGGCAAGAAACATGGGGGAGAAACCCCATTCAAAATCTTATATGTAGTAGACATGAAATGATTTGCAAAATAAAACAGACTCTCCTCATTTTGTTCCTCTCTTACTACATCAATCCAAAACACTACTGACTGCCTCTTTTTATTTACATCCTTGATGTTTAACCCCAAATGCAAGAATTCTTCCACTTTTTGATATAAAAAGAGGTAAATTATAAGAGAAGGGAACCTAAATGACCCAGTGAGTGATAAACTCATGAGTTCAGTATTGACAATTTCTTGCCAATACGAAGGAATATCCAGCACTACTTTTGACTTCTTCATTAATGCAAACAGTCCAAGAATTTATTTGTCAATTATGATGTCATCCTATTTTCCCAATATATTTCAAATACACCTCAGTACTAGCCGAACTTCTGCATCAAAAACTTATATGGAGAATTATTTACTGTCAGGTACAAACTGCTTCGTATCTGGCCTCAAGAAGAAGGCAAACTGACTGAATTCTTGACCTGCAAGACTATCATAATGCACTGCTAATGACTCGTCAGTGAATTGAACATAGGATTCTGACTCTGGGTAACACAAATCTTGACAAAATAGCAGGGTTGAGACTTGTAAAACATTCTCTCCTAGACAATTCATTACAAAACATTTGCTAGGGTACATAACAGATACTAGCCAGTGCACAAACTTAGGAAAAAGGTGTGTTCTAGGGATACATGCAAACAGTACCCCTGACTTGACCATGGCAGAGAAAATTGGACATGCTTTGTCCTTTAGACAAACCTGTTGATAAAATTGGAGGTGTTCTAAAGAGCAAACGGTGTCTCGGATATCCCTCTTAGTGTCCATGAGAGGAATATGGCTGGATGAGCTGGAAAGGAATGAATTCTTAGCCATAATTTTGCTTAGGGTGGCGAACAACAATTGAAGACACTGGTGCAATTAGGTTGACAAATACTGAGGAATAAAATTAGTTTGTAAAAAGAAGAACCAATTTAAATAGATGGCACGAGGTTTATAAATTAAATGCTGAGTTGACACACTAAATACCGTTAAACGGTACAGTGACGTGGAAAAAATTTGTCACTAACCAACAGCTTATGTCACTGCAGGAGGCCTCAAAGGTACGGAGCATTCATTTGGGTCCTGCCCCGGCATTTAATCCAGACCATAGATCTTGATTGGCCGATCAGTCAATGAGGTCAACTACGGAAGCACCCTCCCCGTTAACTCATGTGTTGCATGTGCCCGTGGGTTGCAGCCTTTATCTCCTAACAAGAAAATATTCAGATCCCGCTGACATACTTGCTCGATCATTAACCAAAGCATTGGGACCGACCTTCTTGAATATTTTAAAGTATTAAAATTTAAATTTACAAAAAACATTACAGCTTTAGTTAAAGTATGAGAAACTTCTACTTTACCATATATTTTTATATTTTTCCATTTTTTTCTATTTTCAAAAAATTAAAATAAATGATATTGCAAATGAGCCACAACATCTGGCTCCACCTAGGGATAGTGTTTTTTGCCACGAAACACTAAGAACTACAGATTAGTGCCTTCACTTTGGGCATGGAGTCAAATATTGTTTGATGAAATATGAACAATGAGAAATCCGAATATGTACAATGGTGGAACATAAAATCTCAATGCTGAAAATAATGTTTGAGATACTGCCCATTCACAGGCTGCTCTATTGTTTCTCCATCAAGATTCTCCAGAATAAATGTGTTATTCGATCTAACCTCACCAATCTTGTATGGGCCATACCAGAGTGAATCAAACTTACCATGATTTCCCTTCTCTTCTCTTTTGGTATCCCATCTTAATACCAAATCTCCAGTTTGAAAAAGAATCTATTTTGCTTTTCTATCAAAAATGGACTTCATATTTTCTTGATAGGTGATCAAGTTTTCCTTGACTTTTTTCCTGCTCTCACTTGATTCTATAAACTTGTTCAGCCTTCTCACCAACGCATTAGGTTCGTCTTGTGCTTCTTGAAGAAAATAAATCACTGGTCTAGCCAAATAAGTAGGAAATAAAGCTTGAGTTCCATAAACCAATTCATAAGGAGACTTACCCGTAGATCTTCTATTAGTCACTCTTACTGCCCAAAGAGAAAATGTCAATTTTGAATCCCAATTTTTCTTAATTTCATTAATTCTCTTCTTTAAAATCTTGACCAATGCCTTGTTGGAAGATTCAACTAGCCCATTCCCTTGAGGATGATATGTTGTAGAATGAGATAGAATGACATTATATTTTTGACAAAAATTAATGAATTTGACTGAATTGAATACCTGGGCATTGTCAGTTACAATTTTGATTGGACACCCAAACCTGTTGAAGATGTTTTCTTCTAGAAACTTCATTACTACCTGGTCATTTTCCTTTCTGGTAGGTGTTTCCTACACCCACTTTGTGAAATATTAAGTGGCAGTTAGAATCCATTTGAACTGCCCACTTAATGGTGGATTGATTTCCCCAAAAAAATCTAATCCTCGTTGCCTAAAGGGTTCTTCAATAAACACTGGGAAAAGAGGTAAAGGAGCTAACCTTTTATTTTCTGTAAATAACTGAAATTTCTGGCAGCTTCTAACCAATCTGTATACATCAAAAAACAAGGAGGGCCAGTAAAAGCCTGATTTGAGGATTTTATGAGTAATAAACTTCCAACTATAATGACCTCCACATAGATTCTCATGATATGCTTTTATAACTTCCATTGATTCACCTTCTATCAAACACAAGAACAAAATGCCAACAAGATCCTTCCAATATAGCTTAGCATCAATTATGACATACGGCTGAGATTTGAGCATAAGAGCTATGTACTTTGTTTTGTTCAGTGAGATTGGACAAGAGAAAAAACATAAGTAATGAACAATATCCTTATACCAATTAGAGCACAGGAATTTGTATTTAATTGTTGTCTTTGTACTGCTCTGACTGCTTTCATCAATAGCTTCATTTAAGGGTGCCAGCAAATTAATTCCCAAAGCTTGAAAATTTGACTCTATCAAAAGTTTTTCCAAACCCTGACCTTTGACCAATTTGTTAGGCTTGATATCTAATTCATGCTCTTGAATTTTAGCTATCCATTCTCCTCTTTTACCTTTCACGCCACTTTGAACTAACACATCCTTCACAGCAGAATTAGTCACATAAGCAACTATCTGACATTGCAGCACATAAGTCCTGAATGGTTTTAATGCTTTAACTAAAGCATACACTTATTTTTCCAAAATTTTATATTTAATTTCAGCATCCCTTATAAATTTACTGAAAAATGCCACAAGTTGTTCTTTGCCCTCTTCATTCTTCTGCAACAGCACAACAGTAATGGTAGTAGGTGATGCAAATGAAAATATTTGAAAATCCTTTTGATAATATGGACTGATTAGAATGGAGCTTCCTAAAGGGCTTCTTTAATCCTAGCAAAGGATTCTCTAGCATCCTTATCCCACTTTACTTTTTCATTCTTCTTCAGCATATATGTTATGTTTCTAACAATTTCAGCATAATTTGGGACAAATCTTCTCAAGAAATTTATTTTTCCTAGAAACCTCTGAATATCATTTTCACTTCTAGGCAAGGGAATTGTCTGAATATCTTCCACTATTTTTGGATCAATTTTTACTCCCTGATTTGAAACTATATGTCCTAACAACTTTCCTTCTTCCAAGGCAAATAAAGATGTTTTGGGATTCAATGACAACCCAAATTTTCTGCATTTCAAGAAAGCCTTCTGTAAATTCTCCAAGTGTTCATCATTTGAACCTAAAAAAATGGTCACATCATCCAAATATATAACTACAAAATTATCACCCACAAATGTTATGTCCATTGCCCTCTGAAAAGTGGCACCTGTGTTCATTAGACCGAATGGCATTCTGGCATACATGAACATTCCCTGGGATGTGGTAAATGTTGTTTTCTTCTGATCTTCTTTCTCAATTGCTACCTGATTGTACCCGGAGAAACCATCAACCATAGACAATATATATGCTCCTATCACTTTTTGTAATACATATTCCATCTTAGGCAAAGGATAATTGTCTTTAAGTGATTCCATGTTTAAATTCCTGAAGTCAACACATAGCCTTATCTCTCCATTCTTTTTCCTCACGGGAACCAGGTTAGAAACCTAGTCTAAATATCTGCGTGGGACTATAATTTTTGCCTGCAGTAATTTCTTCACTTCCTTTTCAATTGGAGCAGGGAGCAATGGATTGCTCCGTCTAAGTTTCTGTCTGTAAGGCTTGATCCCATCCTTAAATGGTATCTTGTGCTAAATAATATCCATGTCATATGTCTTCAAATCCTCATAAGACCATGCAAACACATCCATATATTTTTTTAAAAGGTCAATGTACCTTTATTTATAATTCTTAGGGACACCCTTGAATAACTTGACAACCTTGGGCTCATGATGATTTCCCAGATGACAATCTTCCATATTACCCTCTTGAGGTACCTTCTTTGGATCCAGTGCTACACAATTTGAATCAAACAATATTTCAAGAGGAACTAATCCTCTAGGCAGTATATTATCTTTCAAATGGATTATTTTCTGATCACGTATTGATTGCTTGAGATTTTTCAAGTATTCATTCTTATCAATATGTTCACTTTATAGATCTATTTCAATATCTTCAAAATTGTCAATCATTGTTATAAAATGATTTATCTACTCATCATCTTCAAAAACATGCCAGTGCTTAACATTGTTAGGAATAGAGGGTATGTGCCTCAGTTCAATCTCATACCTCAGTTTTGGATTTATAGGTGTCTTGAAAGTACTTGTTGCAACTGCCAGTGAATCTTTCATTATGTTTTCATGTCTTGGAATGAATTGAAGGTTCAAACCTTTAAAATAATCCTCAATCAATTTGCATACTTCATTCCTATATGATCTCAACCTTGGATGTTTGGTTTGACTAAGATTTTTTATCTATCTTATAATCAACTCAGAATCACCAAAAATGGAAATATACTATATTCCCAATTGTTTAGCAGTTTGAAGACTTAAAATTAATGCTTCATACTTAGCTACATTATTTTTTGATTCAAATTCAAGCTTAAAAGAAAAAGGTAAAAGATTACGTTCTGGAGATATCAGTAAAATCCAGCTCCTGTGCCATATTTTGAATAGGCACCATCAAAATAACACTTCCAATTTTTGTTTGAACCCAGCTCATTATGTACAATTGCTGAAGAGAGCTACTTCTCTGAGTCTTCAACAAACTCTGCATCTTCTTGCAACATAAAATAGGAAAGATCTTCTTTTTCTTGACCATAAATAGGGGAATTTCCTGCATCTTTCTTTGTGGTAGTTTTAACAAATCTTGTTTCTCTATATAATCTTATTTCTTCCCCATTAAACACAAGAATTATAGCATATGTGAAGTCCAATTTTAAAACTCCTCCAAGCTTCGCTCCCCAAGATCTGGACAAAAGCATACCAAACCTAGCTAGAATATCTGCGACCACTACATCCATCATGATACTTTTGGCTGGAATTTGGGCCAGGGATACCACCATGTCTTTGATAAGCCCAACACACTTCACCCTTTTTTAATCAAATGAATATAGGTATCTATAGGTGTTACACAGCAATTTGTCACCGTCCCTGCAATTCCCCATCCTTCACATTGGAGGGCTTATTCCGTGACCTGTGAGCAGTGAAATGATCTGAAAACACTTTCATGGCATTCCCCTAGACATGGACTTTCATTTCCCTGAAGACATCTCCTTGTTAAAAACCCTAAAAATAGCCTTTTTTGCATTGGCACGGGTACACAGTTCAACCCTCGTTCCAAGGGGGAAAATCCTCCAAAGAGGGCACGCCAATTGGCGCTCTGTCTCAGAGCCGCACCCGCGCCAGGCTTAATAAAGGGTGTTTTTTAAAAATAAATGGCAGAAGATTGACCCCAACCAATTCCTAAGCTGGTCTCTAATTTGAGTTGGGAGGTTGGCTTTGAATTTCCATGTAGAGGAAGTAGTTTTCCACCTCTCATGGAAGCTTCCTTGAGGATAGGGCCAATCCCATGATTGTAGGGATCCCAAACCCCCTTCCACCATCTATATAAGCTTGCCTTTTCCCTTTGCAAGCTAGTCTCCAAGAATCTCCAAGAGCCTTCATAGCCTAGAGAATGCTGCAAGAGCTTTGATAGTTTTCACAGTGCCAAATCCATAGCAAGGAGATTGACGATCGAAGAGAGAGGCTTGTCCCTATTCCCGACAAGCTTTACCGAGACGTATTCTGCTGACGACCCGCCGAAGGAGGATTTCAGCATCAGAGCCAGGTTGTATCATCCTTTGTTTCATTAATATAAGCGACTAAGATTGTAGTTTCACTCGTATTGTTCATGCTTGTTTATGAGTTGTGTCCTCTCTGACTGACACATAATTGCAATTATATGGTTTTACGCTCGTATGTTCGTCGTGTTTCTTGTACGTGCAGGTTTTCGATTGCGTCAAGTGGTGGAATTGTGACCCGTCGGAGCAAGCGATCGAGAGCACTATCCTCTCCGCAACGACAACAGCGTTGGACCTGAGGTAGGCCTTCTATCGCGCTTTGATTTTTGCAATTAGGAGCTTGCGTTGTAGCGTGTTTGATTGTTGCTAGACCCGATCTGGGCTAGAAGGGATCGCCTCTGTCCGCAGAGGGGATTTACCTCTACAACAAATTGGCGACTCCACTGGGGAGTTAGCTTGTTGTTTGCTTTATAAACTACAGACGGAGCCTGAAGTTAGCCAGATAGCCTTCGAAACTCTCTTGCTCTACATTAGCGAAAGTAGATGAATGTTGCTTCAGTCAATCTCTGGTTTAGTTTATGAACTAAACACTTGGAGTGTTGTCTTGTCTTTTCGGTCCATCCTTGACTTTTCTTGCTTGATCAGCCTTTTTGGCTGGCTCTTTTCGTGATTTTGGCTTTTGGTTTGAGATCCAACATCACTGTTCTGCTTCTTGGATTGATTTTTTCCATTTTTCCTTAGTAAACTCGGCTGGCGCGCTTTTCAGTGTGACAGCCGCGCCCACTGGCGCATGTTGTCAGTGTATTACTCGCACCAATTCCATTCTGGTGCTAGTTGCAGCCTTACAGTCGTGCCAATCCTGTAAGGTGCTAGGGTTTTCTTGGTTTTGAGATTTCTGAGCTTGATCTGTGGTTTTGGCTTCTTTTTTTTTACTTCCTGAGTGTTCTGGAGCCTTGTTTGACTAACTGTGACCTTCATCCTTTGGTTGTTTTCCCGTTTCCATCGATTTTACATTCTAGCCCTAGGGAATCTAGGTGCTATTGTGTGTCGAGCCTCCCTTGGGAGTTTTTTGTTTCTATATGTTCATTCAACCTTGTGATCGCTTCTCTGCACTCGTTTGGTGGTTGTCTATCATTTTATTTCGTTATTTGAGTTATTGGTTTTTTCTTCATTCAAATTCCGCTTTGTCTCGCTTTGAGCCTAAATTACATGGTTCATTTTAGTCTTGGAGATTCGGCTTGAAGTGGTGAGTCTGGTCTTGGTTGGGAGAAATTCTTTGTTTTTCATTTTCAGGTGTTGGCGCTTGTTTTCATTTAACAACCTGCGCCAATTTGCCATTGGCGCTAGTTGTTAGTGAGCAAGTCGTGCCAGTTGGTGCTAGTTGTCAATGATAAAGTCGTGCCAATTTCAGTGTGTGTGAAAATTGAGATTTTTTCCCTAAATCCTTCACTAGTGTGTCTTTCCCTTCCGGTCTTTTCATTGTATGAGCATAGATTACATTTCTCATTGTTTGAAATGTCTTATTTCCATGTTTGTTTGATGTAAAAGGGAATGAATGCCTTGTTTTGATCTCTTGCTTTGGAAGTTCTCTTTGTGTTTGACCTCATATGTCTTGTCACCTTTTGAGGGATTTCGTGACAAAGTGTTTGAAACAACGATTGCATTCTTAGTGTTTGTTTACATCTCTTTTGCATTCATCCTTCAGGAGATTTGCGTTCTTTTAGTTTTCATCTCATAGTTTGCTTTTTGTTAAAATGCATTAGATCACATTGCATTGAAAAGTATTTTTCGACATCCATCATTGAACTTAGATCACATTTTTTAATGATTGAAAACTATAAATCGCTTTGATTACATTCTCTTTTATTAAAAGCATGCATTAAGTAGATTCTCATTTCATCGAAAAATGCATTGAGTGCATTCTTGTAATTTGAAAAGGAAAAGGAAATTTTGCATAGATTACAATTGCATAGTTTTCGAAAAAGAGGATTTTGCATAGATTACATTGTATTATTCGCATCGTTGAATGTTTGGAATTACTTTCGGATAGTGAAAGTCATCTAGTTTGGAAAAAATTTCGTTTACAGTGTTGTTGTTTGTTGCATCATTGTTTGAAGCTCTTCCCTTAACTAGATAGCATTCATCGAATTGAAAGGTTTATTTTATCATATAGCTGCATATAGGAGATTGTCAGATGACATACGGTAGGGCCTTGAAACCGAAACATAATTGAAGATAAACATTAAAATTTATTCAATTTACACTAAGGCAGCATTGAAACATTAACGAAACATTTTTAGAGGTATAGGCTAGAGATGTGTTCCGGCGTTTTTAAACCTAGTAGCTGTCGTTCGCCTCTTGGCTTTAGACAACACTAGTACGGACTTGTTCTTCCCGTATCGTCGCGTATATAAAGGGAGATGCCACTAGGTTTCTATCCTTTATCCATAGGAAGCCGAGTCTGCCGCCCTATACCCGTGATACACCGAACACAGCATTCGAGAAGATTGCATGCACGTACGTTAAGTCCTTGGTTGATTTCTCCTTCATTTGAAACCAAGGTGTATATTGCAGTTCACGGTTATTTGGTACACACTTTGCCTAGATTTCCAGAGTATTCATTTCGATCTTTTATGACTCTTTAAATTTGAAAAGGTCATCAAGCGCTTGTCCTTTCACGCTTGTTTCCAATCTGAAAGTGATATTCACCTTTTTCTTGTTTCTTGACTCTTAAAATATGAAACAGTAGAGTTTTGTTTCAATGTTTTAAAAATTAACTGCCCACAAAATATTCCTGGTTAAAGTTAGTTTCCTTAGGGTGTTGTTTTGGGTCGTTTCCGATGGCAACTTTTCTAGAGTTCATCAACCCAGGAATCCCCTCTAAAGGGAATCCTGGTCCTTTTCCTCCTTTTGGAAATGTTGGTGCTCCTTATATGGCAACATTGTCCCTTCCTGGGTTAACTGTTGGGTTACCCGTTTGGTTTTTCTCAACCTCTGTGGTCCTGAATGTCCCACCTACTGTTCAATCAGTTCCTTCTCCTGAACAACATCCTGTTGATTCCAAGGTGGACCTCTCCCCTTCTTTGCCTGTTTCTACATCCTCCTCTTCTACTTCGCCTAGTGAAAGTTTGGATTCTAGTACCCAGGTGGCTAAGGAGAAGAAGAAGAAGAAGACAAAGAAGAAGAAGTCAGATAAGAGAGAGGTTAAGGCTACAGCTATTTCTTCTAAAACATCCGTTCTTGACAAACCTTCCAACCCTCCATGGAAATTCAAGTTCCCTTGCATGTTGTGCACAGGAGACCATCTTCTTTGAGACTGCCCTGGCATTCCCAAGTTGCTTGAAGCATGGTCCAACAGTCACCCGTTGTTGCCTTTGGCTTCTGGGAGTCAGGTTGGGGGCACATCTTCAGCTAGTCCTGGTAAAGCTCCTAAGAAGCAGGGTAAGCTCACCAATCCCTGTAAGTTGTGTGAAGGGCACCATGCCATTCACCTTTGTCCATATATGGATGAAGCCAAGCGAGTTTTGGACAACTCGGTTGTTTCTGCGCCGTGCCTTCTGGCTGGTTACAAGAAGCTTTCTTTGAGTCCTCTACCAGCTGATCCTACGATTGGTCAAGAGTCATCCTTGGTCAATCCCGCTCCCTCAGAAATTCAAATTCAGGAATCCATCCCCGACCAACCATTAGTCGTGGGATCGGTTGAGCTGGCCCCGTCTGTGGTGCACCAGGTCTTTTCCGTTGAGAGTGGATCTCACATCCCTCATGTTCTTCTGGTTTCTTCAGATTCTTCAGACTTGGAGAAATATTCTCCTGTCCCTATACCTCAATAAGCTTCCCCTCCACCTCCCGTGATGGAGGTTCCGGAGGATTCTCCTCCCACCTTCGAGATGGAGTTTGTGGAGGATGCTCCTTCTTCCGTAACACCAGGGGAAGACCTTCTCAGTTCGATGGTAGCCCCTCCGGGTAGTTTGGTTGCTTCCTTTGATTGGAATCGATTTTCAGGATACCGCCTTCCGTCTTATGTGCCTTTTGAGATCACAGTACAGGGCTTTGGTCTGGTCGTACCCAACACCATTATAGACGAAGGCTCGTCTGTTAGTGTTTTATCCTCAACTACTTGGCAAGCTTTTGGCTCGCCGCCGCTTGCGCCTGTTACGCAGAATATGTTGGCATTTAACAGAAGAACTAGTCAACCATTAGGGATCCTTCCAAGGTTACCTATTACTTTGGGAGGTAAAACCGTTCATATGGACGTGATGGTTGTTCCAGGCCCCTTGGATTTTAATCTGCTCTTGGGGCATGATTACACCTATGCCATGGGAGCACTTGTCTCCTCCCTTTTTCGTGTGGTCTGTTTTCCACATGAAGGACAGATCGTGACCATTGATCATCTTTCGTTCTTTGGTTCTAATGTGGAAACTGGCCCCCCATCATCCCTTCCTGGTTTTTATCCACCCATTGTATCTACCCCACCGCAGGTCAACTATGTGGCTACCTACCCCATGCCTGTACCCAGTGATAGTGCCGTTGTGCATCAGGTGCTGGGGGCATTGGGTCCTGACTTCCAAGATGTTTTCCTTCTATTGGGAGTGGAACTCTTAAAAGTGATGACTTCTTGTTCATTATGATGAGGTCGGTCGGAGCAGAGTTCCTTGTCTTGTGTCAAGCTCCTTAAAAAATAAAACAAGGTTGTTAGAGCAGAGTTCCTTGTCTTGTGTCAAGTTCCTTAAAAAATGAAACAAGGTTGTTCGAGCAGAGTTCCTTGTCTTATGTCAAGCTCCCTAAAAAATTAAACAAGGTTGTCGGAACATGGTTCTTTTCCTGTGTCAAGCTCCTTAAAAAATGAAACTGGGTCTGGTCGGAGCTCAGTTCGTTTTCTTGTGTCAAGCTCCTTAAAAAATGAAACAAGCTGGTCATAGCAGAGTTCCTTGTCTTGTGTCAAGCTCCTTAAAAAATGAAACAAGGTTGTCGGAGCAGAGTTTGTTTTCTTGTGTCAATCTCCTTAAACCATGAAACAATTTGTCCTGAGGATAGTTCTTTTAATGTGTCAACCTCGTTAAAATAATATAACATGTTCTTGTTCAATTCGAGTCTTTGATCAGATCTCGTAAAATCCCAGTCGAGTCTTTATTAGATCTCGTAACTTGAACCTTCACTCCCTCCATCTATTTACTCAGGTGCATGGACTGAAGCTTGGGGGCATGTACCACGAATTGAGTCACCATGCTGGGGGGCATGCTTACCTTTTCAAGCATAGTTTGTTTCCATTTCAAGCTTGTGTAAAAATGAAACCGGTTTCAAGCATAGTTTATCTTTGTTTCAAGCTTGTGTAAAAATGAAACCAACTTCAAGCGGAGTTTCCTGATTTCAAACTTGTGTAAAAATGAAACCATTCCCATTTTAACTCTCGTGATTGCCATTTTATCAGCGTGTTTTGCCAGATGAGCCTTGGTTTTCTCACTCCATCGTCATTATCTGCTTGGCCGATCATATGCCTTCACTTGGTTGTTTTACCCGTTCCTGAGGAACCGCTGCGATGAGTGGTCTTGTTAGCCAGCCTCTTGCCC
Source organism: Pinus albicaulis (assembly GCA_034641835.2). Taxonomy (NCBI): domain Eukaryota; kingdom Viridiplantae; phylum Streptophyta; class Pinopsida; order Pinales; family Pinaceae; genus Pinus; species Pinus albicaulis. Next base: position 562,806,135 of record CM076570.1, on the reverse strand, counting down.
TTTATCTCGTTTTGAGCAGTTCCACCATTACCGAAACCAGTTGCTACCCTTCATACCACTCGTTCCTCTAGGTGGAGTCATCTTTCAGCTCTTTTCTGACTCTCTAAACATGAAAATATTGTCGAGTCCCTTGTCGTTTCAATCTCGTTAAAGTGGACACGAAACAACATCTACCCAGTATACGTTTACCCCTTTTTCGGACTGGGATGGATTACTTACGAAAAAGGAATACCCTAGCCTATCGTGACTAGGAGGTTTTCTCAGACATAGTTTTCTACCTTTTCGGATCTGAGGAACCATCTATGAAAAGGGACCATTGGAGTTTACTTTTCCGCTGTCTTTTCAAACTCTCTAAACATGAAAAGATGCCGAGTTCTTCCTTCGTCAGACTCGTTAAACCCTGATGACATCGGATCCAATTGTCAATCATGACGTTATTCGAGTTTCTCTTTCTTAGGGCTCATTAAATGTACTAGGATGGGGTCGTCCGAAGGACAAACTTATATGACAAGCATATGGTATCCTCTTCAAGCTTGTGTACAAATAAAGAGGTACTCGCTAGAAATGGTGGGGAAAAATGGAACCAGAATCATTATCGTGTCGGTAGTATGTCGCTCTTGAACATGGCACTTGTATGCATTCGTGTCGGGTTGGGGACATCTCATCTCATTTTCCATTTGCCTCCATGGGTTTGGGTGATCCCTTTTGACCTCTCATCTACTCTTTGCCTCGTCATCATGACCTCTGATCTTTTGATGTCAAATACTACCAAATCCACTGTCGTTCCGCCGATATGTTCAAGAGAAGTTGACCTCTGCAAATTTCAACCTTCCTCTGATTCTCATCTGATCTTGATTCACAAAGACATTGTGTTCCTCTGTCTCACGTCGATGATGTGGGAAACACTATGGCCCACCTTCGATCAAGGTCACTTCCTGGCAACTTCAGCTCATTATCCAGGAAGCTAATCTAGAGACTCCCTTCTGGTACCTTAGAGCCTGCATGCCTCAATGGCAGGTTCTTCGCGTTCGACGTGAGGTTTTCATTATTGGCCTCTGATCGAGTGATTCTATGGGTGTTCGACGCCAGCTCACTAATTCACATGCCGTAGATCATACCTGTAGTACCTTGAGGGCCATTGTCATTATTGGTGGTACCTCTCGGGTCTGTTAACAGCTTTCATCAATGGCTGGTAATCAGGCGATGTTCTTGCAAGTTCGACTTCAGCTCACTTATTTGCATGCTTGAACTTCTACTTTGTTCGGGTCGAGATGGAGCACAAGACCCTGGATTTTTTCTGTTGGAATCCAGGCTACGATTTTGTGGATTATTATGATTAGTTACATGACTCATTCATTGGATGGCTACGACCATACCTAAGTCTATTTATCGATCCTCACTGGATGGCTGCGTCCATACCTTGGATCTGGATTATTGTATACTCTGTTATGGATGGCTGCGCCCATACCACATATTTGAGATATCAGTTGTACTTCTCTACGCAGGTTTTTCAATGGCAATGTTTTCATTTGGATACGTTCTCGTAAAGCATTTCACCCCTCTCTCTCTTTCGGGCCTCATGCTTTAGGGGGCATCTGTTACACAGAAATTTGTCAACGTCCCTGCAATTCCCCATCTCGCACATTGGAGAGCTTATTCCGTGACCTGTGAGTAGTGATATGATCTGAAAACACTTTCATGGCATTCCCCTAGACATGGACTTTCATTTCCCTGAAGACATCTCCTTGTGAAAAACCATAAAAATAGCCTTTTTTGCATTGGCGCGGGTACACAGTTTAGCCCTTGCGCCAAGGGGGAAAATCCTCCAAAGAGGGCGCGCCAATTGGTGCTCTGTCTCAAAGCCACACCTGCGCCAGGCTTAATAAAGGGTGTTTTTTAAAAATAAATGGCAGAAGATTGACCCAACCCAATTCCTAAACTGGTCTCTAATTTGAGTTGGGAGGTTGGCTTTGAATTTCCATGTAGAGGAAGTAGTTTTCCACCTCTCATGGAAGCTTCCTTGAGGATAGGACCAATCCCATGATTGTAGGGATCCCAAATCCCCTTCCACCATCTATATAAGCTTGCCTTTTCCCTTTGCAAGGTAGTCTCCAAGAATCTCCAAGAGCCTTCATAGCCTAAAGAATGATGCAAGAGCTTTGATAGTCCTCACAGTGCCAAATCCATAGCGAGGAGATTGATGATCTAAGAGAGAGGCTTGTCCCTATTCCCGACAAGCTTTACCGAGACGTATTTCGCTGACGACCCGCTGAAGGAGGATTTCAGCGTCAGTGCCAGGTTGTATCATCCTTTGTTTCATTAATATAAGCGACTACGATTATAGTTCCACTCGTATTTTTCATGCTTTTTATGAGTTTTGTCCTCTCTGACTGACACATAATTGCAATTATATGGTTTTACGCTCATATGTTCGTCGTGTTTCTTGTACGTGTAGGTGTTCGATCGCGTTAAGTGGTGGAATTGTGACCAGTCGGAGCAAGGGATCAAGAGCACTATCCTCTCCGCAATGACAACAGCGTTGGACTTGAGGTAGGCCTTCTATCGCGCTTTGATTTTTGCAATTAGGAGCTTGCGTTGTAGCATGTTTGATTGTTGCTAAACCTGATCTGGGCTAGTAGGGATCGCCTCTGTCCGCATAGGGGATTTATCTCTACAACAATAGGGTTTAGTTATTTGTAAATTCAGTTCTTTCATTATATATAATGGCATGAGATTATGTGAAGCACCTGAGTCTAGCATACAATTATGAAGAATAAAATCATGAAGAAACAGTGGTATATAAAATGAGGGAACAGAAGAATCTACCTCTTCCACATGAGGACCAAAAGTGACCACTGGTTTTTCTTCTTGCAAATTCATAGTATCACCAATGTCATCAGACTGAGAAATATTAATGACTCCTGCAATCTCTTTCTTGTAACCTGGTGTCTTAGCTAGCTCAAGAAGGGGTACTTGGATTTTGACCTTTTCTAGCTCTTTGTATAAAATGAAAGCTTGATTTTGTTTGACAATATTCTCAAGTTCTTCCTAATTTATGCTAGGATTATAAACTTATTCATGCATAGTAACAACCTTCTCCAAATTACTAGTATCAATAGACTTGTTTTGAGAAGTCTCAGCCTGTTGCATTTATGTTCCACTTACACGATTCATAGGATGTTTCCCTTTATCTAACTGTTTTACTAATTTCTTTGATTGTGGAGTCTCCATTGGAGAAGGAGTTGTCTCTTTCTTTTGTTCTTCATCATCTTGCATCCTTGATCTCTTTCTTGATCTTAAATCATATTTCGTATGAAAATCTATTTGCATAAAGTCTATAAATTGTCTACAATAATCATCCATCTCTTCTTGGTCAAAGGACACCTCAGTTTCAGCGTATTCTTCTTCGCATTCTTCCTCTTCTTCATCTTCTTTCATGTACATGGAAAATATCTAATCTTCAAATTCTCTTTGATCATCTTCAGTAGACTGTGAGGGTGCTGCTTCTATATAAGATGGTGCCTGAACTTGATCTTGATATTTTCTCTCCCTCTACAAGATTTGCAAGGGTTGTTTTCTAAATTTGGGATTGAAAACTCCTATGTTTTTTTGTGCATGACTTTGGGAGTTTTTACTCTCTAACTCCATCTTCACTAAATTATTTGACAAATTCTTGATAACCTTTTTCATGTCATCAATCCTCTAATCCTATGATGATTCTTATTTGGCCTTGAATTTATCTTGAACTAACTGTTTTACTTATGTTTTCCCTGCAGCAGTCATATTTGCTTCAATCTCCAATGAATTAGTTTAGATTTGTTCAAGGGTAGGAGATATCCTCTCTCTTAAAGTGAAACTAAAATCTGACACAAAATCTCCAGCTAAAACTACTCTTGCTCCAACAAAAAGAGGTTTCATTTCTGTGGGTAAAATATTATACAATTTGTTGAATCTTTTAATAAAATCAGTCATGTTTTCATTAGAATTTTTCTTGATAGCATTAAACTCCGTCAATGAGGAACCATAATCTCTTTTTTCACCCCATCTTTGGGTGAATTATGTCTCTAATTCCTCCAAATTATTAATTGAGCCATTCGGCAAACCTTTAAACCATTTTCTTGCCTCTCCATTCAAAGACTGTACAAAAATTCTCATCACTACATCAAGATGTTCTACATTTAGATTCTCAGCAAAAGTGCAAAACAATGGCAAATGTTGTTTTGCAGTCACTTCATCTTCACTAGTAAAACGAGGAAGTAACTTGAGGTATTCTTGGGGCTTGGAATTCATAGGTTGTGGAATATTTAATGGTACATACATGTTCATCAAGAAAGCAGGTGCTGCCATGTTTATGCATGGGTTAATCGCTCCTTGAGTAGGTGGGGTTTGTGAACCAGTTGTGAATGTGGATGAATGGGGTGAAACAACTGATATAGGAAGGGGTTGATTAACAATAGCAGAATAACCGGCAACTTTATTTGGTTGATCTTGTGTGAATGTAAATGAAACAGACTCAAAAAATTGTTCTAACTTTGGTTCATGAAAATGAACTAGTGGAGAAAAGGATTCTTGTTCTGAGAAAGTGATTTTTCATGAAATATCCTTAGATGAAGGGTTATGTGAACTGTTGTCAGGTGCAGGAAGTGTAGGATCAGCTGTAAAAGGCGTTTTTGGTTTCTGAGCCTTTTTACAAACCAATTTTTTAGGATCTGACAGAATAGGAGCTTTCTATTGCAAGGTGTCTAACCTTGTATGAAGCCTTTTATATGTTAGAATTATGGAATCAAAACACAGCCTGATATTTCCTCCTCTCTAAACAACCAGAGGAAATTTAACAAAACCCAAGGAATGAACTTAGCTTCTTCGTCCCCGGCAACGGCGCCAAAAAATGTTGTATCTTAAGAAACAATCCATTGGATGTGGTAAGGAATCAGTGCTCAAGACATATATATATATATATATCACAGAAATATTATAACAAATGCTTCACAATTCCATTATCTGCTGATATTAAATTGAGTAATAAAAATAACATGAAGGAAGCTCAAACTGATATACTAGTGAACATAATCTATCACTTTAAACTTCAGAGGAAACCTTATGAAAGTAGAGTAGTTAAAATGAAGGAGTGCCCATTAAGGATATTTAACTCTTATTCACATATGTAAAAAGAGACCTACAGCTACATTACTTCATTTTATTCATAGAAGGAAATAGACAGAATGGAAACTGGAAAACATATCAACAACAATAGATGCAAGAATCTTGATCTTCATTCATTAATCATCAGAAAATTGAGTACAAAATTTACAGTAGTCCAAAGGTCCAAAACTCGGAACCTTTTCCTTTCTTCTCTTGCTCTTTAAATATAATGTAAAGCAGTTGGTAACTGTTGAAACTACTCCTAACTGCTCAAACTACTTGAAACTTCTTAAACTACCTATTACATATCATTAAAATGTCTTATTACAATTTAATTATCTTAATAGAGATGAGATAAAACTTAAATTCTAATCTATTTGCTGAATATGAATTGGTCTCGTTGTTGCTACATTCTCCCGATTGGTTGATTTGTCTTTCTTTGAAGATGAGGGATCATTTGGTAAAACAACCATCCAAGCTATGCATTTCTTCCATACTTCAATGTTTGCCTTAGGAGAATTAATAATCTTGTGGTACTCCAACCTAAAGGCAGTGATCCTGTTGAATGTTAGTCTCTCTGTAAATAAGGTCTTCACCATCCATAATAGCTGAAAATGCCTTTGAAGAAAGTTAATAATGGTTGCCCCTTTCAAGATCTTAGTCTTCTCATGAGCGTTATCCACCTTACATTTTTCCAATAGGAATCCCATGATAAAATATTGTCTTTAAGGTCCCAACATGATGGCAATCCTACCCTGGCTCTTTTGTCATACAGATTGTCAAACTTGTTCATTGCTTCCTTAATCTTTGTTAACTTCTTCTCAGTGGTTTTCCTGCAAATATTTTTATCAATCAATTTGTTAATCTCTACAGCATATAAAATCCTATCTTTAATCTCATTTTCCTCTAACTCTTGATCAATCTTAGAATCAATGAAATCAATAACTTTCTTTGCCCATATGGCTTTGTTAATAGTCTTTTGCTTGTCTGCCATAACTTTCTCTTCAAAATATATGTCAATGCTTTTCTCTTCTGATATAACAGTCAGAGATCCCCAAGATGCTTTCATTTCTTCAATGATTTCATTCCAGGTGATGTCCTTAGCCTATATCAAAGATATAATACCCTTCAATTTCTCCTTTATACTCTTGATCTCAGCATCAGTTTTTGGCAATATGTCCTATATTTATTAATTTCCCCATCCTTGGCTTGCATTATTTTTGTTATTGTCTCCATATCATTTTGTGCCCTTTTGAGATCTTTCTCTTCCATTTCAGTTTAGTGTTAAATTGAGATATCTTTGCTGCAGGATCATCATTTCCAGATGGAAAAATGATAGTGCAGGAATGAGAATCAATATGATTTTGCAATGACAGCACAATTTCCTTCAACTTAGTAATTTCTTCTTCTTTTTGCAAGAGTTGCTGAAGAAGGCTTTCTTTCTCACTTTCCACTTCTGCCACCTCTGCTACCATAGAATGCTCCCCTGTAGGTAACTTCAACTTTTTCTTCAACAAAAAAATCTTTGATTTTTCACTTTGTAGCAACTTCTGCACAGCAAACCTATCATTTGGATCTACTCCAATCTTTGCAATTATCTTCTTGAGTTCTTCATTTTGTGTTGTTAAAGCCCTGAAATTGGCTTTCTCCAATTTCAGTTGCTTTATCACCTTCCTAAGAATGTTATCTACCTTAAGAGAAATTGCATTAGTTTTGGTCAAATCATTCACTATCAATTGACCTTTTTTCATGTGTAAATTTACTTTATCAAGCAAAAGAATCTTTCTCACATCAACAGTTAAATTTACAGTATTAAAATTACTTGATGACCCAATAGTCATATCAGAGGGGTGATAAAGAGAAATCGTAAACTGATATTTTTCAAGATCCATGGCAGACAAAATCTTGTTTGGTCTGGGGTTATTTGATATTCGGCCTGTACCTCCATGTTATCCTTCATCCTTTGATTTCTTTCAGCAATTTGAGAAAATACTTGTTTAATCAAAGATACTTTCTCCTGAGCATCTCCATGGCTTCTTGGTGAGGCTGGAACATTCTACTCATCTCCTAGTTGAAGTGAGAAACCAGGTTAAGCACATTTTATGTCTTCATTGAATTTTGTTCTCTTCTCGGCTCTCTGCTCTTCGTCTTATGAATCAAAAACTGCCTCTTTACTCCTCTTGCTTGATTTCTCAGATATAATAGGAGTTTGAATATTATAACCAACTAAACCTGCAAAACCCTTATTTGCTAGCTTCTCTATGTCAGATCTACTGTCATGAAGAAATGTGGAATACCCATTTTCAACTCTCATGTTTGAAAATATTTTATGGGGGTCATAAGTCCACTTATCTCCTAACAGTAAATGCATTCCATCCAACATCATACTAACCTCATCAACTGCTTGTCTCATGTTGACTATAAACGGAGCCATAGACATAGGTAATTTAAACATATGCCCCTTTTTCATAGGTACAAAATTTATTTGGTCAACATTAAAACTCAGCCTAATGAACTCTAAGGAAAATAATCTCATAGGCACAAATGTAGGAAGCCTATATGGTTCTACCCTAGCCCCATAAAGTCTAATCTCTGAGTGGTCTTCATAAACATACCAATCTCCAAATTTACAATTTGTTCCCAACTGCAGAAACTCTTGAGCCTTTGGAAAGAAACATGGGGGAGAAACCCCATTCAAAATCTTATATGCATTAGACATGAAATGATTTGCAAAATCAAACAGACCCTCCTCATTTTTTTCCTCTCTTACTACATCAGTCCAAAACACTACTGACTACCTCTTTTTATTTACATCCATGATGTTTAACCCCAAATGAAAGAATTCTTTTACATTTTGATATAAAAAGAGGTAAATGAGAAGAGAAGGGAACCTGAATGACCTAGAGAGTGATAAACTCATGAGTTGAGTATTGACAACTTCTTGCCAATATGAAGGAATATCCAGCACTACTCCTGGATTCATCATCAATACAACAATCCTTAACTGATTTGTCTATTATGTTGTCCTCTTTTCAATATTCATGTTTTTGAAATACACCTCGTGTTTTCCGAGCTTCTTCATCAAAACTTACATGGATAATTCTTTACTATGAGGGACAAACCGCTTTCGATCCAAGGTTCTTAGACAAAGCAAACTGAGTGGGAATTTTTGACTCGCAATATCAGCCAAGTAAGGTCTCGCTGAATTAAACATAGGGTTATAATTGCAACACAATTTTACCTAATTAGCAAATGAGTTATAAAACATTCTCTCCTAGACAATTCATTACAAAACATTTGCTAGGGTACATAACAGATACTAGCCAGTGCACAAACTTAGGAAAAAGGTGTGTTCTAGGGATACATGCAAACAGTACCCCTGACTTGACCATGGCAGAGAAAATTGGACATGCTTTGTCCTTTAGACAAACCTGTTGATAAAATTGGAGGTGTTCTAAAGAGCAAACGGTGTCTCGGATATCCCTCTTAGTGTCCATGAGAGGAATATGGCTGGATGAGCTGGAAAGGAATGAATTCTTAGCCATAATTTTGCTTAGGGTGGCGAACAACAATTGAAGACACTGGTGCAATTAGGTTGACAAATACTGAGGAATAAAATTAGTTTGTAAAAAGAAGAACCAATTTAAATAGATGGCACGAGGTTTATAAATTAAATGCTGAGTTGACACACTAAATACCGTTAAACGGTACAGTGACGTGGAAAAAATTTGTCACTAACCAACAGCTTATGTCACTGCAGGAGGCCTCAAAGGTACGGAGCATTCATTTGGGTCCTGCCCCGGCATTTAATCCAGACCATAGATCTTGATTGGCCGATCAGTCAATGAGGTCAACTACGGAAGCACCCTCCCCGTTAACTCATGTGTTGCATGTGCCCGTGGGTTGCAGCCTTTATCTCCTAACAAGAAAATATTCAGATCCCGCTGACATACTTGCTCGATCATTAACCAAAGCATTGGGACCGACCTTCTTGAATATTTTAAAGTATTAAAATTTAAATTTACAAAAAACATTACAGCTTTAGTTAAAGTATGAGAAACTTCTACTTTACCATATATTTTTATATTTTTCCATTTTTTTGTATTTTTAAATAAAATAAAGGATATTGCAAATCAAGAATAAAATAATACCATTATTATTAATCGTTAGCTGATCTTGTTTAGCCAAATAAAGATGTATAGAGGTAGCAACAATGAATTTATTTACTATTCAATAATGAGGTTACTATTATGTTGTTCAATCTCAGTACTACAGCTACCTGGGAGTACCAAAAGGAGGAACAGGCCTTATATTAAAGTTTTATATCAAGTGGCAAGTGTTAAATTAAATCAGGCCGAAAAGAGAAAGGGTGGTGAACACACACATATTCAAACAAACAACACTAAGCGGTGATAGGCGGAATAATATACGAACATCAAATACAAAGTAAAGGGGACGCGGCATTGTATGTTAATCCATATATTTGAAAAAGGTCTCGGGTCATACACGGCAGCGTACGGAGTAAGTCCGAGGGGGTCGAGCTGTGGGGAAGGGATGAGGCCCTTACCCCCGCGGATCTGCGACACGTGGCATGGTAAGACCTTACGGTAGGAAAGGAACAGCAAGGTTAGGCCGCGGGACGCTGTCTCGTGGCGGAGTTAAGGTGGGCCTACGCAGCGGGAAAAGATAAGTGATAGTCCGGCAAGGGGAAGTCCTACGTGTTAAAAATCGGACAGTGCATATGGAATAACGGTAAGGTAAGTCTATTAGGACAGCTGGTACTGAGACCCGTACCAGCTTTTAACCCGACACGAGGCGCTCACCTACATCCTGATTTACCCAATCCCCACGCGCCACGTGTCTCAGTGTCAGTGTCCTTACGACACTTTCCCTCTGTTCTCTTACATTTTCACCTTTTAACCTAAACAGTCCGCCCGAATGGTAAAAAACTCCCGTATTTCTCTCTGGTAAATCGTTTCAGGTAGTTTTCTACGGCGAATACCGAGTAGGGAAGAACGCCGGGTTTGTCCAAGTCACTGTCACGGTTCCCCTTGTCGCTTTCCCAAGCATTGTCACCCTCTGTTCAGGTAATCCATTTTCCGTTTTTCCATCTTTTTCCTTTCTCTCTTTTCCAAATTGTTGAATAACTGCCATGGGGAGAGGAACGCCCAAAAAGAACGAACCTGAAACTCCCCAACTCCATGAGTCTAGAAACCCCCCTGGTTTTGAACCCCTTCGTGACTTACAGGCGGGTATCTGTGACCCGAAATACCCTTTCGACATACGGAGTATCAAGCCCCTACTGTTTGGCCGCCACTGTAAAAATGTTGATCGTTTCCGAGTTGTCGCATCCGGCTTCTATCACCACATCACCCCCCAAGTCCATTCCTGTGTCGATTTTATTATCTGGCTTAGGGACTCCTACGATACACATCGGGATGCTTTCATTTCTCCTCAGGGTAACGTAATTTTTTCCCTTTCTCCCGATGTTATCAGGCAGGCCCTCCGTTTCCCTTCCAGCGATGCCTACTTCAGTTTCAAAGATGAAACCTTGCTCGCACAGTTTAATAAGTTGTCGAGGGAAGCCCTCCGTGCCGTCATAGCTGCCATAACCATTGATCAAGCAACGGCCCTACCCCCATTGGAGCCGTTCCCATTGAGTCTGTTTGCCGAGGAAGTGCGTCATGTTCTGTCCCTCATCGCCGGCCTCCTGGGGGTAGGGAGTCCTGAAGACATCTCTTCAGTATGCATTCGATTTTTGTGGCTTATGACACAGAATGGAGTTACACTGGATATTCCAGGTTTCCTTTCTTTTACCATCCGGACCCAATTTCGGGAGCTTGCCAAGGTCCGAAAGTTTCGTTTTTTCTCGTTGGTGTTCTACCTCTTCCTGTTCCAGCATGCGGACAAGTTCAATCATTTGGGGCTGGACAGGATGTATTCTGAAAATTCCCAGCCCAGGCCAGTCTTCGACTGGAATTGCTCTGTTCGTCAGTTGCCTAGGGGAGAAGGTTATGTCAATTTCGTGAATACCTTCATGTCCATTGCTTATACCATCATTCACGACGCTCCTTCCCCTAGGGTTTTCCCAGAGATGAAACGCTGGTTACAGGCTGGGAAGTACCAGTGTACCGACGATTGGTTCCTATCAGAAGAGTACACTGAAATTCGTGTCTATGGAGCCGAAGTAGCCCCCTACCGGCTGCCAGCTTTTCCTGTCCGACGAGTCTACGCCCTTGAGTACATCCGGCAAGCCCTCAAGGCTGACCAGCTCCATTTCATCCCCGCTAAGAGAGGCTACATCTTGAAGCTCCCTGACAATATTGGCCCCTTTGTGGTAAACTCTAGATACGCCCTCCCAATTGTTGAGAAAATGTTGCAGAACATGGACCTGAAATTAGGGGAGAGTTGGGCTTATGACCCACGGGAAATTATCTCAAATAAAAGAAAAAGAAATAGGTCTGCGCCCTACATTCATGAGTCCAGGCCATTTCTGGAGTGGAGGGCTAATCTTGAAGTCTGGCCTATGTTTTCGCAGATGGAGACGGACTCATCTGCTACAGGAGGAGAAGAAGAAGTGAATAAAGGGGGCAATGAGCAGGAAGCTGGTACTTCCGGAGCACCACCACCCAAGAGGCAGAAGGTGGCCACTAGTGAAGCTGAGGTCATCGGGGAAGGGATAATTTTGGAGCCCTTTACGAAATTCGGGGATTTTGATAAAGGCAAGGCAAGAATAGTGGTTCTAAGAGACAGCGTTGCCTCCTCTGACTACACTGAAGTCACTCAGGCCATCGTCGAGCCTCCTCCTTCCAAGACAAAAGAAAGGGAGCTGACAAATAAAGCTGTCCGAGACAAATACAGGGCTGAGTTAGGAGGTTTCGTTGAGAAATATCACACCAGACTCTCTGCTTCGGTCAATGCAGACACCGAAGACCTGGTACTATCTATGACCGAGGCTATCCTGGACCCGAATTCAGATGTTCCAAGTTATAAGGTGCTTGAATTGGTTGTCGATATGAAGAAGGTTCCGGTACAGGACCTGAATGACCTGTTCCAAACAATCTGCGACATGATGAAAGATAAGCTTTCACAGATCACCCTTGCCCTAAGGAAGACAGAGCAGAAATACAACAACTTGAGGGACTCTTTTTCAGCAGAACAGAGTGCTTGTCGTGCCAACGCACATCAGGTGTGCATTCTTAAAGAGCAGATTAAAAATTCAGACGAAGGAGGGAAGGGAATGCAAGCTGCAGTAATAGCCAAATTGCAGAAGGACATTACAGCGGCTAAGAAACGGGCTGGCATACCAGCTTCACATCCGGTACAGACCGATGAACTAGTGCATGTGGAGGAGGATAAAAACGAGCTGATTGCTAGACTTTCCAGAGAAAGAGAGGAGAAGGAAAAACTGGCTAAAAAGATTGAAGAGCTTGAGAGCAGAGCTACTGAGCTGCAGACCCGGTGGGACACGCACAGTTGCCATGCAGCCGAAACATCAAGTGGGACTGGTTCAGCAACAGCACAACTATCCACAGCTATGGCTGAGATAGAAGTGTTGGAGAAGCAAACCACGACAGCCAAGCTAAAGGTGGTAGAGTTGGAGGGCGCCCTGGCTGAAAAGGTCAGAACAATCGAAGGGCTGCAAAGAGAAGTTGAGGAGGGAAAAAAGACCACGACTGAACAACAACAGACCATTGCTGAGTTGAAGAGTAGAGCGAAGGGAAATATCACCCTGCTCGAGGCCAGAAGCCTGATCTGGTCGGATATAATCGTGGCTGTGACTGAGCAGTGGGAGTTCCTGACGATGATAGGAGAACTCAAGTCTACCCTTCCCTATCTAAATAGAAGGTTGCAGGAGGCGGGGGATAATCTGCCAAATAGAGCTCGACATGCTGGAAATTACATATCTTTTCTCTATACACTAAGGGCAAATGACGTGGGAAAACATGGCATTCCTAGTCGGTTTATGGAAATCAACGAATGTCAGAAAATTATAGAGAAAGAGGAGGCTCGATTGGCAGCCTCGAAGGTTCTCCAACAGGTAGCAGACATTGTGGAGAAGTTCGACAAGGTGTGGAACGAAATCATCACAGCCGGCCTCCCTTCATGTTGGGAACCAAACGCCCCTGCCGTACTCATGCACCCCGATCAATACACAGCACTCCTAGAAACAGAAAGGGATCGGTCAGATCTTCAAATGGGCAAAGCAACTCAGCTCAAGGCCACTACCATCGTCACAATCCTCAAGAAGGAGTTTAGTCTCCTCCATATGATCAAGTATCGGCTCCCAACTAATGCAGACATTCACACCCTCGGCGAAGCATTTACCAGGGTGGAGAGACTCTCAGAGATGCCAGAACCGAATTCAAATAGCCAGTAGAGGTCGACACAGTTCCTGACTCAGCATGCTAGTCCCTCCACCGACGTGCCTCCTCCAGCGTCTACTACAGCCTCGACCCAGCAGCACTCATGACACCTCATGTTTACTCATGACATGGCCTAAACGGCCTTTTACTTTCATTCAGTTATGTTTTGTTTAAATTTCCGAGTGGGTGGTTTTTCCCCCCCACTCTTGCATTTTTACTTTTACATCAGACATTGGCCTACGTTTTTGTTTTAAGTATGGCCCGGCGCCTGTTACGCATGATGGAGGGGCTGTTTTCCCCATCATGTAATTTTGTGGTTTTGATAATGACTGTTAACAATTTTGGTTCACGAAGGAGATATTTTCAGAAAATATCTTCTCGCTGAAAGGCAGAAGGAATCCTATAAAAGGCAGGAAAAAGAAGAAAACAAGGTTCCACTTCTTCAGAAAAATTGATGGTGTAGGAATTTCCTGTGTGTATGTTTTGTGAAAACTCAGATACTGCCCGGAAGAGCCCGTTGGGTCTCAATAATAAGAAGCTTCACTTTAATAAGGATTCTGGACATGGTGGTATGGTAGTGTGTGTTTCTCTATTGTTCAATTCATTCACGTTCATGTCTCTAGTATTACATCCTGGAATGCGAGTGTCTCTCGTCTTTTGATATGAATTTATCGTGTTGATACTTATATCAGTAGCGGCTTAATACTTTAAATGGTTCAGGAGTGATATATTGTTCCATCTGCATTTCACACGTATTTCTTCTATATTGGCTGTATTGAAATGTTATTGACGAGAGTTCTTGGTATGTATGGATTCTTAGCTATTCAAGCCCATCTTATGCCATGAAGTTCTTCTTAGTATCATCTATTTGACAGCCGATATCTCTTTCTAGCTATACATCTCTGAAATCGTTCTTATATATACCTTCTCTACCATATATCGTGAATCTGGCCCTGTTTATGGTGACCTGTCTTAAAATTGTCTGATGCGGTAGTACCTGAATGTAGCATTGCATTTGTTCAGTGTTATCCCTAATACTTCAAACTGTCCGAAGTTCTGGTTCCATTCTAGTTTATTCTCTGTTTCAAAGGAAGTAGTGTAAGAGCTCTGTCATGATAAAAGATTAAACGCTGTTTTAAATACCCCGCTCTTTACACCTCATAAGATGTCCTAGGCACTGGTCTATAACAACTCTAGACTGTCTCTAGGAGTTACAACAAGTCACATAATTTATTTTCATCACCTTTGGTTCTATCACCAATCTATACCTAGAACTGTTGAAATATGGCAGATAGGAGAAATAATTCCATATAATTTATATGCTTGGTGTATTATATATGCCTAATTTTTATAGTTCATTTTATTGATTCCAGTATGGAATTAAGGGAATCGATGAGAATGATACTAAAAATGGCATTGCATAGGATAGTAACCATACCTCAGGGAAGAGGGGATAGAGAGAAACATGCAAGGAGGGGAGGGGCTAGATAAGAGCTTCACGGAAAGGGGCTAGGTAAATATTTAGCAAGAGGGGTTATAAAGCCACCATAATCCTAGAACTAAAATCCGAGGACACCAAGGGGCACCACACAAGATATAAACTAACCTATGCCAAGGAATACACGAACCATCACACCAGGTTCTTAGGACGGTGTTAATCATTATACAAAATTAAATACACACAAAAAAAAAAATACTAGGAGAGTATTCCAACCTTAAAAAAGAAGGATGAGCACGTCAGGTTGAGGTCGATGAAGCCGAGCCGAGTTTGCAGAAAAACACAGAGACGGGGACAAGAAGAAGAGGAAACAGAGCCGATCCGAGGAGGAAGTCACTGAGAAAAGTTCCAGACAAAAATGCAGGGCTGAGCAAGAGTAGAGAAGCTTGAAAAATCACTGCAAAATTAAAACAAAAATTAAATTGAAACAAAAACACAAAAAAACAAAAATTTCCTCTAAAATTGTCTTACCTTACCTCTCCAACAGTCGCAATGAGCAGAAGAGGGCACACAGTTGAGCCAAGGATGAAGAGGCCGACACAAGTTGCAGAAACGTAGGGTCGAGCATGAGCAAAGAAGCCTACAAAAAACACAAACAATTACAGAACCAAACTTAAATCAAAACAAACAAACAAACAAAAAAATAACATGTTTTTCCTTACCTCTCCAATAGTTGCGACAAGTAGAAGAGGACGTAGATCCGATCCAAGGATGAAAACGCAGAGCCAAGCACATGCCAACAGTCTTACCTTACCTCTCCAATGGTCGCAACAGTCGCATAACGGTTACAAAACTGCTGAAAAATATTCTCAGGCTCTGATGGCTGCTATATTTATAAGAAAAAATTCAGTCGAACTTTGTTTAAAATTTAGGTCGAACTAATAGTTCAGCCAAACTTTTATTGTTGTTTTTTCTATCTCCGACCAAAAATATGGTTAGCGACACCGTCAATAGTAACAGTAGAATAGTTTTGATAAATGAAAAACATAGTTCAGCCGAATTAATTTCACAAGTTCGGTCGAACTGTTGGGATAGTGAAGTTTTCGAAAGTGTTTCTCACGAAAGTGTAACCCAGCTTTGTGATTTTACCAATGAAAATAATGGAAATTAGGAGAAAAGGAAGGTGAAAGGTTGCGGATTGCATGTGAGGAGGAAAATAAAGGAAAATGAAGAAAATAGAGGCATCATCTATAAAAAAGGCTTATGAGGATCAATGGGTAAGATTTTGGTCAAGGCTTGGTCATTTTAGTTTTGGATTTCTCATTATTCTCTCTCTCTCTCTCTCTCTCTCTCTCTCTCATACTCTTGAGCACTTAGTGTATTCTTGGAGCACTCTTGTAGAGTGTTTGATACTTGGATATTTTGATCAAGAAAAAAAAGGAAAAGAAGGAAAGTGGAAGAGGACATTAGGATCAGCATCTACAGCAGGTTCTGAGTGCAGG
Source organism: Pinus albicaulis (assembly GCA_034641835.2). Classification (NCBI taxonomy): domain Eukaryota; kingdom Viridiplantae; phylum Streptophyta; class Pinopsida; order Pinales; family Pinaceae; genus Pinus; species Pinus albicaulis. The sequence continues at coordinate 562,789,687 of CM076570.1, read as the reverse complement.
TACCGAGTTGCATGTATGTTTTCCTCACTAGTTTTGGCATGCATGGATACGCATGTGGATTTTCCCGGTATTTCCATTTCCTGGACGACCTGGTATTTTAGGTTTATTTCCATTTATTTTTTTCTAGTTGGTTCTCATGATTCCTTTAGTTGTCTGGTTGAGTTATTAGTTCTTAGAATCCTTCGTTGGACAAATGCTCTGGAAGCCCAATAGATAACTATGGGTTGAGTTACTAGTCTTGGAAGCCTTGGTTGGAAAACACTCTGGAAGACCTAGGTGGGTTGAGTTACTAGTTCTGGAATCCCTAGTTGGACAAACACTCTAGAATCCCTGTAATAGTTGGGGTTGAATTACTATTCTTGGAAGCCCTAGTTGGAACAAACACTATGGAGCCCTAGAGTAGCTTTGATAGAGGCCAATCTATGATATTTAGTGATGTTCGATCATGAGGTGGAATCACTGGTTTGGGGTTGAGACGGTTTGGTCTCTGGATCCATGTTTTGGTGTCGATTGATGTGTTTGAAAAATTCCCACATTCATGCTTGGAATATGGCACGGGGGTGACTGGCTGAAGTGAGATTTGGCTCAGCCATTTCTATGGTCGGGTGGAATGTGGAAGTCCCATTCCAGGTTGGTTTCTACACTCAGTAATGAAAGGTTCATTATTGTGGTGTTTGATGTGTATATGCACTGGCATATATATTGATTCTATTGATGATATCTCCATGGTATTTTTTATGGTAATTAGTATGTATTGTGACAGTGATGAGGTGTGGATATTTCCATTTTTTTACTTGTAAATGAATACACAATGTATCTTTTGTCAAATTTATTGTATGTTATCTTATGATGTAGGGGAGAAATGCTTCTTAACCATTCTCAGATAAGAAAGAGACCCCTTTGTTTAAATATGTTGTTTATACATGTAGATGTTATGTTTGTGAAATGTTTGACTAAATTCCTATCAAAGCTAGGTGGGGTCAGATGAGTCCCAGTTGATGTGATTGCTTCCATATGTTTTTTTTTAATATTATCTACCCTCTCCTGAAGTTACAAGAAGTTTTGGGTAGTGACATGGGCTCAGTGGCTGAAAATGTGGCAGAGAATTCGTTGTTTGGGCATTAGCCACTACCTTGACAAGTCTATCCCACAACTATAGGGTCTATAGCCGCTAAATTTACCTTATAAGTACATGGCTTAGCCTCAAAGGAGCTAAAAATCAGTCCCCCCTCCTGTCATAGGGCCCTGGAAGGTTGGGTTACCTCCTGGGGATGTTAGTGATGCAGTGTAAGGTGTGTTTTTAGTGTTTTTGTCAATTCCACTTCCTTAAGGTCATATAGGAAGTTGAATCTCACATTATTAGCCTCTCGTCACATGTTTACCCCGGTCATTCGGTTACTTGGGTAGATGCAGGAAGAGGGTGTTATAGAGTGGTATCAGAGCATGGTAAAACCCTTGGACTAGATGGGCAGTGTGTCGATCATGCATTTATGTTAGTTGCATGCATATGAAGTGTGATTGTATTCTATATGTGTGTGTTGCATCCGTGTTGTTTTGGGCATGGTGGAAGTCATGTCGCCATGGAAGTGTTGATGGTGTTGTTTTCAACATGTTGTCATGAGTGTATGGTTAGTTATGTGTTTCTCATGCTTGTCTATTTTTCATGCATGCTTGCTTACATATTGTTATATATTGTACATGAATTTCTTGCTTATGCTAAGGTTGCACATTGGTCATGATTGTGTGTTGTCTTTGTATGCTTTCTTATGTGATACTATATGTTGAACTTGTGTTGGTCATTCATGATTGTTTATGCATGTCAAGTGGGTGTGTATGGTCAAGTTTGCATTGATTTGATTGAGGTTGTTTTTCTTAAGGTCATTGTATGAAATTAGGTCATCGTGAAGATATTGGTATTTTATGATGCTAATGTGTTGGTTGAGATAGAGCAGTAAATTCATATCATCAAAGTGAAGTTGCAGCATTGGACCTCAAGGCAAGAGCATATCATCATACATGTTTTATGCTTGGAATGCAGGTATGCGACTCCTGGATTGTTATATGCATTAGGGTTACTTATATATATGTTTGTCATTTTATTTTTTTTATGGTTATATACATGATAGATGTTATTTAATCATTTTAGTTATATGTACATGCATGGGTTAGTCATGCATGGTAGATGCTAGTTGATTAGTGTAGTTATATGCACATGTGTCAAATAATCATGAGTGATAGTAACATGTGGTTATATGCATTGCTATTGTTGTTTTATGATGAGATGACTTGATGATTATGTTATACATTGTTGATGGGTATCTTTTACATTAAATTTATATTTTTTTATAGTTAGCTTGATGATTATTTTATATGTGGTTGATGAGCATGATATATAACTTGTTGTTGTTATATTCTAGTAAATTGAAGATTAGGGTTATCGCATTAAGATCTTGATGTTATATGTATCATTTTTATTTGGATTAGCCTATGCAGTTGTTTAGGGTTTAGACATTCATGTATGATTCAACCTAATTATGATAGTGTGTTGCACTAATCTAGACTAATTGTGCATATGTGATTGCTATGCATGAATGACATTTTTTTATGTCATATATTTGGTGTTTGAGTGATTTGATGTCTATTACACAATCTAGTTGATTTTTTTAATACGGTATGTTTGCAAGTTGTTTGAATGTTTGATTAATTGCATGATGTGATTATATGTGTTTGTAAGATTGCATGAAGAAATGATCTTGTTTTAAGATGGTTGTAGTAACACACATGTGTTGCGATGGATGATATGAACCTGAGTGTAAGTAGATGATATTTTTAGCATTAGGTATTATGACCGATGAATCTGAGTAATCGATGGATTATGAAATTGTTGTTAGTATTGGTAAAATTTAATTTCAAATTGATAGATATGTTGTCTTGATGTTAATACCTATAGATGGCATGTGTGTTCAATTACAGGGCAGTGTGCTTGGCACAACAAGGTAAGATAAAAATTATATTAGTATATTTATTTATGCATTGACAGTTCTGTGGTTATGGTAGTATGATGCAGGGAATTGTATAGAAAAAGAGACTGCCATGAATTCTTGAAGAAGGCTCGAGCTGAGCTTTCCTTGGAAGTATTGGGAACCATAGGGATTGAGTCATGGTTTTTTTTGTAAAGACTTGTGCTTTCGGTATTTTGTGATTTGGTTGCAATTGATTTGTAGTCTTGATTGTGTCTAGTGCATGGCCATGCCACTTTATTACGGTGTCATATTGTTTTTGAATTTTCATGGTATTTTTCTTTCTTTCTCTTGTTCTTCCTTTTATGCTTTGGATAGTCTTTGGAATTGGTTTTGGAAATGGGAAATTTGATGAAGTTTGGTGCATGAGTAAGTGCAGCAGAAGATAATACTATGACAGTCAGATGGATTGGTTGAGCCCATTGTGGTAATTTGATGTAAAGTAAATTGATCTAAGATATCATATCCCTTGGCTATGTTGGGAACTTTTGTTTTCAATATTGTGCATGTTACACCATTTTTTGGTCATCTAACCTGTTACTATTAGATGGACCTAAGTACACCATGTAAGACCAATTTTACCCTAAGTAAAATTTCTTTCACTATGAAAAATAACTTAGTAAAACACTTTTATTAAGTTTTTTATGGTCTAAACAGGAAACCCCATGAGGAAATATTAAATAAATCCACATTTGTTTGATTTTCCTCAAGGAATAATTAGTTAAACAGCAGTTTAATTAATATTCCTAATCATATTTAACCCAAAACAGGAAAATTAATTGGATAAATTATTATTTATCTTATTATTTTCTAGGAATAATTATTTAAACCTTATTTAAATAATATTCCTTTTTAAATTTGACTAAATAACTCATAAATATTTAAATAAATCATTATTTATTTAATTATTACTCAACCACATCCTTAAAATGATAAATAAATCATTTATTTATTTATTATTTACAAATAAAGGGATTTGACCCAAGTCAAATTCCTTTTCCCTCCAACAAAAATAATAAAATATTCCATAAAAGTTGGATCTTGATTTAGTTAATAATATTTTAATTATGCACCAATTTCTAGACTAACTCAATATTTTGCTATAAATAGAAGGGTTTTTCCATTCATTCATCACCTTTTATTGCCTAAAGATCACTCTGGATCTATACTTTTGGTCTGACTTTGATCCACCATCATTGTCATATTTTTCTATAATTTTGCTTGTGAGCTCCCTTTGAGTTTCTTTTTTGTGTGGGTTTTCTACACCATCAAGAGAGGGGAATTTTAGATCTAAAGTGTTGAGGACTTACAAGAACCCATCCCATTGAGGAGAACCGGTAACATCCTTCTATGTTTTCCTCCGAGGTGACCTTAATATAAAATTCATTCAACATATTCTTGTCTTGTCTATTGGATGCATGGAGTAAATCTCATTTTATTTACTGCTTAATGTATTTTGATGCATAGATATAGATTTTTGCAGCATTTATCTTAATCAACTAATTGCAGATCTGAAGATATTGGCAGCCATCTTTGTTGCTAGGGTTGTTTGTTATGCACAGTTAAAGTGGTATTTTTCGTACACTTGCAATTAATATTCATACTAACAACTTCTTACAAGAACCCATCCCATTGAGGAGAACTGGTAACATCCTTCTATGTTTTCCTCCCAAGTGCCCTTAATATAAAATTCATTCAACATATTCTTGTCTTTTCTATTGGATGCATGGAGTAAATCTCATTTTATTTACTGCTTAATGTCTTTTGATGCATAGATCTAGATTTTTGCAGCATTTATCTTGATCTACTAATTTTAGATCTGAAGATATTGGCAGCCATCTTTGTTGTTAGGGTTGTTTTTTATGCACAGTTAAAGTGGTGTTTTTTTGTACACTTGCAATTAAGATTGATACTAACAATTGGCGACTCCACACGGGTTTACGATTACGACCATTATCTTTTTTCTGATCCTTGCATATCCAACTGCTTCAAACCCTAGGATTTCTCTTTAGCCTCTTGTTTTTCTTTTCTTGATGTTGTTTTTAACCTATAAAACCCTAAAACAGTAAAAATTCTAACTTCTGTGTGTTTTCGGACCTATTGCGCAGGTGACAGACATTAGTCGTAGCTGAGACAACACTTTTTGCTGAAATATGCCACCGAGAGTGTTGGAAGTGCAGGTCACACTTTTTGGCCCTAAACCTGCAACTTGGAGCTTCAAAACACACTTTTCTACCCAAAAACTGTGACCTCTACAGAAAATAGGTCAGAAACTGCAACCTGGATTTTTTGCGGGATTTTTTCTGAAAGTTTTCTGGGTTTGTCTAGGCCTTTGTTCAGGGTTGTCTGACCTCGGTCTCCACCCATTTTGGACTTGTACTTGTTCTGTTTTACTCAACTAAGTGGGAACATAGCTCCCTAGGGCTTCAGTACCCTCCACACTTTGTGGAAGAGTTTTAGCTACTGCAGGTTTTCTAAAATTTTCAAAGTGTTCAGCAATTTTTCAGATCTGATACCTCACCTTCAGATCCGCTTCATATTGGCTATTTATCCATCCAAATCACCTCATTTAGCTTTGTTTTGGTTTTCCTCTAGGGTACACTCTGTTTCCCTCTAAGAGATAGCCTTTCGCAACCTCATTTATAGCAATCTTTCCTCTGATTTGTTGTTGTTTTCTGCACCACTTTCTAGCAGATTTGACCTTTAGATCTCTGTCCCTCCTGACCTTAAATATATTGGCTATTTTGGTGTGTTTTGACTAGTTTTTTTCCCACCTACAGACTACTTGTTGAGAGGCCCGCCTTCTTGGGTTTAGATTATTGCATTATTAGTTGTATATTTACTATTATTTTAGTTTCATGTACTGTTATCTGCAGGTTTATTTACAATTACACAGCACACTTTTTATTTTTCTCTACAAACATCTGGGTTTAAAAATTAAAATTTACGCACTTTTTACACACACCCTAAGCGAAAAAGGACTTGGTTAACACCGCCAAGAAAAGACTCTAAAACATTGAAATCTATTGATCCTGCACCTCTTCGCCCTTGTTTCGACATTGTAATCAGTTGATCTTGCACCTCCTTGCCCTTGTCAGTCTCTTTTTCCTTTATGTCATGTTTTTGTTGTCATCATTGTGCCACCAAGGTGTTTATCCCATAGAATTCTTGGCCTTCATCCTTAGTTTTTGGTAGGAAGACTTACTCCTCCATGTAAGATTTGAGTTAGTCCTCCTCCGAGTCCGCACTCCAACTCTTCTTCTGGTTAATTAGGTTCTCCTTTCGCCCCCAGTTATCCTCTTGTCACCTTCACCATGTCTGGTTCAGGACCTGATGCTAGTGGTAGCCCCGGCCCTAATGCTTGGAATACTACTAGTGGGACCACAACACGAACTATCCCGGCTGCTCCCTTTCTCCCCTATATGCCAGGCCTCAGTCTTCTCGATTTTGACCAGTTGATAAATGACCCTATACACCATGACACTAGTTGTTCTGCTATGCTAAACAAACTCCCTTCTGACATCACCAAGTTTGAAGGCCTTGCTAGAGAAGATCCTATAAATCATGTTCGATCTTTCCACATGTGGTGTTCGTCTAAATCCATTACCGATGACTCTGTCCGTCTTCGGTTGTTCCAACATATGCTTACAGGTGAAGCTTCTAAGTGGTATGTTGATCAGGCCTCATCCTCTCATACCACCTTTGCAACTCTTGATCAGGCTTTTCTGTCTTATTTCCAGCTTCCTCATTGTTATGACATGGGTACCAAACTTTTGACTTCTTTCTGTCAATCCTCTGTGACCTGCCTATCCGATCATGTCCAGGAATGGTGGAGAAGAAAGAGCCTATTTCGAGCCCCTACCTTTGAAGACCGTGTCTACATGGACTGGTTCCTTAGATCTCTCTTTCCCCATATCAGCAAAGATGTCGCATCACATTTCTCTCAAACCGAAGAAGTCGGTCTCCAAATTTCGTTAAAGTATGACCTGATCTACGCTCAGTTAGGTTATGTTTATATCGTTCTACCTGATCTTCCTAAACCCGATGGTGCCAATGCACCGGGGGCATCTCATGCCACCGACGGTATCGTTGGAGCTCTCTCTCATGTATATGCCCAACCTCCCACGGGCTATGGTTTTCCTTAGGGGGGGCCAGCACCTCCTGCACTTTTCCCCCTCCCAGTAGCATGTATCCAGGATATGGCATGCCTCCTCCTTTTGCCCAACCTCATGTTTACCACACTGTTACTCAACCTCCTTATTACCCGCATCCATAGCCTGGTGCTCCAGCTCCTCCAGCATTAGCACCTCCTCCTCCCTTGCCTTCTCAACCCCCGCAATAGCTACCACCGCCCCCTCAGGGGAAGGTGTATGCACAACAGGGCGCGACTAATCCTCCTCCTTCCAAAAATAAGAGGAAAGGTAATCAAAATCAATATACTCCCGGTAATCCTAGACCTAATCCTTAAAATAATTCCCCTGACACTGCTAATCAGCAACAGGGCACTCAGCCCCAGCAAGACAGGCATGTTCACACGAACAAGCCTTGTTCTTGTTGTCGTGTTTATGGTCATTACACACATGATTTTCCTCTTTTGCCACAGATGAAGAAGATGTGGGAGTATCAATAAACATTGCGAAGACAACAAGCCTCCCCTTACGTCCCTCCCAGTGCTGCGCCTATTCAGCCGGTTATGCTTGCTAATCCTTTCCCTCAACAAGGATTTGTGGCTACCCAACCACCTGAAGGTCAGGTGGCCACTCAACCTCTTCCATTTGGTACCCCCGATTACCAAATTCTCATGATGAATTCTGATCAACCTCTAACCTAGACATTAATCTTCAGACTTAGTCCCGCTAGTATAACAAGCCTGCCGCTACGCCTGTGCCGAGCCACCTCCTTCGGTCTCTACAGAGCCTCTTTCGACACCTAATGGTCCCTTGCAAATCCCTCAACCTAAGGTAGAGGTTCAAACCAAGATACCTAAGGGACCACTATGCCGAAACGTTGCTTCTCGAAAAGTTGCCCATTTGTATAGCATAGTAGATGATTTGATGCAATCTCCTGCTGCCATTTCAACGTTGGAACTCCTCCAGTCATGCCCTTCATAATGAAAAGCTCTACTATATGCCATGGGTGCTATAGATCCTTCCAACGATCGATTGATTATCTTTGATGTTGACCAGTCAAAACATCCTCCTCTACCTGTTTTCGTCGCCTTCCAAATCCCAGTCAAGATCCGGAAGGCCAATGTTTCTCGGTGCATCATTGATGAGGGGGAATCCACCTATGTGATGTCCGCTTCGGTTTGGAAGCAACTCGGATCACCTGAGTTGGCTCCTTCCACAATCACTCTCTGATCGTGGGAAGCCACGCCTCCCAGCCCATCAGCCTATTCCGCAATTGTCCTATTACTCTTGTGGGCAAGACTGTTTGCGTTGACGTAGAAGTCATAGATGCCCCCTTAGATTACAACATTCTATTGGGTCGTAGTTACACCTATATGATGTCTGATGTCCCAAATGCAGTTCACCACAAGATTTCCTTCCCTCATAACGGAAATATATTCACCATTGACCAGTTGACATATTACGAATCGAAGTCTCAGACCTCCATTGAGTCCATCATCTCTTTGATGGCCAATAAGTAAACTGTCGATCCTTTGACCAGTGTCTCACCCGGAGTCTACAAAGATTCCTCTTTTCTTGGTACATTCCCTGGTCTTCCTCCTCCTGTCTCTGATCCCAGCTCATCGAATGTTTGCATGATGCAATCATCTCGGGTTGCCCTCACGCGGCTCGCTTCGGCTAGTCAGCAGCCCCCTCACCCTTCGCAACCTTCTCCTATCCCTTCGATTCAGCCTTTTGGACCTCCTCCTCCTGGCCCTTCTGCTGGTATCCATGAGCCTCTTTACCCTCCTGGAATGGTTCCTTCAGGCCTTAACCATTTAGGAGTCATCCCACCTGGCCATTACCCCTCCGGTCAGATACCATTCCTAGCTCCTTCCTAGGAGTGTACACGGTACATGTCATGGCTACCCTCTCTCTCCCTAACTTGACCCTTGGGATTCCCATCTGGTACCTTGATCCTCCAGCCGCTACCCCACCTGGTCAACCCAAACCTTATCTTTCTTTGACCCTGGTTCAACCGGTCCCCATGACTTCTCCCGCGGCTCTAGTGCCTCAGCCACCTCAATAGGAACCACCTCCTATTGCGGTCGCTTCGGGTAAGAAGGGAAAAGCTCAAAGGGAGGCAACCAAATACAAGGCCACCTCGACAAGCCTTGCCCCTCCTCGGCCTCCAAAATGCACTATCCAGTGTGCTTTGTGTGATTTTTTTTGTCATGCCACCCATACTTGTCTGGATTTGCCTCATCTCAAGCCAATGGTTAATGTCGTGTTCCCTGAGTCTACGGTCCCGGAAGCCTCTGTTCGTTACTGAACTGTAGCTAGGAACCCCAAGACTATTCACACCAACCACCCCTGTGCTTTGTGTGATCTCTATGGCCATTATACCCACCTTTTTCCCTACCTTAAGGACTTCCGCACCTCTCTAGTGGTAGTTTTCCAAGTCGAGGCCAAGCACAACGAGTCCACCGCTCCCTTATTTGCGTGTTTTGCTTTGGAAAAACTAGAGGACACGAATGATCCCATTGACATTCCCCCCTCCTAATGTCGATATGATGGAGCCTTCGTCCACCATTTTCTACCTATCATCATCCATGAGACCCTTTGTGGAAGCCCCTTTTGAGACTTCCCCTGATGTTTCACCTGACCTCCCTTCAGCGATCACCCTGGGCTCGACATCGGTAGATCCTTTATCTGCTTACTCTTCTGTCACCCCTTGTGATGATGTGCATGTGAACCTCTCTTCTAATGATGATGAGTCAGGTAGCTTCGCCGCGTCAGGTGTTCTTTCTTCCACCAGTCACCCTATCTTCTATTACGATGACGACGTTATGGAAGTAGTCACTACCCCTGAATTTATCTATCCCCTGTTACATCAAACCCATGCATTCAAACCAAATACACCTTGGGGCCATTACATTGACACCCAGTGTTTGGGTAAGGGGGCACTCATATTTGAGAGGCCAGGAGAATCAATTCTCCACAACTCTTCTAGTGCATTTGGTCGTGTCGACTCTAGTACCATTATTCTTCCCCATTTAGAAGAACCTCTAGTGTCCCATATCACTTCATATCACTCTAGGGATGATACTCCTCATCATTCCTTCATTTTACATCAACAACCTAGTCCCTTCGACATTGTTGTTGACCAACCTATGAGTTTTCTAGGAGAGCACCAGTTCATTATCTCCAAATCCTCTTTTTGGGATAGTGACACCATGTATGCAAACCTAAAACTTAATTCCATTTGCTTCATATATGTAGTACCAAAAGAGATTGGTAATCCTTCATTCCCTTTCTCGAACTCCATAACCATAACAAAAACAAATGGCGCACAACATCATAAAATGTGTTTATATTCCCCTTTCTAAATACATTTTTGCATTACCATAACATGCTTGGGGGCACCTATGCCCCTCAACCATAAAAATCCCAGATCTTAGTCAAAAACAGCACTGAAACCCCCTCTCTCTAATAGGTTTCACTTTTCAGGTCATTTCCTGGGATAGGTCCCAGTTTTCTGACCAAAACCTGCTACCGAGGTCGCATTTTTTTCCCCAAAAGTGTGACCTGGCATGTTCATGTGCTCTGGGTACCTAAACTAAAGTTTCAATCCACTGAAATGAAAGAGTAGGATTAGGCCTCTTACCTGCAACTGACGAATCTCAATTCCAACGGTCGGTTTTTCCACTACGATCGCCGCAAGATTTAGGTCCTTCTCTCCTCTCTACATTCACCATACCTCCACATGCAAATGAGTGAATTTGGAGGGAAAATGCCTTATTAAAAGAGAAACCCCTTATTTTTCTTTCACCTGATGCGACCAAACATGGCTCAGTTTGACAAACCGTCTACACCATTGGAAGGCTCTCACCGAGCCCTCAAATGGGAATCTGTTAGTTTTTTGTGATTTGATACTTCACCAGGACACATTTTGTCCACAAAGCATCACTTCACTACTCTCCAAAATCGAATTTCTTCACTTACATCACTTGTACTTGGGGGCAGCACTTTGCCTTCATACTTTTCCATGCTCGTGTCGATTTTCTTCGTGAGTAACCATCATGTACTCATGTTTTTATGGTCCCCATTGGAAATTTTCTGTGTGGCAGCACCATCGAGTTGCCCTTGTTTAGAGCATCCGAGTTGAGTCATCATTGCATTCATGGAGTCTATCCCGAGTCCCTTTTTATCCCGCTATAGTCCTCCATCCTTCATTTCTTGGTTCCTCTCTCGTGTCGCACATTATGGCCTTCAGTCCCACTGTCCCCTATCCCTCATGATATTGTGTCAGTCCCTGCCAGGTCATCAATTCCCTTTATGCTCTAACAAGGGAAGCCGTACGTCCGCTACTCAGTACCCCCCATTTTATCATCATCCCTGGTGTCAGTCCATAAGTCGCTCTACTATTTTCTCTCGTGCCTTATTTTAGGATCCCTTATTGCCTCACCTATGGCGGACCTCCTTCTGTCGACATCATCTCATTCATTCCAGAAGATAGGTCTAGAGGGCGGTGTACCTTGGTTCCAGCTTCCACTCTTGTTCAGTGCCTTGGATCAAGCAAAGGGACTCCTTATTTCCTTTGACTTGATTTTTTCTCAGCTCCAACTCCTTTCAGCATGATCGAGATCTGTATACTTGATGGTTCAGTGATGCAGCAGCTAATATCGGTGATCCCTAGGTGTGTGTGAGATGTCTCAACCCTCAAGAGGGGGTGGCCCTACAGGTAGCCCCCCACATGCCCGGATGACCTCTTCATTACAGCCTTTGATGCAACTCCATATATTTGATGATGTCGGCCTCAGCCGCTTGCAACGCTTGCATGTATCAGTGAGATTTTCAGAGCCCTTTCCTGTTTACAGGGGCATTTGGGTTGTATTTATATCTCATGTACTCAGATATTATTGTATAAGTCCTGGCTGTTATCCCAAGCACACTATGTATGTAGGATTCATTATCATGTTTTACATGGCTCATTTTTATGCCAGCATGTACTATATTGTTCAGTCCCTTATTTACAGGACGCATTATTCTTTGTACTTTGTCTCGGCGAGCATAGGTATGCCTCCCCCGCCGCCTATAGCATAGGTAATCACTCATAAAAGAGATTTATCGCACTTGTAAGTCTCGCCTCCTCAGGGTCTAGTCCTTTAGTGCTTTGGTCTACCTTAAATTTCTCTCTCTTTGACTTCCCCTTCGGTGTCTAGTGATTGAGTTCTTACAACATACTTCGGTCATACGATTAGCTCCTAACGCTCACACACTGGGGGGAAATCTGTTACACCATTTTTTGGTCATCTAACATGTTACTATTAGATGGACATAAGTACACCATGTAAGACCAATTTTACCCTAAGTAAAATTGCTTTCACTATGAAAAATAACTTAGTAAAACACCTTTATTAAGTTGTTTATAGTCTAAACAAGAAACCCCATGAGGAAATATTAAATAAATCCACATTTGTTTGCTTTTCCTCAAGGAATAATTAGTTAAATAACAGTTTAATTAATATTCCTGGTCATATTTAACCCAAAACATGAAAATTAATTAGATAAATTATTATTTATCTTATTATTTTCTAGGAATAATTATTTAAACCTTATTTAAATAATATTCCTTGTTAAATTTGACTAAATCACTCATAAATAGTTAAATAAATCATTATTTATTTAATTATGACTCAACCACATCGTTAAAATGATAAATAAATCATTTATTTATTTATTATTTACAAATAAAGGGATTTGACCCAAGTCAAATTCCTTTTCCCTCCAACAAAAATAATAAAATATTCCATAAAAGTTGGATCTTGATTTGGTTAATAATATTTTAATTATCCACCAATATCTAGACTAACTCAATATTTTGTTATAAATAGAAAGGTTTTTCCATTCATTCATCGCCTTTTGTTGCCTAAAGATCACTCTGGATCTATACTTTTGGTCTGACTTTGATCCACCATCATTGTCATATTTTTCTATCCTTTTTCTTGTGAGCTCCCTTTGATTTCCTTTTTTGTCTGGGTTTTCTACACCATCAAGAGAGGGGAATTTTAGATCTGAAGTGTTGTGGACTTACAAGAACCCATCCCATTGAGGAGAACTGGTAACATCCTTCTATTTTTTCCTCCCAATTGCCCTAATATAAAATTCATTCAACATATTCTTGTCTTGTCTATTGGATGCATGGAGTAAATCTCATTTTATTTACTGCTTAATGTCTTTTGATGCATAGATCTAGATTGTTGCAACATTTATCTTGATCAACTAATTGCAGATCTGAAGATATTGGCAGCCATCTTTGTTGTTAGGGTTGTTTTTTATGCACAGCTAAAGTGTTCTTTTTTCGTACACTTGCAATTAAGATTCATAGTAACAGTGCATATTGTGCATGGATAAATGAATTTCTCTCAACCTAGGCCTTATGATATCTGGTAATCATGTTGTGATCATAATTATGATGATGTTTATATATGTATATATGCATGAATGTATGCCACTATCTGATGAGATCATGATTGCTTTATGTTGATGGTCTATATGTATATATGTATGTATGTATGTATGTATATATAGCGTTTTCCGACAGGATCATGATTGTTTTATGCTAATGGTTATATATATTTATGTATCTATGCCACTGTATGACAGGGTTTTGAAAGATCATTCTTGTGAAGGAATGATTTCATGTTCAGGTAAATTCCATGAATATGTCTTGGTCTTATGAGGATCCAGGTGGGAAGAGTAACTGTAATAGATCTATGAGGTCAGTATCATGTGGACATGAATTGATATTATATGCTTGTATTATGCCTATGTTTATGTTATGAACAGGTGATCAACAAAGTGAAAGCAACATGATCTGCGAAATGCCAAGATAAGTGTGGATATTGGAAGGACACTAGAAGCAAGGTTGCTTGTGGGTTCAATTAGTGGTTTATGGATGTACAGTGTTATTGTTGTTTATATGTTGTGCATGTTTTATATTCAGTGATTATACCTATGGTGATGTGTAACATTTCATATGTAGTATTTTGTACATATGATGTTGTATGCATGTTGTATATATGATGTTGTATATGTAGTGCGAGGTACATGTTGGATATGCCATGTTGTGTGAAATATGGTGTTCTGTACATGTTGGATATGTGGTGTTGTGTGCGTACAGTGTTATGTACATGCTAAATATGCAATTTTATCTACATATGGTGTTTTGTGCAAGATGTACATATGGTGCTATGTGCATTTTGTGTTATGTGTGTGATTGTACACATGGTGTTGTGTATAGGTTGTACATATGGTGTTGTGTGCAGACGGTGTTGTGTACATGTTGTGCATGTGGTTCTATGTACATATGGTGTCATGTATATGCCATGCATGTGGTGTTGTGTACATGTGGTATTGTGTACACATTGTACAGGTGGTGTGATGTACATTTGGCATTGCGTACACATTGTGCAGGTGGTGTCGTGTACATGTGATGTTATGCACACATTGTGAAAATAGTGTGTGTACAGGTGGTAATGTGTAAATGTTTTGAATATGGTACTAGTATACATTTGGTATTGTGTGCATGTCGTACATATTATTTCGTGCGCATGCGGTGCTATATATTTTCATGGTGTATTCATGGTATTGTGACGTGTGTTCGTTATGTTGTACTATGTATATGTATATGTATTGTGTTGTATTATACACTGGGTATAGGTGTACGTGTTGTATGTCGATATAGGTGTATGTATCGTGTCGTATTATAAACCTGATGTATATTTATGTAATGTTTCGTACGCCAAATGTAGATGTATGTGTTGTGTGATACACGGGGTATGGGTGTATGTATTGTTTGGTGTTGTACGTCTGGTGTGCATTTACGTGTTGTATATTGTGTGTATGTGTACGTGAGTGAAGAGAAGTAAGGGAATTGGGTGCTTTCCAAGTTTGGCAACAGATCTGGTGTGTGTATAGAAAGAAAAAAGGCGGAGGTAAGGACTGATGAAGGATAAGTATCGATATTTTACTTTAGTTCCATTATGCATGTGACATGTGATTCTGACTTATGATGGTTACATGTGATTATGGTTTATGATGATTGCATGTATTTAATTATTTTGATCTTTGACGGTTGCATTTTGAGCTAACCAGATATTATATGTTTATACATGATGGTTTGATCAAATAGCTAGTTTGACTTGTGTGACAGGAAGTCAACAAGATTGCAAGTGTACCTTATTGACAAGCTACAAATGAGGTATGATTTGAAGTTATTTCAAATTATTTTGAATCTAATGGAATTTATGTGCTTGGTACAGGAATAATGGTAATTCCCGATTGGGCAGTTGAAATTGACTGCAAGAACTAGCAGCATTAGCAAAAGGCATTGGAACATGCAAAAGTATGTTGGTAAAGCACTTCAAGAGCAGGGCCATTGTGGGACATTGGTACCCAATAGTGTCCATGGATTTCCATGAGCATGCTATGAAAAGTATGATGGTTGAGGAAGGTATATGTCTTGTGTTTTATATCTTTCGATGTGAGGAAGGCTTGCCAAGGGGTGGACTTCCCGAGATGGGGGTGCCAGCGGAACTTGGAAGGTGAGTGACTGCATGGAAAGGGATCACCGGATTGCCTGAGGGAATGTGTAGTAGAGAAGGGAAGGTCGGGGATGGTTTTTTTGGGTCATTATCATTGCCATATGGGATCAGATGCACATTGGGAGTGTGTCCTGGAACAATGAGTCGGTAACTGTTCACTGAGAGGACAAGTGACACAGGATTGTAGCTTTGCACATTGGATGCAGCTTTGACTTTGACAATGGATTATGGACTTCCTAGACATGAGTAAAATCATGGTATTACTTTGAGGGTCGAGGTGTGAGCCTCTAGATTCCCTTGTTGTTGATACGAGCATCGTATCCTTCTATTTGTTGGTTGAGAAAATGTGTATATGTGTATATTATTGTAAATATTGTATCAATATCAGTTATAAATCTCCAAAAACAGTATGGTTATTTTTTGGTTGAATAAAATTTGCATGAATATATGTGGTTGTTATTGTAAATACCATAATGAGTTTTGTTATAAAGCTCCAATTATGGTATGGTTTTCATGATGTGTTTTTCTTGCGAGAAGGTTATTCACAGTAAATACTGAAACGAGCTATGTTATAATGCTCCATAGGAAGCATGTTTTTTTTAGAAGTTTGCTAGTTTGTAGGTGTCATTGAACACCAAGGACGGTGTTCCCACAAGGGGGAGGGTTTTGTAACAGCCCTAGTAAAAATCCATGTAAAAATATATAAAATACCATGGTGGATGGGACATGTATTCCAATTTGAATGATAGACAAAACATCCTAGCATGTGTTCATTCGGTTTATTATGGCTAAGGAAATTGGCAAAGGTAATGGAAAAGGATTTGGAAAAGTCATGAGGCATTAATTGGCATTTTATTTATTAAAACAATGGAAATTATGAGAAAATGAAGGTGAAAGGTCACCGGTCACAGGTTACATGTGAGGAGTAAAATTAAGGAAAATAATGGAAAATGAAGAAAATAGAGGCCTCGTCTATAAAAAGGTTGAGGATCAGTTGGTAAGCTTTTACTCAAGGCTTGGTTAGTTTAGTTTTGGATTTCTCATTATTCTCTCTCTCTCTCTCATACTCTTCAGCACTTAGTGTATTCTTGGAGCACTCTTTTAGAGTGTGGCATACTTGGATATTTGGATCAAGAAAGAAAAAGAAAAGAATCAAATCGGAAGAGGACATCGGGATCAACATCTACAGTAGGTTCTGAGTGCAGGTACCGAGTTGCATGTATTTTTCCTCACTAGTTTTAGCATGCATGGGTATGCATGTGGATTTTCCTAGTCTTTCCATTTCCTGGACAACCATGGTATTGTGGTTTTATTTCCATTGATTGTTTTATGGTTGGTTCTCATGATTCCTTTAGCTTTTGGGTTGAGTTATTAGTTCCTAGAAGCCTTGGTTGCACAAATGCTCTAGAAGCTCGACAGAAA
The DNA here is from genome assembly GCA_034641835.2 of Pinus albicaulis. Classification (NCBI taxonomy): domain Eukaryota; kingdom Viridiplantae; phylum Streptophyta; class Pinopsida; order Pinales; family Pinaceae; genus Pinus; species Pinus albicaulis. Next base: position 562,772,527 of record CM076570.1, on the reverse strand, counting down.
ATTGTGGGTTGAGTTACTAGTCCTGGAAGCCTTGGTTGGATAAATGCTCGGGAATCCCTGGGTGGGTTGAGTTACTAGTCTTAGAAGCCCTGGTTGGAAAAAACACTCTAGAGCCTTGGAGCAGCTTGAATAGAGGCCAATTTGTGATGGTTAGTGATCTACGATCATGAGATGGAATCATTGGTTTTGGGTTGAGACGGTTTGGTCTCTGAAGCCCTAGTTTGGTGTCAATTTATGTGTTTGAAAAAGTCCCACATTCATGCTGGGAATATGGCACGGGGGTGATTGGCTGAAGCGATATTTGACTTGACCATGTCTATGGTTGGGTGGAATGTGGAAGGCCCATTCTGGGCTGGTTTTTACATTCAGTAAGGAAAGGTTTATTTCCATGTATTTGATGTGTATATGCATTGGTATATATATGGATTCTATTGTTGATATATCCATGGTATTTCTATTGGTATTATGTTGGTTATAAGCATGTATTGTGACAGTGATGAGGTATGGATCTTTCCATGTTTTTACCTGGAAATTAATAAATAATTTATATATGGTAAAATTGATTGTATGGTAGCTTATGATGTAGAGGATAAATGCTTCTTAGCCATTCTCAATAACAAATATACCCCTTTGTTTAAATTAGTTTGTTATACTTGTAGACGTTATGTTTGTGACATGTTTGACGAAATGTCTGTCATGGTTGGGTGGGGTCAGATGAGTCTCGATTGATGTGATTGCTTCCATATGTTTTTTTTAATGTTATTTACCCTTTCCTAAAGTTACAGGAAGTTCTGGGCAGTTACCTAAGCTCAGGGGCTGAAAATGTGTCACGGATCCCAGAGCTACAAGTAGAGAATTCATTGTTTAGGCCTTAGACACTACCTTGACAAGGCTAGCCCGCGGCTATAGGGTCTATAGCTGCTACCTTGCCCTTAAAATCCTGCGACTCAGCCTCAAAGGAGCTAATAATTAGTCCCCCCTTAGGGAATAGGGCCCTGGAAGGTTGGGTTACCTCTTGGGGATGTCAGTGATGAAGTGTAAGGTGTGCTTTTGGTGTTTCAACTAGTTCCACTTCCTTAAGGTCATCTAGGAGGTTGAATCTCATATTAGTAGCCTCTTATCACATTTTTACCCTGGTTGGTCAGTTACTTGGGTATATGTGTGAAGGGGGTGTTATAGCCACTATGTCTTCAATACTTTGTACAGTTCATGCATTTTGATTGCTTACTATCCTCCAAAGGGTATATATATGATTTGGAGTCTTCATGGGTCACTTTGATCATTACAGCCAAACATTACTTCAACTATTACAACATGGTGCCTTTGTGCCTTAGCCTTTAAGAATGCCTTCTTCAACAATTGCTACTAGTATGTCTCCTCGGACATATTTTTCAATGTTCGCTAAGTGTACCTATAGGTTAAGCTCGTTCATGGCAAGCAAGCATCAGTCTATAAATTTTCTACTATAGTGTGATTCATGCAATGTAATATTTGCGGATCAACAGTGCACAGGGGAGAGGAAATAGGACCTTCTAAGTGCAATTTTCACTTAAATAAAATAGGGAGGTAGGGACTGGTTACTATAAATTTACAATGTGTAGTTCTGGAGGAGAGGGAGGCAGGGTGAGCGCATGACATAGTTGCAAGAGGTAAGGGTGCAAGGATTTTTCGTTGAGATTATGCCATGCACTATGGACGAAGGCCACAGCCACAAGGAGGGTGCAGGGTGTAGTTCTAAGGCACAAGGAGAGGCACCACTTCCCACTGAAAGTGTGAAATGCGCTAAACTAGGCAAGCATGGAAAAAGTTGGTGCATGGATGAAGAGTAAGCAAAAGGATAAGGATCTTGTTGACTAGGATTACACAGTTTGTAGGAGAGATAGGGAAGGAATATATTGTCACAGTGTGCATATCTAGCTGACAAGGAGGCTCACTACTAGGCCCTAGGAGTGTGCAGTGCACTCTTCCTAGCCAAAGGAAAAGTTACAAGTTCAATAAAATGACTAAATATGGAAGAGTGAAACATGGAAAAACACAATGAGTTAGGGACTTGAATAAGCTCCACACATATCAACTGATCATAAAACTTAGACATGACCCAATACTAAGAAATATACATTAAAACGTCAGGTCACAAACACTCTCCAAGTGCAACAAGCAAAACATGAATGATTACAACACATAAGTGTCGTTTTGTGACTTGAACTTGTGTTATAGTACCAAAGTGCACTATAAGTGATCTTGACAATCCATCTACAATTAATAAGGGACATGGAAATTAGGAACATGTGTATAAATATAAAATGACACTTGACGAGCAAAAGTGACACTTCACATGGTGGAGGGTAGATTCCAAAATTCAAATATAGCATAATTTTGGAGGGTGTTGTAGCAACGAAAACACTTGGTGACACATTAGACAAACTTCAACTTATCTGTCTAGTTCTAGCTTTGCAACACAAAGGTTGGCCCTTTAGGAAGTATTGACCCATTATATGGATTAACCTAGCTTTGCCACTTATCCTAGTTTAAAACATGGGTTCTCTTATTTGATGCTTGACTTGAACACATTCAAAGACTTGTCAAAACTTGATTGTTTCGATTGGGAAAGGGTAACTAATATATTGAGATTCTAATAATCATATGTTAAGCATATTCCCTGGTTTTTCTCCGCTACTAGCAATCCTTTTTAGTACCCCGACAAATTTTCTTGCTTTAGCTCTCTGTGCAGGAAGCCTTTCTCTTCTTCACCTTTTTTTTTAGTTACTAATAAAATTTTAAAAGGCACTTATTTAATTTTAAGGTGGAAAATGGATCTCGTCTTACTTCACTTGAAATAGAGGAATTTCCTTGTTTAAGGGATTCATATAATGTTTGGAGTTGATATCCTCGTTTCAGGTTTTCTCCTTCCTTTTATCTAATCGGTCAAGTTGACACATGAACACCCCATAAAGTGAAATGGAAAGATAATAATGAAGATCCAAAGATACAGGTTGTTAGCACTCCACCAAATCTCCGAAGGCTGAGAAGGAGACCAGCAAAGGTAACCACAGGCCAATTTGGCCTAGTAGCTAGCCCTACTAGGCTGAGAGGGCTCTCTTAATGATATTTATAGCTAGTTTGACTAGACCATGGAGATTTTTAAGCTAGATATGCAAATTAGGGTTTGGTTGATTTGGATTTTTGTGCTAGATGAAAATGGACCTTTGAAACTAGGCTTGAAACTCTGGTAGGGTTACAAGAGAAAAAATTGCAAGGGAATAAAGGGGAAAGGTACGCAAGCTTGAATGACCCTTTAGGCTATATGGTTACGGTGTAGGATGAAAAGAGAGATTAGGAACAAGCATATAAGTATGAATTCATTCCTTAAGAATAAATTAAACACAACATCATAATCTCATCAAAATAGAGCATGTATTCCTCACGAATCCTGCTCAAAAACTATAAATACAATGAGTGAAAGCAATAGATATGTAATGGAAAGGGAAAGCATTCAATGAAATGACTTACAAAAGAGAAACATAGCCATACAAGCTCACCACAATGAATCCCTAAATTTAAGCTGCAAAATTTCTATGTATTCACTATATTACTTTCTCAAAATGAGATACGCTAGCTTCAATTTCCAAGACTCCAACATCTATTATTTAAAAGATGAAGTATTTATACAATTTCTAAACTAAAATATCTTGAACAAAATATCAAGATTTAATACAAATATCTCTAACTGTGTTACACAAATAGAACTAAAATATAGAACATTCAAAACTAATGAATATAATTGGCACTATCTTTGTGGATTGATGGTGACAAAGAAGAGCAATTCGAATTTGATAGCAACTCTTATTAGATGAGGTGGCCTCCAAGTCACTAACTCTACTTGAGATTTTCCCTCCTGAATTTCTAAAAAATAGGTTCCAGTTATCCCTTTTAATATCTAAATATGAGATATATATGAAAAAATTTAAAGATTTTATTGTAGACGAAGATGTTTTTGAGATAAATCTCTCTCAGTTTCCCAAAATTCTTCTCCAGTTGTTCACAATATTATCTGCAAAAACATGTCTAAAATAGGACTTTCCACAGGAAGAAAAATAGGTTGTGAGGATGTGAATGTATCTCTCATTTTGTAATACCTCTGTAAAAAGTGAGATAGGTTTTTGTATTTTGTAATCTTAGGAACATAAAAATCATATAGTTTCTCAATATTCATCTCTGATGAGCCACAATCGTCTTTGCAAAAATATGGCTAAACATGACATTTCTGGAAAGCATGTATTCAAAGATTATTTAAAACTACCCAAACCATAATGTTTGTGTAAAAATGGAGAGAGTTTTTTGTACATACAGATGTTATCAACAAAAACCTCTTTCATGTTTTGAAAATTCATTTCCACCTGCACGAAAACCGTATTTGAAAATACTGGCCAAAAATAGGAAAAATTGTGAAAATATTCGTGCAAAGATTTCTCCGAATATATCAAACCATAATAGTTGTTAGAAAACTTAGGGGGGTTTTTTTATATGAGGATGTTATCAACAAAAACCTCTTTCATGTTTTGAAAAAAATTTCTCAGTGCTTTGTAAACCATGTTTAAAATTAGCGTGTTGTATAGGGAAAAACATAGTTTTAACTGACCATGAAACGAACATATAACATGGAGGTTGGAGATAATTGGAGATTTTCAAACCATCATAATAATAATCCTGTATAAAATCCTGAGAGCAACTGCAACCTTAAACACAAAAAAAAAAAAAAAAAAAATCCCATATAAATAATTTTTAAGAAAAACATATATGTGATAACACGAGTATCATAGGCCCACTAAGGTTTTCCAGTCTACATGACTTGTATTTTCCATCTAGACATTACTCAACTCAAGACACTTAGACCCAAACAAAGAATGATACTTAACATATAGCCAAGCATTGTGGAAGTCACAATCCCTTTTATTCTCACCACATTGTTATTTCGAGCCATACATACACTTTCACATAAGGTCTTATTTATGTACACTGATTGAGACAAAGGAAAGAAAACAAGACATTACAACACAAAATAACAACAAATAAAAGAAATACCTTTCTACATATGTAGGAAAACAACCTAGGGCTGCTACTGGAAATAATTCATGAGACCTTGTCCATTTATAGGAAGAGGATCATACCTCCCATCTAAGGATTTCAGCTTGTAAGAATGGTGTCCAAGCTTTTCAAGGATGGTGTGAGGTCCAATTCACAAAGATTGAAATTTTTTGTGCTTGCCTTTATCTTCGTCGGATTTGTCCCACTGCAATAATAGGTCTCCCACACTGAAATATTTGTTCCCTATAGAGTTCTTATCAAACCAACACTTGATTCGATTATGGTGTATGACATTTTTTCTTTTTCTTTGAGCCTTTCTTCCTCTAGTTCAAGAAGAGTACCTATACTACTTTGAACAAGGACATAAGGTTTACCTTGAGATTCTTGAGAAAAATGAAAGGCCATAAGGTATATGTTTGGAGGGATGATAAATTATTTTCCGTATACATGGAAGTAGGGAGGGATTTTCTGAGAGGGTTTAGGAGTGACACAACCAACCCATAATGTATTCACCAAGGCATTATACCAGTTCTTCTACTAATATAAAAAAAATGTCTTCATAATAGGCAGGGACTAGTGACTAGAAATGTGTAGTGTGTATTTCTGGAGGAGAAGGAGGCAGGGTGAGTGGATGACACAGTTGAAAGAGGTAAGGATGCAAGGAGTGTTCATTAATACTGCACCATGCACTAACGTTGAAGTCCAAGGTCATAAGGAGGGAACAGAGTATAGTTCTAAGGCACAAGGAGAGGCACCACTTCCCATTGAAAGCATTAGGGTAATTTTGAGGTCTAAAATGGACCTCTTGAGCAAATTATAAAATAATAGTGCAAATAATAAAATAAGATTTGATGACATCATCAAATTTTAGAGGGAAAAAAAACAAAAAACTACTTTTTCAACTTATCTCCCAAAGTTTTTACTCAAATTTCGAGTGGGAGTACTCGTTGGATGCAAAATTTAATTCCTCATTCAAGGAGTACCCATGTTGCATACTTTCAATGGACCCTGCTACACAAAAAATGATAAATACATCAATTTCTCATTTTTCACGTAGCAAAGTCTATTGAAAGTATGCAACATGGGTACTCTTTGGATGAGGAATTAAATTTTGCATCCAATGAGTACTCCCACTAAAAATTTGAGTAAAAACTTTGGGAGATAAGTTGAAAATACGAGTTGAAAAAATAGTTTTATTATTTTATTATTTTTTAATATTTTTACCCTTTTACTTAAAAAATGGTGAATCATCCTCCATGGTTGACATCATCATCTTGAATCCTATTGGTTCTTATAAACTTTATTTTAGTTGTACATTTTCTTAGGATGCCCATTTTAGACCTCAAAATTCCCCTAATGTGTGCAATGCGCTACACTAGGCAGGCAACATCAAAGTTGGCGCGGGGATGAAGAGTAAGTAGCAAGGAGAGAGTTCCTGTTGACTAGGATTGTGCAATGCACGGGAGAGAGGGGAGGACTATGGTGGCGTAGTGCTCATCTCCATCTAACAAGGAAGGTCACTACTAAGCTCTAGAAGTGTGCAATGCACTCTTCCTAACCCATAGGGAAATTTACATGGTCATCAAAATGACTAAGTATGGAAGAGTGAAACATGGAAAAACATAACGAGTAAGGGACTTGAATGAGCTCCACACATCTCCACCCATCAATGAAACTTATATAGGACCCAATAATGAGAAATATACATCAAAACTCCACTTCACAAAAACTCTCCAAGTGCAATAGGTAAAACATGGGTGATTGTGACACATAAGTGTCATTTTGTGACTTGAAAGTGTGTTATAGTACCAAAGTGCACTATAAGTGATCTCGACAGTCCAACAAGAATTAAGAAGGGACATAGACATTAGGAACATGTGGATAAACAAAAAACAACACTTGACAACCAAAAGTGACACTTCACATGGTGGAGGGTAGGTTCCAAAATTCAAATATATCAAAATTTTGGAGGGTGTTCTAGCAGTGACAAAAACTCATAAATAGAATGATAGTTTAACATTGATGGTTCATTTTCATGATATTTGTGATACAAAATTTGAAAATGTAGGTTTTATCCTAGTAGAGAAATTATCTACAAACGAATTCTTAAAATAGAAAATAAACAATAGCGAGAACATAAAACATAAAATAAATATACACAAAGATTTTCCCCTGGATCCCAAAACCGAGACACCCAACATTCTCCCACTTGTTTTCTTTTTCCACACAGGTGGTCACAGGAGAGCTTAGTCATTGTTCCAACCCTGCAATGCCCATTGTTTCTATACACCAATAAAACATCTCAGTGCCCACAAACTTCGTCAATCCATCTACAACATTCTTCAAAGTGTCCACCTTTACCAGCAACACCTTTTTGTTTTCAACCATATCCCTCACAAAGTGATATTGAATGTCAATATTCTTTGTATTTGAATAATAAGTAGGATTATTTTCCAAGAAAATTTCACTTCGGCTATCACAATATATCCTTATAGCACATTGTACCATCCCCATACTTGAACACAATCTCTCCAACAAAACTACTTCCTTACTTGCATGAGTGGAATCTCTCCAACGAAAATACTTCCTTACTTGCATGAGTGGTTGCAATGTATTCAACCTCTGTAGTCGAAAGAGCCACTACAGATTGTCTTTTGCTCATCCAACTAACTTCTCCTTTGAATAGGTTAAACACATACCCACATATAGATCTTCTCTGATATAGATCTCTAGCTAATTTTGCATCAAGAAATCCATGGATGTCCAAAACTCAGTCCAATCCCGGTCTTCCTTGGTAGCATAGACGATAATCACTAGTGCCATGTAAATATCTGAAAACCCGTTTCACTATTGTCCAATTCTCCTTCCCTAGTTTTGAAATAAACTTGCTCAATACTCCCACTGCATGTGCAATATATGGTTTAGTACAAACCATTTCATACATCAGTCTATACATTACACTTGCATATGGAACACGAGAAATGTCCTCTTCCTCTTCTTGTTTCTTGGGACATTGTTCAACATATAACTTTACACAAATAGGAATATAAATGTTCACATGTTTACTATCCTGCATATTAAACCTCTGCAATATTGTCTCGACATACTTCATCTAGTTTAACCAGAGCTTCCTCTTTTCCCAATATCATTTAATTTCCATGTCCAAAATATAGTTTGTAGTACCAAGATCCTTCATGTCGAATTTGGAGGATAATTGGGTCTTCAAATTCTAGATAATTTCTTTCTCATTTTCAATCAGCAACATATCATCGACATACAATACCAAATAAATAACACGGTCACCAATTAATTTAAAATACACACAATGATCCACTTTGCTTCTGGAGAATCCAAGTCCCTGTATATATGTATCAAATTTATGATACCACATCCTTGGTGACCATTTTAACCCAATCAAAGACTTTTTTAATCTGCATACTAGTTCTTTCTTACCATTCACTGCAAAGTCTTCGGGTTGCTTCAAGTAGATCTCTTCTTCCATATCCCCGTGAAGAAACATTTTCTTCACATCCATATGTTATACCTCAAAATAAAATGCAACAATAACGTACAAAATTAATCTAATAGAATCCACCTTGGTAACATGAGAAAACATATCACCAAAATCAATTCCTGACACCTGGGAATAACCTTTTGCTATCAATTGAGCTTTTTATTTATCCACCTTTCTTTCTGCATTCATCTTCTTTTTAAACACCCATTTTTTGCCAATGGTTTCCTTCCAGCCGACAATTCCACCAGATCCCATGCCTCATTTTTGTACAAGGATGTCATTTCATTAACCATGGCCTCCTTCCAAATTTTTCCATCCTCTGAATCCATTACCTCCGTGGAATTTCTAGGATCATCATCAGTGATAGATAAAGAAAAATTTGAAGATAAAGCAGATGGACTATACCTTTCTAGATGCATTCTTTCTCGAACTAATCTTCTCAAAGCTGTAGTTTGAGGCTCTTCCTCTTTTGATTCATGTTCTATTGTAGAGACTAATTCTTCCTCCTTTAGCTCAAAATCTATCTTCTCAATATCCTTTGGCAGCACTTCATGTTTAATAACATCTTTCACCTCTCTAAACACCACATCTTGTCTATACACAACCTTCTTTGTTTCTGGGTTTCAAATATTATAACCTTTTAAACCATCCTTATACCCAATAAATATGCACCTTTCATATTTACTATCCAAATTGGTTCTTTTCTCCTTTGGAACATGTACATAGGAATCACAGCCAAATACCCTCAGATGTGAAAGAGAGGGTTTTTTACCAGTCCATACCTCATGTGGAGTCTTATCCTCCAACGTTGATGAAGGTAATCTATTAATCAGGTAACATGCAGTATCTACTACCTTTAACTAGTATTCTTGTCCTGACCTGACACCACTGAGCATGCTTCTTGCCTTTTCCATCAATGTCTTTTTCATTCTTTCTGCAAATCCAATTTTTTGAGGTGTGTATGGAGTATTCTTATGCCATTCTATACCACACTTCTTACATAACTCTTCAAATTTCTTCTTGCAGAACTCTCCACCATTATCTGTCCTCAACACCTTTATCTTCTTCTCTATCTGGTTTTCCACCAGAGCCTTAAATTCTTTAAATCTGTCAAAGACTTCAGATTTAATCGTGAGGAAATATATCCATGTATGCCTTGAGAATTCATCTATAAATGACGCAGTACACAAACTTACCCAGTGATGGAACTGAGTCAGGTCTAAATACATCATTGTGCACAAGCTTGAATATTCCTTTCGCACTCTTAGCATCAAAGGGGAAACTCACCCAATTCTACTTCCCATATACACAATGTTCACAGAAATCAAAATCCAAAGAGAAATTAGACATACCTTCTACCATACAATTACCATGTAGTATCGAAGGCCCTTCCCTTCAATATGTCCAAGCCTTTGATGCCACAACATGGTCTTTTCTCTTAACACCACAAGGTGTTCAACTCCACTTTTAGGAACCATAGAACTATTGCACCCATCAATAACAGTGATTCCCATAAGCTTGTACAGAGTTCCAATCTGAACTCCCTGCATCAATACCAGTTCTTCCTAAACCATCTTGTAGGTATCCTTATCAAACACTATTTTTACACCTACATAATCCATCCTGCTTACAAAAATACAATTTTTGGACAATGCAGGAATATGCAGAATACCAAGAAGTGTTCTAATCCTTCCACCTTGCAACTTCATCTTTAATTTTACACGTTTGAATATTCTGCCCTTCATGTCATCCCCTAAGAATACATCACCACCATCATATTTCTCATACTCACAGAACCACTCCCTATGGGGAGTGAAGTGAAAGGAGGCACCTGAGTTAATCAACCATGCCTCATGATCTACATGTCTAATTAAAGAAGAAGCCAAGTACATATCCCCACCTTAATCTGAGGTGGTTTTTGCCTCTACAGAAGGATCATACTCAAATCCCTTTCCTTTATCAGGAGCTTTAGAGTTACAATCCTTTTTGAAGTGCCCTTATTTTCCACATTTCCAGCACAGCTTTACAGGTTTTCCTGAAGATTTAGATCTCCCACTCGAGGACTTATTTTTTTTTTAGCTCTGGGACCGTCCTCATACAGACAAGGAATCTTCATATTGGCCCTCTATAAATTTCCGTCTCATCTCATCTGATAGCAAGGATGAAACTATTTCATCAAACTTCAAGGTAGTTGTATTGCTACCTATTGCAACAACCAAACTGTCCCACGAATCTGGTAGAGAACACAACAAACTGATGAACTCATATTCATCTAAAATTTTAATATCAACAGATAGCAACTAGCTTACCATAGTATTAAATGCATTCAGATTCGTTGTCACTAATTCTCCATCCTTCATCCTCAAGTTATACAGTTTTTTCCATAGGAACAATTTGTTCACCAGAGACTTCGATTGGTACAAAGTCCCTAACTTGTCCCACAAATCCTTCGTTGTAACTTTCCTTCATACATTCAACAATATTGAATCTGAGATACATAAATGTACTGTGCTCTTTGGCTTCTTATCCAACTTCGCCCAGTCTTCATCTGACATTGTCATTAGTTTAGTACTCGGATTTACCGTGATCCATTGATCTTTATCTACCAACAGATCCTTCATCTTGAGCTTCCACAACTCAAAACTTTGACCATTAAATTTACTTATCTCTATCTCTCCACTACTCACCATCTTCTTTCACTACAAGAATTGATGCTGCAGATCTCCCATTGAACAAGGTCTACCACAAGCTCGAGCAAAACCCTTCAGCAACAAAGGCATACCCTTGACGTCATAAAATATCTGATACCAAATGTAGGTTTTAACCCTATACAGAAATTATTTGCAAACAAATTATTAAAATAGAAAATAAACAATGGCGAGAGCATAAAAAATAAAACAGCTATACACAGAGATTTTCCCCTGCATCCCAAAACCGAGACTACCAAATTGATTTTTCATTATATTCCTTTCAATGTTACAATACATATATATACATGATGAAGCATTCATAAACTCCAATCCATTAACCCTGTATTAGGACATAACCATAGTTCCCTTGACCAAATCCACAAAAATACCATGGAAATAAAACCATTATGCCCAAAACCATGTACAAAATCCATGCACAAAATCATAGGTAGGTCTTCCTACCTAATATAGGGTCCAAAATAAAATCCTCGGGGTGTTGCCCCGGACCCCGTGTAGGGGGCTTCCGCCCCCCTGCTACGCCCGATGCAACAAGTATGGGGGGTTGTCACCCCCTAGTGCATGCGACTAATCATGGAAAGAATATAACACACACCCAATAGAAAATATTAAAGGACGACTTGAATGGGAACCTGATATGCAACCTAAAATTGATTCTCTTATGAAGAATCAAACATTGGATTTATTTCATTGATAATAAGGGAAGAATGTTGTTAATTGTTAATGCAATATAAAATCAAGTCCACTTGTGAAGGAGTTGTTAAGCATCATAAGTATTTCTTGGTTGTGAAAGGATTCTGACAATAAGAACACATTGAATACGGTGAAACCTTTTCCCCTGTCATAAAGATGAACTTTGTTTGTCTTATTCTTTCTCTTGTTGAACATTTTGGATGGAAAATTCATCAAATGGATGTTAAAAGTGATTTCCTACATGGATACCTATCTAAAGAAATCTATATGGACCAAACCACTAATTTCCTGACATATTCTAAGCTAGTCTGTCTACTACAAAAGTTTTCATATGGTTTGAAGCAAGTTTCTTGAGCTTGGTATGCTAAGATTGACCAGTTCTTTCTGAATCTTGGGTTTGTTCAAGTGAAAACTCAACCCCCATTTTTGACTTATTTATTTCAAATAATGGGGTCTCTTTCTTAAATTTTTGGCTAAACCACCTTTTATGATCTTCATTTGGTTAAATGTCCTATAATTTTGCCAAAATTTCATTTTCTCCATATTTTGATTTTGATTGTTTCATTGAGCTCAAATTTTAGTAAGCTTTCCATCGATACTTGTTTCATCTCATTTGGTTACCCAGTTTGCAAATGGCACTCCTCTGAAGTTTGATCATTTTATCGCCCAGGTAAAAAAATGTATAAAATATACATTATTTTAATTTTTGTAAATAAATTAATAATTCATTGTATATTAACACCTAATTAGTTTTTACTATTTTTTTCAGTTTTTACTAATGAATCTACAAAATCGTGCAGCCAAAATGTAGAACAATTAAAATCATGTGTTTTCGAGATCTCGATAATTTATTCTAATTCCTAATTTTAAAAGAAATTACGACCTCCCAAATCTCAAAAATGAAAAATAGTTATAATTCATTTTTTCATATTTTTAATTACGAAAGTGGCTATAATTATAATGGATGAATTCCACTTCAAATGCACCCCACTTCACCTCATCTCTTCCTTTACTCCTTTATAAAAACTCGCGATAGAAAACCTATAATATTCAAAAGTTTCAATATTAAAAAAAAATCTCAATATTTAAAATTCCTCGGCAATCATAAATTTTAATTTATTTCAAAATGCCACTTATTAAGAACTCCGATATCGATATTATACGTTGAGTTATTAATTTTAACAAAGTTCTCCTTATAACTTTTATACCTCCTTGTTACATATCGAACATTAGAGTTTTTATATATCGTAATTTCTTATCCCTTATGCCTCCCACTTCTCCGATATCATATATGAAAAAACTTCTGATATTCCTTATACCTCCCTCCACTCCTTATCCCTCCATGTGCCTTTATAACAACCCTCCTTTTTATGCCTCCCCTTTATAATAAGCCTCCACCTTATACCTCCCACTTTATGTGAGCCAAAAGCCACTAGGTCCATAATTTTGGGCCACTTGCCATGTGTCCCATCATGTATTTTTTAATATTAATAAATTCAATTCAATTTTTATGATTTGTAATAATAATTAATAATTTATTTTTATTAATTTATAATTTTATTAATTTGTAAATAAGATTTTATATAATTAAATAATCTTATAATTAATAATTAATTAATAATTTTGTATTTAAATAAGATTAGATTTTTTAATTAAATATTTTTATTTTTGGCTTGGGCAACGTTTTTTCTAAAATTCTGGCAAATATGACACTTTAACTTTGAAAGCTCATAAATTGAGTTTTACTTGGCCAAATGAGGTCCAAGACAGCTCGTTAAATAGATAAATCATGCAAAAAAAATTTGAGGTGGTTCCATAACCATATTCGGACATTTAATGAGTTTAAAATTTTATATACTCAAACTTCAAATTTGTAAACAAAATTAATTTTCTGAGTTAAATTTTTACATTTTCATTTGCTCATGGCCTCAGCTAAGTGCATATCCATTCGACTATGTTCTCTTTGACGAATAGGATTTTTAAAAGGATCAATGGAAAAATCAGATTTTATTTTATTCATTTATTTATTTATTTATTTAAGTTTTGATTGGAAGATGTTTTATTTTCCAGATTTGATATTTTTTATTTTAATTTACATTTAATTAAAGTTTGATTGGATTTGATAGGAAAACAGTTGAAGAGATGAGGAAGAACATATTTCAATTAATGGAATTGATCCAGAAATAGAAGAAAATTAATTTGGACAAATGGAATTGTTGGAGTAGAATTATTCTTCAAATAGCTCTCATATTTGGAATTCATTTTTGTAAATTATAAATTGGGGTTTGTATAATAGGAAAAGGGCTTCTCTCTTCTGCGATTTTGTAATTCTTAAAGAACTATTGTAATAGGGGTTTCAGGTTGTAGGTAGAGAGGATCAATCTCATATCTAAGAATTATTGGGATTTGTCTCTTTTCATTGTGAACTGTGTATGAAGGGCAGAGCTTGCACTATTGCAACTCGATTTTTACAGCAGATTTGAAGCATTATTAGGAACTACTGGAGATCAAAGCCAAAGAAAAAGTTTCAATAATTTGGTATTTAAAATACTATTTTTTTATACTGATTTCATTTTATAATGGCAGAAATGTGTCATTCTCATTCGTATTTGCACACTATAGTCGATGTGATTAATTTGCCTCAATAATTTGTTGTTATTTATCTCTGCTCTTGTGCGTTGAACTCTGATTTCTAAGTAACTATTTACTCAGAAATTAGCCTTTTAATTTTGATTAAAAAAACAATAATATTTTGTGAACTATTTACTTATATTATTGTTTAATCATTTGAGTTAATGATTTAATAATCATCATCATTTTGTAAATTACTTCCTAAACGTTATTGATTAATTATTCATTGTTAATAGATCTCTGAACAACATGTTTGGTAATTATAATATCAGTTAACTGAAATATTTCATTAGCTATATATTCATCTTAAGCCAGATATGTTAAAATCTCAAACATTTATTATTTTTCTCTCGGTTGGGTTAGATCTACATATTTTTAATCGAGATAGGCTTAGGATTTATTTCCTTTTGCTTGGATTATAGGATTAATTTTCATCTTTCATTCTAGAATTCCTCTTATCAAAGAGGTAAACTTTAGTTGTGGCTTGGTTGAGCTTGAGATTAGCTTAAGGATCACTTTCTTGCCTGATTAGTAAGAAGAGTCGATTTGATCTCTCTTTTCTATTGGTAAGTGAAAGTAATAATTTAAGCCAGTAGAGAGAGAGAAGGTAACTAAACATATTTTAACCATTCATAACCACCATTTCAACGAAAAAGGAGTTGCATTAAATTCTTGACCAAGTGGTCTCTCTTATAATGTTGAGGTGGAGAATTTCAAGCCATCAACATTTTTGGCGCTAAAAGGAGGGCCTTAGTAAAATTGTATCTCTCATAATTTTGTGCTTCAAAATTTTATTTGATTAATATGGCCCAATGTAAAAGACTTCCTTGAAGTTTCTTTATTGGACCTTGTCCAAATACCACTCAAGTAAAGGAAATCAAGACCCTTTCTCAGGTAAAATACAATTGTAAGACATATGTTTTTAGTCATTTCCTTCAATTTATTTTAAGTTACAATAATTTCAATATTGATAAAGATATTATTTGCAAGATCTTCACTCGTACTTTGATAGGAAAAGCTAAAGATTGGTGCTTATCGCTTCCATTTGCCTCTATACGTAGTTGGGACGAGTTTTCAAAGATTTTCCTTCACAGATTTCAGGAATATTACTACGAAAAGGTGTGTGATCAATTATAAGAATTGTGTAGGATGGAAGGTGAGACTTTGGATATGTTTTATGTTAGATTTAAATTAATTTTAATGCAATTTCGATCCAAAGATTTTCCTCCTCAATTCCAATTAACTGGATGGTTCATACATTTAGTGTCTTTATCCTATGATAATTATCAAGAACCAAAAATATATCATTTGTTGATAATGATACACTTGTTCAAAATGGAAACTTCAATTATTCGTAAATTGAAATTATAAATGATAATGCCATAAATGCTCCAAATTTACATAATGTTGATCAAGTAGAAATTCAACAAAATGAACAATATATTAGTAGCAATCAACAACAACTCAATCAACAAGAATTAAATGAACTCAAGAATGTCAGCAACGCACAGTCTACTATTGAAATTAATTCATAATCTACTGATAATAAATTGCAAATGATGGAGCAACTCAACAATAATTCGCAAATCGAACAAATGCACAAAGAATTTGAATTATCTATTTTGGAAAAGAAGAAATTATCTATGCATAAAGAAACCTTCATGTATATATCTTCATCTTCTTATTTTTCTCTCTACCCTGATATCTTTAACAATATTAAATTAATTCATAATCAATCATTAGTCCCTTTGAATTCAAATTTAATTTTAGAAAACAGAGGAACTGATATTAATAATCAATTATTAAATATTGGTAGAGAAAATTTACGTAATTCAATCAATAATTCTGAAAATTCTCTTAATTTGGTATTCAATCATTTTCCTAGTTCTATTTTGAAAACTTATGAAGTCACTTATGATGATGACTTGGAACATGAAAATGCTCAAACTCTTTTTTCTTCATAAATGGTTTTGTCTGATTCCTTAGGTGAATCTATTTTTGAAGATAAAGAGAATTTTAATCAAGGATTTATTCTAGTCCATTTTAATTTTCAAACATTCAATCATCATATTATTTTTTGTATTTAAGACACTATCCCAATTTTTTATTCCTACAATAATGAAATTCCCTTTTTGGATCATAAGTTTGAAATCTTCTCATTCCCACAAAACAATGCAAACAATAAGTTTAACTTTATAATTTCTATTGATAATTGTGAGAAAGAAATCTTTGCAAATAAGTCTCAGCTATGTTGTACCATTACTTGTAATATTAATGTGAGTTGTAATTTGCTTCATTTTTAGTTCCCTCAATTTGAATTTATTTTTCTTTCAGATTTCATTTTTGAACACATTGTACTAACAATTTGAACATTCAAACTGTAGACACTCGCCAAGTGCATGAACAAGCTTGTATGAAAATCAATTCCATAATTTCAAACATAAACATCGAATACTTCCTATTTTGAAATTTTATTTATTCATGTTTGGTTAGTCCACATATTATTTTCAAATAATTTTATCACAAATTATGGTACTTGAGAGTACACCATTTCATTCTATTCAACAATGGAATACTTCTAGAAACCTTCTAAATGTTCATCCATATTTTATTGATCCATTTGAAAATTATCTGGAAGTTTCACTACTCCATAATATTTTTTATTTTGTCAGTGTTCAACAGGCGTCAATATTTAAAAATTTATCATTCAATCCAAGCCTTATGTTTCATTTTCCCTTGAACGTTTTAAATTAATCATTCATTGAAATACATGCTCATTTTTATGACTATGTAAACATTTGCTTGGAAGAATTTCAAGTTAAGAATTTTGTAAAAAAAATTATTTCATTAAATTGTTAATTGTACATAGTAGGCTGAATTTTATTTTTACAATTTAATTGCAGTTTTACTTATGTTGATTGACTTGTACATACACACGGGATTTAAAATGAGAGAATGGTTACATTGGAAGTATGATTACATCTAGCCATGTTTCCTTTTCATTCTGATAGGATAGGGAATATGACTAATTTTGGTTTTCTTGTTAGTTCTTATATTATTTTCTTGTTTGCAGATTTTTCAATAAATGTTGGTAATAAGCTCAAGTATGAAATTGGTCTTCATTTCCTTGATTTAGCGAATTCATTTTAATAATAAACGATCAATTAGCTATTTCCAAATCATAATAGGTCCAGAGAAAATATTCATTCTATCATTTTTTATGCTTTGGATTTGTGTTTGGCTTCACGTTTTCTCACGTTGAAGATTTGCAAGTAGAGTTGTGATTTATTTTCTAAATAATGAATTTGAAATGAAATATTTGTCTTTTGTATATCTTATTTTTTCTCATGGCCTTTATCTTCCTTGAATGGAAATTTTTGAAAGGGTATTGAAGCAAAAGAGAAAATCTTTAAAATCTGGAAACTATTGAGAAACATTCTTGTCCATGGCTTTTCTCTACCCTTTCTCTGAATTTTCATATTTGGTCAAATTGATTCAATGCATATCTATTTAATCCCAACGACCTTGGCAAGGTCACAAGAAAATTTTCAAAATTACTAATATCATTTGAAGAATCTGAAGTTCTACGCCACTCACTCAATTGATATGGTTTTTAGCTTACTGTAAAATTACACTTTTGTTATATCATCTTTGAATCACGCAAGCACAAATCGAAGTATGATTTTGAAAATATTTTGAGAATATTGTTTTCGACTAATGTCACAGAACTAATGGAATTCGGCTTCATTCACTCATTTTCTTCATATGCCCAAATGTTTAGTTAATACGTTCTCTTTTTTTTTCTTTTTTTTTTGCAGATCAAATATTATAAGGAAGCCACTATATTGACGGACGAAAATAGTAAATATACATTTAAAAATTTTGAATTTTATTTTCGTGCCATCAAATTTCATAAAGGGACTTAAGATGGATTTCTTGAAATTATATGAAAATTTTCGAGTTGATTTAAAATCAAAAGTGACGAGGATGATTTCCACTACAATTTAAATGGAAAATAAATGTTAATTTCTCATTTCTTAGTTGTTAATTTAGATTGAATAATGAATTGATTTTGAACATAGGCGAATTTCGAGAAATGCATGGGAAAAATTGAATATTCATGAGGTAAACTTACAATCAAATTCTTCCAGGTATGCATTGGTAGGCTCATCTTCATTTGTTATTAGTTTTCTCGTTTTCATAGTTTAATTCTTATTCTTGTTTTGTTTCTTTTGCAAGTCTTCATTGGCTTGATTTTGGATACTTGAAACAAGTGGGCAGCCAACCCTTTTTAGTCTGCAACATGTCCAGGGAAGTATTTGTTGTTTCATTAGAATTTTTGTATTCCTTAGTTTTTCTTCTATTCATTAAAACCATGATAGGAATTTTTGTATTAAATTAATGCATTATCAGAAGATTTGTATCAGATCCTCGTAATATTGCAAATTTCAACATAAGAAAGTTATGATAAAATTATTCTCCGGTCAAATATTCTTGATAAATAATAAAATTATTAAAGGGGATTTTGTTAAAAGGTGAAGTTGAGTTAGGCGCTTCCTTTTAAAATTAAATAATTTAATAGTTGTCAGCCCCACAACTGCCACTAGGCATATCAGCCTTCGCAATATCGTAACTTATAAAGTGTGCCACGCTCAAAAATTTTGATATATATTTATTCGTGTCCTCATCCTATATTGGTACTTTCATATTGGATGCTTTCTCTTTAAATCCCTATATACTATTGCCGATATAGAAGTTATGATATCACTTCCCACCTCTGCTTATTTTTCGTTATTTCTTTAAATATGATTTATCGGAAGTTTCATATATCGTAACTTTCTAAAGTATATCCAAGTGTTTTTTCCGATATGTTGATGTGTGTAGACCCACGTGAATTCACGTTTTCACATTTAGAAATATAATTGACTCATATTATGCCTCTCATCGATGCAGCTAAAATGAAATTCTTATAATCTTTATTGCTTATATTTGCCACAAACGTAGGAAAATTTGGACAAAAATATTTCAACAAATGATCTTATCCATGATTTTATCTATGCACATTATGAATCTTACGACTATCAAGTTGAGTTGAATCATTTCATTTCACTTGTTCATATTGTTTTCCCTTTATTCATATTCCTTTCTTCTGAAGGGACTCAGAGCCTCTAATTGGTGAATCATGGAATCTCGATCCTCTGCTTTTCATTTTTCCGAGATTTTTCCTCAGAATTTCATTCTTTTTGGCTTATTAGACTCTTGGGTTGTATTATCTCAGAAGAATTTTAAAAAAAATCTTAGATTTACCTCTTCGAGATCCACATTTCATTTTGCTCCACTATCACATCCATTACACTTAGCAAAGGAAATGGCCCTGATTTTACTCTCTTCACTGGAATCTTGTAGTCTTAAAGTCTTGTAAGTTGATTTCAGTTTTAAGAAAAGGTGTTAGAGATCTTTAACACGTGATTTATTCTCATGTTTATTAAATATCTTACTCCTTTCCTCAAAAGCTTATTTTTATAAACAAATGTAGGTGCTCTAGTTATTTATTAATCAAAACAAAATTTATCGGATCCATTTTATAAAATCTTATGAAATTGATTACCTCTAACAATTGAATTTCCAATATACAATATTCCCATGCTATGCATTAAAATACATTTTCTATCGAATATATATGATATTGTAATGTTTATTTATAGAAAGATATGAAAAAGTTGTGTTCTGAGATCTTGATTCCCTTTAATATTATAAATATCGAGACTTGTTATATCGGAGGTGAAATTTAATTGAACTTCCGAAAACGAATGTCACCGAAAACATGATGAAGCAAGGTCCTTGTTTATCAATTTTTTTCCCATTAAGAAATTTTTGGAAGCCTTCAGCCCCTACCTTTCTCTTTGATTATCTTTGAACCTCGGAACTTCATCTTATCGGGTTAAGTATCCTCATAGGTTTATGATGAATTAATTTTGATCTTTCACTAGGGTCACATGAAGTCTTGCTTGATTATCTTTGTACAAATGTGCTTACATTCATGTTATGGTGGTCAATACTTAGACCATTTTAATTATAATTTCATCAAATCCAAGTATTCATTCCTCGGGATGAATTTGTGATTTTGGGGATATACATTCTTCATGGTGTGTGCACATGAGCATTTTTTTACTCTTCTCGGCAATCTTCTTAGCTAATGAGAAATTTCATCACTTGTGGTTTGTTTAAATTTTTTCCTTCATCTCACTATTGGATTCCCATTTCATTATCCCAATCAACATTTAGTGTGCATCTTCATTTGTCTTTCAAGACACTCTTGAGCAACCATTATGGTAATACATAAATTAGTAAGGAATTTGGAACAAGTAAAGGTAATGGATCATGGTTAAATCATGTTTGATTTATCTTATATTTGAATTTTGATATATCACTCTATATTTAGCATACAAAATTTCAAGACCTCTCCATCTACACATATGAATTACATCGTTTGTACTTGGTCATAATTCTGGACAATTTATGAGAATCATGGAGATGATATGAAATTTGAAATATCAAGATAATAATCCTCGTTGCAATTCATTAAGAAGCATCACTTCATTCTTGTTTCCGTGGATTTTATTTACTTTGGATTCCTTGAACATGAAACATTGTTTTCTTCTAGTTTACTGCTTTCCTTAGTTAGAGTTAATAAATAATGATTTTGGGTCAATGAGATTTCAAAAGAGTTCAACTCCTTCATGCTTTTAATTCTAATCAAAAGAAGAGATTATCCTTCATTGGAGAAAATCCATACCTTCAAGTAAATTTTGAGATGGAATTCTTCCAATGGTAAGTTTCATATGCCCAGTTTCATTCTTTCCCATTTTTGTTTCAACCTTGTTTTTAATTTTACTGATCTTAAACTTTGTTTTGCAGCTCTTCATGATTCTTTTTCATACCTTCCATGGATCATATTGGTAACTCATTCTCTTTACTGTTTTCTTTCGGGTTTGGAATAGCAGTCATGATTGTTCATAAAATAATCTAAATTGGCGAGTCCCTAAAATTTTTTCTTGTTTCTTAAGCATTGATTCTATCAGAAAAAAATAAATAAATAATAAAAAAAAAAATTTAAAAATTAAAAAAAAAAAAATCTAAATTGATTTTATGTAGGATTTGCTTTGAAAAAATAAAATTTGCAGCAGGAAGAGACTTGTCATTTGGGTTCTATTTTAAATCATGACTATTATTCACCTTTTCGTTTCAGAGCCTAATCACTTATAACTCTACGAGATAAAATTTATTAGATTCTCAACAAAAGATGAACATTCACATGATTATCTTCTCTTACTCTTTTTGTTGAGACATTTGTATAAACAATCTTGTTGGGGTTTGTCTTTTAAATTTAGTATTTTTTATTTTTTATTTTATTTTATTTATTTTATTTATTTATTTTTTTCAGCTTTTATTTTCTTCATTTTTAAATTTTTGGAGTTTGTTGATTTATTTTTATTTCAATTTGGAATTTTTGTCCTTTTTCTTTCAGTTTTGGTTTGATTTTGGTGACTCCGCTAATATTTATGTGTAAGGCCTTTTTCCTCACCCAACAGTGGTTGGCCTACATGAGATATTTTTACTCTATCTATTTCTATGAACTTCATTTATCATTAAAGGTATATCTTTATGGACACATAAAGCCATTTTGCTTTAATTTTTTTCATGGAGGAACACACATCCTTAATAAGTGATATAGTTCATCTTTTCAAGGCAAAAACAAACCTGAGTTTAACTCAATAGATCCCTCCCATCCCTCCACATAAAAACCTTTAAATGATAGTCATGGGAAATATTTGAAATCAACATTATGAAATTATTATATCCATTAACATAAGTCTCTATTACCATCCTACCTACTTCACTCATATATATTATAAACTAAAAACTCGTAAATGTGCTTATCAAAAGGGTGATTAAAAAAGAAAGCATGGGAAATACAAGTAAACCCATCGGGGCTATGAACGCTCGTTGGCAACGGGGCTATAGTTGTATGGCATAAAAGACATCTTCGTTGGGGTATTGTTCAGGCTCGTTGGCACCGAAGCGATGTCAAAGACCATTCATAACAATGGATATATGCTTTATCAAAAAACTCTTATTTATACCTTCTTCTATTTCTTATATGAGGTAATTTTAAAATAATTATTTCCTAAATTTTAGATTCATGATTTTTACTCAAGTCTGCTTTTGAGTACTTATCTTTTCAAACTCATATTGCTTAGTCTACTTATGTGCGACCCATGGAAATATTTTATTGTTTGACGATTCGATGGACTCCATTATTTTTAACCTTTGGGTAAATTTAAGTTCATTGTAATTAACGAGAGATAATTGGTTCTTCTCCCATGTGTCGCCATTGTCAAGGTGAAAACTCAACCTACTCTCCCCCCTCCCCCATTTTTTACTTATTTATTTCAAATAATGGACTTTTCCTCAAAGTTTTGGCTAAAACACCTTTTATGATCTTTTTTTGGTTAAGTGTCCTACAATTTTTCCATTTTTTTATTTTCTATGGATTTCTATTTTAGTTATTTCATTGAGATAATTGGTTCTTCTCCCATGTGTCGCCATTGTCAAGGTGAAAACTCAACCTACTCTCCCCCCTCCCCCATTTTTTACTTATTTATTTCAAATAATGGACTTTTCCTCAAAGTTTTGGCTAAAACACCTTTTATGATCTTTTTTTGGTTAAGTGTCCTACAATTTTTCCATTTTTTTATTTTCTATGGATTTCTATTTTAGTTATTTCATTGAGTTTGAATTTTAGTAAGCTTTCCATCGATACTTGTTTCGTCTAATTTGGTTACCCGATTTGCAAATGACATTCCTATGAAGTTTGATCATTTTATCGCATGAATTAAAAAATATACAACATACATATTATTTTAATTTTTGTAAATAAATTAGTAATTCATTGTAAATATTAACTCCTAGTTACTTTTTACTATTTTTTCCATTTTTCACTAATGGTCCTACAAAATCACTTAGCCAAATTGTAGAAAAATTAAAATTATGTGTTTTCAGGATATCGATAATTCATTCCAATTCCTAATTTTAAAAGAAATACAAGACCTAATATCTCAAAAATGCAAAGTGGTTGTAGTTAATTTTGTCATATTTCTAATTCCCAAAATGGCTATAGTTATAATGGATCAATTCCACTCCAAGTGAGTCACACTTCACCTCACCTCCTCTTTTACTCCTTTATAAAAACTCTCGATAAAAAACCTATAATATTAAAAAGTTCTCATATTAAAAAAAATCTCGATAATTAAAAGTCCAATATTACATATTAGACATCGGCAATTTTAATTGATGTCAAAATGCCACTTATTAAAAACTTTGATATCTGATATCGATATTATACGTCGGGTTGTTAATTTTTAATGAAGGTCTCCTTATAGCTCTCATACCTCCTGGTCACATATCAAAACATCGGTAATTTAATTTAATTTTTATTAATTTATAATTAAATTAATTTGTAAATAATTTTTTATATAATTAAATAATTTCATAATTTTAATTAATTAATAAATAATTATGTAGTTAAATAGGATTAGAATTTTCAATTATATGTTCTTACTTTTGGTTCACACAACGTTTTTTCCATAATTTTGGCAAATATGACACTTCAACTTTGGAAGCTCATAAGTTGAGTTTTACTTGGCCAAATAAGGCCCAAGACGGCTCGTTAAATAGATAAAATCATGAAGAATATTTTTGAAATGGTTGTATGACCATATTTTCTCATTTAATGAGTATAAAATTTAGCAGAAAATCAAGCTCTAAATTTGTAAACAAAATTATTTTTCTGAGTTTAATTTTTTACAATTTTATTTCCTCCTAGCCTCGGCTGAGTGCAGATCCATTCGAGTATGTTCTCTTTGAAAAATAGAATTTTTATAAGGATCAATGGAAAAATCAGATTTCCTTTTATTTATTTAATTAATTAAGTTTTGATTGGAAGATGTTTTATTTTCCATATTTGATATTTTTTATTTTAATTTTAATTTTAATAAAATTTTGATTGGTTTTTACAGGAAAACAGTTGAAGAGATGAGGAAGAACGTATTTCAATCAATGGAATTGCTCCAACAATAGAAGAAAAAGAATTGGGACAATGAAAATTTTTGGAGCATAATTATTCTTCAAACAACTCTCCTATTTGGAATTCATTTTTGTAAATTATAAATAGTGGGTTGTAGAATGGGAAAAGCGCTTGTAATTTTTAAAGCACTATTGTAATAGGGGTTTCAAGTTGTAGATAGAGAGGATGAATCTCATATTTGAGAATTATTGGGATTGTTCTCTTTTCATTTTGAATTGTGTATGAAGGGAAGAGCTTGCATTACTACAACTTGATTTATGTAGCAAAGTTCAAGCATTGTAAAGAACTGTTGGAGATCAAAGCCAGAGAAATAGTGTCAATAAATTGGTATTTAAAATACTATTGTTTTTATATTGATTTTATACTGATTTAATTTTATAATGGAAAAAATGTGTCATTTTCATTCATATTTGGAAATATTGTCGATGTGAGTAATTTGTCTCAGTAATCTGTTGTTATTTATCTCTGCTTTTGTGTGTTGACCTCTAATTTCCAAGTAACTATTTACTCATAAATCAGCCTTTTAATTCTGATTTAAAAACGGTAATATTTTGGAAAATATTTCCTTATATTATTGTTTAATCATTCGAGTTAATGATTTAATAATCATCATCATTTTATAAATTACTTCCTAAATGTTGTTGATTAATTATTCATTGTTAATAGATCTCTGAACAACATGTTTGGTAATTATAATATCAGTTAACTGAACTATTTAATTAGCTATATATTCATATTAAGCCAGGCATGTTAAAATCCCAATCATTTAATTACTTTACTCTCGGTTGGGTTAGATCTACATCTTCCTAATCGAGATGGGTTTATGATTTATGTCCTTTTGCTTGCATTAATTAATTTTAATCTTGCATTCTATAAGTCCTCTTATCAGAGAGACAAACTTTAGATGCAGCTTGCCTGAGCCCCAGATCAGCTTAAGGATCACTTTCTTTCCTGATCCGCAAGAAAAGTCGATCTTGTGTCTCTTCTCTATTTGTTAGTGAAATTCATACTTTAAGCCTGTAGAGATAGAGAGAATGTATCTGGACCTAGTTTAACAGGCCAAACCCACCATTTCAACGGAAAAAAGAGTTGTGTTAAGTTCCCAACCAGGTGGTCTCTCTTATAATGTTGAGGTAGAGAATTTCAAGCCATCAACAGGTTCAAATGTTATGAATATGACCACGTCATTTATGTATGACATCTCAATGGTGATATTACGATTGTTTATGTTTATGTAGATGATTTGCTTCTAAATCATACTAATTTTGTAGATTGAAGAGTCGGCTTACTGATACCTTTGAAATGATTTATCTTCCTTGCTCGTATGTCTTGTGTTTATCTGATGGTCTCTTTATATCTTAATATAAATATGTCTTGGACTTGTTGAAAATATTTAAAATGGATGATTGTAAGCCGCCATATGCTACTCTTTTTCAATTGGGAATTAAACTTACTAAAGAGTGTCCCTCTTCGAAAGTCAACACTACACTTTATAGACAATTGGTTGGTAACCTCATATATTTGACTCAAAATAAACTTGATATTTCCTTTGTTGTTAGTGTGGTTTCCTAGTTTATGCAAGATTCATGCGAAATTCATTGGAAAGTTGTAAATATGATTCTTCATTACATTAAAGGTACATCTCACTTTGGTATCAAGTGTTGTCAAAGTTCATATTTGTTGGTCAAATTCACCAACTCTAAATGGGTATGTGACAATGATGACATAAAATCCACTTTTGGCTATGTGTTCCACTTCAGTATTGGACCACTAATATAGCCTTGAAAGAATCAACGTTTAGAATCTATGTCAACTAAGGGAGAAAATTATTATGGAGTTATTAATGCAAGGACAAAGGCAGTTTGGATTCATCAGCTCTTGAATGTGCTTGGATTTCTTGTTCATGCCTCTACTCCTATTTACTATGATAGTCAAATTGAAATTCAAGTTCTTGATAATCTTGTTGCACACAATAAGATGAATCATGTGAAGCTTCATGCTCACTATTTATGATAATTGGTCCAATATAAGCTTGTTACTCTTTTTTGTTGAAAAACTAATTGTCAAAGTAAAGAGTACACCGAGCATGGGGGTGAATCAATGTATTGGAAAATTTAATCTTTCAAAATTATTTCAATGACAAATGAATATATAAAATTTCATTAGTAAATAACATGCATCATAACAATGAATAAAATTGCTCATTAATTAACAATCACCAACAGATGAAAACACTAGCTTATACATGGAAATCCTTACGAGAAAAAAACAAAACTTTCTTCTCTTCAATCTTCAATATTCTATTTACATTGTTTACTATCACCAACCAGAAGGATACACCCATCCCTTGAAAAATACAAGCACAAACTTGCTTTAGGCTACATCCTAATTGGGGCACCAACCTCAAAATGATGCAAGTACCGACTTGTTGTAACAAACAACCTGATTAAGGCACCAACCTCTGATGATGTAAGCAATAACTTGGTTGAGGAACCAACCTATGATTATGTAGGCAACAACCTAACTGAGGCACCAACCTCAGTGATGTAGGTAATAACCTATTGTGGCCCACTTTTCACAATATTTCAGACTAGATCCACAAACACCATAGACTATAAGTATTTAGAAACTTATCATACCATTGTTATCACATCCCTATTCATCACATCAACTTGTTCATCAATATGGTGCCATCACACATTTCTCAAATACTGTTTTGTTCATACATATAAGACTTTCTCAAAATGCCTCGAATCTTGTTCATAACCCCCAAAACAAGAAATATAGTTTTATAGTAAGAAAATTGCATCTTTAATTCTCTTATTTCCCCTTTTCCAGAATTCAATTTATCTTGAAAATCATTCCAAAATCTATATAAAACCATATGAAGGATCAATAGTTTTACAGAACGACAGAGTCTAAGCACATTATACAAAATGACACATTATGAGCTCTACAAAAAAACTTTAATTGTTCTATATATTGGTCAATTCAGGCGCCCCAATAACCCCATATAAAAATTAAATAAGGTGAATTGTTTGAGGGTTGAACTTGTAGCCTCCTATATACAATCCAATACCATCAACCAATTTCGCTACCAACCTCGTCAAACATAGTTATTTTATTTTTTATCCATATGTATGCCCACAAAATTGTATCCCTTCATGGACTTGAACCTCATACCTCCAAAAACCCAATTCAAACCACAGCGCCATAGAGGTAACAAGCCAACACAAACCACAATTTCATAGAGCTAATGAGCCAATACATACCACTGTGTCAACAGAGTCAATGGACTTCCACAAAGAACATAGTTGATGGAAATTATATAGTATCACGAACCCACAAATTAACATAAACAACAATGCCATTAAACTAGATAAAAACACATAAACCATAGTGCCAAATTGAGCCAACTTAAACTGATTCAATACAAACCATAATGCCATAGGACCAATGCACCAGCAGTGACCCAACAGACAATGTGTAAACCATAATTCCATAGTACCAACACACCAGCAAAGAGCCAATAGACAATGTGTAAACCATAATTCCAACGGAGTCATTGTGAACCATTGTGTCACCAAACCAATCAAGCCAACTCAAACCATAAGGTTATGAATCCAATTAACAAATAAAAACCATAGCCCTAGAGAACCATCACATAAATATAACCTCAAAGCCAACACACTAACCTCAGATCTAACGCACTACGTAAACCATAGTGCAAACAAACCAACGAACCACAAAAGTATTCAAATTGTTGTGCCTTAGATCCAATCATCCACCTTAGTTTTTTTAATTCAAATTTGAGTAATTCTCATTCATGTTATGGCAGGGCTATGTATTTATTCACGATCAACCTGTTGGTTGGCCTTCAGGGCTAACCATACGACCGCTTCATATGATTTTTATTTTACACAACTACCCACGATCACTTGGGGCCAACGCTCGATGCCATATGACATGACCTTAACGGGTCATTATCCGACTGCGTGGTGAAATAAACATGATGTCATCACACCATGCGGTGCCTATTGAATGGTCTTGCATGTTACATACAAAAAATCTAATTGGCCAACCAAAACGTCATTTAAGCCTGCCACGTGGAAACCATATGTATTTCCACATCACCCATCCAATTCATATGCTAATGACATCAAGATGTCTTATCAAGTTGATGTGTTTTGCTATTGTTGGGCCAAATCATCTACTAACATCAACATATGGTTGATGTGTCATGCCCATAGGTTTACATCGATCGTTAACATTCATGCATGTAGGAGCATAATCCACCAATCATCATGGCCTCTATCTATTTGATCCATCATATTCATACAAACATGTGTGAAGCTTAGCATGTTAAAAATTATGCCTGTTGAGCACCATCCACTCATCGATTTCCCAACAAATCAATATCTTCCCTGAGACTTGTGTGAACTTTAATGAGTTTGGGGTTTTATAACCAAATTTTGTGTTTTTCCCCCTCTTTTCCTTTGCTAATTTAATTTTTCCATAACTTTTCATTTAGGAGGAGTTTTTCTAAGTTTGTTATACTGCTTCCTTTTATTCCTGAATGATAACAATTCTTCCTTAGTCTTCCCCTTTGAAATCAATGAAAGAGTTGTCTTCAATGACAAAATTATGTCCAAAAATATACCTCTTTGTCATTGATAGTAAAAACACCAAACATTGATGGTCATTGATGGTAATGGATTTAACTCACCCTATCACATTTTTGGAAAAGTTTGCTTTCTCTAATCCTTTCACTCTTTCAATATCTTATTTTTCTCTGAAAACTCTTATTGATTAAATCTTTGATTTCTCTTCCCCTTTAACGTCAATGGAAACGGGTCATGCTAAGGATGGATTCTTATAAGGTGATTTCTTGTTTATGTTGCATAACTATTATTGTATTTTCCTATGGACTTGTTCACAATTCTAGAAATTCGTTAATCAAGGGGGTATCCCCGATGAAAATTCCCAATTGGACTTCGCACCATTTGGTGAGGCATCCCTTCTAGAAATAAGGCATGTCTGACATATTCTTAAAGATATGCCTTGGCTTCAATGTTAAATAAGAGATATTAATGCATAGGTAATTTCATATAAACAAGTGAGTATGCCTTGTGTAATGTTCAACTGCAGAATGTATCAAGGTTCTTCTACCGAAAGGGGAAAGAAAAGTGAGCCTTTTAAAGATAAGTAATAGTACTAATCTAGAAAAGACACAAGAATATTGTTAGTATGAATCTTTCGTCATAAAAGATCACTTTAGCTACGCATCACAAATAGCCCTAACATCGATTATGGCTGCAAAATATCTTTAAGATTGCTGCACAAATTCAGATCTAAGCACAAAAGATATTAAGCAGATAAAATATAACATAGCTCCATAGATCCAATGAACAAGACAAGAAGAATGTATTTGAAAGAATTTTGTATTATATCAAATAATGGGGCACCTGAGAGGAAAACAAGAAAGGTGTCTTTCGGTTCTCCTCAGTGGGATGGGTTCTTGGAAGTCCTCAGTGTTTCAGATCTAACATTTCTCTCTCTTATGGATGTAGAAAAGAAAACATAGAACTCAATGGGAGTTCACAAAGCAAAATGGAAAATTGTGACCAAGAGTAGATCCAGGGTGATCTAATGCAATGAAGGTGACTAATGAATGGGGAAAACCCCCCTATTTATAACAAAATATTGGGGCAGTCTAGAACTCGGTGCATGAATAAAATATTATTAATCGAATTCTAGAAGCACCCTTTAGGAATATTTTATTATATTTGTTGGAGGGAAAAGGATTCTTGACTTGGGTCAATTCCTTTATTTATAAATAATAAATAAATAAATGATTTATTTATCATTTTAGGGAAATGATGGGAATATAATTCAATAAATAATGGTTTATTTAATTATTTATGGATGATTTAGTCAAATTTAACTAAGAATATTATTTAAATAATGATTTAAATAACTTGTTCTTAGGAAATAATTAAATAAATAAATATTTAATTAATTAATTGCTTTGTTTTGGGTTAAATATGACCAAATAAGTTATTTTATGTGGTGAAAGCAATTTTACTTGGGGTAAAATTGGTCTTACATGGTGTACTTGGGTTCATCTAATAATAATAGGTTAGATGACCAAAAAAATGGTGTAACAGATTGCCCCCCAACGTATGAGTGTTAGGAGCAAATCGTATGACCGAAGTACGTTGTAAGAACTCAATCACTAGATATCAAAAGGGAAGTGAGAGAGAGAAGTGTAATGTTGTCTGATGTACAAAAGGACTAGACCCTGAGGAGATGAGACTTACAGGTACAACAAGTCTCTAGTGTATGAAGTGGTACCTATGCTAAAGGCAGCGGGGGAGGCATACCTATGCCCTCCGAGACAAAGTACAAAGAATAAGGCACCTGGAAAACCATGGAACGCAATAATGAAGCATGTGCTGGCCTAAACATGAGCCAGATAAATAACATGATGTGATGCCTGGAATAATTGTCAGGGCTTATAATATGGTAGTACATGAGATACAAGTACACTTAAATGCCCCCTACACATGGGGAAGGGCTCACAAACTCTGACGGATACGTGCAAATCGAAGAGGCGCCGCAAGCGGTTGAGGTTGATATCATCAAATGGGAGGAGCTGCATCAAGGGCGGAAATGAAGTCATCCAGGCATGTGGGGGGCTACCTGTAGGGCCACCCCCTCATGAGGGATGAGACATCTCACACATGCCCAAGAATCACCAATAACTGTTGCTGCATCACTGGACCATCAAGTGTATAGATCACGATCATGATGGGAAGAGCTCGAACCAATGGTACACTGCCCCCTAGACCTGTCTTCTGGAATAAATGAGCTGATGTCGACAGAAGTAGGTCTGCCATAGGTGAGGCAATAAGGGAACCCCAAATAAGGCATGAGGGAAAATAGTAGAGCGACGGTCAAGTAGATACTGATGATGATGATGGAATGAGAGGAACGGAGGAGCAGTTGGACGACTTCCTTTGTTAGAGCATAAGGTGTATGAATGGCTTGGCAGCGACTGACACAATATCATGATGGATGATGGACAAGGGTACGAATGGCCAAAATGTGTGACACGAGAGAGGGACCAAGCAGGAAAGGATGGAGAACTATGGCAGGGTACAAAAGGACTCGGGATAGACTCCATGAGTGTGATGGTGACTCGACTCAGATGCTTTAAGCAAGGGCGACTCGATGGTGCTACCTCATAGTATGGGTCCAATGGGGGACCATAAAAGCATGAGTACAATAGGGTGACTCATGATGAAAATCAACACGAACGAAGATGAGTAAGGAGGCAAAGTGGTGCCCCAAGTACAAGTGTCGTAAGTGAAGAAAGTCGATTTTGAGAAGAGGTAAATAGACCCTTCGTGGACAAAATGGGTCCTGGTGAAGTATCAAAACATAAAAAACTGAAAAATACCCATTTGAGTGCTCGGTGAGAGCTTTCCAACGGTGTGGACGGTGTGTCAAACGGGGCTACGGTTTGGTTGCAGTGGGCGAAAGAAAAAACAAGGGTTTTCTTCTAATAGGGCATTTTCCCTCCAAAATCATTCATTTGCTTGTGTAGCTGTGGTGAATGTGGAGAGGAGAGAAGGCCCTAAAGCTTGTGGTGATCGTAGCGGACAAACCAACCGTTGGAATTGTGATCCGTCAGTTACAGGTAAAAGGCCTAATCCTAAGCTTTGTTTTTGATGGATTCAAATTGCAGATTAGGGCTTTAATTCTTGGTAACTACCCCTACTTCATCATTACGGTCAGGGCGCATTTTTTGGGGTAAAATCTGCGACCTGGGACGCAGGTTTTGGCCTGAAAAGTGCGACCTGGCCCAGGTTTTGCCCAAAAATTGTGACCTGTTAGATGTGGGGGGTTCAGTGTTGTTATGGGCTGAGATGTTGTTTTAATGTAGTTTGTTGATCTAGAGGCTGAAAAAAATGATGTTTTTGTGCAGATATGGCAGATATACGGATCAAGTGGAGAGAGAGAGACTTAGGTACATTACAGACGGAGATCCATGCGGATCAGGGTGTCCGTCGTGCACTAGCAAGGTATGGGGTGCTAAAATTGTTGGAGAACCCTTTAATGAGGGCTGGAGAGCCCTTGTTGGCCCATATTATCAATTATTGGGATCCATATCACGAGGCATTTGTAGTGCAGGGGCACAGGATCGAGCTGACGGTCCAGGATTTGTATTTCTTGACTGGTCTCCCACCATTAGGGATGGTGGGAAATACGCAGCCAGTGTTACCATGTGGGCGTAACGTTATGGATTTTTTTGAGTGACATTGTCGACCAGGTGTCTGAGTTAAAGGGACTCGAATATCCATTGATGATCTAGAGAGGTTGGAGACCTGGGCAGTGGCCACAACAGTGTTGCGGGTCTTGGGTAGCCAGGCGTTCCATCACATCACTGGAAGGCAGATGATGATCATGGAGAGTGTGCTGAGTGGGACCTATTATGGGTGGGCCCAGATGATGTTGGTTTCGGTGAAACGACAGTTGTCGCTATGCAAGCGGCAATTGAATCATGATTGCACCTGTGGGACGATGTTGTGCTCTTTCTTCTTTGAGAAGATCCCGACCTTACGACCTCGTGTACAGTTTCTTGATGGAGGTTCGAGAGAGCCCCGGATGCGTCGGTGGGGACGACTACTGTGTAGAGGAGGGGGAGGGGCGGTCAGACGGGTGTTCCGACCAGAGTTCTTCGCGCATTGGGATCAGATGCCATTATATATAGATGACTATCCCTATAGTGGGATGAGTTATTGGGGAGATCCAGACTTGTCGCTTCCACCTGGTCGAGTGTGGGGGCCCGATGGTAAGTGACAAGCAACTAATCTGTTATGTTTATTTTAGAGTTTTGTGGCTAGTATACATGATGCTAATCGTGATGTTTTATGAAATGCAGATATAGCTCCGGTAAAATCGACCGGATATATGGGACGACCTACAGCGACAGGAGCTACAGGTGCCAGTGGATCAAGGATGGCGCAAAGCGAGAATAGGGCTGCTCTGGTGGAGGACATTCGTCCTAGATGTGAGGGGCTGTTGACTGGTGTATCAGAGCATGGTTGGAAATATTTAGATGACCGGTACATAGAGTTATGTATTGGGCTACCCTCGGAGTGGCGAGGTATCATGCGACGCATGGTGATGGCTGGTCAGGCTGTGCGTGATCTACGAGCTGCGGGAGCAGAGCCATTGGCTCAGGATCCTCCAGAGAGTGATTAGATGTAGGGCAAGTGGTGCCCCCCAGTGTCTATGCAGGGGCAAGTGGTGCCCCCCATTTTTGTAGTTTTGTTATTGTGACATGCTATGGGCATGTGGTATGTTTCAGAGTAGATGGACTCTAAAAACACATGTTATATAATATATATGATGGATATGCATTTGATTGATGGTGTTAAATGTTATTGTGTTGTGTGTGATAAATTCCAGTCTAGAACATGATTTGCAATTTGATCTACGTAGTGATTTTGATCTCTAGGTATATGGTGAAATGTAATGAATCTAAATTCACGTATCAAAAGTTTCACTCGGCTAAGAGACCATGAACTGCATCATATTTGGCCTGATTATTGGTGGTCGTACCAATGCAGACCCCATTTGCAAGGACCAGGGTATGCAAGGGGGTAAATATGGCCCATACTGCTGAAGCAAGAGGGCGGGAATAGCGACTTGCTCCATCGGCATAGCCCAGATAAGGTCCGGACGAAAGGTTCGATGTAATAGTCTCATAAGACAAGAAATGGGAAGGATGAGACAAAGGAGGGCAGCGTGAGTAGAGGATAAACCTCCAATGACGGCTACGGGAGGGAGCAGTTCAGGTAGGAAGTCTAGGACTCATGGATCGATGAGAGGGAGAGGAATGAGAACGATGGGATGGAGGGCAGGCACTCAGGCTGCGAAGAACATC
Source organism: Pinus albicaulis (assembly GCA_034641835.2). NCBI lineage: Eukaryota > Viridiplantae > Streptophyta > Pinopsida > Pinales > Pinaceae > Pinus > Pinus albicaulis. Next base: position 562,737,794 of record CM076570.1, on the reverse strand, counting down.
GAAGATACGGATGGTATGATCGTGATTAGGAGAGGGAATGGAAGGGTTAAAGAGACCACACGACGCTGCAAAGGTACCAAAATCATCAGTATGGGAAGAGATGCGCAGATACAGGTCATCGCGGGGAATGACAGAAGAACAAGTAAAAATATGGTCAAATTATGAAGAACCCGTGTCTGGAGGCGAATCAAGTAGAATAGGTGGAGTGGGTTCAGAAGGAATGTGCTCCGGGGGGTGCACGGATGATGATAGGTATAGCAGAGAAGCAGCAGGGTCCAACATTTCAACATCAAGGGGAGGAATGTCAATGGGAGCAGGGGGATCCTCAAGTATACTGCACACATATTAAGAAAGGCTGGGAGAGGCGGATTGATTTTGTTCAACCTCGTACTCGCGGATGACCTCTAAAGAGGCTTGGTAATGCGTGAGGTGAGGACAATGGTGGGAATAATGGCCATGGACCCCACACAGAGCGCAAGGTTTGTTGGAGCGAAGAGTCTTGGGGTTTTTTACTATGGATGATGAATAAACAGAGGTTTCAGGGTCCGTAGATTCAGGGAACGCAACTTTAACCATGGGTTGGATACGGGGCAACTCGGGACAAGTATGGGTGGGATGACCGATACCATCACACAAGGCATAAGGCTTGGCGGGTGGGGGAGGGGTAGGGTTAGGGGCAGTGGCCTTGTCAGTGGATGCCCCCTTGCGAGTTTTTCGTTTCTTGCCTGTAGCTGTCACAGCATTAGGAGGGTTCTGCGAAGGGGCTAAGGGCATTGTGGTGGTGGAAGGAGTGAAGGGAATCGGTTGCACTGGTGTCATGGCTATGTATGGTTTGGGGTAGCCTGGTGGGGTCTCGGCTGGAGGAGTAAGATACCATACTGGAATTCCCAAGGTTAAATTAGGGAGGGAAAGGGTGGCCATGACAGGAATCGAATAGACGCTGGGGGGGGGGGGCCAAGGAAAGGTATTAAACTGGCGGGGTAATGACCAGGGGGGATGGTTCCCATATGGTGGAGACCTGTGGGAACCGACTCGGGAGGGTAGGGAGGTTCCTGAGTGTGAGGTTGATAAGAAGGTCCAGGCGGGAGAGGTTTAGTCGTCTGAGGTGAAGGGCTAGGAGCAGGGTGCGGCGGACGAGGGTGAGGTTGCTGACTAGCCGAAGTAGGTTGTAGAAGGGCAACCTAAGACGATTGCATCATGCAAACATTCGCCAAGCTGGGATCAGAGATAGGAGGAGGAGGAGGACCTGGGAAAGTTCCAAGCAATGAGGATTCTTTGTAGACGCCAGGGGAAACATTGGTCAAAGAATCAACCGTTTGCTTGTTGGTGACACTAGAGATGGTGGACTTAGGGGAGGTCTGAGATTTGGGTTCATGGTAGGTTAGTTGGTCAATGGTGACAATATTTCCATTATGAGGGAAGAACATCTTGCGGTGGACTGCAGATGGGACGGCAGACATGGCATAGGTGTAACTACGCCCCAAAAGGATGTTGTAGTCAAGAGGGGCATCGATAACTTCAACGTCGACACAAACCGTCTTGCCGGCAAGGGTGATAGGACAGTTATGGAATAGGCCAATGGGTTGGGAGGCATGGCCATCCCATGCACGAAGGGTGATGGTGGAAGGGGCCAGTTCAGAGGATCCGAGTTGTTTCCAAACCAAAGCGGACATTACGCAGGTAGATTCCCCCTCATCAATAATACACCGAGCAACATTGGCATTTCAGATTTTGACTGGGATTTGGAAAGCAACCGAAGGAGGGAGAGGGGGATGGTCTGACTGACAGGCATCGAAAAAAATCAATTGGTCATCAGAAGGATCTACAACGCCCACGGCAGATAGTAGAGCCCTCTTTTGAGAAGGACACGACTGGAGGAGTTCCAGTGTTGAAATGGCAGCAAGAGATTGGGCCAGATCATCTACTATGCTGTATGAATGGGTAGCCCGACCAGAGGCAGCATTTCGACGTAATGGTCCCTTAGGAGTCTTGGGATGGACCTCGGCTTTGGGTGGAGGGAGTTGCAAGGGACCATTGGGTGTCGATAGAGGCTCTGTAGGACCTGACGATGGAGACTCAGAGACAGACGGAATAGGAGGTGTAGAAAACTGACGAGACCGAGTTTGAAGGTTTAGGTCGACAGTGAGAGGTGGTTCAGAGGCCATCATGAGAATCTTGTAATCAGAGGAACCAGAAGGGGAAGGTTGAGTGGTTACCGGGGCGTGAGGTGGTTGAGTGGCCATGAATCCTTGTTGCAGGAAAGCATTGATAAACACAGTAGGTTGAGAAGTAATGGGGGTGGGAGGGGTAGTAGGGGAGGAGTGTTGTCCCTGTACGGTGGCCTGAGAATCCCACAGCTGCCGCATTTGTGGTAATAAGGAACAATCATGAGTGTAGTGACCATAAACACCGCAACACGAACAGGGCTTATTGGTGCGAAGTGGCCTATCCAGCTTGGGCTGAGAGCCCTGTGGCTGGTTGGAAATGGTAGAGTCGATATTGGAAGGATTGGGTCCACGATTACCAGAAGCGGATTGGTTGCCTTTTATCCTTCTTTGAGAAGGGAGAAAATTAGGTGCCCCTTGTTGTGCAAATACTTGCCCTGGAGGGGGTAGTAGGTGCGGTTGTGGAGAAGGCAAGGGGGTGAAAGGTCCAAATGCTGGAGGAGCTGGGACACCAGGTTGAGAGTAAGGATAAGGATGAGGATGGGTAGCATTGAGGTAAGCAGGGGTATGGGCAAAAGGAGGAGGTATTCCAGATCCTGGATACATGCTACCCGGAGGGGTAAAGGTGCTGAAGGTGCTGGCCCCTCCTGGAGGGAGACCATAGCCCGTAGGAGGTTGGGTAGAGGTATGGGAAAGAGCTCCAACGATACCGTCGGTGGAGTGAGATGCCCCTAGGGTGTTAGTGCTACCGGGCTTGGGGAGGTCAGGAAGGACGGTATAAACATAACCAGATTGAGCATAAATAAGGTCATATTTCAAGGCTATTTGGAGGGCGGCTTCTTCGGTTTGAGGGAAATGGGAGGCGACATCTTTGCCAATGGGAGGTAAGAGAGAGCGAAGGAACCAGTCCATATAAACCCGATCTTCAAAGGGAGGAGCTCGACATAAGCTTCTTCTGTGCTGCCATTCCTGTACATGAGCAGAAAGGCGGGTTGAGGAGGATTGACAGAAGGAGGTTAAAAGCTCAGTACCAGTGTCGTATCGGAGAGGGAGCTGGAAATAAGATAAAAAGGCTTGGGCAATGGTCACAAAAGTGGTATGGGAGGAGGTGGCCTGTTTAACATACCATTTAGAAGCTTCATCGGTAAGCGTGCATTGGAACAATCTAAGATGAATAGAGTCGTCAGTAATGGAATTGGAGGAACACCACATATGGAAGGATCGGATATGGTTGGAGGGATCCTCCCTAGCAAGGCCTTCGAACTTGGGAATGTCGGACGGGAGCTTGGTTGGCATAGCAGGCCAACTAACATCGTGGCAGATAGGATCATTAATCAGCTGATTGAAGTCAGGAAGACTAAGGCTGACCATATAAGGGAGTAATGGGGCAGTTGAGGTAGGTCCCGAGGTGGTTCCACTAGAAACAGACCCAACAGTAGTACTGGGGTTACTGCTGGTGGTAGGCCCTGAAGTAGACATGGTGAAAGTGACAGGGGGAGAACCATGAGTAGGAGAAGAACCCGAACAATCAGAGGAAGAGTCAGAGTGCGGACTCGAGGGAAATACTTACTCGATGACGATGGGAAGGAGGAAGTCGACCAAGCGGAAACTGAGGATGAAGGCCAAGAAGTCTCCAGGAGAGGCACCTTGGGGGCGCAATGATGACAAGAAGAAGAGAAACCAACAAGGGAAGGGTGGGGCAAAATCAAGTGAGGTCAAGGGTAGAGAGGTGCAGTGACAATTGATTTTAAAGTCTTTGCCAGGCGGTGTTAACCAAGCACTTCTTCGCTTAGGGTCAGTGTGTGGCATGTGTTAATTTTAATTGTTTAAACCCAGACGTTTTGAGAGTAAAAGAAAAAGTGTGTTGCGTAATGGAAAAGAAATCTGCAGTAAATAAGACTGAAAGAACAGAAAATTAACAACTAACGATGCAACAATCTAACCCAAAAAGGTGGGTCTCTCAAAACTAGTCTACAAGAGGGAAAAAACTAGGCAAAGCATGCTAAAAAGATGCCAATAGATCTAAGGTCTAGAGGGACTGGGATCTAAAGGGAAATCTGCTGAAAAGTGGTGCAGAGAACAGCAAAGAGGCAGAGGCAAGGTTGCTGCAAAAAAGGAGGAGATCAGCTAAAGATAGAAGAGGCAAGGCAGTGACCTTAGAAATTAACCCAAACAAAATGATATGAGGTGGTTTTGAGAGGGAGAAGAGTTGATCTAAAGGGATCTGAAAAGGAGGTATCAGATCAGAGAAAAAGAGGGCTGAAAGTCTGGAAATTCAGACTTCTGAAACAGTAAAGACTCGTCCACAAAAAGTGGAGGGTACTAGAGCCCTAAGGGGCAAGATTCCCTCTTATTTGAGTGAAGCAGATCAGAAATAGGTCCAAACGGGCAGAGACAGAGGCTGGAAAACCCTGACAGAAGCTTCAAACAAACCCGGAAAAAGTGCTGAAAAATTTGCAGAAAAAGTGCAGGTCGCAGGTTCTGACCTATTTTCAGTTCAGGTCGCAGGTTTGGGGCAGAAAAGTGTAACCTAAGGCTCAGGTCGCACTTTTTGGGCCGATAAGTGCGACCTACAGATCCGGCTCTCTCAGTGGCAGATTTCAGAAAAATTTGTTGTCTTAGCTGCGACTGATGTCTATCACCTGCGCAATAAGGCCAGAAACACACGGAAGTTAAAAATTTGACTGTTTAAGGGTTTTAGGGGTGAAAATCACCATAAAAATAGAAAAAAAAAAATAGAAGAGAAACCCTAGGGTCTAAAACAGCTGGATATGCAGGAATAGATAAAACGACAGCGGTCGCAAAAGAAAACCCGTGTGAAGTCGCCAATTGTTAGTATGAATCTTTCATCGTAAAAGATCACTTTAGCTACGCATAACAAATAGCCCTAACATTGATTATGGCTGAAAAATATCTTTAAGATTGCTGCACAAATTCAGATCTAAGCACAAAAGATATTAAGCAGATAAAATACAACATAGCTCCATAGATCCAATGAAAAAGACAAGAAGAATGTATTTGAAAGAATTTTGTATTATATCAAAGAATGGGGCACCTGAGAGGAAAACAAGAAAGGTGTCTTCTGGTTCTCCTCAGTGGGATGGGTTCTTGGAAGTCCTCAGTGTTTCAGATCTAACATTTCTCTCTCGTATGGATGTAGAAAAGCAAACATAGAACTCAATGGGAGTTCACAAAGCAAAATGGAAAATGGTGACCAATAGTAGATCCAGGGTGATCTAATGCAATGAAGGTGACTAATGAATGGGGAAAACCCCCCTATTTATAAAAAAATATTGGGGCAGTCTAGAACTCGGTGCATGAATAAAATATTATTAATCGAATTCTAGAAGCACCTTTTAGGAATATTTTATTATATTTATTGGAGGGAAAAGGATTCTTGACTTGGGTCAATTCATTTATTTATAAATAATAAATAAATAAATGATTTATTTATCATTTTAGCGAAATGATGGGAATATAATTAAATAAATAATGATTTATTTAATTATTTATGGATGATTTAGTCAAATTCAACTAAGAATATTATTTAAATAACTTGTTCTTAGGAAATAATTAAATAAATAAGGATTTATTTAATTAATTTCTTTGTTTTGGGTTAAATTTGACCAAATAAGTTATTTTATATGGTGAAAGCAATTTTACTTAGAGTAAAATTGGTCTTACATGGTGTACTTGGGTTCATCTAATAATAATAGGTTAGATGACCAAAAAAATGGTGTAACACATATACATATGAATGAATCATTGGAAAACAAGCGAAATAGTTCAATTAGAAGCAACAATTGTTAAAACACATACAACACACCTTCAACAAGATAAGTACCAAATACACCAAAATAGTTCCATTTCCTTAGTACATGTGAAAACAAGATACATCACAAACATTCAAAGAATAGCCTTGCAACATTTACGACATACGCATGAAAGTGTGTTGGCTCAGTGAGCTTCTGAATTAAGTAAAAGTTCCAAGATGCATCAAGACAGTGAAAACCACTAGCTCCAATAGTGAAGAGTTAGAGCAACCACTTGCTCCTCCAAAAGAACTATATTCCTCTCTAATGCATGGTAGAAGGATCCAAGGTGAAAATTCCATTTGAATGAGCTATGAGGGTGTATATATAAAAAATGGGGTGACCATTCACATCCATCGTGACTCTTGGACTACCCCCATGATTGTTTGACTTATCTATGACTCTTTGACTCCTTCATTACTTTTCGCATTCTATGGATGACCCTTGGACTTCCACTTTACATTACATTTCTCAATATTTAATATACATCATCCATAAAATTATGTGGCACATAATGACTCATGACCTGACATGACATGACACTAATGACATGGCAATGTCAACCCACTCTTTGTTTTTTCTTTCTTTGTGTCTTCATGAGAGATAGAACATTCTCCTCTTCTTCCTCCTCCATATGGCTTGAAGATGGAGAGTCTTCAATGTGATCTTGATTTCCATTTGTTATCACGATTTGGTGTCCCTTTGTCTTTCTTGATTGATTAGCTTGTCTTTGGAGGTACAAATGTTTCTTCTATCAGGGTCTCCTTCTTCATCTCCTGCATCATCATCCTATCATAACATGATAGAATACCTGCAACTAAAATCCACTCATGACAAGATGACACCAGCCTGATTAACCAGTAGTCTAACATGCTTCATTAAAACCATTGACTGAGCTGGAACTAGGTGATAGGTTGGGATATAGGCTAAGGAATTATTTAGTTGAGAATCTCAAGAGGTCAGGGGTCATGACTAAGCCTTGAGACTATGCAATGAACAATTTGAGTATGCTAAAGCTAGTCATATGCACAGCTGAGGGGCTAAATGGGTCAGGATGAGGGCTTAAGGCTTGAGGTTTCGCAATGCACAAGTTTGGAGGAAAAAAGGCCAAGGGATTGCATAGTTGCATAGCTCAAGAGGTCAATATTGAGGCTTGATTCTTGAGACTATGAAATGCATAGTTTAGATAGGCCAGGGCAAGATAACTGCACAATTGAGGAGCTCAAGGGGTCGGGATTAAGGCTTCATCCTTGAGGTTTTCCAATGTGTAGTTCTTGAGGGACATAATTTTGGGACTTGTGTAGTTGCATAGTTCAAGGGCTCTAGGTTGAGGCTTGATGCTTGAGACTACACAGTGCCAGAGGAGGTTGGTTGAAGGCATGGATTGTGCAGTTCTTTATCCCAAGGGTCAGGACTGAGCAATGTGACTATGTAGTGCATAGTTTTGGGAGACAGGGATTGTGGATTGTGCAATGCCAAGAGGCAACGCTGAGGCTTGAGGACTAAGACGGCATAGTGTATAATTTAGGAAGGTTGCATCATGATAGTTTGCTCGGTTGGGAAGTTTTCCAGATTTGGATAAGCGTGGGATCAATGAGACCAAAGTGAATAGTGATAAGTCTTGAGTATGATCACACACTTGAATTACTTAACAATGCAACATAGGTCACAAAAACACATGAATAATATACTTTCCTCAATGCGACAACTTTGTAATGGCTTACCCCAAGTGCGACACTAAAGGTATACTTTGCGATGATCATGACAACACTTATGCAACAGTGCTTGAAACTTTGGGAATGAGTGTGATACATGTCTATATGGTAATAATGACTCATTAGCACCAATATTACCCCTCGAATAAAACCAAAACTACATTTTTGCGATGCGCGATGCTTGCCATGCAAAAATATGATATTTGCGATAGTAAGAGGAAAGTGCAAACGACACTTGAAAAATGAAAATGACATTGAAAGTGACACATGCCATATGAAGATAGCATGAAAAAAACAATTATTACAATGAAAACAAGAAAATGTGACAGTCGTAAATATGAAAGCGAAACTTGCGAGAGAGGTGGTGCAAAAAGTAACAGTTGGAAAACTCACTAAAAATAGAAGAATAATCGCAACCAAAAGTGAGAGACCGTCGATTAAAATACACACCGACTTTTGACTTAGGTTGAACATTTCACAGACACTATCTTGATGGAATTGTGCTATGCTTGTTTGAGCTTTCATATGAGATTGCACTCATGAAATTTTTTTAGATTGAGCATGCATGAGCAAGTGAATTTAACACTTACAAACTTAGAAAAGACTATAATACTTAGCAAAGTCTCGATCGCCCATAAAGTGAATATGGAACGAATGATCACAAGATCCACAGTACGCTCCAAAATTCAAGTGTAGACAAAATTTTGGAGGGTATTTGTTGCAACAACACTTGACAAAGCACTAGTAGAACTCCAACTTCTCTGCATTGGTCTAATATTTCAAGCAAGGTCTATTTTCTCAAGGAGTATTAATTCATCATCCAGATCACTCTGGTTTCCCCACTTACCCCGTGCATAAACATAGTTCCCTTTATCCTTGTTTGGTTGAACATAATCATAGATCCAACCATATCACAATATTTTGAATCAAGAGAAGGGAAATTTTATTCACGATATTTAGAGTTTCAGAGTATATTTTTTCATCTTCAGTGTTTCTCCACTGCCAGCAAGCCTAGACATTACCCTAATAGAGTCACTTTAGGAACACAAACATTTATCCACTGCTAGCGAGCCTGGAGAGTAGCACGAAAGAGTTGATTTCTTCACCTCCCTGCATAGGAATCCTTCTCTTATTTGACCCTTTATTTATTTATTTTATAATGGGTTGTGCATCAACACTTATTCATTTCATCAGGTGGAAGAGGGATCTTGACTTATTGAGAGAAAAAGAGGTTGTTCCTTCATAGAAGCATATATAGAACCTCTAATATATTTCTTCTCATTTAAATTTTCCCCTTGTTCTTCTCTACTTGATCGGACCAGTGTGGAAAACATAGAAACATAAAGAAACAAGTGTAGGCATGAGGATTCCTAAATAGACATGGATATCATGGTTTGACACAAATATTTCCTTGCAAAAGGATAATATTTTACATCAAAGCATTATCGACCAAAAGGTTTGAACCTATATGAAGAAGAAGCACTAAATGTTAGCCAAATGTTGCACTATCACAAGACCCTTTTCTATTTTCCACATTGTCTTTCGAGCTGAAGTGAACATCCTTCAGGTGAAGTATTATTAAAGAAAATAGAAAAATACAAGACACAACAAGGAAACAAAACCAGAAAGAAAAAACAAAAGGAGGCTAAACTGAAAACAAAATGCAAAAAAAAAAATTATAAAACACAAGAAAGACTACAGAAAATTGGTGCAGGATGAATGTGCAATTGAAATTAATATGTAGCTAGAATTACTCCTAACATAACCAGCTATAATTTCAGGGTCAAGTATAATGAAATTCCAATGTAGCCACCGTAGTTGATCCTGGCCTGCATACACAAAGATACAAGCAATTAAAATAGATATAAAATAATGTGCAATGGAAAATATAAAAGCCTAAATAATTTTCACAACATGTTGAAGGTATTTCCCATCAGCAAAAAGATATGTCATAACCAACACTTTTAACCAAATCCCATTATTACCTATTTAATGAAAACCATAATTAAAAAAACCTTGGAAGCTTCTTTCGAATGTATCTTCATTTGTACTTCCCATCTTAGAAAGAATTAGAAAAGATCAAAACTTGTTATTTGCAACGGAGCTTTCCAGGTAAGATTTCTCCAACCATTCAGTGATTGGATTATGAAATTCAAGACAATCCTTTTGATCATTTTGAAATATTTTTGTCGGGACTCCAACTTTTCATGATTTTGTTGATGAAACCATCCATTTTTGCATCATTCCATTCACCCATTTTCAGCATTTTAAACCATATTTCTGCATAATCGCACCAAATTCCTGCATACATGTTTATATGGTATATTTTTATTATTTCCATTATTTTTAATGAATTAATAAGAACTTCTCTTGGTTTTACTAATGATATTTTTGCCAGTTCATGATGCTGCAACTCAAGTCTATTTTCATAGCTATCTCCATGGTTAAGGTAGTAGAACCACTCTAGAAGGAAATATGACACTTGGACTTTGTTTCTAGAAGCTCCAATATGGGTTTTTGTTGGTCAAAATCCACCCATCTTGCACATGTGGACCCTTAGCAAGATATCAAAGGAAAAATGTAGAAGTTTTGACCATTCAACTTCAAACATGTTTTTTAAGCAAATGAAAATGAATTTTGGAAAATGAAAACATAGGGTTTTCAGCACGGGCCCAATTAGGTTCTTTATGAGCATTTTTCTCAAATTCGTTACCACTTGATATATTTTCGAGGTGCTTTGGAGCCCTATTTTACAGATTGCGTTAGAAATTTTTTTGTTGATTTCACAGTCAACCCCCAGTCACCAAAATGGTTGGAACATGTTGTTCTTTAGAAAATATATGGCAAGGAGATAAGTGTGTAATATTCTCAAATGAGAAAAGCATGAATATAGAACAACATGCTTGAATAGCAGTGTAAAACATCACATCAAAGTATGAGACCAATATGGAGCCTTTCCATTACTCATAACAACAGCAAAATAGTACATAATAATGGGGCATAAACCATACAACAAGATAAAACAAGCCTCCAATAAAGAAAACCCTTAAGAATGAGGTGTTGCTACTATATCAAAATGTCAGAGACCTGCTACAGCATAGTCATAGAAGCACTACTACTTAAAATGAATACACAAAAGATAAATGGCTGATATATGCCTCGAAAGATACAACAAATGAAGATCTGGGCTCTATACAACCTCCAACAAGAAACCCAAGAGGGTCTTCAGAAATACACCAAGATAAAAGATATGAACCAAATCCCTAGGACTGAAGATCCACTGCAACAATACAGCTAGAAAGTTGTGGCTGATACTATATGTCAAAGAATATAGCCTCCTCCAATAGATCCTCTAGGTTAAAGGATGATCCCTTCACTAGAAAACCTCCTCTCCAAATGGTGTATTGAAACCATCCCTACAACTCCTCCCTAGAATAACGCAGTCCAAGACAGAAACTACGTTGTAGGGGGGAATTATAGTGTGGCCTAATTCAAAATTTTGCAATAAGGCTCAAGGGCCTTCCTCACTAGCCTCCCAATGGAAGGAAAAATTCCTCCACTGAAAAACAAATCAGAAATCACATGAATGTATTCTCCACTGCTGCAACCTGCAACTCAGCACATCTCTCAATAGAAACTGTGATGTACCACAAGACTAAAGCTTTGGCCTGATGCTTGAATGTGGAATGTAGTGAAAATACTCTTACTTAGAGGTCACTCAAGAATAGAGGTGGGATTTCCGCTCGGGAACACCCTGTGCTAAACAGCACTGCAATCTTAGCTAAACAACTAAAGAGAGAAACAAGTCTAAACAGACAATAAATCCAAATATCAAAACATAAACATAATGATCCATGGCTGCCATCCTCTTCCTTATATAAGTGGTGAGCTTCCTCACCCTTGGCCCCACTCATTAAAGGCACTACTTCCATGCATGGAGTCTCCATCCAAAAATATGTTGTCCCATAATGAATGCCACTCCTCCATGACAGTGTTGTTGATTTGGTCAAAGTTAATCTAGTCTATGTGCTCCAACCCCTTTTCACACAAAAGGGTGCTTGATTAAGCTGCTAAGATTTCCTCCTTTCACATTAGTAGTGATTCTATTCCTATTTAGGAGATTTATGGGTCTCCATACCCTGTTATTCATTTTGTTTATGTTTTCACTGTGTTCCATTTTCTCTTATAAAGAACGGCATGTATAGAGTTAGGACCTACTGTATATCAGTAACCTTCTCTGACTGAAAATATTTATCTGAATGTTTTCTTCTAAATTGTGTTATTTAGGGATGATTTGTTTCAATTTAAGCATAGGAATGTTGGCTTCCCTCGTCTTATTGTCTTAGTTGAATGATTATTCTTAAATGTTATTTTCAGTATATGTTTAGTGAAGATGAACTGAGGAAGATATGGTGAGCCCTGGTCCTGATTTTATCCCCACAGCTGTCTGAATGTTTCCCTTGGAATGTGTTGAAAGTTGGCTAGTTTAAAAGTACTTACCAGATCTTAGGCCATTCTGTGTTATCTATGTGTTAGTCTTGAAAGTAACCAAGTAAAGCAGAGCTAGGAGAGGATTTGTGCTGAGCCCGGCCCACTGGTTTCTACTCCAACAATTGCCTTCAATTTTCCCTTTCTTTTAAAATGTTTTCTATTGAAAGTGTATCAAAGGATGGCTAGTTTAAAAGTACTTACCAGATCCTAGTTTGCTTCTATGTTCTTCTTGAGTCTATGTAAAAGGCTGGCTACTTTAGAAGTACTTACCAGATCTTGGGCTACTCTTTGTTCTGCATCTGTTTATTTCTCCTTCTTATTGTATCATTTCATTCCATAAATCAAACTTCAAAGAGATCCTTAGACATACATGACTTGCCCCATGGACCAATCTTGCCTCTTGCTGTTCCAATTAAACCCTATTATGACTCCATAGCCCAATGGACTAAAACCTGCAATTATCTATGTTTTTGGCCGAAGCTTACTCTCATTACTTGCAACTTCTCACCTTTGAAACTCTTTGTAGTTAGGACTTTCCACCTCAAACACTAATCATGCTCAACCATCCAAAAACAAAACAAACCCTTGGCCTTCATAACTAGCCTAATATTATTACCCCAAACTTCAAAGACAAATCCATCTTTGCACTTATTGGAGAGATCCCTCTCCGGATTTAGGAAGGCTAGATCCTAGAATCCCAAAGTGGTTGAAACGATGTTGTTTCTGTGATCGGACTTTGCCGATCTTGCTAATTACAGATTCCCAACATTTATGGCGACTCCGCTAGGGAAAACATCTTTATGAGTTAATAAAAGTTCAAAAAACACATTAAAACTCTAGATAACCCCTAGTTTTATGACAATTGTTCGGTTTTCCAGCTGAGCCACCAGTTCCTAACATTTATGGCAACTCCGCTGGGGATCAAACCCAGAATAAATTTCATTTTTATAAAACTTTAAGAGTAAAAAGCAACCTTTTCAAGCACTACCAAGAATTGGTAATCATGATGAAACTTGTTTGAATCTGTGACAAACTAGGTGAACCCTAGGATTCTCTTAAGACTTTATCTAACCTTGAAAGACCAGCTGGCTTAGCCATAAGAGTAGACTGTCTTTGTCTCATAACCGTAGCTAAGTTTTGAAAGAGAGTTAGGACATTCTTAGAAACCACACAACTATAAAATAACTCATAAAACACCAAAAATATTTCAGATCGGTATCCAATAAACATGGTGGTGGACCATAAAACCTTTTACCTCTGAAAAGAGCTAAAAACTTCCACTTGGCGACTCCACAATCCTTAGCAGACATTAAGAATCCACTGGGAAGAACCCTCAGCATTCTAACATTATTCAATCTCAGTAAGAGGACTGTAGGATTGAAATTTATGTAAACAGATTAGTTAACCTCTCAAAGATTTTCATACATGGTTGAACTTTTCTTTTTTATTTGGGTCTTGTTGATAACCCAGAGAGTATCCTTAGGAATTCTCCTAGGATTAAATTATCAACTGTTTTCATACCACCCTTGAGAGCTAATTCAGTCCTTGAAAATCTTTCAGCTCTTCAACAATCACAAGTTGACTTAGTAAATCCCTTTAGAACTAGGTCTCTTGATGATTTAGATCATTTAGATTCTGAGTCTTCACTTTCATCTCCTAAAACAAGTGAATGTCCTGGCAGCAGAGTAACAACACCTCCTGATTTACATTTCCTTCATAACCTAGGTGTCTCTCATCCAAGACCAGCTCAGTAATCTATTCTTGTTCCATCTACTTCTGCTCATCCTACATCCACTGTTCGAACCACTCCATTTCATCCCACTTTCCCTTTTTTTAATCCTCCTCTTGTAAATCCACCCCCACCACATATCACGGAAACATGGTATGCTCCCTTATTCCTTCCTGCACCATTAGTCAATATTCCACAGGACTATCAGTCCAAAACTCCATTATATGATGCTAGCAATGCTACAACTGCATCACAACGTGTGGATAAAATGAATGACTACTTTGACAGAAATGAAATTGATGATGATTCTGTCAAGATTAGATTGTTTGCTCAGAGCTTAGAGGGAGAAGTAAGGAAATGGTTCAAAGTTTTAACCCCCCATAGTATCCATGATCTCCAAGCCTTCCATCAAAATTTCTTAAACAAATGGGAAGTAAAGAAGAATCCACTCCAAGTCCTTTCCGATTACAAAAACCTCCATAGAAACACTGGGGAAAGTGTGCAAGATTATTGCACTAGATTCAACAGTGTATAATGCACTTTCCCCAGAACTAAAACCTCCACAAGGCTCAGCGTTAAACAAGTTTCCTGAAGGGTTTGACCCTGAGATGGCCTATCAACTGAGAGAAGGAGATTTTGCAACTCTTGAAGATATGAAAAGAGGCGCTCTTTCTGTGGAGGTCAACTTAATGGAAAAGAGAGCAAGAATGAGAAATGAAAAGAGAGTGTCCTTTAGAGAGGAATCTACACCCTCTACTTCCAACTCAAAAATGGAGAAAATGATGGAGGAGATGATGAAAGAGATGAGAATAATTAAGAGAGCACAATCAAGCCAAAACCAAAATGCTCCTCAAACTAGAATCAGAACCAAAATCAGAATTTTAGAAGGAACCAACCTCCAAACAGACCTAGGGAAGATGATCAATAGATCACCCCTCCCTTTCATCAAAACTATGTAAGTGAGGTTGAGGAAACAGATGAGATAACAGAGGAAGATGATGTCAACATGTTTGGGGTAGAAGATGATGACTTTGAGGTTCATTATGATATAAAACAAGGTCTATACACACCTTATGATGACAGGAGAGATGATGACGAAAATTATTATCAAGACATGGAAAATGTCATCATAGAACCTCAAAAAGAATATGACCTTACAAGAAAAACCAGTCAACAAACCCCCAACAAAAAAACCTCTGACAAATCTTTGCAAAACAGTGCTGCAACCAAGCCTAAAGTTATCAAACAAAAGGATAAAACAGTGGCTGTAAATTCTGATAATGGGAAAGAGAAAGGCACTCAAAAAAATGAAAAACACAGTGCAGACATTAGTAGTACTAACACTTCAGCTAGTACTCCTGTGAAAAAAAAAATTTCAAGTGTAAATAAAATGAATCAGCAAGCTGATATTACTGATAGAATGTAGCTAATAAGGCTTAAACAAGTTTTTCAAAGAACCAAATACCTTTCAACCTTGAGAAGGAAATTTCAAAGATCAAAATCTTTGTCCCCTTAACTCAGCTAGCTGCCCATCATGTATATAGGACCCAAATTTTGAAGGCTTTAAACATTAAAGAGAATGAGGACACTGTCAATCTTAATGATGACCAACCAGAGCTGATTTTTGGCCCTAAGATTGAAGGTAGATATCAAGAGGGACCTGTTCCTCCCTTTTATGTAAGTTTAAACGTTCACGACAAAATTTTGCACAATGTTATGCATGATTCTGGGGCTTCTCATAATTTAATGCCAAAAGTTGTAATGGACAGCCTGGGTCTAGAAATCACCAGACCTTACAAAGACCTTTACTCCTTTGATTCCAGCAGAGTAAAATGTTTAGGATTAATCAAAGACCTCTGTGTTAACTTAGCCCAAATTCCGGCCAAATGTTTAGTCATGGATATTGTTGTGGCTGATGTTCCCCCCAAGTATGGAATGTTGTTATCAATATCATGGGGGGCTAAGTTAAAGGGGACTATGCAAATGTACATGAATTATGCGACTATCCCTGTTTTCAATCATAATAGAAGACTTTACAGGGAGTCACATATGAAATACACAGTTACAAGTCAAGACAGACCCCAAAACTCTCCTATGTATTCTGTAAATACAGGCCTTGATTCTTTTATTATGTTTAATGATGAAACACTTACTGAAAAAGTTACTTTAATGGGGTTAATGGCCGATAGAGAGGAAGAGGCAGACACTACAGAATTGTCAAAATAGTTTGCTGAACCGTTAAGCATTAGAAAACTAAACGAAGATCTTAAACTACAAGTCACGCATCCTTTGCTTTTCAACATTGAGAGTCAAGAAATCAGTCCTAAACCTAATAATATATTTGAGGAAATGAAAAAAATTCAACTGAGTGCTGATACTCAAGAACAATCAGAACGCACAGTAGTTGAAGAGGACATTCACCAAACAGATGAAATTAAAACTAGTCCTCTGTGGAGTATGTATTTTGATGGATCCTGCACTAGAACTAACGCTGGTGCAGGTGTATGGATTACTAACACTGAAAATAACCACATAGAAAGCATTTCCTGTAAATTAAACTTTCAGTGTTCCAATAACATAGCGGAATATGAATCCCTTCTCTTAGGCTTACATTTATTGAGAAAGTTAGGAGCCAGAAGAGTTAATGTGTATGGAGATTCAGAGTTATTCATTAGGCAAGTCAATGGGGAATATAATGCAAATCATCACAGACTTAGAGCCTACCGAAACGATGTCATGGACCTTTTGAAAACCTTCGAGGAGTCCAAATTGATTTTTGTCCCAAGAAAAAGAAATATTGCATCCCACAACTTAGCCTTTGCAGCTAGGACATGCTTAACGCCATATGACACCAAAGACTGCACAACTCAGATCAAATTTAGACCAGCTGTGCCTGAGAATGAAAAGTATTGGCAGGTGTTTGACAACGACAAACAATTAGAAGACTTCATGCAATTCAGAAATGAATTTGAACTAAACAGTTCAGACTCAGATTATGATACAGACTGCAGTGAAGAAAATTTTCTTGGTGAAGAAGAGTTATCTCCCGAACTTGTCAACGTTAATCTTCTGAATAGCAAACTTTAAAAAAAAAAAAAGGAAATGACTGCAGAGTTAGAAACAGAGGAGTTAGAAACTCTGCTCTCTAAAGATGAAAGTTTTCCAAGCGGTCTAGCACCTTTGGAAGAGTTGTTTGATCTTAACGATGTGGCCAAAAATCCAAAACTGGAACCTGTAGAGACTGAGGTGGAGGAGTGCAATATAGGCAGTGAGGAAAAACTGAAATTGATTAAACTATCTAAGACTTTACCAGCTCACATTAAACTCAAATACATGGAGCTGTTTAGAGAATTCTATGATGTTTTTGCGTGGAGTTACGAAGATCTTAAATCCTATGACACTGAAATAATACAGCATAAAATTCCCCTCAAAGAAAACCAAAAACCATTCAAACAGAAATTGTGCAGAATAAACCTTGTTCAGTTACCTTTGGTTCAAAAGGAGATCATGAAAATGTACGATGCTAGCATTATTGTCCCTATTAGATACTCTGAGTGGGTGTCTAATCTGGTTTCTGTTATGAAGAAAACTGGAGAAATCAGGCTTTGTATAGACTTTAGAGACTTAAACAAAGCTTCATTGAAAGATAACTACCCTTTACTGAAGATGGATCATATTTTACAAAGGGTGGTAGGGTCTAGAAGAATTTCTTTGTTGGATGGCTATTCAGGATACAATCAGATCTTAGTTTACCCTGCTGATCAATTAAAGACAGCCTTCACTACACCATGGGGAACTTTCATGTATCTGAAAATGCCTTTTGGTCTAATGAATGCTGGAGAAACTTTTCAAAGAGCCATGGACATAGCATTCTCGGAAGAACTGGGCTTATTCATCATTATATACCTGGATGATTTCACTATGTTTTCAAAAATAGATGAAGAGCCTTAGAACATTTGAGGACAGTTTTCGAGAAATGCAGAAAGTTTGGAATATCTTTAAACCCTATGAAAACACTATTTGGTCTCCAAGAAGGTAAGCTTCTTGGGCACATTATTTCAGAAGAGGGTATTACGATAGATCCAAAGAGGATTGAGGCCATATTGCAAATCTCTCATCCTTGGAACATTAAGGAGTTGCAATCTTTCATTGGGAATATTAACTTTTGAGAAGGTTCATTCCCAACTTGGCCGAGCTCCTTAGGAATATCACAAACATGTTGAAAAAGGAGCAAGGGCTAAAATGGACCTTGGAAGCAAAGAGATCCTTTGAGTTGGTGAAACAAGCGTTAACCAAAACACCGGTTCTCATAAGTCCTGATTTTGCAAAAGATTTTTATATTTTTTCATTTGCATCAGAACATACCATAGTTGCTGTCCTTTTACAGAAAAATCTGCAAGGACGAGAGCAGCCTATTGCATTCTTTAGCAAGGCATTGAGGGATGCCCCTTTGAAGTATAACATTATGGAAAATCAAGATTTTGCTTTGGTTAAAGCTTTGAAAGACTTTAGAGTGTACATCCTTCACTCACACATCATTGCCTTTGTCCCAAATTCAGTTTTTAAAGACATTCTAACGCAGGACCCATATGGTAAGAGAGGTAAGTGGATTGTTGTTATCCTTGAATATGATTTAGAGATAAAACCCACTAAACTCATCAAAGGCCAAGGTCTGGCTAGATTAATGGCTGAATCCAATTTTGAAGTTATTGATATTAATATGATTGATGTTTTGGATGACTGAGGACGATTCTCGACTCTTATTGTTGAAGACCATTTTATGAATTCTCCTTGGTATGCTGATATTATTTATGTTTTGCTTAATTTGAATACACCTCCTGGTTTGACAAAGACAAAGGCAAGATTCCTAAAGTTAAAAGCTGTAAACTATTGCATTATTGATGGATGTCTTTACTGGAAAAATGCAAGTGGTGTATTGCTTAAATGTTTTCCTGAGTTTGATGCAGAAAAGGTTAAATACCAGTTTCATTAAGGAGAGTGTGGAGGCCATTTGTACTAGAAGACAACAGCCAACAAAATCTTGAGGGTTGGTTTCTATTGGCCTACTCTTTTCCATGATGTGCACAAGATGATCATAGCCTGTCACAAATTTCAACTCTTTGAAGGCAAAATGAAACTGCTACCCCTGCCTCTGCATCCAATCACTATTGAAGCCCCATTTCAACAGTGGGGACTTGACTTCATAGGATAGATCCATCCCCCATCTTCTGCCCAGCATAAATGGATTCTCACTGCCACAGACTATTTCACTAAGTGGATAGAAGCCATACCTTGTAGGCAGGCTAATGATTCAGTTATCATAAAATTTATGGAGACTAACATTCTCTCCAGATTTTGTTGTCCTACCAATATTATCACTGATAATGCAGCAGCATTCAGATCAAACAAGATGGTTGATTTCTGTCACAGATATCAGATAACATTGGGGAATTCTATGGCCTACTACCCTCAAGGTAATGGACTTGTAGAATCCTCAAACAAGAGTTTAGTGAACATAATAAAGAAACTGTTGGAGGAAAATAAAAATTCTTAGCACACAAAGCTAGTTCATGCACTGTGGGCTGACAGATTGACTTTGAAGAAATCTATTGGTATGTCACCTTTCCAGCTTGTGTATGGTACTGATGCAATTTTTTCAAATAGCCTTGGTGTACCAGTAATGAATTTGATTCAAGAGTTGCAAACTGAAGATAATGACATGATCAGAAGAATAAATCAAACCATTCATCTTCAGCAAACCAGAGAGGAAGTTTATAACAAAGCATTGTAGAAACAGATCAGCATTAAAAAAAAATTTGACAGAAGAAAAAAGGCCGGTAATTTCAAAATTGGGGACAAATTTTTAAAGTGGGACTCAAGGAGGGAAGAGAAGGGCAAGCATGGAAAATTTTAAAACTTATGGCTTGGTCCTTACTCTATTCATTCAGCTACTGGTAACAATGCATTTTTCTTGCAGGAGTTGAATGGATCAGAACTGTTTGGGGGTCCTGTCAATGGCAGGATGCTTAAGCATTACTTCTCTTGATCCATGTTATGTTCCAAAAGCCTTTTTATCTTTTTCCAATATAAACATTTCATCCACCATTGCATTCAAGTTATAAAAATCAAAAATACAAAAACAATGAAAAGAAATAAAAGAGGGCAGATTGTGAAAACAAGAAAGGTATAGCCCCATACCAAAAAAGAGAAACAAATTCTGAAAGTGTGCAAGCTCAAATGCCACTCCTGAAGAACACACTTCTAGTTAGTCAAAATGTCTAATATTGACTAATTAGCTTTAAATTTTCTGCTGATAGGATAGTGAATTTGATTTTCCAAACTGTTTAATCTTGGCTTATCAGTAGATAGTTTAGGATAGAAATTAAAGGTTCAAACATGATTAAAATCTGAACCTAGGTTTCCAAATAGAAAATGACTCAAATTTGTTTTATTCTCTGAGTCAAAGAAGATGTAAACCTGGTTCTAGTCAGCTCAAAATACGAACCAGATGATAAAGACCACACAGCTCAAACAAATTCAAAATAGAGCTATAAAGAAAGAGAAGGCCATGGTGAGAAACTTTCAAATCTTAAGCCTTCCATTTTTTGATTTAATTTTCTGCCAAATAAATGTCTATGTGCAGCTTGTTTTTCTACCATAGACCAGTATCAAGTTAGACTGTTCAATCCTAACTTGAATGCTTTTTAAATTTCTGTTGTAGAATTTAGAGAATAAAGTCTGTTGGATAGTTTAATCCCAACAGACAGTAGATTAGGTAGAAAATCATATGGGCTCAACTGTTTAATCTGGGTCCATGGAGAAATAAGGAGTATAAATAGATTAGATTTCCTGCTTCCAAAAGAATAAAATGTTGCAAAAGAGTTTTCCAATCCAAGTGCACTCTAATGAAGAAAAAATGTTAGATCGGTAGGATTGGCTAGGTAGAAAGCTTGTTGATGAGAGATCCACTGTTTTTATGATTGCTAATATGTTTTCAGAGAACATCATCCACAGAAAGAAAGGCATCCCAATGAATCAGGCATAGGTCAGCCTCCCAGAGAATGCAATTCTGAAGTTCTTGATGCCTTCAAGAAGGCACCATCCCCAAGTGGAGCCACTGTTAGCCACCTATAAAAAATTTTATAGCAAAATGTGGCTAAGGATTTTTGAGCCTTCAAGGAACAAATTTTATTACTAAAAAGTGTTGGCTCTTGAAGACTCTTGGAGGCCTCCTGCCTCTGTCCATAATCTTCACTGTTGGTTTATTTTACACTCAGAAATCCTGCTGATTACCAAGGAAGAATACTGCTGCAAGCACCATTCCCCATTTCCCCTTCTTCCAAACTTACCCCTTGTTTAGCCTTTTTCCCCCTTTTCCCACTATCGTTGCCCATTATTAGCCTTGAAAACCATTAAAAACCATAAAAACCCACATTTTGGACATATATGGGTCCTAGCCCTTTTTCCTTTGACCCTCAATCATATAATTCTCCACGCGCCCAAAGGCCCCGCAGCCGGGCGCCTGATCATATTACATATATACCCAGCCCCTGATAATATTAAAATATTATGTTATTTTCAAACTTTGGGTTTTTAATTATTTTCTAATTTTCCGCCTGTTCAAAGCCCCGGTCTATCCCCACCGTCGAAATGATCTGCAGATCGACGGCGCGGAATCCATCACCACGGTGGTCCCCGCCATCCACTCGCCATCACCAAAACCGGCGGTATCCATCGCACTACCTTCGAGCGGAGGGCGGTTTTCTTCCATTTCACAGCGATTCCATACGCTGGCTGACATGTGGCCTAGGCACTGTTTTCCAAACCGTCATGCATCGCGCGTTAAACATCGAATGTGGACCCCACGCAATATTGGCATCCTTCGACCGATCTGAAGCCACCCATCCGACAACTTTCACTCACCAAAGATGCCCGATAGTTAACCGGCCCATGGTGCGGCTTAAAATAGATCTCTGTCATCGATCTAATCTGCAGATCGACGGCCCATATTTCATCTCCCAGATTCATCGCCCGGTCAGCGTTTTCTGCATTGACCTTCCGCCTCCTCTCCCAACCATCGATCTCTGTGCGATCGACGGCTCTGATTTAACAGATTCTACCACCCTCCCTTTGACTCCTCTAATCAAATCCCGACCATTGGATGATGCCATCCAACGGCCACGCTCTCTCCACATGCCTTCTGAAGCAGTAAACCTATATATGCATGGATTTTATAATTTTGTTCGTATTTTGCAGGGTTTCAAGTGATTTTTCTACCATGTCCGAAGAAAATTCAGAAGTAGAGGGTGACGATCCTCCCGCCTTCAATCCACCAGAGAAATCATTCGCAGGTTTCAAATTTCACGTTTTATCAATGATTCATAAGGCATTGATGCCACATAACCCTGTGCAGTCCTGCATACTGGAAAAAACCATAAATCGGGAAAATTCAGAGAGTATCAGTGACGAAGATAAAAATGAACCTGGACAGAGAATGGAAGACATATTCGCGGGGATCACGGCTAAGAATGTTTATCAAAAGCCTAATCCCCGATTTAAAACACAGTTTAAATAAGATCTTAAGTTTTTTATCAACAAGAACGCCTCCACTGCCACATCTGAGGCAAATTGATTTCTCAGCTACTGAAATGCCACCTGTACCTCAAAGTATTCAATCAAAGGCTGAATTTATTGATCAGGACCAGATATTTGCCTCACAACACAGCCAAAAGGTAAATTCTACAGGCAAATTAATGACAAACATCTGCAGAGTTACTTCGACAGCACACTGAGCCTCAAAGGTCAACAAAAGCTCCCACCGAGCTTAATCTTTATGTAAAAACATTTAATACAGAAGACACCTATTGTAAGTTTCTTCATTGAGCCCCCCAAAGGCCCAGAAACCATTAATTTTGTATTAATTGTAATTGAGATCTTTTATCAGATCCCACCTCCTCATCCTTCTATATATACTACTGCAGAAGATGAGAGAGGGGTTGGTTGCAGAACTTTGATATACACTTGAGCTTAAATTTCTGATTGTAAATAGTTTTCACTGGCTCTTGGAGCTCTTCTGGTGATAGATAGGTTAGGATGAGATGTGTAGATGGTTGCTAAACTAAAGCATTGGACTTAAAGCTGTAACTGGTTTGGAGCATCAATACAAGCTGATTTATGGGATCCTGGTCTATGTTGACGGTGATGTTTTTCTTATTGTAACTTGTCATTTTGTTTCTGTTTTCACTGTGTTCCATTTTCTCTTATAAAGAACAGCATGTATAGAGTTAGGACCTACTGTATATCAGTAACCTTCTCTGACTGAAAATCTTTATCTGAATGTTTTCTTCTAAATTGTGTTATTTAGGGATGATTTGTTTCAGTTTAAGCATAGGAATGTTGGCGTTCCCTCATCTTATTGTCTTAGCTAAATTATTATTCTTAAATGTTATTTTCAGTATATGTTTAGTGAAGATGAACTGAGGAAGATATGGTGAGCCCGGTCCCGGTTTTATCCCCACAGCTGTCTGAATGTTTCCCTTGGAATGTGTTAAAAGCTGGCTTGTTTAAAAGTACTTACCAGATCTTAGGCCATTATGTGTTATCTCTGTGTTAGTCTTGAAAGTAACCAAGTAAAGCGGAGCTAGGAGAGGATTTGTGGTGAGCCCGGCCCGCTAGTTTCTACTCCAACAGTTGCCTTCAAGTTTCCCTTTGTTTTAAAATGTTTTCTATTGAAAGTGTATCAAAGGCTGGCTAGTTTAAAAGTACTTACCAGATCCTAGTTTTCTTTTATGTTCTTCTTGATTCTATGTCAAAGGCTGGCTAGTTTAGAAGTACTTACCAGATCCTGGGTTGCTCTTTTTTCTGCATCTGTTTATTTCTCCTTCTTATTGTATCATTTCATTCCATAAATCAAACTTCAAAGAGATCCTTAGACATAGATGACTTTCCCCATGGACCACTCTTGCCTCTTGCTGTTCCAGTTAAACCCTATTATGACTCCATAGCCCAATGGACTAAAACCTGCAATTATCTATCTTTTTGGCCGAAGCTTACTCTCATTACTTGCAGCTTCTCACCTTTGAAACTCTTTGCAGTTAGGACTTTCCATCTCAAATAGTAATCATGCTCAACCATCCAAAAACAAACCAAACCCTTGGCCTTCATAACTAGCCTAATATTATTACCCCAAACTTCAAAGACAAATCCATCTTTGCACTTATTGGAGAGATCCCTCTCTGGATTTAGGAAGGCTAGATCCTAGAATCCAAAAGTGGTTGAAACGATGTTGTTTCTGTGATCAGACTTTGTCGATCTTTCTGATTACAGATTCCCAACATTTATGGCGACTCCGTTGGGGAAAACATCTTTCTGAGTTAATAAAAGTTCAAAAAACACATTAAAACTCTAGATAACCCCTGGTTTTATGACAATTGTTCGGTTTTCCAGCTGAGCCACCAGTTCCTAACATTTCTGGCGACTCCGCTGGGGATCGAACCCAAAATAAATTTCATTTTTATAAAACTTTAAGAGTAAAAAGCAACCTTTTCAAGCACTACCAAGAACTGGTAACAATGATGAAACTTGTTTGAATCTGTGACAAACTAGGTGAACCCTAGGATTCTCTTAAGACTTTATCTAACCTTGAAAGACCAGCTGGCTTAGCCATAAGAGTAGACTGTATTTGTCTCATAATCGTAGCTAAGTTTTGAAACAGAGTTAGGACATTCTTAGAAACCACACAACTATAAAATAACTCATAAAACACCAAAAATATTTCAGATCGGTATCCAACAAACATTGTGGTGAACCATAAAACCTTTTACCTTTGAAAAGAGCTAAAAACTTCCACTTGGCGACTCCACAATCCTTGGCAGACCTTAAGACTCCACTGGGAAGAACCCTCAGAAGTCTAACATTAGTCAATCTCAGTTAGAGGACTGTAGGATTGAAATTTTTGTAAACAGATTAGTTAACCTCTCAAAGATTGTCATACCTGGTTGAAATTTTCTTGTTTATTTGGGTCTAAAAAACGCAGCATAGTGTCTTCTAGAAAGATTCACACTAGAGCCTATCCTGATCCTGATCCACCTGTGTTAGTTGATAACGCAGAGAGTATCCCTAGGAAGTCTCCTAGGATTAAATTATCAATTGTTTTCAGACCACCCTTGAGAGCTAATTCAGTCCCTGAAAATCTTTCAGCTCTTCAACAATCACAAGTTGACTTAGTAAATCCCTTTAGAACTAGGTCTCTTGATGATTTAGATTAGTTAGATTCTGAGTCTTCACTTTCATCTCCTGAAACAAATGAACGTCCTAGCAGCAGAGTAACAACACCTCCTGATTTAAATTTCCTTCACAACCTAGTTGTCTCTCATCCAAGATCAGCTCAGTAATCTACTCCTGGTCCATCTACTTCTGCTCATCCTACATCCACTGTTCGAACCACTCCATTTCAACCCACTTTCCCTTTTGTTAATCCTCCTCTTTTAAATCCACCCCCACCACATATCATGGCAACATGGTATTCTCCCTTATTCCTTCCTGCAGCATTAGTTAATCTTCCACAGGACTATCAGTCCAAAATTCCATTATATGATGCTAGCAATGCTACAACTGCATCACAACATGTGGATAAAATGAATGACTACTTTGACAGAAATTAAATTGATGATGATTCTGTCAAGATTAGATTGTTTGCTCAGAGCTTAGGGGGAGTGTTGTCTCTCCTAGAGACAGCCTGGAGTTTTGATAGACCAGTGCCTAGGACATCTTAGCATAGCAAGGAGCGTATAATATAATGTATGAAGTTGTCAGCTTCAGCTCACGTGCTATCTCCTGTAAACAGGGAAATGAAATGGAATGGGACCAAACTCTCAGAAACTGACACAGGAAAAGAGATACTACAGAGGCAAGATGCAGAACTCTAATACGAAAGCAACAGACAATTCAGAGACAGTTTACTGCAAAGCGGGCCGATTCAGAAATACTTCACAGACATAAATTATCAGAAGGTGTATGTAGTGAAAGAAATATTGAGAAGATACTAGTTAACATTGAGCTGATACCCAGATATATAATACCACCATGCATGGGCTTACCAATCTAAGAATCCATACATGATAATAACATTTTAAAAGAACCCTCCCAAAGCAACTAATATAGCAGAAACACGGTTTAGATGAGTAATGGAGCAAAATATCATGCATGAGCCATATTTAAAGCGCTTGACTGATCCAAGCATGGGCATCAACTAGGATGAATCCATACCATAAATCAGTGAGCCACTCGCATTCCAAAACATGATACAAGAAATATGGATGAAATGAAATGTTCTATTAATATAACACAATAAAGAGAGTTACAGACAGTGAAATACCAAAGACCATAATCCTCTTTGATAGATAGAACTCCTCCTCACTGAGACCCTATGGGCTCTGAGCCTTCATACAAGAATTTTACAAAATGTATGAAAAAATCCTTTCACTGCATAATTTTCTGATAAAAATCTGGAACCCTTACAACGCGTTTCTTCATGGTTTTTATAGGAGAAACCAAAACCTAGTAAAAGAGGTAGGTGGTGAACATTTAATTTTCATAATTAAAGCGAAATGGAAAAAACATTTTCATCCATACTGCTGAATGACTATGCTGTGATGTTTGTACTCTGTGGCCTGCTAACTGAAATAAATGTTCTGGGTGAAAATCTCTTCAGGAACACGGTATAGAGATGACCATACCAACATTCTGTCCTTTCCTGAAGGTAAATTCTACTGAAATGAAACCTGGAGGGTGTTTTTTTTTGCGGATTTTACCCTCTATGTGATCCTGGATATCTTTGATCTGGTACCTTTGTTGTCTAAGCATTGAATTTGAGCTCAACATATTCAACTGTAGCTATTGAATCCTTCAATTTTCCACTGCTACTCTTTGCCACAACATTTATATTTTTATCTACGAAATCTGCCTCTTAAATGTCACTTGGAAATTTGCCGA
This sequence comes from Pinus albicaulis, assembly GCA_034641835.2. Taxonomy (NCBI): domain Eukaryota; kingdom Viridiplantae; phylum Streptophyta; class Pinopsida; order Pinales; family Pinaceae; genus Pinus; species Pinus albicaulis. The sequence goes on along the minus strand of CM076570.1, from coordinate 562,710,889 downwards.
AGTCTAACCCTGTTTCTTTAATGGATGTCGTGTCATAGAAACTACCCAGGGCTTTCTTCATAAATTTTTCCTCTGAACAATGGTCCTTTCTTGTGCCCTCAGCTTCTGTAATGGAGGCTTTGAAGAATGACAATTTTCCATCGCCGTGAACCTGCAAAACCCACAAACATGTTAGGAAACCCAAACACAGGGATTGGTGGATGTAGTGGTGTTAATGGGAATGATGGAACCATGTGGGGTGGTCGAAAATGCAACGTAACGATGATGGATGAGCTGATGAATGCTTGCACAGAAAAAATATCGCAAAAAACCTTCTAATATGACCTTTGAATGCATATATTACGAGGGGTGGACGAATGTACGACAGAAAACACATGGAATGATGACATGGAGAAACGGAATCGAATGGTGGAGTATGCAGATGATCTGGACCGTTCGATCCCCAGGAGAGATCGATGGTTAAAAACACATCGGAGGGCAATGAGACGGTGGGCCAGGGGCGCGATGGGCTTGGATTAAATCTCGTGCAGCTTCGGAGCGCGATGACCTTCGAATGAAGGCTCTCAGATTGGATGGCTGTGATGAATATCGTTGCGCGTCTTTGTCCGAACAATAACGCATGATGGAGAGCGGTTTCGGGGCCGTACGTGGAGACACGCGGCGAGGAATGAGTGGAATCGCTCCATTTTGAAGAATATCGCCTGCCGCTAAAAAGCGGTGCGATATAAACCACCAATTTCAGAAGGTGTTGTTGGGCATGGGGTCCACCAAGGCGGATGGGTGGCGAACCGTTGATTTATGATTTGATCGGACGGCTGTGAATGCACCCGATAGCCTTATGCGGTGAACGCCTTCGGGGCTAGCATTTGGTTTTGGCTTCCGGTCACATGGGAGAGAAGGTGGGTAGGGTTTGAACGAAAGGGGCTATGGCCTGATAACTTTTCGATTACAGGGATTTTTTCGGCCTTTTAGTGCATTTTGGTTTCGAAGGAGGGGAACGATAGATGGAAAATGGATTTCTCAGGCAAAACCAAGGGGATTCGTAAGGTTTTAAAGGGAATTGATTGCCAAAATTAACAGGGGCCGATATGATCAACATTGTCTCCATCTAGGGATGGCACGTTCATCCCTGGATGTGTCGAGAACTCACAGACCCTCTGATCATTATGTTAGCAGACTCTGCTCTCCAGCACCTCCACTTTTCACTTTATCATTCATCACAACACCAAAATTATTCGAACAAAGATAACACGAAAACTAAAATACAGTATAGTACATCAGGTTGTCCCTGCCTGGATTAGAACTGGAAATAGGGTTTAATAAATTGACCATTTACAGGGGCATCCAACAAGTCGCCCTATAAATTTTCCAGCCTAAAAGTATTATTTCCCCCCTGTTCCACAATTTTGAAAGGACCGAACCAGAGGGGGTCGAATTTGCCATGTTTTCCTTTTTCGGCTCTTCGTACATCCCATCTTAGCACTAGGTCGCCAATCAGCAATTTCCTGTCTTTTGCATGCTGATCAAAAATGTGTTTCATTTTATCTTGATATTCCATTAACCTCTGATTCACCTGGCCCCGTGTTTCTTCTAATTCCACCAATTAGTTGATTCTCCTGATTATATCATCAGGTTCCTCCTCTCTTTCTTGCATGAAGCGGGCCACTGGTAAAGCCAGTTGTACAGGAAAAACTGATGCTCATCCATATACCAATTCATAGGGAGATTTCCCAGTTGCCCTCTTGCTGGTAATTCTATTGGCCCATAGAGAAAATTTCAATTGGGAATCCCAATTCTTCTGATTTTCATTGATAGTCTTCTTCAAGGCCCTCACCAGAGTTTTATTTGAAGACTCTACCAAGCCATTTCCCTATGGATAGTAAGTTGTAGAGTGATTCAGTATGATATTGTATTGCTGGCAGAAATTCACAAATTTTGTAGACTTGAAGGCCTGTGCATTATCAGTCACTATCCTAGCAGGACAGCCAAACCTGGATATGATGTTTTCCTCCATGAACTTTATGATCACAGTATCTGTAGCATTCCTTGCAGGTATGGCTTCCACCCATTTAGTGAAATAATCTGTGGTCGTTAAAATCCACTTATGCTGACCACTCGATGGAGGATGTATCTCACCTATAAAATCAATACCCCATTGACGAAATGGTTCATCCACATGCACTGGAATCAGGGGAAAAGGTGTCGATTTTTGTCTCTCAGCAAATTTCTGACATTTATCACATGCTCTTACTCTAGCAAAAACATCTCCAAAAAGCTTTGGCCAATAGAAGCCGACTTTCAGAATTTTATGAGCTGTAGCTCTCCAGCTGTAATGACCTCCACAGATCCCTTCATGAAATTCTGCTATGATACTCTCGACTTCATTCTCGGTGAGGCACAAGAGTAGGATGCCTGAGGGATCTCTCCAATATAACCGGCCATTGGCGACTATGTACTTCTGTGATCTCAACCTCAGTGCTATGTATTTAGTTTTGTCACAGCTTGGAGGGCAACTTAGTGTGAGGAGATATTCTTCTATCTCTTTATACCACGTACTGGTGAGGTACTTCAGATGTGTTTCTGGAGTAGCTACCCCAATTCCATGTCACTCTTCTTTTTCCTTAGATTCCTCACCTGCTATAATGGACAAATTTATGCCCAAAGCTTGATAGTTTGATTCAGATAACATTTTGACAAGCCCCTGTCCTTTGATCAGCCTAGTAGAGTGAATGTCTAAGTCATACTCCTGTATTTTAGCGATCCACTTACCCCTTTTTCCTTCACTATCCCCCTGAATAAGGATGTTTTTTACAGCAGCTGCAGGCACAAATGCAATGATGTGGGACTGTAAGATATATACACGGAAAGCTTTGAGGGATTTCACTAGGGCGTATGCTTGCTTTTCCAATATGTTGTATTTTAATTCTGCATCATGGAGCACCTGACTGAAAAAGGCAATAGGCTGCTCATACCCTTCATCATTTTTCTGCAAAAAAACTCCAGCTATTGTATGAGGTGATGCAAAAGAAAAAATCATGAAAGTTTTATCATAAACTGGTCCAGCCAGCACAGGGGCTTCTGCAAAAGCATTCTTTATCCTGTTAAATGCCTCTCGTGATTCTTGTGACCACTTTACCTCATTATCCTTCTTCAGCATATCTGTTATATGCCTAACTATCTCAGCATAGTTAGGGATAAACCTTCTCAAGAAATTAATGCGCCCTAGGAATACTTGTACCTCTTTCTTATTTCTAGGAAAATCAATACCATTTATAACCTCTACCCTCTTAGGGTCTATTTTCACCCCATCCTTAGTCATGATATGGCCCAAAATATTTCCCTCTTCTAATGCAAATAAATACTTTTGAGGATTCATAGAGAGACCATACCTTCTACATTTTTCAAAAGTTCTCCGCAGATGTTCAATATGTTCAGCATCATTCTTGGAAAATACAGTGATATCATCGAGGTAGACCATCAGGAATTTATCTTTCTCCCCCAAAAAAAGCAATATCCATCGCCCTCTGAAAAGTGGCCCCTGCATTAATCAATCCAAAAGGCATCCTGGCATACATAAATGTACCCCATGGTGTGGTGAAAGTAGTCTTCTTTTGATCCTCTAGAAGTACAGCCACCTGGTTATAACCAGAGAATCCATCCATCATTGACATCCTGGAAGATCCAACCACCTTCTGCAGGATGTGATCCATCTTGGGTAGTGGATAATTATCCTTTAAGGAAGCTCTGTTTAAATTTCTAAAATCCACACACAGCGTTATTTCTCCATTCTTCTTTTGTACAGGGACAAGGTTTGCCACCCATTCAGAGTACCTCAATGGTACAATTATTTTGGCCTTCAGCAACTTCTTAATTTCTTTCTCAATAGAAGGCAGCAGCAAGGGATTGATTTTTCTGAGTTTCTACTTATGGGGCTTTGCATCTGCCTTCAATCGAATTTTGTGCTGCATAATATTGATATCAAAAGTTTTCAAGTCCTGATAGGACCATGCAAACACATCTCTGTAAGACTGAAATAATTTCTGATATAGCTTTTTATATTCTTCAGGGATTTTCTTGGACAGTTTGACAATTTTGGGGTCAGCCTCAGTACCCAAATTCAGGTCTTCCACCTGATTCTCTTCTACCACTTTTCTTGGCTGCAGTGGGACATCATTCTTATCAAATAATATTTCTAGAGGCACCAGCCCTCTAGGTATTATGTTTCCCTTTAACTGCAACACCTTGTTACCTGCCATTTTCTCCTCCCAATTTCTTTCTGAAGTATTTCCAGACTCAACCTCTTCTTCATCAGCATCAATCTCCATATTGGAGAATTCTCCCACTATTTCCAGGAATCTCTTCATCTGTTCTTCATCCTCAAACACCTGCCGGTGTTTGATGTTATCTGGGATCGAAGGCCGATAACGCACCTCAACTTCATATCTTAAAAGAGGGTTCTGAGGTGGTTGAAATGTACTAGCAGCCACAGGAAGGGAATCAGCCATCATATTCTGTTCTCGGGGCATGAACTGTATATTGAATGCCAAGAAAAAGTTTTCTACCATGTCCCAAACTTCATTCCTATAAGCCCTTAGCCTAGGATGTTTGGTCTGACACTGATTCTTGACTTGTCTAACCACCAGCTCTGAATCTCCTAGAACTTTTAAGTTTCGTATGTTCATATTCCTGGCTGTCTGCAATCCTAGCAGAAATGCTTCATATTCAGCCACATTATTGGTGGCTTCATATTCTAATTTGAAAGACAATGGGATCCATTTTCCTGTAGGAGAAATCAATAGCACTCCAGCTCTATTTCCTTCTTTTGAATTTGCTCCATCAAAATGTAGTGTCCATATTCCTGCTTCCATGTTCTCTGAGAGCTGCTCACTCTTGATCTGGCATAAGGATGGTTCATGAGCATAATCTTGATCTTCTTCCAGCATCAAGCATGAAAAATATCCTTCCTTACTGTAGACTAGTGAATTTACAGAATTGTCAGCCTTAGTCACCATCTTGAAAAATCTAGTCTCCCTGTATAACCTCCTCTCTTGGCCACTGAAAACTGGGATAGTGGCATATGTTAAATCCAACTTGATTGACCTGCCAATCTTCGTTCCCTAGGACCTTGACAGCAACATACCAAAGCGAGCTGGGATGTCAGCCACCACAATATCCATGACCACACTTTTTGTTGGGATTTGGGCCAAATTAACCACCAAATCCTTGATCATCCCCAAGCATTTAACTCTTTTGGAATCAAATGAATAGAGGTCTTTATATGAACGCGTGATTTGTAAACCTAATTGTTCCATGACTGAAAGAGGCATAAGATTGTGGGAAGCTCCAGAATATAGCATACAGTTATGTAATAGCGGGTCATGGATTACTAGAGACACATAGAAGGGAGGAGTAGAGGGATCTATCTCCTTGAAATGTGGGCCAAAAACTACCATGGGTCTCTCTTCTTGAAGGTTGAGACTATCTGGGATGATTGGTGCTTCTGGAGGGAGCATGAAAGAGGTGACTTGAGATTGATATGCTGGCTGTTTCAACAGTTCAGTCAAGGGGACTGGGATTTTGACCTTTTCAAGTTCTTTTTGCAGACTGAAAACAAGAGGGGATTTTTCTATCACAACCTCTTTGGGCTCTTTATTTTCGACTGGGGGTTTGACTACTTTTGACACTGGTTTGTCATTAGGGGGAGTAACCACTTTTGAAGAAGAAGGAATTTGATCATTAGACTGCAAAGGTTTGTTTAAAGGCTGCTTACCTTTGTCTGTAGCTTTCTGCATTTTTTATTCCTCCTAAGCAGGTGCTTCCTTCTAGGGTAGTTCTTCTTCTTGCTCTTGGGTACGAGTCCTCTTCCTAGAAGATCTGAGATCATATCTTCTATTGAAATGTGCTTGCATGAAGTCATCAAATTGTTTACAATAATGATCAAATTCTGCTTCTTCAGCGTCTCTGATCTTTTCTTCTTTTTGCAATGAGCACCCAGCTTCATCATTCCCTTGCAAAGGGAATTCCTCTCCATCACTATTTGAAAAGGCAATATTTGCATCCTCCAGTCCATAGGTAGCATCTTCAGTGGAGTCATCTACTAGACCTTCCAGGTACAATGGGTGTGGTACTTGATCCTGTTGCTCCTTTGCTTCCCTTGGAAATATTTGCAAGGGTGGTTTCCTATATTGAGGATTTTAACCTCTGTTTGGAGCATTCTGAAAATTCATGAAGGCTGAATTCTTGGCTTCCAGTTCAAGCTTGACCATTTTCTTAATCAATTTTCTCATTTCTTCCATTTTTTCGTTGGCTGAGTCTCTGTCTTGGTTAGAAGTAGATGCCTCCTCTTTGCCCCTTCTTCTGCTATCTTTTTCGGGCCTTCCTTTTGATTTGCCAGTGGAGGCAAATTTTGCTTCCAACTCTAGTGTGTCTGCCTGAGCATCATCCAGAGTAGTAGGCTTTCTTTCTATGAGAGAGAAGCCAAATTCTGAATCAAAGGCTACTACAAAAACAACTTTAGCAGCAGTTTGATGGGGTTTCATATCAGCAGGGAGACTCAGATATAATTTATTAAATCTCTTGATAAATTCTGACACTCCTTCATTGTGTCTTTTCTTAAGTGTATTGAACTCAATGAGACAATTTTTATGATCCTTTTTCTCTCCCCATTTCCTGAGAAAAGTGTCTTCCATGTTATCCCAAGTGGTAATAGAATGGCCATCCAATGTCTTAAACCATTTTCGAGCTTCACCATCTAAATATTGCACAAACAGTCTTAAGACCACGTCTAAATGTTCAACATTAAAATTCTCTGCAAAGGAGCAGAAAGTCTCAAGATGTTTTTGAGCATCGATTTCATTTTCTCCATTGAATCTGGGCAAGACCTTCAAATAATCCTGGGGCATATCATTCAGCACTTGGGGTAATGCCAGGGGAGCATATTTATTCATCAAGAAATCCGGTATTAGAAATAGTTAGGATTATGCTTACTTTAGTATATCTTGGATTGGGTTTGTTGAGGAAGTTGAGAGATTCTCTCAACTTCTCTCTCTAAGATTAGGATTAGTTCACCTATATATATTTGATGTATCTCTGATTATTGATATAGAAAATAATTATTTGTGTGTGAATGTTGTGCATTTCTACTCTCTCACAATTTCTAATATGGTATCGGAGCCTAGCTGAGCTTAATCCCTCACGGGAGTGCTCAGAAAGATGAGAAGAAAATTGTGAGAATTGATTCTATAGGAATAGGATTCGTGGGTAGATTACTGTGTGAATTTTTTTATGTATTGTGTACGTATCTGACATTGCAGGTAGCCAGCGCTGGGATGAAACCAATGTTGTGATGGAGTGTGTGCAGTGATGTCTGTGAGTGGAGAAACCAATGTTGTGATGCGAAGCATTACAGGCGGTGCGTGCAATTACTTGATAAAGCCTATCAGAACGGAGGAGGTTCGCACTTTATGGCAGCACGTGATTCGAAGACGTGGACGGAAATATCGTGATCTTGTGAAGCTCAAGGACTGCCACGGAGACTGGTCAGAGTCGACAGCTTGTAAGAATGGAAAGCAGGGCAATCCAATTATCAAAGACGTAAACGGCCTCAAGGAGACCCGCATGAATTGGACTCTGGAACTCCATCAACAATTTCTGAATGCGGTCAATCATTCAGGAGTCGATAGTAAGCCTTCCGAGGCCATCCCAACCTTTTTTTTCTAACAGAAATTAAAAGCAAATCCTAGACCGTTCGGATGAAGGTATGAAGAATAGGTAGTCTCTGGTATATTTTTCCTGGCCGTAACGGTCGTTTGACAACGAGTTTATGTTATTACAATATTCAACAATGAACAGCGAAGAAAATCAACGGCGAAGCGTTCAAGTCAATCGTGAATGACGGCCACAACATCAACCGATATTATCACATGTAGCGCAATCGTTTTTCAATTTCAAATTTGTTGGCATCATTATTGCTAGCAGGTTTATTACACGTTTACGGGCAATTCATTCATCAGGAACATGTATTTGGGTATTATCTGAGTTGACCCAACTGCGTTGTTGGTCAAATATATCTAATAAGAGGGTAGATATATTTCTTGCCTTGATGGAAGCTGCAAATTTATTTGCGGAAGACGGAGGTTGCAATTGCTAGAAATTTTCGGGAGAAAGGTGCTATACTGCTAGAGAAATTAAAGCTGCTTGTTAGATATATATTATGTGACATTTTTTGTGAGATGTGTATAGTGCAGAACCAACTATGAACAAATTAGCATTATTTAAATTAGGCATTCTTGACGTTCTACAGGGACGAGAGAACAATTGGCAAATTTTATTGTGTGAATTTGTTATATGTTGATCTTGTTGTGCTACGGGCCAAGGAGCATCAGTTACAGGTTACAGTAGGTCAAGTTGTTAGATTAGCTCTTGAACACATTCAGTATTCAGACCATTTTCCTAGCCACTGATGGATAGCCGAAAGTGAAATATTCGACAGATGGTGATTGGTCCATAGGATGGTTCATCACTTGTCAGCTCTTATCGCAGAAGCCCCGACAAGCGGAGTTGTCAATACTATTGATCTTGCAAAGTTCATTATTGCTGGTCAGAAACAAGTTTATTTTAAATGGGTTGAATGGTAGCTCAAAAATGGTGGAGAAAAGAGCGTTTTCTATGAGATCTCAGAGTGGGTACAAGTGTTAATGAAGACTAGATCAGACAAAGAGATGAAAGTTTACAGTGTTGTAATTGTGATTAATTATTATATGTTTTGTAAAGTAAGCATTAAGGGAGGGTATTAGAATTAGTTTGGATTATGCTTACTTTAGTATATCTTGGATTGGGTTTGTTGAGGAAGTTGAGAGATTCTCTCAACTTCTCTCTCTAAGATTAGGATTAGTTCACCTATATATATTTGATGTATCTCTGATTATTGATATAGAAAATAATTATTTGTGTGTGAATGTTGTGCGTTTCTACTCTCTCACAATTTCTAATAGCCGGAACATTGGCCATTGGAGGAGGTGGAGGTAGTGCGATAGTTTGATGAGTAAGCGGAGGAGGAGGAGGAAGTGGAGTATGAATAATAATAGGAATATACTCAACTGCAGCTTGAGGGGTTGAGGGGAACAAAGGTCTATTAACAGCAGATACTTCGGTTACTTCCTTGACCTCTTCAACCTCAGGAGTAGGATGAAGACTATTTTTATTTCTGATACCCTCTCGGGGTGGACTATTTGAATAAAAATAATCAGTATCTCCCACAGTGGAGTCGGGATTTGGCACTTGAGTTTCTTGAGAGGAAGAGGATGGAAAGTCTTCTGTGGACACTTCAGGAACTTCGGAACGAGCTGATTTCCTTTCTCTCCAATTTCTTCTATGTATAATATGGTCAGGTTCAGACACTGAAGGTGTCTTTGGATTAGACGAATCTAACCTCAGGTGTGGCTTACGAGGAGCCAGGACTGCAAATGGATATATCAAATAACAAATGTGGAGTCACCAAGGTGAGGGATCTACAACTCTCAACTCTCCATGCTCACCTACTTAGAGAGTGAATATGATTTTTCAAGGCCCAGGGATTCTAATTTTCTCAAATTCGTCCCTGGAAACGGTGCCAGAAAGATGTTTCCACTCCTAGAGACAGCCTAGATTTGTGATAGACCAGTGCCTAGGACATCTTAGCATAGCAAGGAGCGTATAATATAATGTATGAAGTTGTCAGCTTTAGCTCATGTGCTATCTCCTGTAAACAGGGAACTGAAATGGAATGGGACCAAACTCTCAGAAACTGACACAGGAAAAGAGATACTGCAGAGGCAAGATGCAGAACTCTAATACGAAAGCAACAGACAGTTCAGAGACAGTTTACTGCAAAGCAGGCCGATTCAGAAATACTTCACAGACATAAATTATCAGAAGGTGTATGTAGTGAAAGAAATATTGAGAAGATACTAGTTAACATTGAGCTGATACCCAGATATACAATACCACCATGCATGGGCTTACCAATCTAAGAATCCATACATGATAATATCATTTTAAAAGCACCCTCCCAAAGCAACTAATATAGCAGAAACACGGTTTAGATGAGTAATGGAACAGAATATCATGCATGAGCCATATTTAAAGCGCTTGACTGATCCGAGCATGGGCATCAACTAGGATGAATCCATACCAGAAATCAGTGAGCCACTCGCATTTCAAAACATGATACAAGAAAGATGGATGAAATGAAATGTTCTATTAATATAACACAATAAAGAGAGTTACAGACTGTGAAATACCAAAGACCAGAATCCTCTTTGACAGATAGAACTCCTCCTCACTGAGACCCTATGGGCTCTGAGCCTCCATACAAGAATTTTACAAAATGTATGCAAAAAGCCTTTCACTGCATAATTTTCTGATAAAAATCTGGAACCCTTACAATGCGTTTCTTCATGGTTTTTATAGGAGAAACCAAAACCTAGTAAAAGAGGTAGGTGATGAACATTTAATTTGCATAATTAAAGCGAAATGGCGGAAACATTTGCATCCATACTGCTGAATGACTATGTTGTGTTGTTTGCACTCTGTGGCCTGCTAACTGAAATAAATGTTCTGGGTGAAAATCACTTCAGGAACACGGTATAGGGATGACCATACCAACATTCTGTCATTTCCTGAAGGTAAATTCTGCTGAAATGAAACCTAGAGGGTGTTGTTTTTTGCGGATTGTACCCTCTATGTGATCCTAGATATCTTTGATCTGGTACCTTTGTTGTCTAAGCGTTGAATTTGAGCTCAACATATTCAACTGTAGCTATTGAATTCTTCAATTTTCCACTGCTACTCTTTGCCGCAACATTTATATTTTTATCTGCGAAATCTGCCTCTTAAATGTCACTGGGAAGTTTTCCAAAGTATAACCTTGTTTCTTTAATGGATGTCGTGTCGTAGCAACTACCCAAGGCTTTCTTCATAAATTTTTCCTCTGAACAATGGTCCTTTCTTGTGCCCTCGGCTTCTGTAATGGAGGCTTTGAAGAATGACAATTTTCCGTCGCCGTGAACCTGCAAAACCCACAAACATGTTAAGAAAACCAGACACAGAGATTGGTGGATGTAGTGGTGTCAATGGGAATGATAGAACCGTGCGGGGTGGCAGAAAATGCAACGTAATGATGATGGATGAGCTGATGAATGCTTGCACAGCAAAAATCTCGCGAAAAACCTTCGAATATGACCTTTGAATGCATATATTATGAGGGGTGGACGAATGTACGACAGAAAACACGTGGAATGATGACGTGGAGAAACGGAATCAATGGCGGAGTATGCAGATGATCTGGACCGTTCGATCCCCAGGCGAGATCGACGATTAAAAACACATCGGAGGGCAATGAGACGGTGGGCCAGGGGCGCGATGGGCTTGGATTAAATCTCATGCAGTTTCGGAGCATGATGACCGTCGGATGAAGGCTCTCAAATCGGACGGCTGTGATGAATATCGTTGCGCGTCTTTGTCCAAACAATAACGCGCGATGGAGAGCGGTTTCGGGGCCATACACAGAGACACATGGTGGGGAATGAGTGGAATCTCTCCGTTTTGAAGAATACCGCCTGCCGCTGAAAAGCGGTGCGATATAAACTACCAGTTTCAGAAGGTGTTGTTGGGCGTGGGATCCACCAAGGCGGATGGGTGGTGAACCATTGATTTATGATTTGATCAGACGGCTATGAATGCGCCCGATAGCCTTATGCGGTGAACGCCTTTGGGGCAAGCATTTGGTTTCGACTTCCAGTCACATGGGATAGAAGGTGGGTAGGGTTTGAACGAAAGGGGCTACGGCCTGATAAATTTTCGATTGTAGGGCTTTTTTCGGCCTTTTAGTGCATTTTGGTTTCGAAGGAGGGGAACGATAGATGGAAAATGGATTTCTCAGGAGAAAACAAGGGGATTCATAAGGTTTTGAAGGTGATTGATTGCCAAAATTAACAGGGGCTGATATGATCAACAGGGAGAAGTAAGGAAATGGTTCAAAGGTTTAACCCCCCATAGTATCCATGATCTCCAAGCCTTCCATCAAACTTTATTAAACAAATGGGAAGTAAATAAGAATCCACTCCAAGTCCTTTCCGATTACAAAAACCTCCATAGAAACACTGGGGAAAGTGTGCAAGCTTATTTCACTAGATTCAACAGTGTGTATAATGCACTTTCCCCAGAACTAAAATCTCCACAAGGCTCACCTTTAAACAATTTTCCTGAAGGGTTTGACCCTGAGATGGCCTATCAGCTGAGAGAAAGAGATTTTGCAACTCTTGAAGATATGAAAAGAGGCGCTCTTTCTGTGGAGGTCAACTTAATGGAAAAGAGAGCAAGAATGAGAAATGAAAAGAGAGTGTCCTTTAGAGAGGAAACTACACCCTCTACTTCCAACTCAAAAATGGAGAAAATGATGGAGGAGATGATGAAAGAGATGAGCATAATTAAGAGAGCACAAGCAAGCCAAAACCAAAATGCTCCTCAAAATAGAAATCAGAACCAAAATCAGAATTTTAGAAGGAACCAACCTCCAAACAGGCCTAGGGAAGATGATCAACAGATCACCCCTCCCTTTCATCAAAACTATGTAAGTGAGGTTAAGGAAACGGATGAGATAACAGAGGAAGATGATGTCAACATGTTTGGGGTAGAAGATGATGACTTTGAGGTTCATTATGATATAAAACAAGGTCTATACAAACGTTATGATGACAGGAGAGATGATGATGAAAATTATTATCAAGACATGGAAAATGTCATCATAGAACCTCAAAAATAATATGACCTTAGAAGGAAAACCAGTCAACAAACCCCCAACAACAAAACCTCTGACAAATATTTACAAAACAGCGATGCAACCAAGCCTAAAGTTATCAAACAAAAGGATAAAACAGTGGCTGTAAATTCTGATAACGGGAAAGAGAAAGGCACTCAAAACAATGAAAAACAGAGTGCAGACATTAGTAGTACTAACACTTCAGCTAGTACTCCTGTGAAAACAATTTTTTCAAGCGTAAATAAAATGAATCAGCAAGCTGATATTGCTGATAGAATGTAGCTAATAAGGTTGAAACAAGTTTTTCAAAGAACCAAATACCTTTCAACCTTGAGCAGGAAATTTCAAAGATCAAAATCTCTGTCCCCTTAACCCAGCTAGCTGCCATCATGTAAATAGGACCCAAATTTTTAAGGCTTTAAACATTGAAGAGAATGAGGACACTGTCAATCTTAATGATGACCAACCAGAGCTGATTTTTGGCCCTAATATTGAAGGTAGATATCAAGAGGGACCTGTTCCTCCCTTTTATGTAAGTTTAAACATTCACGACAAAATTTTGCACAAAGCTATGCATGATTCTGGGGCTTCTTGTAATTTAATGCCAAAAGCTGTAATGGAGAGCCTGGGTCTAGAAATCACCAGACCTTACAAAGACCTTTACTCCTTTGATTCCAACAAAGTAAAATGTTTAGGATTAATCAAAGACCTCTATGTTAACTTAGCCCAAATTCCGGCCAAATGTTTAGTCATGGATATTGTTGTGGCTGATGTTCCCCCCAAGTATGGAATGTTGTTATCAAGATCATGGGGGGCTAAGTTACAAGGGACTATGCAAATGGACATGACTTATGCGACTATCCCTGTTTTCAATCATAATAGAAGACTTTACAGGGAGTCACATATGAAATACACAGTTACAAGTCAAGACAGACCCCAAAACTCTCCTATGTATTCTGTAAATACAGGCCTTGATTCTTTTATCATGTTTAATGATGAAACACTTACTGAACAAGTTACTTTAACGGGGTTAATGGCCGATAGAGAGGAAGAGGCAGACACTACAGAATTGTCAAAACAGTTTGCTGAACCGTTACGCATTAGCAAACTAAACGAAGATCTTAAACTACAAGTCACGCATCCTTTGCTTTTAAAAATTGAGAGTCAAGAAATCAGTCCTCAACCCAATAATATATTTGAGGAAATGAAACAAATTCAACTGAGTGCTGATACTCAAGAACAATCGGAACGCACAGTAGTTGAAGAGGACATTCACCAAACAGATGAAATTAAAACTAGTCCTATGTGGAGTATGTATTTTGATGGATCCTGCACTAGAACTAATGCTGGTGCAGGTGTCTGGATTACTAGCACTGAAAATAACCACACAGAAAGCATTTCCTGTAAATTAAACTTTCAGTGTTCCGATAACATAGCGGAATATGAATCCATTCTCTTAGGCTTACATTTATTGAGAAAGTTAGGAGCCAGAAGAGTTAATGTGTATGGGGATTCAAAGTTATTCATTAGGAAAGTCAATGGGGAATATAACGCAAATCATCCCAGACTTAGAGCCTACCGAAACAATGTCATGGACCTTTTAAAAACCTTCGAGGAGTCCAAATTGATTTTTGTCCCAAGAAAAAGAAATATTGCGGCCCACAACTTAGCCTTTGCAGCTAGGAAATGCTTAACACCATATGACACCAAAGACTCACCAATATTGTGATCTGAATCTTTAAGCATCTCACACTCACCAGGAGGGCCCCCTCAGGATGTGTGAAAGATATACTAGTTGTCTTTTATTATTATTATTTTCATTTTTTTATGCTTTGCAATTAGATCATAATTTTCTTCATTCGATTTTTCAATTTATTTAGATGATTAGTTTCAATTCAATACTCTATTTTTTTTTAACTAAATTTTCACTCATTTTTATTTGTTTCATTACAGGTCAAGCATTTGATAATAAACCAAAAACACCAAAATATTTAGCTCAATCTGCCTTTTAAGCTTAAGTCTCAGATTTATTCGAGATAAGATACGATTGAATCTGGTTTAGAGTGCACACATTAGTAATATTTTTTAGGCTTCCATAATTATTATTTCATTTCTCTTTGTTTGATATAATCTAGAATACTTTTTGATTTCAAAGTCTTGTGTCCTTTAGTTCAACTTTACTTTCACAAATTGATAGAATTAGTTTTATTTCCAACTTGATTAGATTAAATTTCTCTTCAAAGAAAAATAGAGTAACCTTGTATTTTCAAGTTCATAGAATAATCGTTTCTTTCAAGTTCACTAGAATATAGATTTCCATTGTTAGAATAGATCTTGAAATCCTTTCTTTAGAATAAATTTTCTTTGAATTCATTTCCAAGTCTTGAGCTTGAATTTAAAAAAAAAAAAAAAAAAACATGTGCAATTAGTCATAGATAGATTTTCATTACATTTTTGCATCTTTTTTTTTCCTTTTTTTTCTTTGAATTGAAATTAGATATCCTAGAACACATAGTGCACGTATACTTCACAATTTCATGGAACCCCGGGTTTAACAATTAACGACAAGTAATTTAATAATCAATTAAATTACCCAACATTTTGGCGTTGTTGTTGGGGAAGTATACATAGGTGTTAGCTTTCAATTGCATATCATTCTTAGTTCCATCCATTTAGTTGCATATGATTAATCTCATTTTAGTACATCCTAGAGGTAGATTCATTAAAAAAACAAAACAAAACAAAACAAAAAATCAAAATTACTTCAATCACCTACCACCCCCACTAAATCACATGGTGTAGTGAGAGCCACGTCACACATCCACATCATTAATTTTTATTTTTGCAGGTAGAATAAGAGGTGACAATGGAGGTTGAATAAATGGATGGAAATGATGACAATGAGGAAGATCCTTTTTTATTTCTTATTCAAGAAACCGATATCAACGTTCATATGAAGAACATCCCTCCATTCGTACTTCCTAACTTCAAAGGTATAAGATCAAAAGACCTGGAAAACTTTCTTTTCGAATTTGAAATAGTTTGTAGATATTATGGCTACTCATTACACACTCAAAAATTGAATTTGTTTCTGACAACATCAAAGGATAAATCTCTTAAATGGTTCATGAATTTAGGAACAAATTATATAAGGGCATGGGATGATATGAAAAGAGTATTTTTAGAAAAATATAAAGATTATTGCATACACCATGGCCTTAGAAATGAAGTCTTCAAGATGAACCAAAAAGAGGATGAAAGCCTAGAATATTTAGTGGAGAGATTTACTTATAATTTCAAAAAATCTAAATTGCACGATTTAGGATTAGACACATTAAAAACTCTCCTACTAAAAGCTATAAATGATGAATAGATTGATATTCCTAACCTGGTGGGAAAAGGAGACGTCTCTAAATTGTCATTTCAAGATATTTGTGAATTACTCGAGAACATATCAAGAGGAAATTCAAATTATGGAAGATCCCCTCAAGATCCACTTATGGAAAGAGTAAATAAGTCAACATCAGGATTGGTAAGTCAAACGGAACTTAAAAATTTTCTAGACATTCTTGGTAATTTAAATGAACAAATTGATATGTTACGAATGAAAACAAGAAAAAAGTTGAGAATGCTACTTCATTTATATTTTTCTCTTAATGTAGAAAGAAACATGCTTTTCATGAATGTCCACTTGATAACATTAAAATTTGTAAAATTTGTGCAGGATCGTATACTACTAAATATTACCCATCATCACTAGGGTTAAAGGTAGTTTACTAGAGAGAAAATCAAATGCTGGAACAATCATGGTATTTAGCTATAACATGTCCATGGCAGCCTCATCAACCTGGTATGTTGCAAGATCTTAATTCTCAATTTCAAGTTATGCACAACAATCTTGAAGTAATTGGAAAACACCCTTGCCTTGGCAACGTTGGCCATCTCAATCCCAACCTCAAAACTAATCTTGGAAACAAGGCTGGCAAGATCCTTACAGAATAAATCCACCATATCCTCAATCTTTTCCTCACTATTCTCAATACCAATACCAATGTTATCCATACCATTCACCTCCACCACAACATTAGTTTCACAATCAGTTGACATCAATTCAACCTTTCCCATTACCGCCCACACAAGCACCCCAAAGATCCATTCCCACTCAACTACCTGCACAACCATTTCAAATCTACAATAATAAAACACCTCAATCCACTTATAATGTTGAGGTATTGCAAAATTATTCTCCAACTATCACTGAAGAACAAAAAACAGAATAATAATAAGAATATAAGGTCCAAGAATCATGGATGCTCGTTGAAGAAGAGTAGTCGTTGGAACTTGGGATTGAAAATTTCTTGCATGTATATCACTAGATTCTATTAATGGGGATCACATCTTTGAAGACTTGCATGGAATCATAGCAGGAAGCCAACGAAGACAAGAATACCTTGAATCTTGGTTCAGGACAGTCATTGGATCCCATTGATAAATTCTTCAACATTTTTTCGACATCATCTAAATCAAGGCATATGGTCTCTCATATATTGGTATATATCAAAGCATATCTCTCAAACATGCATATAAAATTATCTATCATCTTGTTACGTAAATGGTTCCACTAGAAGTATTCCTATACTTGAACGAGATTTTACTTTTCAAGTAGAATAGGATATTAAAAAAAAAAAAGTAAAGAGAAAAGTAAGTCTTATTGTAAAAACTAGTTTACTAGCGCAATTGGACATGAGCTTTTCTTGAAAACCAAGAAACTGGCAAGCAAAGTTCACAATAAGTTCTACAATTTCATGATGGTTTCAAAGTTTTATTATGTTTCTTCAAATCATTTTTGGTTCTCTACTCGAGTTGGTTAATGTGGGATTCCTTAAGACCCACCTTCCAACAGACCTTGTCCCATCAACTTCAACACCTTATATGGGATCAATATCATAGATTTTTTGAATTGCCTTGGAACTTGCATACATTAATGGTAAGCCTCCTCATTGAAAACGGTGAGAATCCAATTAATGTCTCTTGATTGTCACATCTTGCGGGTGACTCAACTTCAACACTTTCATCCGTCCCTATCAATATGCACTCAAGTACCTTGACACTCATTTACATTATTGGTGATTTGTCTCACATTGGTTAACAATTTTCATCAGTGATCGATAATTCAATGATTTCTTTCCATGTTCGACTTCAGCACATTCATTTTCATGGTAAAAATTGTACCATGAATTTTGGTTTTCATGAAAACTATATGGTTTTATGGAATCAACAACAACTTGTAGTAGTATATTTTATTAGTTTATTGTATCAGCATTTTCATCTTTTTGTCATTCAACAACCTCATGATGGCACCACTACAAATCTTCTTCATTCATTTCTTTTTCAAGCAAATCAATAAAATTGGGTCTATTTCGGTCAACATGCATCATGTTTCATGGTTTCTACTTCAGCATACATCACATAGTCCAAATTAGCATATTAGGCTCAGAGAAAACAACTTTTGAAAAAGATTGACATTTCTTGCAATAACTACAGAAAGTTGAAATTTCTACAGTTATTATTGTAGCAGCCTATTTTTGGCTATAGCAACTTGTTCGAGAGGTAGTTTTGGCACAAATATTACAGAAATTGGAGAAGGAATAAAAAATTTTGAGATATTGGGTTTTCTCAAAGTATGATAAATTGAGTAATTTGCGGGAAAATTTCCAAAAATGAGTAATTTTCCAAGACATTTCAAGCGGGTTTCTAAGGCATATTTTCATTTTTCACCATTGTTCACATCAATACAACATTTAATATTTTTTCACAAGAGAGAAAAATGGGATTCTGAAGGCATGTGGCGGTAAAAAAGGTAAAAATACACCATTTCCCTTTTGAAGCAATTAATTGGGTATTAAAATGAGTTCTTGGCATATGTTTTTGTTGCAACATTGGGTAGCGTGAAGGGTGAAACAAGGCATAAATTGATTCGATCGTATCTTGCAAACCGTGCATCCATTGGTCCTAAAAATTTTATGGTAAATGCATCATGGTAGGCTAAATAAATACACAAAAAAATCAAGAAATTACAGTGTGTTTTTTTCAATAAATGGGTTGTCGTCATCTACAACCATTTCTCGTTTTTCTTGAGATATGTGAACCCATTGGTCAAGATATTTTGTGGGAATAAGCATAATATTAATGGTAACAACCTCAAAAAATTTCAGGAGAATCAGATTTACAATTTGAGAGAAATTGGAAAAACAAGTCTTCCACATGAAAAAGATACATTCTATAAAGTAAGGTTAAAGTGATGGCCAACACATCATGGAGCAGAGATCCTAAGCCAAACCAACACCAAATCAGCCATCATATCATTTTCTCTTCTTCAATTCCAACAAGAAAACTTGAGGTTAAACTATCCTTAAACTTTTTAATTTGTTAAATTTTTGGAAATTGTAATAAGAAAGCTATTGTAAAACATGTGATATATGTATTTCACCCTATCATATCCACATTCTTCAAACCATTTTATTAATCCTTCATTCCTATTTTACTTTGCATGTATAATCAATCCCAATAATTATTTCCATCATTTATACCTTATTGGATGCTCTACAAACCTTGTTATGGTTGAATCCCATACCATGATTGCATAATATATTCCTTCATAAGGTATTTTGTTTGCCCTGGTAATAATGTTGTCTCCTATCATTCCCTTGTCTAACCTTCTCTTCTTGTTGCAATAATTCGATTCATACTCCCTTGATGAAAAATTTTACCTTGTTGGCCTTCCTATGAGACTAATTCAAAATATGGAGATGCTTTTCTCAATGAACCATCATAATACATGTTTGTAGCACATCATCAAAAAGTACATGGAGCACTTAACGCATTTTCTGAGCAAATGAAAACAATTTTGGACATGGGGTTTTTTTAGCACGGGCCCATTTAGGTTATTAATGAGCAGTTTCCTCAAATTCGTTACCATTTGAGAGATTTTCGAGGTTATTTGGATTCTTATTTTGCATATTGTGTGAGCAAATAGTTTGGTAATTTCACAGTCAACGCCCATACACCAAAAGGATTGGAACGAGTTTTTCTTTAGAAAATTCATGGCAAGGTGATAAGTGTGATAAGATATGGACTAATCTTTGATCCTAGAAACATTCAAAATATATTTGATTTTATTTTCAAATTGATTTACTGAGATCTCATGGCCAAAATTCATGCAATGAAATTTTGAGTTTCTTGTTGCTTCAAAACTTTATAAATTGCAGTCTCTTTGATGCGGGGAGAGATCAGTTGTCAAGGATGAATATTAAATTGTAATTGTTGTTGTTGATTGAGAAGAAAACTATGTTTTTTTAATGAGTGCAATCTCTGTTGTGGAGCAATTTTGAATGTGATTGGTGATTCCTGTCTTGTGATCTAAATTTCTAAGCATCTCACACTCACCAGGAGGACCCCCAAAGGATGTGTAAAGGATCGTGTCGTTGTCTTTTATTATTATTATTTTCAATTTCTTATGCTTTGCAATTATATAATAATTTTCTTCATTCAATTGTTCAATTTATTTAGATGATTAGTTTCATTTCAATACTCTGTTTTTTTTAACTAAATTTTCACTCATTTTTCTTTGTTTGATTACAGTTCAAACATTTGATAATAAACCAAAAACACCAAAATATTTACCTCAAATTGTCTTTTAAGTTTAAGTCTCATATTTATGTGTGATAAGATATGATTGACACTAGCTTAGAGTGCACACATTAGTAATCTTTTTTAGGCTTCCATAATTACTATTTCATTGTTCTTTATTTGATATACTCTAGAATAGTTTTTTTATTTCGAAGTCTTGTAGCCTTTATATCAACTTTGCTTTCAAAAATAGATAGACTTAGTTTTCTTTTCAAGTTGATTAGATTAAATTTCTCTTCAAAAGAAAATAGAGTAATCTTGTCTTTTCAAGTTCATAAAATAATCTTATCTTTCAAGTTCACTAGAATATAGATTTCTATTGCTAGAATAGATCTTGAAATCGTTTCTTTAGAATAAATTTTCTTTGAATTCATTTCCAAGTCTTGAGTTTGAATTTTTTTTTTTTTTAAAACATGTGCAATTATTCATAGATAGATTTTCATTACAGTTTTGCATCCTTTTTTTTCCTTATTTTTTCTTTGAATTGAAAGTAGATATCCTAGCACATATAGTGCACGTATACTTCACAAGTTCGCAGAACCACAAGTTCGACAATTAATTACAAGTAATGTAATAATCAATTAAATTACCCAACACTTTAAAAAGATGAATTTTCGATTAAAAGTGCGGGATCATGGCGAGAGTTTTATAAAGATAAATGAATTTGATCATATTCAGAAGGCTTTTCAAGGTAGTTAGGGCCTGACATAACCATCAGCAAAGCTTGAAGTGCCTCGACTACTTGACAAGTATCTGAATAGTGAGGTAAACCTTAAATACTAATCAATGTGAAACAACTACCATTGGATATACTGATGGGGAAATGATAAAACAAAGGACAATTAGTATCATTATCAGATGGATCATTTGTGGCATGAGGTTCTTGTTTAGAATATAAGAAATATAGATTAGTTTGAACATATTTACGAATGCCTTGAACAAATGAATCATATTCTTCACACTATAGATATAACAAAAAAATTCCTTCTAATTGGTTAAACACTGCACTAGCATCGTAATTGTTGAAAGAAGTGAAAAGGAATATTTGTATAGTAAACACATGGAACTAATCAGGATACAATGAGTGAAGAAGAATTTGATTCACCAAACAACTCATGCATTCATCAACACTCAAGAGGATTTCAGGTGCGATGAAGATAAAAATTCACAATATAACATCTGCAAGAAAACCCAGAAGCTGACTATTATGAATTGCATCTAATAAACATGATTCTTCAGCCAAAGATAATCTTTGAAATGATCAACTTCACAATTACATGCTTCTATGAGAGATATACATTCCAAACCCGAGTTAAATACAAGAGCCTTGCATGGAGATGAATCAATTGAAGAAGAATATTGAATTCAAACAAAAATCAAATCTTGAAAGTTCAAAAGACTACATCTGAAATATCAAACGTCTCTCAAGAAGGAATTTACATCCATTGAAACTATGTGAAGAAAGTAATTTTGCAAGAAAAACCAAATCTAACGTAGTTAGAGGATCTTACCAAAGTCACGAGATCCCAACATAACCATCAACGGAAGTTGAAGTGCCTCAAATTTCTGACAAGTCCCAAAAATTTGAAGGATTACAAAATCAAATTTTGAAGATTGAACCATACCATGCATGGTGTGAGGAGAACTACTACCACTGATTTCAATAAGACCATTAATAATCAGATGGAAACCATCTTTGTCATTGAGTTGATCGTATTTTACAACTTCAACAACCAGATTACTCAAGTCGAAAGACTCTTCTAATCACACATATAGAGATGTATGAATCAGATAAATTTCATGAGCAACCTAATTTGAAGAGTTGTCTTCATGAAAAATAAGAGATGATGAGGGATGGAAATAATACTCAATGATTTGATTGTTTTCTTTTTCATCATTGATAACCAGCTCACTACCTTGTGTCAATTGAGAATTTAACTCATCAGATGAAGAACTTGAAGAGCATGGAGTATCTTCATCTCAGGTAGATGCATCACAAATGGTAGAACACAGGGGGTAGTGAGATGGAGATGAAGTTTCCATAAGAACATATTATTTGACCAAATCAGATTCTAGATCTAAATGTTTCAAATCAAAATCTTCTCAACGGACCGGAAGATCAGTTGGTGCACTTCGGCATTAATCATCACATACATCAAGGGATTCATCATCATCAGAATGATTGTTACCCAAGACTATATATTGATTAAGAAAATAAACTTCATTTGATTGAGTATTGAGATTAGTAGATTGAAAATCATCCAATAGTGGAAGACCATCATCTTGACATGGGGAAATTTGAAAAAGATAAGAAATATTGAAATAATCCTCACTTTTCTTCTCCTCTACCTATGTAATATGACCACATTGTACTTAATTGCAATTTTAACCAACAACTTGAAAGTCAAGGGAGTGTGAAGAACTAATTGTTGGAGCAGATTGATCAAGTGAATCATGACACAAATAGTCGTGGCATGTTAGAGGATTAAAATGTCCCTTGAAGAATTTATACTTTTAGCGGAACCATATTCAATATTAATATTAAGAGCGCTAATGTCATCTTGAGGAATGGAAGGATTAATATTCACCCTAGGCTCCATGAACCATTCCAAGGTTTCATCCATCATATTTGGATCATGAGAAATGGATAGAGGTTGAAGAGATAGATCAACAATTTGATTTTCAAATTTCCCAAATTTGACATCATCGCAAGGAGACACCCACATCGGAACTAGAAAAGGAGGGCAATGAACAAAAGGAATAGTAGGTTCCTCCTCTGAAATTATAGGTGTCTCATGATTTACAAGAGTTGGGGGAGTAGAACATCAAGAGGTTTAGATTCAGTAATGTTACAAAAATGAAATAATAGTGATAAACAAATCCAAATACCATACAACATCGAAATATTTAAACAACAATCAAACACCCACAATTTACACCAGAATTGCACCAAAATTCAACCATTTTATTATATATAGAGAAAAGTGCAATGCATGAAATGTGTGTACTTGGGCCTGCCAAATCAAGCTAAATAATCCCAGGTGATAAAGATGCTACCCGAATGAAGAGGAAAGTCTTATCTTCGATGTTCTGCATTTGCCTTGGAAATTATAAAATGGTTGGCTGGAAGAAATTGTTGTTTAAGCCTCCAAAAGTGCTCAGAAAATTCCACCAAAATAATCTTGATCTCTCCACCAAAAACCTAGAAAAACCCAGAAAGGGTTTGGGATATCTCCAAGCCAAATTCGAACCCAAAAAATGGTGCAAATTCCCCAGCTAACCAGCAATTCACCCTGTTATAAGAATGAGGATTTTAGGCCCGAATATTTCTCAAAAAAATGTGTTAAATTAGTCAGAGACTCCTCTCAATAAACCCACAAAAACCAATAAAGGGTTCGGATTGAATCCACCAACCCCCGGTGATCCCCAAAAAGTGTAAATTGCCTAATTTGGCCAGAAAATGTCCCACAAAACTAATACTATTGAATTAAGCCCAAATCCACCACTAGAAATCTCTCCCAACTCCAATCTCCAACCCTTATCTCTACTCAACCTCTATTCCTTTAACACATAATAAATCCTCGTTGGAGACCCCTATGCACTTCTAGAAAGGTAGAATTTAAGCCCCAAGAATTCTCTCAAACTAAACCCTGCTAATCACCACAAAATCTTCGTCTAAATTAGGTGAAAACCCCTACAAATCCTCCAGTGTTATACTCCTCTATAAACGATCTCCCCACAAGCAATTAAAACCACTTCGATGCCTTGGAAGAAAAATGGACCAACTGCAATGACCTA
The DNA here is from genome assembly GCA_034641835.2 of Pinus albicaulis. Lineage (NCBI taxonomy): Eukaryota > Viridiplantae > Streptophyta > Pinopsida > Pinales > Pinaceae > Pinus > Pinus albicaulis. The sequence goes on along the minus strand of CM076570.1, from coordinate 562,686,603 downwards.
CAAATACTCCCAATGGAAACTTTTAATTGAGCTCCCCAAATTGCCTCACTAGGGAGACACTCGAAGTTCTCCAAAATGAGGGTGGAATTCTTGCTTGGAAATTCCTTGTGTTAAACAACACGATTGTCTTTGCTAAGAAACTCAAGAGAACTAATGTTAAATTTTCAAATGATAAAAGATGTCCCAAATGAGAGCCTCCTTGTTCTATTTATAATTGTTGTCCTCTCTCTCCCTTGGTGGCCCCAATTTTCCACTAGTTCACTCCCTTTCTTTTTCTCTCTCTTGCTACACAAGTGTGAATTTCCTTTTTCTCTTTCTTGTGGCCCCCACCCACCAATGAGCTGAAATATTTTATTTTCACCCAAGCTCCTCAAGTCGAAATCATCTCCAAAACCTGAACTAAAAAAATTTTCTATGTCTAGCCCCTCCCCAATAAAATTCGTTAATCTCCTCAAATGAAAAAAATAAAAATTTAGGATATTACAGTCCTCCCCACCAAAAATTGCTTGTCCTCAGGCAATGCCTAAACAAGCACCCTCTCTAGCTATTTATCCCCAATATTACTGCAAAATATTCCAGGGTCCCAGATGTGCTAGTAAATCGTCCTTGACCTCTGCATTATCCTATAATGAAGGAGTCCATCAATACCAGGATCCCAAGCCATCATGTCCAACATGAAGCTCCCTTTGTTCCACTCACTATCCAGCTAGGTAAAAGTACTAGAAACCCTCTACATACCATAAATTATTAGGGAATCATGATCAGGAAAATGTAGCACTCTGTCCAACTCATAATGAAGCTACCCTACAAAGTGGTCCATCTCATACACTCCAAGATTAAACTCCTGAAGAGACCACCCAATCCCTGCAGAGATAAAGTCTCGCTCACATGAGCTTCCCCTGATATCTTCATGTTGATGCCCCTGCCATGATAATGAAATCCCCCATGGCATCATTGAATCACTAAATCCCAATGGAAGATATTAATTATCTACCCTGTGGAAACCGACTCATCCCGAAGGGTAGTTGTATTGCCAAATCCCATGATGTATGGATCCCATGCTAGTCTAAAAAGGGTGCCACCATGTTTTCGTTTCACAACTATGACGATATAACTGCTCCACATCGATTGTTGACTTTAAGGATGGTTACTCGTCCTCCTCCACCATGGGCTTAACATGAGCCACTAATTGTCCCTCCATAGATAGCCCATCATGCATATCATCCTAAATAATTAGCAATAGGTGTCTATCGTCTGGAAACTCTGTCACAGATCTGGATGCCTCTATACCTATACCTATAGAATCCTCATCAACGATGGATATGTCTCTCGACACCTCATCAACCTCTCATGCATTGCTATCACCTAAGGACTCGATTACAACCCCAGATACCTCATCAGTGGATACCTCAAGAACGGATGGAATCTCATCAATGGGTGTATGCTCAATTGTCTCATTGTTAACCATGGCCTCTTCAACTACTCTTTCATATTTTGCCTTAATCATCCTCATCATTCCTACATAATTCCACTAAATTCCTATTGATTTGTGCATGTCTCTTAGTTCACAGAAATCCCAAAAAGAGATGGGCGTTTGGATGCCATGTCCCAGTAATTGGTATGCCCTCCAATTTGCTTCCAATATCTCCCAACAATTGCAATCATGTCTTGCCATCTTAATGCATTATCCACGGTTTTGGGCATAGTGGATTTATTGTATAATTGAGAATGTTCCTAATTCCCAATTGTTTTATGAGTCAAATTATTCCCCACATGAATCACCATTTGTTTCATCCAAATCACCTAATTCAAGGTTATTTCCATTTTGTTTTATTTTAACCTTCTTTGGATCCCATGATTTCTTTTCTTTTCTTTTTTATTCTGGTCTTGTCATAGAATGAAGGGTTTCCAACAGGCTAAGCCAATATTATGGCTCTGATACCATTGTAATGTTCCAAAAATGAAATAACAGTGACAAACAAAGCAAAATACCATACAACACCAAAATATTTAAGCAACAATCAAACACCCATAATTTACACCGAAACTGCGCCAAAATTCAGCCATTTTATTATATATAAATAAGTGTACAATGCATGAAATGTGTGCACCTAGGCTTTCCAAAGCAATATAAACAATCCCAAGTGAGAAAAATGTTACTTGGATGAAGAGGAAAGGATTCTCCTCAATGTTCCGCATTGGCCCTGGAAATTCTACAATAGTTGGTTGGAAGAAAACCTTGTTTGAGCCTCCAAAATTGCTTAGAAAATTCCTACAAATTAATCTTCAACTCTCCACCAAAAAACTAGAAAGGGTTTGGAAAATATCCAAGCCAAAGTTGAACCCACAAAATGGTGCAAATTCCCCAGCTAACCAGCGATTTGCCCTGCTATAAGAATGAGTTAGGCCTGAATATTGCTCAAAAAATTCTGTAAAATTAGTCGGAGACTCCTCTCAATAAATCCACAAAAAACTAGAAAGGGTTCCGGATGAATCCACCAACCCCCGGTGACCCCCAATAAGTGAAAATTTCCCAATTTGGCCAAGAAACATCCCACACAACTGATATTTCTGAATTAAGCCCAAATCCACCACTAGAAATCTCTCCTAACTCTGGCTAAATTCTCTCCCGAGGAATACCTCCAATCTCCAGTCCTTATCTCTCCTCAACCTATATTCCTCCAACCCCTACACAATCCTGGATGGAGACCCCTATACACTTCCATAAAGGTAGAATTTTTTCCAAAAAAAATTCTAAAACTCATCCCTCCTAATCACCACAAAATCTATGTCCAAATTAGGGGAAAACTCATGCAAATCCTCTAGTGTTCTACTCCTCCATAAATGATCTCCCCACAAGAAATTCAAACCACTTTTACGCCCTGGAGGCAAAATGTACCAGCTACAATGACCTACAAATATGCCCAACGAAAACTCTAAATTGAGCTCCCGAAATTGCCTCACTAGGGAGACACTTGACGTTCTCCGAAATGAGGGTGGAATTCTCGCTTGGAAATTCCTTGTGCTGAACAACACGGTTGCCTTGGCTAAGTAGCTCAAGAGAACTAATGTTAAATTTTCAAATGATCAAAGATGTACCAAATGAGAGCCTCCTTGTTATATTTATAATTTTTACCCTCTCTCTCCCTTGGTGGCCCCCGCATTCCACTAGTTCGCCACCTTTCTTTTTCTATCTCTTGCTCCACAAGTGAACATTCCCTTTTTCTCTCTCTTGTGCTGCCCACCTACCAATTAGCTTCAATATTTCCTTTTCACCCAAGCTCCTTAAGCCGAAATCATCTCCAAAACCTAAACTGCAAAATTGTGATATGCCTAGCACCTCCCCAATAAAGTTCGTTAATCTCCTAAAATTAAAAATCAAAATTGGGGATATTACAGATTCACTATGCAAAGAGATATGAACCAAACGCTCATACTTTTGTTTAAATAAATCCCAATCCACGTCTTCTTCAGGAAATTCATAACAAAGGTGAAGGAATCTATCAAATAAATCCGCAATTGACTCATTAGGCTTCATTCTTATTTGATTAATTCTTTTAAGAACATACCGGTAATCATACCTATCAAATGCTACATGAAGGTCCTTGATGAGGTGTTCAAAAGAATGAATGGAAGAGGGTGGTAGGGTATGACACCATCAATTAACTAGACCTTCAAGAGTGAGGCAGAAAATAATACAAGTGACATCTTCACAGTCAATTTCATAGTGTTAACAAAACTTAATAAAAATAGATGCATGCTCGGTAATGGATGTATCACCCTCGCTATCAAACTTAAATTGCGACAAGTCATCAAGTTTTTCCGTGGAGATGAAAATTTTACTAGGAGATAGGTTTAGAGAAACATTCATGGATTGTGATTTGGGGAAGACCCATAAGATAAGAGCTTCAAAAAAAATTCAACGAGAAAAAATTTTCATCTGGCCCTCCTTCTAGCACCATTTGTTGACGGTGCTAGAAATTGGTCAACCAAGGGGGTCTCCCCGATGAAAAGTCCCAATTAGACTTTGCATTGTTTGGTGTGGGAGCACTTTCAGAAATAAGGCATGACTGCCATATTCTTAAAGATATGCCTGATCCGGATTTTATCCAGGAACGCAACAGAATATAGAAATAACCATGAACATAGAGATGCAGCGGAAATAATGCTTCATTTCATTAATATCATCACGTAAATATGTTGCATACGGAAATAAAATAGTTGTGGTGTTGGTAATAATCTTTAGAAGGAGATGATGGTTAAATACCTCTTCGAATCAGAAAGCAATGAGGCTCGAGGGCCTATTTATTATTGAGAAACAATGGATAACTTCAAACTTCAAAACTCAACTCAGAGATGAAGCACCTTAAAACTATGGCCCCGTTGTAAATTGGTGGTTAAACTTCCTAGGCGTAACTTTGGCATCTCGATTCCTCGTTGATGTGCTTCGTGCTCGTTAGGAAATATCCGTCTCGAGAGTAACCGCGAATGAGAAACATGGTCCATGTGACCCCTGTTGCTTCATTTTTCCCAAAAACGTCATTTAGGCCTCAAAACGCCTTCCGAAGTTCAAAGACCCGAAACGACCATAAAAAATACAAGTGTTTTGCCGTAACTTGAAAACTCGAAAAGAACTCGATGGTGGGGTTCGTTCTAATAGGTGACACCAGTATCCACCTAGATCATTAAGCCCCCAAAACGGCTCCGAGAGTGGAGGACCCAAAAACCTGCTAAAAATAGTAAGTTGTGCTGAATATGAAAAGCTGCAAGAATTGATGGTGCTGGTCCAAATGGAATAGGTGGGTAGCCACCGATATCCACCTGGATCATTCCTCCCTCCTTAGGAAGCAATGGTCCCCATTGCGTTGAGATCCTCCATGAGATGAGGCAAATTCTGTTGAACTGAGTATTGGATGTGTTGAAGATGTCATGGACCTGCGGGTGGACATGCTGGATGCGTTTAGTAAATTTGGTTTCTTTATCAGCCTCATACAGTACATGTTTGGATTTTCGTAGTTTTGCAGGATGTATGGTAAACATCAAAGTGAAAGTGATTCGCATCAATGGGAGTGCTTGTTCCGATGTCGGCTAAAAGAACCTTCTATGAGTGGAGAAAATGCCCTCATATTCCTCCATGCCTTTGTCCATTCATTTGCTACCGGTGAAGGGAGCTCGTCGAGGTTGTGCTGCTTTTCTTTCCTGAGTGAGCTTGTATGAAAATGAATTTCCGGTCTGGGAAACAATCTTACTGCGTTGTTTTACAGTAGTCAAGGAGATGGCAGGAGGCGGTACTACCTCCGGTATCCTGTACAAGTTATTTCCCAAAGTAATAATAACAGCACGAGGCCTAGACTCATACACAGCATGTCGCCTCCACAAGTATGGTTGGCCCAATAATACATCAGCTACATCAAGAGGAGCAACATCACACAATACCTCATCCGTGAATGGCTTGATACTGTATGGAAGTCGGCACTGCTGGCGGATGCGGAGATCTCTCCCTGGGTGGAGCCACCCGATGGTATATGGCTGCGGGTGTGCTATGGTTGGTAGGCCGAGCCACTTCACGACGTCTGCTGAAATGAGGTTCTTTTGGCTTCCGCTATCGACGAGAAACTGCAGCGGAGAACCCTTCACCCACATCTGCGACTGGAAGAGGCGCTCCCCCTCCTCTGGATCCTCTGGACCCTCCTTCTGGATCTTGGTGGTGGCAAAAATGGCACCGGGATCTGCATCAATGATCTGCTTCCCTTTGTCATTGCCTTTGTTTGGTTCTAACTCAGGATCAGAAAATGCATCTGATTCGGGTGCCTTTAGTTCAGCCACCAAAGACTGTTTGGCCCGACACTCATTTGTGCTGTGAGTGGGGCTATTATGAAATTCACACCACTTCCCTGTGTCCTTCTTTGGATTTGTGGTGTTGTTCTGAGTTACACTGCTTTGGGCTTACCCCTTGTTCTTCGGTTCGAGGGAACCTTTCAGATTCGCAGATCCAAAGTCTTGCTTCTTCTGCTTAAATTTTTGCTTGATCTTGGCAGCATAGCGATATGCCATACCAAGCGATGTAATGTCGAGGAACTCCATTTCCTCCTGAATGTGTTTGTGTAGACAGCCGCAGTACTTGAGCACCAAATGTCTCTCTGAATCTTTAATACCCAACTTTGTGCACAGGGTATGGAACAGATTCGTTAGTTCCTGCATCTTGATCCTTTTGTTGCTGCAGCGTGGTCCATTGGATGTATTTGTCCTCATAGCTCCCCACAGGGTAATATTGTTCCTTGATGCCATCTCGAAACGAATTCCAAGTGGGTGTGGCCGAGAACAGAGAGGGTTCCCCTTCGCCCTCTTGCTCACGGTAGGTTTCCCACCAATATTTGACATGGGGGGCAGCTTTGAGGAGTGCAAAAATAATCTTTTCTCGGTCACAGAAGTCATGGACCGAGAAATACCCTTCCAACAAATTTAACCATATGTCTATGGTTTCTGCATCTATTTTTCCTTCAAATATAGGAATGTCAAAGTTTACCTGTACCTTGAAGGGAGTGGCGCCTCCAGAGTGGTTGTTGGATGCAGATGCGCCATATGTGGGTAGTCGTTGAAGGATTTGAGCAAAGTTATCCATCATCGCATTCCTTTGTTTCTCGAGGGCCTCCTCGAGCAGTATTTTGATAGGATCTCCTGCTTCCTCATCTTTCTTTTCTTCCACCATGGGAGGTCTTCGGGGTTTGCGAGGCTGATCTTGCAAGGGTTCAACCAGATCGAGCCCTAACTCCTTATACCCTGACCATGTTGGGGACATGCAAAGAAAAACAAAGAAAGAGCAGACCCGCTCTGATACCACTGATCCGTATTTTATGGAGGAATGCAATAGAATACAAAAATAACCATGAACATAGAGATGCAGTGGAAATAATGCTTCATTTCATTAATATCAAATAGCAAAAATATGCTTATAGGCATAATGGAAATAAAATAGCTAGGGTGCTGGTAGTGAATCTATGAGAAGAGATGTGATGGCTATAGACCTCTGAATTGTGTTACAATGAGGCTCGAGGGCCTAATTATTATTGAGAAACAATGGAGAACTCTAAACTTCCAAAAACCTAACCCTAGGAGATGAAGCGCCAAAACTATGGGCCCTGTTTGGGTAAATTGGTGGTTCAACTTCCCGGGGATGTAACTTTGGCATCCGATCTCCATTTGATGCGCTCAATAGCTCGTTAGAAAGATCTATCCCAAAAAACGTCGTTTAGGGCCTCAAAACGGCTCCAGAAGTTCAAGACCCAAAAAACTGCTAAAAATAGTACGTTTTGTTGCAACTTGAAAACTGAAAGAACTGATGGTGGGGGTTCAAATGGAATAGGTGGGTGGCCACCAATATCCACCTGGATCATTAAGGCCCCCAAAACGGCTCCGGCAATGGGGGACCCGAAAACCCGCTAAAAATAGTAAGTTGTGTTGAATGTGAAAATCTGCAAGAATTGATGGTGTTGGTCCAAATGGAATAGGTGGGTAGCCACCGATATCCACCTAGATCAATGCCTTGGCTTCAATTTTCAACATGAGGGAGAAATGCACAAGTAATTTCGAATAAGCAAATGACTATGCCCTGTGGATTGTTCATTTGTGAAATGTATCAAGATTATTCTACCAAAAGGTGAAAGAAAAGTTAGCCTTTTAAAGACAAATAATAATACTAATCTAGAAAAGACACATGATCATATACATATGAATGAATCATTGGAAAACTAGCGAAATAGTTCACTTAGAAGCAACGATTGTTAAAACACATACAACACACCTTCAACAAGATAAGTACCAAAGGCACCAAAATAGTTCAATTTCCTTAGTACATGTGAAAACAACATACATTGAAAACATTCAAAGAATAGTATTACAACATTTACAACATACACATGAAAGCGTGTTGGCTCAATGAGCTTCTGAATTAAGTAAAAATTCCAAGATGCATCAAGACAGTGAACACCACTATCTCCAATAGTGGAGAGTTAGAGCAACCACTTGCTCCTCCAAAAGAAATATGTTCCTATCTAATAATTGATAGGAGGATCTAAGTTGAAAAGTCCATTTGAATGATCTATGAGGATGTATATATAACAAATGGGTTAACCATTCACCTCCCTTGTGACTCTTGGACTACGCTCATGATTGTTTGAATTCTCTATGACTCTTTGACTCCTTCATGAATTTTCACATTCTATGGATGAATCTTGGACTTCCACTTTACATTTCTCAATATTTAATTTACATAATCCACAAAATGATGTGGCACATGATGAATCGTGAATTGACATGATTTGACACTGATGACATGGACTACATGATGACATGTCAATGTCAAACCACTCTTTTTTGTTGATTTCTTTGTGTCTTCATGAGATATATAGCATTTTACTCTTATTCCTCCTCCATATGGCTTGAAGATAGGGAGTCTTCAATGTGATATTGATTTCCAAATTTTCTCGCAATATGGTGTCCCTTTGTCTTTCTTAATTGATCAACTTATATTTGCAGCTACAAAGGCATCTTCTAGCAAAGTCTCCTTCGTCATCTCCTTTATCATCATCCTATCATAACATGATGGAATACCTGCAACTAAAATCCACTCATGACAATACAAAACCAGTGTGATGAACCCCTAGTATAACATGCTTCATGACAACCACTAATTGAGTTGGAACCAGGTGATAGGCTGAGAGACTAGCTTAGTAATTGTGAAATTGAGCAGCTCATGAGGTCAGGGGCTAGAATTGAGCCTTGAGACTGCACAATCCATAGTTCAAGCAGTCTAGGGATAATCATCTGCACAATTGAGGGGCTCAAGGGGTCAGGTTGAGTGCTTAAGGCTTGAGGTTACCCAATGTGCAATTCCAGACGGACATAGGCTAAGGGATTACAAAGTTATGTAACTCAAGAGGCCAAGACTGAGGATTGATGCTTGAGGCTATGCAATGCATAGTTCAGGCAGGCTAGGGCAAGATAATTGCACAGTTGAGGGGCTTCAAGGATCATGGTTAAGGCTTGAGCCTTGAGGTTTCTGACTGCATAGTTCTAAAGGGACAAAAGAATGGGGCTTGTGTAGTTGCACAATTTAAGGGCTTAAGGCTGAGGCTTGATGCTTGAAACTACACAATGTACAAAGGAGGTTGGATGAAGGTAGGAATTGCGCAATTATGGAGCCCAAGGGTCGGGACTGAGCACTGTGACTATGCAATGTGCAGTTCTAGAAGGAAGGGATTATGCATTGTGTAGTACAAAGAGGCAAGGCTGAGGCTTCAGGACTGATACCACGCAGTGTGTATTTTAGGAAGGTTGGGTGATGCCAGGTTGCTCGCTCGAGAAGTTTTCTAGATTTGGCTAAGTGTGGGATCAATGAGACCGAAGTGAACAGTGATAAGACTTGAGTATGATCTCCCACTTATATTACTTAACAATGCAACATAGATCACCCAAAACACATGAACAACATACTTTCCTCAATGCGACGACTTTGAAACAGCTTACCCCAAGTGTGACACTAAAGGTATACTTTGTGACGACCATGACAATACTTGTGCAACATTGCTTGAAACTTTGGGAATGAGTGCGATACATGTCTATATGGTAAGAATGAATTAGTAGCACCAATATTTCCCCTTGAAGAAAACCAAAACTACATTTGTGCGATGTGAAATGCTTTCCATGCCAAAAGATGACATTTGCAACAATAAGAGGAAAGTGCAAACAACACTTGCAAAATGTAAGCGACATTGAAAACGACCTGTACCATAACAAAGATAACATGAAAACGAAACTTATTAAAGTGAAAACAAGAAAAAAGACAATTGTAAACATGAAAGCAACACTTCAAAAGCGACAATTAGAAAAACTCACCGAGAATAGAAGAACAATCATAACCAAAAGTGAGAGATCGTCAATGAAAGTGCACACCGACTGTCGACACAGGTTGAACATTGCATATGCATTGTCTTGATGTATTTTTGTTATGCTTGTTAAAGCTTGCATATGGGAGTGCGATCACAAAATTGTTGCGGACTGACCATGCGTAAGTAAGTGACTTTGACACTTACAAACTGAGAAAAGACTAGAATACTTAACAAAGCATTGATCAACCTTAAATTGACTATGGAACAAATGATCGCAATATCCACAATAGGCTCCAAAATTCAAGTGTGGACCAAATTTTGGAGGGTGTTTGTTGCAGCGAAAACAAGACCTGATCTTCTTGTAAAATTAATTCTCCCCCTAAGAATATGATACCATGTCTTGCAAACATCTCCCTTTCAATAACCTCTCTTTTGCAAAATCTTCCTGCTAAGTACATTTTCCTCATAATCTGTGGCTTAAATATGTGAATTGTTCATCTATATTATACAAATCCTTTGATCTGCAATATAAGGTCTGAAATTCTTAGTTTCCTTAGACTACTCAACTATCTTTTCAAATTATCATACTCCCTTTATATATATGTGCAACATGATTTTCTTGGTCACCTTAATATCTTCTATTAGTAACTGCATTATTGATAATGATCATTATGTTTGCATAATCTTGCTTCTTCAATTTTTATTTCAAACAACTACATTCTTCAAGAGGCTTTCGCCAATGAATTAGATTTGAGGGGTTATATCTAACCTTGGTTCTTCTTATTTCATTCTCCATTACTTGACGTTCACTCTTGAGATATTAGAGAGTCCTTCTTCCTTGTACCTTCTCCAATTGATCTTGCAGTTACATGTTATGTGTCCTTCATCTATGGCACTTGTAACACTCTTCCCTCTCTTTTACATCTTGTATACATCATAATTGAATTAGTATCCACCACTTGAATTCCAAGATATTACTCCTCAAAAACATGACACACTTGAATATGACCCAATTTAACAATTCTTTCATGGAATATTTTATGTGCAACAACCTCATCTTCATATGAAACCACTCGTATATTGGATTTTGTTCGAATTTCATCATCATCTTGCTATATTGGTTGATAATTTTGGTAATCAATACATATTGGAGAAATTGGTTCAACTACCCTCATTACCTCATTGACATCTCTTTTTTGTCTTTGTTGACACTACAAGGAAAAGACCCTCTAACAGAGGTTATATAGGAGGTTTTTAGTTTTATAAAATTGGCCAAAATTGTCAAAAAAACATTCTCTACAACATCTGTTTTTTATAACATAGGTTTTGTCAGAGCTTCTAACGGAACTTCAACACAACTAAAAAAAAATGGGTGGCGGATGTTTTTACGGATGTTTTTCTCATCAGTGTGTGGATCATATGTGAACGCACCAGTACATTTTACCATGTACGCACCGGTACTATAAATATACCAAGCACCGGGATGGAAAAAAAATTTGGACGCCCTGGGGCATTTAATAATATCCCAGTACATGTCACCCAGCAAGATGCACCGAGATGATGGAAGGTGCATGCACCAATGTCGTTAAGGTGTAAAAATGCATTGGGCCATTTAGATGTTAAAACGCACTGGGTTGTTAAGTTATAAAAATGCACCAACATGTTAAAGGAAAACTGTGTCAATGCATGCAACGCCTATCAACCCGCCCGAGTGGTAGTCGTCGATAAACCACATCAGTGCACAGTATCATACAAATGCACTGGTGCATAGTAACTGACATGCATCAGTGTTTATTTTCTATTTTTTAGAAACATGGACCTGTGACAGTGCAAGTATTGTGATTTTTTTAAATTCATTATTCATCAAAAGTCAACACATATCTTATAACAATATTCATATCAATTAATTTTTTATTAGTGCATTTAAATGTGATGTTTGGATTAATTTGTTATATCATATCATCATATTTCGCATCTCTTCAATATAATATTTAATCCGCGGTGTAACATTTCACAACGACAATGGAGAATGCAATAGAATAAATTAAAACGTATTTTATTATATATAAATGAATAAGACACTCTTTGTCATATAAAATGGGACAGTTATTGGTATCCCTTTGTATTTTAATTGGGACATATATCCATTACATTAAACAAAATGTCTGATTTCACAGACAAATATTTCAAAAAATACAACGCCTTGCTTTGATATCCAAACATATTGATCATCATTCTTCGACGAAACTGTTGTCATTGCTCGAGCTACTTCCATGACACGAGTTATTTGGAGGAATGTTTTATTCATTGTGTTGATTGTTTTCTTCTTCTTCAAGTTCAATCTACAAACATATAAATAAAGTGTAATGAGTGTATATAAATTGGTGAGAACAATGACAATTACAATATTAAATAATATACATCAATGTAAATCGAAAAGAAATGTACCATAGTAAGAATTGACTCGTGAACTATACACATTATTTCAAAACCAAATTTCATGCCATCTCTCAACAATTCATTTGTTGGCGTAGTTCCATAATTTATTTCCTGAAAATTTTATACCCCATAACAAATCATAGATTTAATATGAAATATTTTTTTGTTCTATTAATTATAGATGAAGCTAAGTAAAACAAGATAGATGCTTACAAATTCCACAATTAATTTATGATATGCCAACATATACTGACAACCCATATTTAACCCAATGTCAATCAATTCTTTGGATGGTTCTTCTTTGTATGTTAGCACCTGTTTGAAGACATTCAATGATGATTTTTGTAAAACAACTTCAAATATACAAAAATGAAATGTAGTTAAGTTTTTATAAGGAAGTAACAATTACTCACAAACATGAATATCAGCCCTTTTCTTCCTTTTCATCTTGTTTTATATGCTGGATGAATTCCATTTTATTTTATTTTCTGTAAGAAAATAATTGAAAATTAATATTTAAAGCTAAATTGTTTATTTATTATACCTAATCGAAAAATTAAATGATTACATATTACATTTGAATCAAGTTGTTGTTGAGAGGGCTCCTCGTGCGATGCCATTATGTCCATTTCTTTGACCATCTCCTTTTAAACCTTTTTGGATATTCCTACTGGCATATTTCTAATATCAGCTCGTTCATCCTTTGAGATTTTCATAATCTTCCTAAAAATGTAACATGACAATAAAATATTTAATTTTTATATTGATATATGAAAAGTAAATATAAAAAAAGTGATATTAAATAATGATTGCTTTGTAGTGATATACACATATAATTCTAGAAAAACATTTAAAGGAATATTACTTTTACAATCCTTCTTTTTTGATGCTGTATGCTTTTTCTATTAAAATTCTAACATGTCTCGTTGCCCATTTCTCTGGAAACTCATCCTGTAGTTTAAATAAAATTTGGTTCTTGGAATCATTGGATTGACTTTTGTATGGTTAGTGGAAAGAACGTTTATACATTCGTTCCACTAGATCCCTCAAATTTTTCTATAAAAAATTCCCCCTTTTGTTAACCTCTAGCACCACTCCAGATGACCTAAGGAGCAATTCATTTTCATTTGCATGTTATATTTTCTTTTCTTTTCTTAGGAAAACATTCCTTTTCTTCATTGTTGGTCCCTGTAGAACATTAAACATATCTGAATTAATAGATTGTTTGAAACATGTTATCTAATATTTTTAAGTATATTATTAATGAAAATTCAAAAAATAAACTCAGATTGGATCGATAGTATTTTTTTCATTCACCTGATTCATTCTTCTGCAATTTTTCCATCAATAATTTACGCTCTTCTAGTCTTAGATCAGAAATAAACTTATCGAGCTTCGTCATTTTGTGGCTCTGCATGATACACACTAAACAATACATATTAGTTAAACTTACATATAGTTCAAAAATCATAATTTTTGTAAAGAATTTACAAAGAACATACCTTTTTTGCTTTTCTCGATGTGCTATTAGTATTTTTGTTACTTGAACTCTACCAGCCATTTCTTTATCAATATGAAACTTGTACCATAACATTCACTAATATATTTTATAAATAAATCACATACTTTTCAGGTAAAAAAAAAATCAAGAAAACAGTGCGCCTTTTGCAAAGCACGCACCGAAGGTAGTGCGGTAGGTTCTTATAAAGGCACCGCCAATATAGTAGAAACACCGTACGGTGATATTTTTCGACAAGGAGACCCGATGCGTTATATGTTAACCAGTGCACCGATTAACACAAACATAAATTAATAAAAAACTATTTTTATCAAACAGTGTTTTTTGTCAATACGCGCCTGGTGCACTATACTACAATAACGCACAAATGCGCTATTTTAAATAGTGCGCACCGATTTAAAAAATAAATAAATAAATAAAAATAAATAAATAAATAAATAAAAATAAAAATAAAAAAAATAAAAAATAAAAATAAAAATAAAAATAAAAAAAATTATGCAAGGACCGACATGGATTGGTATCTGAATTTGCAAGTGGTCTCGATTAGATGTCATACGCCTATATATATATTAATACAAACCCTATAAATCTAAAATGAAAAGCCCTAATTGTGAAGTCGCATAAATAAGAAGAAGAAAGGGTTTAATGTAAGAATGGAATTTTGTGGTTTTTTCTTTCTGAAAATGCACTGTAAAATTTAAAATTTTTACTATGCATGTATTAAATCTAACAGAAACTGTAAAAAAAACAATTATTACAGTAAAATTTAACAATTTTACTATACTACAGGGTTTTTGTGCGAATCACCAGATGTTTCAAATTCCAATTCTCTAAATAGTGTTGTTGTTCGAAAGTATTTTGTTGCTCCACAGTGCTCTTGTGCTTTCTTGTGCTAGGTATGTCTCTCATAAAAATTTTCTGGCTATTATGGATGCATAGTGAGGGGTGAGAAGCTATACATGAGTTTACCTGTTGTTGTCAAGGTGTTTGTAGGAGCTAGATTGAGGAGACAAGCCTTTTAGATGCTATGTTCTTCACTATTTTCCTGTTCTCTGAGTGAGCATCTTATTGAATGGGCAGCTCTCTTAGTGAGTTGCTGATATTTTCTTGTTGTTTCTTTCTACTATAGATGTTGTGTGGGGTGCTTGAGATGCCATGGGTGGCATTATCATTCTCCTGGAGTCCATTATGCAGCTTTCCTTTTTATTTTTCTTTACAGTCCATGAACAACTTTCTTTTTTAAGGAACTTCCTAATGTTTGTAGCAATTTGTGGCTTGCTTTCTTTTGCTACATTATGTTTAGGAATGTAGGAATGTGGTGTATGGAGGTGATGGAAGGAGTTATGGAAATGAATGGAGTGATGATGGGATGGATGGTCAAATAGAAGGGGAGAGAAGAAGATGACTACTTCCATGTGTTTCTAAAAACCATTAATAACCTACAAAAAAAGAAACACAGAAAACATAGAGATGTAGATGTATTTCTCTTCTCTTTTTTTTTTTAAAAGCAAGTGGGTTGCCTCCATCAAGGTTTTCAACCCACAAGCTTGCCTTGTGCCTCAGAGAGGTTTTCACCAATGGATATTTATTCTCCTTTTATCTTTTTTTTTTGTTAGGAGGTGCTGGAAACTATGGAGTTTCCCATTACATACACCTCTCTGCTTATTGAATTTATGAAATCTACCCTGGATAAGGGCTTCTTGTAAATTTTAAGTATGTGACCATTGATAAGTAAGGGGATTCCTTCCTCATCTATGGTCCTGATTTGAACTGTGCCATTGTCAAAACATTTCTCCACTATGTAAGGTCCCAACCATCTTGTCATCAATTTTCCCTTCAATTCTTTAAACCTTGAATCATATAACAGCGCCCAATCTCCTTCTTGGAAGGCCTTCTCCTTAATTTTCTTGCGATTCCATACCTTCCTTTGCAGTTGAACTACATTTGTGTGAATAAGTTCTTGCATTCTGAACTCATCCAATCCATTTAGTTGCAACAATCTCTCTTTTTGGGCATTTGGTAGATCTAGATCTAATTCAGATGCCATCCTTAAAGTATTGAATTCAAACTCAACTGAGAGTATAGCTTTCTTACCATAGACTATTTCATAAGGAGCGAATCATGTTTTTGTCTTCCAAGTAGTGTTGTAGGCCCAAGTAGCTTCTACCAATCTGTCTGCTCAATAGTTTATGTTGTTGCTCACAACCTTGGTGAGGATGCTTGCTAAAGCTCTGTTAGTTACTTCTACTTGGCCATTCTCCTGAGGGTGATAGGTAGTAGAAGTTCTATGCTCAATATTTTTCTTCCT
The DNA here is from genome assembly GCA_034641835.2 of Pinus albicaulis. NCBI lineage: Eukaryota > Viridiplantae > Streptophyta > Pinopsida > Pinales > Pinaceae > Pinus > Pinus albicaulis. Next base: position 562,670,450 of record CM076570.1, on the reverse strand, counting down.
CAAAATATTTTCAATGAGGTGAGAAGTGAATTGTGCTCACTGATCAGTGGTTATTTCTCTGGGGTACCCAAACTTATAAAACACAATCTCCCTCAAAAATTATGCTACCTTATCCACGGTTGTTACCTTCACTGCTTTTGTTTCAACCCACTTTGTCAGGTAATCAATGTAGACTATGATATACTTCTTTTGTCTATATGGTGAATCGATAGGTCCAACAAAGTCCATGCCCCACTTGTCAAATGGCTCAAGATCCACCTGAGGGTGCAAAGGCATCTCATCCCTTTGTATGGGTTTCCCCGTCCTTTGGCACTAGTCACACCTGTTGGTGTATCTTCTAGAATCTTGGTGGAGGGTAGGCCAATAGTATCATGCCTGTAAAACTTTGTACGTAGTTCTTTTTGCAGCAAAGTGGCCTCCACATGGATCGTCATGACATGCAGAGAGGATATCAAAAAATTATTCCTCCCTCACACATCTCCTGAGGATTTGATCAAGGCCTAGCTTGAAAATATTTTCCCCGATCCATGTGAAAGGGGAAATTTTTCTGATGATTATGCTCTTCTCCCTGAATGAAATATTAGGAGGGAGTTTCCTAGAAACCAAGTAGTTGGATATATCAGAAAACCACGGTAATAGTGCTAATATAGCAAAGATATACTCATATAGTAGTTTTTAATCCACCATTCCTTCTTCACCTACAAGGAGGGCTAACCTGGACAAAAAATCTGCAACAACATCCTCCTTTCTAGGTTTATCAGTAATAGTCAAATCAAATTGTTGTAAGAGTAACAACCATCTAATTATCCTAGCATTAACATCTGATTTTTTCATTAAATACTTGATGGCTCCATGTTCAGTGTGAACAAAGGTCTGATATCCAGTTACATAATGTCTGAATTTGTTCAAATAATGGACATTGGCTAGCATCTCCTTCTCAGTAACAGTATAATTCAGCTTGGCCTTAGAAAATTTCTTGCTGATGAAATAGATGGCATAAGGGATTTTGTCCTCTAATTGTCCTAATGTTTCCCCTACAGCTTTTTCGGATGCATCAGTGTGGATGTGGAAAGGCAGAGTCCAATTTGGACCTCAGAGGATGGGGCTAGTAGTCAAATTTTCTTTAATGAGCTCAAAAGCCTCTTGACTAGGACCAGACCAAATAAACTCAGAATATTTGGCCAATAACCCAAATAATGGTGAAGCCATCTTGTTGAAATCTCTGATGAACATTCTATAATAACCAGCTAAGCCTAAGAAACTCTTGACATCTTTCTGCTTTTGAGGAGCAGGTACCCTTTTGATGATAGTGATTTTTTTTGGGTCTACCTGTATTCTTGCTTGGGAGATGGAGTGCCCTAACACAACTCCTAATTTCTTCAGGAATTTGGACTTTTCTGGGCTCAAGGAGAGATGCATCTCAATGCACCTTCTTATTACTTTACCCAAATTGGAGAGAGCTTCTTGGAATTCATCCCCATATGGTGTGAAATCATCCATATAAATTTCAATAGAGTCATGGACTAACTTGGAAAAAATGCTCAGGATAGCTCTTTGGAAGGTCGTTGGGGCATTGCACAACCCAAAGGGTTGGACTCGATAAGTGAAGGTACCCCAAGAGCAGGTGAAATTAGTCTTGTCCTAGTCTTCAGGGCTGATTTTAATCTAAATGAACCCACTAAACCCATCTAAGAAGGAAAAAAAATTCTTCCCTGCAAGGCCATCTAGGACTTGGTCTATAAAGGGAAAAGTGAAATGGTCTTTCTTGGTGGCTTTGTTAAGTTCTTGATAATCAACACAAATTTTCCACTTCCCATTCTTCTTTGGGACTAGTACAAGAGGAGATACCCACTCACTGTCGGATATAGGATATATGAACCCTTCATCCAATATTTTATGCAAATCTTCTTTGACTATGTCCTTCAGAGGTTGGTTCTTCCTTATTTGGGGTTGTCTCACAGACTTGCATCCTTATTTGATGTAAATATGATGTCTACATAATGAAGGATGCACCCCTTTCATGACCTTTTAATCCCAAGAAAATGCATCTAGATTCTCTTTCAAAAGATGGCATAGCTACTTCTCTTCCTCATTCAAGAGGTTTGGGTTGATTTTCAAATATCTAGATGGGCCAAACTCGATAGCCTTGGTGGTTTCGGAGGTTGACTCAACTGAGTGTGCTTCCATCCAAGGTTGGCTTTCAGACCCTTTTACTAAGGTTTCAAGAGGAATGTTAGTGGAGGACTGGTTTCGAATGGCATGGTCGATGTGTTCTTCTTCATCAAGTTGTCTGCTTCTAAGAATAACATCTATGGTACACATAGGGGCAGTGTTATATAACTCATCTTATTCATCCTTCAACCATATAGGTAGATCATGATCAATGGAAGACTGGGCTGGAGGGTACAGCACTAGCTGTTTGGAAAAATACCCATTTTTTATAGTCATGTTTCCAACCCGACAGCTAATATAAGCATCCACAGTGGCTAACCAAGGTCTCCCTAAGATGAGATGATAACCATTAAACTTGGTTTTTGGTTGCAAGACTAGGAAATCTATAGGATACTCCCAAGATTCAATGGTAACCATAACATCCTCAACAATTCCTTCCGGAGTTACTGTGGACCGATCTGCAAGTTGCAGAATTGTTGTGGTTTTCCTCAAAGTCCCTTGGAGATTAAGTTTCAACATCATTTCGTTGGTCATGACATTGATGGTAGCCCTTAGATCAATCAGAGTGTTGGGGACTATTACACCATCGATGTGCACATCAACAACTGGACTACCAGGGTCCAGGTACTTTGGAAAGATCACCCTTCCCAACATTAGGTTGGATAGATGTCCTACCACATTGATGGTAGGGACTTCTCTCTTATATCTCCCAGGTCTCTTGAAGAAATTTTATTTGATGAGCCTATTATAGATAGGGACATCCTTAATGGGCTGGAGAAGTGGTATCTTTACACACAAATTTTCCAATTCTCCTAGAAGTTCAGTCTCCTTTGGCGTGTGTTGACTAGGGTGGATCAAGTGCTTAGGAAAAGGAGGTTGTTGGATCTTAGTGTTACCTTCTTCCTTTTCCTCCTCAACCTCTACAAGTGGAGATGGAGGATGGTTTTCTGGGAGTACTCTTCCCAACCTGAGATTAACCTCCTATATCTCTACAGCATAAGCTAGATAGGATGTTTCTCCACTGGGAGCCTGTTGTGCATGTCTATTATTTAGGTTCGGATTGGGCTGTGCAGGTATTTGAGGTAGCCTAGGTGGAGCAACATGAGTAAGCTGAGGTTGAGGTTGGGGTGGAGGAATTAGAGAAGGTGTTGATTGTGTTGAGGCCTTTACCCTTGGGATGGATTGTTCCACTGAGGTTGTTCTGGAACATACCTCTGAAATGGTTGATTCACTGGTTGAGGATGATATGGAGGGTTGTAGGGACAAGTAGGAGGTGTAGATGAGGATGGAGGAGTGTGTGTGTACCAAGGTTGCATGGGTGCACTCAAATTGTTGTGATAGTAAGATTAAGGTGCACCTTGCATACCTTGTTGATATGGCTGAGGGCCTTGAGGCCTTCTCTGGTTGATGAAACAGAGATGCTCTGGAATTGCTTGCCCACCTTGATATACAGCCTTAAGTCCAGGTAAGGAGGGACACTTGTCTGTGGCATGATTCTCCTCATAGACTAATCAAACCTCCATGACATTCAGTGGACATTCATTTCTTGGGTGCTTCCGGGTACATCTAGGACAAAATATGGCCAGGGCTCTCTTTGCTTCCTCTTGCTTCCTTTTGAATTGCATTGTGTCCATTTTCAAAGCAAGGGTGTGCGGCATGTCACTCTTGAAGTCCTCTAGAATGTTTCCAATCTCATGTTTTATGGAGGTGGAAGAGGAAAGGGTATTGGGTGTGTTTTGGCCAGCTCTTCATGTCTTCCTACATGCCCTAGAATGGTTCTGGAAGACATTTTTTATTGTTTCATAAGGAAGTTGGTAGATATCTCCTCCTGATAGAATATTCAAGGTTTCTATCATCTCTTCTCTGATCCCTCGAAGAATTACAAGTTTAAGTGATGCAGGATCAAGAGTACAGTTGGCTCTCTTATCATTTAATTGAAACCTCTCTTCATAGTCCTTTAGGGATTCATCGGGCCCTAGAGTCATCGTAAATATCTCATCCTTATTTTCCTTGGACCTACAGTAGTCTCTATACTTGTTGTTGAAGGTTTTGATTTTGTGCCCAGGTGGTGATTTTGTGCCCAAGCAGACCCATGAACCAATGCAAGGTTGCATCCTTAAGGGTGGATGGGAATAGCTTCAACTTCTGATCATCATAGACGTAGTCATAAATCCTACAGACAACAAAAAATTAAAACATGAATGTGTTAGGATCCTCATAGGTAAGTCCATGGAAGTGTGGAAGAGTTGAGGGGCTAATGTTTTTCATCTTAGTTTCCCCATTTGCCCCTCTTATGGGAAAGGCTCTTTGGATCCCAACCATGGTTAAGATAAGTGGATCAGGTCCCTTAGTTGGAACAAGGTCTTCTTTATAAGGCTCTCTTATAGGGATTTCAATCTCACTGCCACTGAAGAAGAGTGAAGGGTGGCTAGAGGTGATGTGGGGGTTTTGGCTAAGATTTATCTTTGAGTATTCCTACTCCTAAGAGGCATGAAAATTAGATATTTTTTGTATTTTTTTCAATATTTATGAAATAACATGAAAAGAAAGGAAAACATAAAATAATGCTAAAACAAAATCAAAGCATCTACTAGACACCTCCCCATCAACAATGCCAAAAAGTGGTGAGCCCTGGTATTGCACCAAGAGTGTTGCAACTCCCAGGGGCTGCCCTACTTTACTTTATCAACCCGAGGTTCGTAAAAACTTGGAGGTGACAGTGTTATATATACAACAGATGCATTTTTTTCATGTCATCCTCTTATGCTTTACGAAAGGGTGTTATTTCTTAAACTATGATAAGAACTGGAAAGTAAATTGCTGGAAGGAAATGAAAGAAAGGAAACTAACTTAAATTTCAGAAAGGAAATGACGAAAATGAAACTAATTTAATTTGTAGAAAGGATATGGCAGAAGGGAAAATAATTTAAATTTCACTTAACTTAGCCAATCGGCTAAACACACCCTCCTCTATCTATCATGCTCCTATATATGCAGCTAGTCATGACCTAATTCTAATTTGAAGAGGTGTTGCTTGCAGTTTGGAGAAGAAAGGGGTAAATGTGATAATGGAGGGCTTAACCATATGAAACAAGGCTTAGGGGAGTGAAAAAGGGGTTTAAAAATTTTAATATCGCAAAAATTCTTTAGAGAGGGAGGCTTTTAAAAGTGAAAAATGTGATGGGGAGAGAAACTACGAAATACAGTTTGTGATAGGGATGACGTGGAAAACTGCTACAGTAATTTCACAATCGGTGGTGGGAGTGGTAAGTGTTAAGGAAGTGGGAGCGAAATGTGCGAAGTGAAAAATGCAATAATGCCAAAATTGCGAAATGCGAGATGTGAGGGGTGATGTGGCAATGGATTACGGTAAGAATATCACAATCGGAGCTTGGAAGCGGAACATATTAATGGGAACCAAGTGGGGAATGTGATTTGTGATTGTGCATAGGAATTGTGGTAAGTTCAAAGGAAAAGGGTAAGGTTTATTTCTAAAGGATTTTCGACTATTTTTGTTAATAATCGGAAAAGGTAAGGTAAAAAGGAAACTATTGAAAGCGCTGCATAATAACAAGGAAAAGGGAGAAGAGATCCTGTGAGATGCAATGTGCGATAAGTGGGAGTTTTGAGGAGAAAGGTAGAGGTCAAAATTTTAATGGTTTCTGTGAATAAAAAGGGTGTGGCGGCTGTTAAGGAGAGAAGAAGGAGGGAAATGGAGGCGTACCAGCAAGGTTCAGAAGCGTAACATAGAGATGGAGAGGAAATAGAAAATGATTGGAGCGACTGAAGGAACCTCTCTAGAACTTTTGATACTTATTACTACAAACAACCATGTTGATCCATGTGCTAAAAGTAGATGAATGTGCGATAATACAATGAAAGAAAGACTCATACTGGTAATGCAATTTCTTCCCTAAACTCAAAAATAGTGAACATAAATCAAATTTTGGGTCTGTGGGAAGGTTCACCCTCTTCGAGCTCTATTGACAGAGATGAGAAGGGAGGTCTTGATCCACAAATTTTAGATTTTTCTCCTCTATTCTATTACTTATAAGCAAATGAAAACTAAAATAGCACACTGAAAAAAAAACTAAACAACAATGAAACCATCAGAAGCAAATATACTGACATCAAGCAAAGAACAAGTACAACAGAGAGGCTGAGGCACATGGATTGGGCCCTAACCCACATGCCTAGCTCTCTGAAACTTAAATAAGTAAAATGAAATCAGTCTTCTCATTTCATGAAATAATAGTCTCATACAATTCTCAAAGTTTAATTTCTGAGTACAATAATCAAAAGCTCAATAGCTTGTAGCAGATTTCCCAATATAATCCTATCCTTCCGAGCTCTAGCTCTAATCTATTTATTCTACAGGGCATCTACTAAAAAATCCCTTGAAAATAGTGATTGAGTCCATTTAACTCCAAGTAAACATAGATTGAGTGCACTTTGGTCTTTGAGTTGCTTGGCTGCCTCTGGAATTCTAATTGTTGGAGAGAATCCTTTAGGATCCTTTGGCTGCCTTCGAGAGTTAAGGAGGGTGGAAAATCCTCCTATAATTTCTCCTTGTTGTCTCCTTCAATTCTTTATGATAAAATATTCAAAAATAATTCCAATTACTGATGATTTTCTGCACTCAACCTCATATTAGGAACTCAGAGTATGTTAGCCTTAATCACCATCTATAATAGCATCATAAAACAAAATAAAAATAAAAATGCAAGAAAAAGAGACTTAACAAGGAAAAAAGGTGACCACTAACCCCTCCAGATATATTTAATGATCGATCTCATCACTTACAACACATGATTATCCGTTTAGGATTTTTCTTCCGGGTAAATTACATGTTTATTGTTTTGTTTATATACATAACAATATTCTTTCACATATTAGTTATTTAATTTGTTACATTTGTTATGATCTTCATTATATTCTTTAATGTGCCATGTATATTGTACACAATAGTTTCTGGTGTCTTGTAACAAAAGGGTATTATGGATGTAAATGTTGTGGAACTTCTTTGAAAGCTAGATGGTCCAACGACCTACGAAAGCTAGTGTATGACTGCTCTAGGGTATTATTCCTATAAGAACACCCTTATAGAAGAGAAACATCCACTTTCAATGGTAAATGAGAGAGAACCCAAAATGCTCTAATAAATTACATCAAATTGAATGGATTAAAGCATATGAGAGAGAGAAGGAGAAGTAGTTCATAGAAATATTCGATTCAAATGGGGAGCCTATGTTCACTACAAGGAAAATACCCTCTAGAGGAGGTTATAAAGGAGGTTTTTAGTGTTATAAAATTGGCCAAAATTGTCAAAAAAACATTTTCTACAACATCTATTTATGGTTACGAAGGTTTTGGTGGAGCTTTTAACAAAATTTCAACACAACTAAAAAAACTAGGCGACTGGAGGTTATTACGATGTTTTTTTCATTGGTGCACTACTAAGGTGTCAACGCACCGGTGTGTGTCATCTAGAAGGTGGCCTCTGACAGTCGAAGGTGCATGCAATGGGCTGTCAAGGTATAAAACCTCACCAGGGTGCAGTGTTGGTGATACAACGCACGAGGTGTTCTAATTGGTCTTGGGATTTGTGCTAGTGCTCCAGGTCGTATCAGCACACCAAGCCATGTTGTATTATGAATGCAATGGTCCGCAGTATCATAGAAAGGAAGCAACGAGATTTATAATTGGTATCAATATTCATGGGTGATGCCCATAGGTCGCATAAATGCACCGATGCTTTCATAGACACATAAACACCTTGATGGCGTATCACACAAACGTACCGAGATTTATAATTGGTATCAAGATTCGTGCGTTGCTCAGAGATCGTACAATGGTGTCATGCAGGTATAGACACATAAACAAGTCATCCTGCGTCGTACCGCACAAACGCACTAATATTTCTAATTGGTTTTAGTGCTTTTCCAGTGCTCATAGTTCATGGAAACGCACCGGTGTACAATTACTGACAAGTACCGGTTTTCATTTTGTATTCTTTAGAAACATCGACTTGTGAGAGTGCAATTATTGTGATTGTTTTAAATTCATTTTTCATCAAAAGTTGACGCATCTTATAACTCTATTCATATTAATTAAATTCTTATTAATGCATTTGAATGTGATGTTTGGATTAATTTGTTATATCATATCATAATTATTGTGGTTTTTTAAAATTCATTATTCATCAAAATTCGACATATATATATCTCATAACAATATTCATATGAATTAAATTTTTATTAGTGCATTTGAAAACGACATTGGAGAACGCAATTGCGACAATGGAGAATGCAATAGAATAAACTAAAACATATTTTATGATATATAATATATATGAATAAGACAATATTTATCATACAAAATGGGACAGTTATTGGTATCTCTTTGTCTTTCAATTGGAACACTATGTCCATTACATTAAAAAAATGTCTGATTTCACAGACATATTTCAAAAAATACAATGCCTTGCTTTGATATCCAAACATAGTGATCATCATTCTTCGCTTGAACTGCTATCACTGCTAGAGCTACTTCCATGACTTAGGTTATTTTCAGGAATGTTTTGTTCACGGTGTTGATTGTTTTATTCTTCTTCACCTTCTATCTACAAACATAAAATAAACTAAAATGAGTGTATATACATTGGTGACAACAATGTAAATCGAAAAGAAAAATGACGTACCATAGCAACAATTGACTCATAGATTATATACATTCTTTCAAAACCATGTACCATGCCATATTTCAAAATTTCATCTGTTGGCGTAGTTCCATACTTTGTTTCTTGCAAGTTTTATACCCCATAACAAATCATATATTTAATATAAAAGATTTTTTTGTTCTATTAAATATAGATGGAGCTAAGTAAAACAATATTGATAGATGCTTACAAATTCCACAATTAATTTTTGATATGCCAACATATACTCATAACCCATATTTAACCCAATTTTAATCAATTTGTCTGATGGTTCTTCTTTATATGTCAGCAACTTTTTGAAGACATTCAATGATGATTTTTGTAAAAAAACTTAAAAAATACAAAAAATGAAATCTAGTTAAGTCATATAAGGAAGTAACAATTACTCACAAACTTAGATATCAACCCTTTTCTTCTTTTGTCATCATGTTTTATGTGCTGAATGGGTTCCATTTTCTTTTCTTTTATGCAAGAAAATTCTTGAGAATTAATATTTAATGCTAAATTGTTTATTTATTGTACCTAACGATCGAAAAATTAAATGATTAGATATTACATTTTAAGCATGTTGTTGCTGAGATGGCTCCTCTTGCGATGCAATTTTGTCCATTTCTTTGACCATCTCCTTGTACACCTTTTTGGGCATTCATACTGGCATTTTCCTGATATCAACTCTTTCATCTTTTGATATTTTCATAATCTTCCTGAAAATGTAATATGACAATAAAATATTTAATTTTTGTATTGATATCTGAAAAGTAAATATAACAAAAGTGATATATAAATAATTTTAGACAAACATTTAAAGGAATATAATTACTTTTTCATTCCTTCTTTTTTGTTGTTGTACGTTTTTTCTATTAAAAGTCTGACATGTCTCATTGGCCAATTCTCTGGAAACTCTTCCTGTAGTTTAGATAAAATTTGGTTCTTGGAATCATTAGATTGATTTTTGTGTTGTAAGTGGAAAGAACGTCTATACATTCATTTCACTAGATCCCTCAAACTTTTGTAAATTTTTTTTCCCTTTTCGTTAAGTTCCAGCACCACTCCAGATGAGCCAATGAGTAATTCATTTTCATTTGCATGTTCTATTTTTTTTCTTTTCTTAGAACAACATTCTTTTTTTGAGTTGTTGGTCCTTGTAGAAAATTAAATAGATGTGAATTAATAGACTGTTTGACACATGTTATCTAAAATTTTTAAGTATATTATTAATGATATTAAAAAAAATAAACACATATTGGATTGATAGTATTTTTTTGTTCACCTGATTCATCCTTTTGCAATTTTTCCATCAAGCTTTTACGCTTTTCTGGTCCTAGATCAAAAATAACCTTATCGAGCTTCTTCATTTTATGGCTTTGCATGATACACAGTAAACAATACATATTATTTAAACTTACATATAGTTCAAAAAATATATTTTATAAAGAATTTACAAAGAACTTTCCTTTTTTGTTACTTGATCTCTTGTCAGTGATTTCTTTATCAATCTGAAACATGTACCATATCATTCATTAATATGTTTATAAATAAATTGTCAACTTTTCAGGTAAAAAATAAATCTCAAGACTGGTGCACCTTTAATGAGCTACGCACTACAACCGATGCATGAGGGTATTAAAAATGCACCGCAAAATAGTATAATAGACTGTACGGTGCATGGGGTATTATAAACGCACCGCAAAAATAGTGTAATAGACCGTACGGTGCTATTCTCGTAACATGGAGCACCGGTGCCCTATTTCAGATATGGCGCACTGATTTCGAAAAATTTTGTTTTCAATTTTTTTTTATATTACACAAGGTTGGTGCGGTGTGCTTTATAATAAAGCACACGTGCACTAGGTTACGCCCGTGTGCACCGATTTATAAATATAAATAAATAAATAAAAAAATAAAAAAAAAATCCCATTTTTTCCAAAAATTCACGCAATGGCCGAATGGATTGGGATCCAACTATGAAAGACGTCTCGTGGGTTGGATGTCAATCTAAAATGAAAAACACTAATTCTGAAATCACAGAAATAGGGAGAAGAAAGGGAAAAAACAAAAAAATGAAGGGTTTAGGGTAAAAATGGATAAAACTGCAGAAAAAGTAAAAAAACTGCAGAAAAGTTAAAAAAACAATCAAATTTAATCACAAGATGGTTTGAAATTATATGATACATGGTTTGAATCACCAGAGGTTTGGTTTCTAATTGTCTGAATACTTATGTTCGAATGTATTTTGCTGCTCCATAGTGCCCTCATGCTCTCTTGCTCCAGGTATGTCTCCTGCAAATATATGGCTGAAAATTTTAGCAAAAATAGTGAAATAATGAAAAGTGTTTAGTATTTAAAGAATTAGTTTATGAAATTAGATTTTTGAAATTTTTTTCCTGCCCATTTTTCAATTTGTCGCTTTTTTTTCACTTAAAGAAAATAGAGTTGCACTTTTTTTATTTACGTTTATTCGTCACCGGTGTGTCACTTAATAGCACCGCCCCTGTGCAAATTTTTGTAACACTGGCACCGATGCAGTTATATGTACAGTAGCACCGATTTGCGGTTAAGGCACCGAAATTACTTTTAGGTGTATACACCAAAATTTAGTGAACTCCAACCATGGAAATTGAGAATTATAATTTTGTTTATTCTTGAGAATTAGAATTAGAATTAAAATTGAGAATTGGAATTGGATAAATTCTTGATGGAAATAAATATTCTTCCAATGCATTTTGTTTATTGCAGGAGGTCCCCGCTGATTATGTGGAGAGAATGCAATGTGGGGCGTGTGAAGATGCAATACTATAGGGCCCAAGGGGGCATTTGTGGCATGTGAACCTATTATAATTGGCACTTAACTATTTGCAACCAATATGTTTTAGAATATAATTTGCAGATAGATGGATGACCTGCCAGCAATTAGTACATATAATCTGCAGAAGGGTAATGTTTTGGGAGCAATGACAACGAGTCCTTCATTCTGCATTTGTTATCAGAAGAAGACCAATTTTCGACTAGACGATGAAATTATTAGATGTGGAGGCAATGGTTTCCCATAGAAAATGAGTATAGGGTTGAACAAAGGAAAGACATTGCAAAACAGGCTATTACATTAGTTTTTCCAATGGGAAACCGATTTGCAGGTGGAAATATGGTAGCTGTAGGTATCTATGCTTTTCTTCCCATAGAAATGGTCACTGGATTTCCATTTATAATACAAGCAGACTTTTTACTCGTTTCATCCATAGGACCACAGCTTAGACAAGTTAGAGATGCCATTCAGGTTGAATTGAAAGCCGAAGATGTGATTTTATGCGACGTCAGCCTTGTCGGTAAAAGTTTATGTAAGCCAACCGAAGCTCGGACAGTACTCCCAGCTACTTTTAAATGCATTCTGGAGAATCTTTCCCTTCATGGGACCTACCAGTCCGATAAAAAACGTCAATTGATCTTTCTCCGCTGTCCTTAAGGGAATGAGAATCCTTCCCTTCATGGTGCCTCTTGGCTTTATCAACTACCTCGATTGATCTTTATCTGCCATAAACTCTGCTCTCCATTTCTCCATCATGGGACCTCTTAACCCTATCGTCGGTTGCAACCAAATGCTCTTTGCCGGTCTCAACCTGTACTTCTTTTGTACTATGTCGAGTTCTGTAGCTGTCTGCATTCCTGTAAGTGTCTGTTCATCTTTCTATTTGAATCACTCATTTTCTTTGCTATAAAATTTTCAGCCAAAATTCGAACTCTCGTCTTTTCAAACCCTCATCTCCTCAAAAAAATTCTTGCCCGCGATTCAAACCCACCACTGCTCCAATATTATACTTTACAGAATAACCCTGTTCCGGTGCACGCTGTTTTATAGGCGCACCGGGGCGGTTTGTAAGATCGAGGTTTTTGTTTTGGCGCGGTGTTTTATGACGCACCGGTGCGGAAGCGTTCTGAAGCACCGGTGCGTCAGAGTAATAAGACGCACCAATGCGTGTTATGATGATAAGCGCACCGGACTGTATAAAGTTCTTTTTTTTTGTATGTAAGATCATAGTAAAATAATGATAATTCTAATGTACATGAATTTATTTGCATTATTTTCTAAACTTTATTATGTTACAAAAGTTCATATTATTCTAGATTTATTTTTTATAATTATTTACAAATTTAAATATTTTAATAAAATCATTTCACATTAATACAATTAAAATTTTACAAATATTTTACATACAATTACAATTAAAATTACAATTAGAATTACAATTACAATTTTACAATTTCACATACAATTACGATTAGAATTACAACTACAATTTTAATTTTATATACAATTACAATTTTACAATTTGTCATATATGCAATTACAATTACAAACATTTCACAATAAATTAAATATTACAATTACAATTAAAATTTTGCATTAAATATTTTACATACAATTACAGTTAAAATTACAATTACAATTACAATTGCAATTTTACAATTTTACATACAATTACAATTTTAATTTTACATACAATTACATTTACAATTAAAATTTTACAATTACAATCATTTCACAGTAATACAATTAAAATTTTACAAATATTTTACATTATACAATTAGAATTTGAATTAGAATTACATTTACAATTACAGTTACAATTTTACAAATATTTTACATAGAATTACAATTACAATTTTAGAATTTTACATACAATTACAATTTTATAATTTGTCATATATACAATTACAATTACAATCATTTCACAATAAATTAAATATTATAATTACAATTAAAATTTTACATCAAATATTTTACATACAATTATAGTTAAAATTACAATTACATATACAAATTCAATTTTATATACAATTAAAATTTCAATTTCAATTACAATCACGACATAATATTTAATAAATATCATGGTCATTTAATATTAAATTAATTAATAAACACCACGATCATGATAACCATCGTACAAACATCATATTCGACTAAAAAACACATTCAAATTCGCTAACATCATCGTGATCATGATCATCTAACAAAACACAATTAGCATTGTATAACATCATCACAACACAAACATCAAATATACATCTCATGTCAAATAATTCATGTTATCACATACACATCTATCAGATGCAAGCTGCATATTAAATGAACATATCTAACATAACCTAACAATATACACATCATGATGATCACCAACATGTAAATTAAGTACAACTGCAACATGAACATAAAATACATGGACCATATATATATATATATATATATATATAATGTTAAAATATACAATTGTAATAAAAATGTCTTGGATCAACTGGTGGTAGTATGTCAACATCAATAGCAATACTGGTGGAGGCCTGCTCAGTCAATGGTGCAACCTCGACAGTCGATGGTCGAGCCTGCTCATGATCATGACTAGTACTGATCGCTGAATCAGCTGGTGGTAGTACAACATCAATATAAGCAGTACTAGTGGAGGCATGCTCAGTCAATGGTGCAACCTCGACACTCGATGGTCCAGCCTGCTCATAATCATGACTAGTACTGATGGATGTTGCAGGCTACTGATGACTAGACTTGGCCGATGGTCCAGCCTCATCTCCATGATGACTGCTAGATGCTAGTGGAGCCTCATTCTCATCAAGTGCGGCGTGAGGTGAACGATCACGAGATGAGTCGTTGCTCATGGACTATCTGTCACGTGTTGCGGCTCGACCATGCCTATAACGTGCAACAGTCCTCCTCAATTGCGTAACAAATGTCGTAGCTCCTACGACATGCCGCATCAGGCTATACATGTCATGCAACATGCCTCTCCACATCTGTATTAGCCTATCATCGGTCTGTATGTCTCTGTAATGAGCGGGCCTGATGCCTGCCTCAACAATCAATGCATTGATTTGGTCGCCCAACTCCATCCTATATCGAGTATCGGTTCGATCGTGCCTAGAAAAAGGCGGTACCGGCGCACCAGCATGAGGAGCGTGTCTCTCTCCACTAGCCTCCTAATCATGATCCTCGGCATCTACCATGTCCTGATCGTCATCAGGATCAACACCTGGATCATGTGGTGGTTCCGGCATCTCCTTGCATCGAAAGAGCCAATGTCTACAAAATATATACAAGTACACAACAATAATTAGACAATTTCATTACACAATTTAATAAAAACAAGTTAAAGAACATGCTAGAATAAATTTAAATATATAAAATAGTAATATTACCTCTATCATCTGGAGGCTCATCAGTTGTGAAGAGGATGTTGGCACACCCTCGCCAATCCAATCCAGCATACAGACAGGGGACCATAATGAAGGGATGCAGCTCTTCAACACTAGCTAGTAAGTCCAGTGCATCATGCGATATCCTGGCTGGAAGCATAGTCTCTCCCTTCTTGGGCATCATCTGCCCCCACATGTGCATCCGGCCCTCCAGCATCGGCCTACGAGGCTACCGAACAAAAGCAAGCCTCATCTCTGGAAACCTCTCAAAAAATAAACAAAAAGGCTCTAAATCAAAAGGGAAACTGACCCTCCCTTGTGCATGAGCATGACATCTATCTAGGGTCGTACAAAACTGCCGCAAAAAAATGGCAGACCACCTGACATGTCATGGCTCCTGTACTAAAGAATCAACATAATATAGAAGCGGGAAAACAATGTGTTTCCCGTCACTGGTACTAACTGACTCCCTGCTACACAACCAGCTGGAACCTCTCGGAATGAGGGAAAATACACCCCTCTCCTCGAGAGCCCTGCAATGAAATAAATATCCTCCTCAGTGGGTGTGTACCACTAGTCAGGACCAACCTGGAAAGCCTGTCTGTGGGCATTCCACTTGCGGATAAGATGTCTCAAAAAGACACTATGGGCCTTTAGGGAAGTAGCCTCCTCATAGAACTTGAGGAGGCCTACCTGCCTTAGGAGCCCCTGGGTATCTGCTATAATAGGGTGAGGGTACACATCTCTCTCCCTCTCGCATGCCTCCCACTAGAAAAGCATGTCATGTTGCTCCACCTATTGTTGTTGATGTTCCTTCTCTTCCCTCTGAATCATTGACATATTAAATAAAAAATAATTATTAAATTAGACATGTATTTAGGAATATACATACATAATTTTTTTTGGAAAAAAAACAGACCAGTCGGTGCGCCCCAAAAACAGTCATGCACCGATTCCGGTGCGGCTGTTTTTTGTAGAGCATGGGAGGCGGTGCCCCAGATGACATAAAACGCACCGTATGCGGTGCACTCGAAATTTTTTCAAGCCCTGTTGACTATATATGGTGTCAAAAGAGTGGTGTGCTGACTAAAATATATGCCCCTGCGTGTATAGTCATGTCAACACACTGACTTCCTTACAAATTATATAGTCAATGGTGTGGTATTCTACCCAGCCGCACCGTTGACCCTGTTGGAATGGCAAATGCGGTGTGCGAACAGATGTCGGGGTGGATATATCTGTCAACACACCGCGTTGCTATTCCCATGGTCAATGGTGCGCCCAGAAAAATGACCGCACCGCAAATTTTTTTAAAAATTTTAAAATAATGCGGGGCACCTTTCGATACTGCCTCGGAAATGGTGCAAATACCGTTAGAACCGGTTGCGGTGCGGCCTGTAAATTTTACAGGCAACATCGCTTACTGGTGCGAGCCGAACGGCTCATGTGCACCGCGCGGAAAAATAAAAATAAAAGAAAATAAAAAATAAAATAAAAAATAATAATAATACTAAAAATAAAAATAAATAAATAAAATAAAATTTAAAATAAAAATAAAATAAAATAAAATAAAAATAATAATAATAATTTCTTCTTTTTTAATGGTTAATTTTAAGGTTATTTCAAATTCTAATCCGCTAGAAAGCTTAATTATGGAAAAACTAGAAAAATACCTGTACATTTCGCCGTCAAGGAGGCATATTGGCTGTAGAATTTGCAAAAGAAAATTTGCCCACCGTTTTGCAAAATGCACGCTGGAGATTGGTGGTCAATGCACATCAGCAGTGCATGCAATGGGTGTAATGGGAGCACTGACGTCAGGGCGGCTCGGAGAAGGAGAAATTGCACCGGCGCTTGAGAGCTCTAGAGTACTGAGAAAAGTGAAAAATGCGGTTTTTTTGCCATAATTTTTTTTCTATTTAACCATGTTCCGGTGCGTGGGGTTTTATAGGTGAACTGGTGTGGTTCCTTAAGGACACACCGGGCGATTTCAGATTTGGTGCGTTGTTTTATGATGCATCGGGGTGGTTACTTAACACCGCACTGGGTTGTTTCAGTTTTGGCGCAGTGTTTTATGACGCATAGGGGTGGAATAGCCTTGACGGACCAGGCATGTGTGTATGGAGCGCACGGTGTCTGGTGTGCCAATGTTTTGTGCGACCAGTGCTTTCTCTTGTAGAGCGCACCGGTGATTGAGGGCAAAAAAGTGAAAAATGCGGTTTTTGGCCGTATTTTTTTTTTTTTATTTAGCCCTTTTTCGATGCGCGTGTTTTATAGGCGCACTGGTGATGTTTTATACGAATGCACTGGCCCGCTTCTGTTTTGGCACGGTGTTTTATGATGCACTAAAACGGAAGAGTTTTTGCGCACCAGTGCCTTCTCTTGTAGAGCGCACCGGCAATTAAGAGCTCTAGAGCACTGAAAAAGTGAAAATTTTGGTTTTTTTGCGGTATTTTTTTTTTAAACCCTTTTCCGGTGCGCGTGATTTATAGGTGCACCGGTGCTTTTTCTTACGAACGCACCGGTCAGTTTCTGTTTTGGCACATTTTTTTATGATGCACCAATGCAGTTTCTTAATACCGCACCGGGTGTTTTTAGTTTTGGCGCGATGTTTTATGATGCATCGACGCGGAAGAGTTGTGAAGCACCGGTGCTCTACAGTAATATGACGCACCAGGCAGGTGTGTATGGAGCGCACGGTGTCCGATGTGCCAATTTTTTGCATGCACCATTGCTTTCGCTTTTAAGGAGCACCGGTGCGATGTTGAATGATAAGCGCACCGAGCGGAAAACATCTGCAAAACCCTCCACCTGCCAACCTCCTCTAGGAACCTCCACTAGAAACGAATGTATGGGGTATTTTTATAAGGGGTTCCTCAAAAAAATCTGCTAGAGGGTCTTTTCCTTGTAGTGGTTCAATGATCCAGAATTCTTCGACATCTATGTTGAGAAATTTCCCATTGGGATGAAAAGGAAATATATCTTTTATAACCTCCCATATTGAGAGCATCTTAATATTACCCACTTATTAGATCTCATGCATATATTTAAAAATGTTTCATCTTATTTATGGAGGCACATATTGTTATCACCAAATTGAGTCCTCATGTGCTGCTTCAATGGTCAACTTGGAGTAACTATTTCAAACCACTTGCAACTGGAAATTATCCTTTCCATTTTGAGAGGGCTCTCCCAAAAGGATAAAGGATATTCAATGAATAAATTGAAAGTAGATGGCTAACTCTGAATTGTATTGAATGTGTTTTTGTGTAGGTGAAAAATGTATAGGGTTTAATACTATTGGGCTTATGGAGTCAATGCTAAGAAACTCAGTGACATGGTTCCCCTTGTGGAAATGAGGCATGTAGCTGTTTTGATGAAAAGGACAATACACATAGATATACAATAACTTAATTCTTAAAGGAAGCTAGAGCATGGTGTACATGAATTCTGAGTAATTAAACATTAAGATACTAAAAGAAAAATAGCAAAATACATAGGACAATACTCATAAAATCATCATATGAATCTCAGGTGAAAGAAGAAAGCTCACAACCACTGTATATTACTGATCAGCAAAAGATTACAATCGTAGTATTCTAGAATCACATCTTCCAACCCCTTCTCATTCCATTTTTTTTCTATAAATAGACCTTTTTTTCTAAAATAGGATCTTCCCAGCTGGCTAGATCATCGAACCATGACTTTGACACCTAATCATAACTAAAAAATACATTTATGGAACATAAAAAGACACCTAGTCATTTAAGACTTACTCTCCTAATAGGACTCTATTTACATTTATTTCATCCACTTCTCTAATAGTGGGAAAATTACATGAATAAATATGAGATGCTCAAGTGGCATTCTCCATCACCAAGACATGAATGTACCCCCAAGAATTTAGAAACAATTGTCCTATTTTTCAGGAAAAGATTAACATTATCTAGAGCTTTGTCTTCATGCTGATTTGGATGAGTGACACATATGCCAAGTAATGTATCTCTGTTGGTATGGCCCACTGTCTATTTGGATGCCTCTAGGTGGTTTTTTTTCCTTCCATATGCCATTCAAACCTTCAAAAAATCTTTAAAAATATCTCGCTGCAAAACAGAGTGTCATTAGGCAGTTTCGTAGCGAAATTTCATAGTGTGCCCACTTCTGCCTTTTAACCTTCTCATCTGCTACCTGTGCTAATCAAAAAGTGTTTGTCAGGTCAAAATAACTAAATTCCAGGTGTGGAAAATCATTGCAATAATAGAGATTGGAAAATCATTGCAATAATAGATTTGGTTATATAGTGCTACCAACATGGCTGCTCTGCAGTAACCAAATTCGCGCCCGGGTGGTCACTCCCTTCTTCGCGCGGTATTTTCCGCAATGGATCTCGGAGTGGCTTTGAGGCCCCTCCTCCCCTGCCTCCTGAACTCGAAGCTTTCAAGACCCTTATTGCAGCTGCTGGGAAATGACCAATCTCCGGTTCACAGCAAAAGTTCATCAAAAAATTGGAAAACATCCCCATGGTGGCATTGCCTGTGGAAGAAACTTGCAGAATAACGCTGAACCTAGCCAAAATAGGTCTCATCGGCCAGTTCATAAGGCTATGGCCATCCATGAAAGCAATTGAAGAATGGGTTAAATGGAACTGGATACCACTGGTTACAGAAGGAATAAAAAGCCATTTTGTTGGCAAAGGGTTTTTTGTATTTGTGTTTGATAATGCGAAAGATAGAAGTCTGATCTTCAGAAACGGGCCATATTTTATGGGCCCTCAAGGGCTTTATCTGAATAAATGGTCACCAGATTTTGATCCGGCACAGGATGTGCCCACGGCAGTGCCAGTATGGGTGTGTCTTCCACACCTCCCCCTTCACTGCTAGAACCATATATCGCTGCAATACATTGGTAATGCTATAGGAAGATATATAGACCAAGCACCGAGGAAGAATCAATACTCTTGTGCCCGAATATGTGTAGAGGTCGATCTGGAAGTCGGATTACCTGAAGACATCAAACTTTCAGTTGCAGATTGGACACACATCCAAGAGATTGACTACGAACAGCTCCCCTTCAAATGCTGACACTGTCACGAATACGGGCATTTCGCAAGATACTACAAGAAGAAAAATGAGGAGGCAATAGAGAAAGATAAAGGAGAACAATGGAAACAAGTAAATAAAACAGCAAACAACAGGAAAAACAATAAAAACAAAGGCAAAGAGACAGGGAACAAATCAGGGCAAGAAAGTGGAAACACTCAAAGCACAGGAAGCAAGGAAACCATCAGCATTGAGGAGGACAAAAATCCATTTGAATCTTTCAAAACACCTTCAGAACCTCTAGAAGCAGAACGGGATGGACTCCCCCAGCTGAATAACACCGACTCTCTAGATTCGAGTAAAGTGGAAATCCATCCCTCAAGCCCAATTCCAGACAATACTTCTTCTCCTTCATATGCAGACATAATTAAAAAAAAAGAAAAAGAATGTAGAAAATTTTGGCTCTTCGGATGATGAGACCTTCGAGAGGCCATCAAAGAGAGTCGTAAGGAAATCAAATAAGGAAACCAGAGAATAAGAATTAGAAAGACAAAAAACCCTTGGAAGTCAAGCCATCATTGAGATGAATCTCGGGAGGAATACCAGACCCAGGGTTCCCAAGGGAGGTGGACCCACCCCAACAAGTTGTAAATGATGCAGCTGGTCTCTTGGAACTACATGGATTTGGGGAATCCCACTAAGGCAGAGGCCATTAAAGATCTATTGAAAATGGAATCCACGGACATATTCATGCTTCAAGAGACAAAAATAGAAGGGGAGTCCCTTCTAAACACAAGCAACACAAAATAGAAATTTGATACAGGGAAGGTAGAAAGTGCTAGAGGTTCGGCTGGAGGAATAGGCACATTTTGGTCTAAAAACACCTTCTCTCTAGAAATATCTTATGAGACTCAACATTGGATCTACACCGAACTGCGCCATATAACAAGCAACTTCAGCTTAGCTCTTTTTAATATGGTTGTTCTCGTGCATTATGTTGAAAAGAGAGAGTGCTGGAAGACATTCTCGGACTATTTAGAACTCCTCAACCCAAAGAATATAGTCATAGGAGGAGATCTGAACATTATTATGGACCCCAAAGAGAAGAGAGGTGGGTTCTACACTAGGGATCCTCTCCTCATCTCAGTGGAAAATCTCACACTCCAGTGGGATTTAGTAGATTTTAAGCCAATGAAAGGAGAATACACCTGTACCAACAACAGAATAGGGGAAAATCATATTTCAGCAAGGTTGGACAGATTTCTCACCAGCATCCCCATCATGATGGACAAAAGAATCATTTTCACCAAGATTCTTCCAAAACTAACCTTGAACCACAAACCTATCATTTTCTGCTTGAAGAAAGAAGAAGACTTATGCCCTCTTCCTTTTCTCTTTAGCCCTCTCTGGGCCGAAAGAGAAGGGTTTTTTGAAACAGTTCAATCATCCTAGGAAAAAGAAGTAACAGGCTCCCCAATATTTTTGTGGGAACAAAAGATGAAAAATGCAAAGAAGGCCCTAAAAGAATGGATAAATAAGGCTTTAAAATCCCCCACCAGTCAGAGGAAATAAGCAGTACATCAGTTGATAGAATTTCAATTTGAACTGTAAAAGAAAGAAATCTCCCCCATGGAATTAGATAAAGAAAAATTTGCTCAAAGGAATACCTATAGTTCCTTTAGAAGTGAAGAAGAATACTGACGCATAAAGTCTCGCAGCTTGTGGCTCAAAGCTGGAGACAGAAACACTACATACTTCCACGGATGGTATAGGGCTCACCTTTCACGAAATCATATTGCAAAAATCACTACATCCAGTGGACAAGTGTACAAAGGATTTGAACAAATAAAGGAAGCTGCTGAGAAGCATTTTCAAAACCTTCTTAGTGCTGAAAGGGATGGGAGTGAGGAGGATATAACAGAATTCCTCACAAATATTCAGAACCTAGTCAGCACAAATGATAACAACATGCTCCTGAGCCCAATTATGGAAGAAGAAATATCAAAAATAGTTTGGTCCATG
Source organism: Pinus albicaulis (assembly GCA_034641835.2). Classification (NCBI taxonomy): domain Eukaryota; kingdom Viridiplantae; phylum Streptophyta; class Pinopsida; order Pinales; family Pinaceae; genus Pinus; species Pinus albicaulis. The sequence continues at coordinate 562,648,304 of CM076570.1, read as the reverse complement.
GAGCCAGACAAAGCCCCTTGGCCAGATGGATTTTCAATCCATTTCTATAGAATACGCTAGGAGTTAATCAAATCAGATCTACTTAGAATTATACAGGGATTTATGAGGAAGGCAAAGGTCAGAAGCGGAATAAATTCCACCTTTCTCGCCTTAATCCCCAAGGAAGCAAACCCAGGATCTTTCGAAAGATACAGGCCGATCTCGCTTTGCAATGATTTCTACAAGATTGTGGCTAAACTACTGGCGAATAGAATCAAACCACCACTGCAAAAATTAATTTCTCCAGCACAAGGGGGGTTTATGAAGGGAAGACATATACTGGACAATGTCATTCAAGTTCAGGAAGCTCTGCATTCCAGCCACTCTCGAAAAGAACAAGGTATGCTTATCAAACTGGATATGTGCAATGCATTTGATAGAGTTAATCGCTCTTTCTTGTACAGGGTTCTTTCTTCCTTTGGGTTTAGTCAGGACTTCATCAACCTCATCAAAGCTTGTTTAGAGAAGATATGGATCGCACCCATGGTAAATGGAATACCTGCTAATTTCTTTTTAGCCACCAGGGGATTGAGGCAAGGCTATCCTCTATCCCCATTCCTCTACATACTGATGGCAGAATCCTTGAGTAGAAAGTTGACCTTGGAAAAACAAGATGGCAGCATACATGGGATTAGAATTGAGAAAGGAATTGACCCAGTGAACCATGCATTGTTTGCAGATGATTCACTATTTCTCGGGGGAGCCTCTCCAAGAATAGAAAATTCCTTTAAAAACATCCTCCAAAAATTTTGTAGCATTTCAAGAGCTCTTATAAGCGAGAGGAAAATCGTTGTGTATGGTTGGAACACAGAGCAACACATAATTAAGAAAATAGCAAATGATCTGGGCTTTACAGGATTCACTGTTTGGGATAAAATTAAATATCTGGGTCTCCCAATAACACTGGGCTCTAACAGAAATCAGCTGTGGGATGAAGTAATATCGAAATTCAAGAAGAAAATTGCTGCGTGGGGAGGCTTCTGGTTCACCACCAAAGGCAAACTCACGCTCATCAAATCAATCCTCACAGCTCTGCCCACATATCAGGCTTCTCTAATGCTGGCTCCAAAAGCAATCTCCGATCAAATCTCCAGACTTATGCACAACTTTCTGTGGAATGGAGGACGTGGAAAGAATAACAGATTCCACTTGATAAGCTAGGACACAGTGAAACAACCACTCACCGAAGGAGGACTACAAATCTGAGATCCCTTGCATGCAAACTCAGCAATGGGTTGCAAATTATTATGGCAGCTTTACGCTGAGCTTTACGCTGAGCCAAATCACCCAGTCAATCAGATTTTCAAGCTCAAATACCTCAAAAATCAGTCAATAAAATTCTTCACAGTGGAGAAAAATCCCAAAGGAACGCAGGCCTGGAAGTTGTGCAGCAGAGGCATAGAATTCTTCAGATCCTACCTGTACCTAATTCCTAGAAATGGAAAAAACACAATGCTATGGAGAGACAGTGTCATGGGCCATCCCCCTCTAGCAGAAGTTAACGAAATATCTGAGTTAAGAGCCTGGTTACATGCGAAAGGAATCAGGAAAATAGAGAACATATCGGACTGGGATAGCAATGGGAACTGGCAGCGCTAGACTTTTCCTAGAATCCCAGAGAATTTAAAAACACAGTTAGATGCCCTTAAAGATGCTATTTATGATTTTGCTCCGGTGCACACAGAAGAAGAAGAATCATGGGGTTGGGGTAATATGGGGGTGTATATGGCAAGTCAAGGGTATATACAGATGCAAAGTAAAAAGGAATCATCTCATCCGGAGTCTGTGTGGAAACAAATCTAGGATAGCTTCAGCATCCCCAAAATTAACTTCTTTTTCTGGACTTTATTCCACACAAAAATTCTAACCGGGGAAAATCTGTGTAAAATAAATATAGCAGGCCCACATCGATGTGTTCTCTGCAAATGCGCATTGGAAACTTCAAATCATCTATTTGTAGAATGCGAGTTTGTGAAGGAGGTCTGGTCCATATTTATGAATGTACTGAATGTTCGTCATCCATCACAAAGCTCGATTGACATCATGTTTTCCTCTTGGAAATCCAGCTACCCTCACAACATAGTTAGCAAATCTATATGGCATCGCATGTGGATAGCTGCCCCTAATTATGTCTGTTGGAAGCTTTGGCTAGCCCAGAATTAAATCATTTTCAATAACACTGAATGGTCACCAGAAAAATTGGCTGAGCGAGCAAAGAACCTCCTCTTAGAAACCTTGAATCACATTTCTGTCAAAGATGACAGCTCTCTCCCAATTGAAGAAAGGATGTGGTTGGATGCTTACACTTGTAAGGCTAGACATCCAGCAAACACGCGCCCAATCCAAAATGAAAGATGGCAGATACGAGATCCATAGGACAAATTCTAACAGTGGTGGAAATCCCAGGGCAAGTGCACAATATTTTTTGATGGAGCCTCAAAAGGCAACCCAGGGAAGTCAAGAGTGAGAGGGGCGATCTTCTCACCAAATGGGAAAAAAGAAGAATTTAGATGGGCACTTGGACTGAAAACCAACAATCAAGCAGAAATTCTCAGTCTATTGAAAGCTTGCCAAATGGCCAGAAAATAAAATCCAAGCGAAATCTTAGTTTTTGGAGACTCGGGAATGTTGATAAAAGCAATAGTAAGCAAGAAAGGGCTTAAGGACCTGGTGCTAAACAAACAGCTAACAAGAGTGAATAGAATAATGAAGGAATTTCTCTCGGTTCAAATTTTCCACATTCTCAGAGGATTAAACAAGGAAGCGAACAGATTGGAAAATATAGGATGCACGCTACAAAATGGTATGATCAGTATAAATGTAGATACACCGATCAAGGCAATTATCCCCTGAGTGGGATACTATGCTTAAGTCAATCTGAAGAATGTAATGGTTGATTAGGCTTTGCCCAACCTATGTTTTTTTATCAATAAAACATAATTGTCCCAGGTAAAAAAAAATAACTAAATTCCATCAAATTCCCTCCTTGGATCTCCATAAAACTAATTTTTTAGATAAAAAATATTCTTCAGAAATGTCGTAGTGAATTTTGTCCCTCGAGCCCGGAGTTCACTACGAAACTGCTTGACTTTGCAGAAAAATCAAAATTATCCCTTTTTCTTCAAAATTTCACCTATAGGTCTGAAAATTGATATGATGAAGGATGATAAGGCAAACTTGGTTCAAAATGCCTCTTACCCTCTTCAAAAAGCATCATTTTCACCTTTAGCAAGTTTATTTACCAATAAAATGACTTCGTTTTTTTTCTGAAAAAATAAGGTTTAGAGATGAGCTCATATCTCCCTATCCTTGATATTTGTTGAAAAATGGGAGGATGTTGTTGTAAATAAGTTCATATTTAAGAAAAACCTCTCTTGGTTTTCTAAAAACCATCTCCAACTGTCGGGAATCTGCATTAGAAAAACGTGTCTAAAACAGGAAAATTCTGAATTCTAAAAATAGGTCCCAAATACCTCTTCGAATCTCCAAATTGATAGCACCTGTGAAAAAATTTAAAGAGTTTATTGTTCCTTGTTCTATGCTTGACAATAACCTCTCTTAGTATTGCAAAATTCATCCTTGTTCATCCATAATCTTCTCTTGAAAGTTATTGCTCACATAGTCCAAAACCACAACAAATTCCTTTGTAGCTCCAGCAGAAATTCAAGCAACCTGAATTGGTGAATTCTTCAGCAAAGCTAGGGTCCTCCATGAATAGCTTAAGGTCCATGGGCTCTTATCTAACCATGGAGCCTCCTTTGTACTCTTTCTTCTTCATGGCCATCTCCCTTTATAACCAAGTTGCCTTCTTAAAAATGTGACACCTGTAAAGAAACAAATTGGACAGAAAGTTGCTTGCCACAAAGATAAAATTTTCTAAGGTGAAAAATGACTGATATATGCAAATTCTGGAAGTTTAATGACATAAAGGAGCTTGGGTGATTTTCTTAAAAAGATGAAATTCAAATATGAGAGGGAAAATGACAAATGGAGGAATGAAAGTGTAATGATGACAAGCACTTATGATTTCACATGTTGGATAACTATCATAACCTCCTGGGTGATCTCACATTTCCCAAAAACCAATAGCAAATAACAATTCATCGATTTTATTTTGGCGGATTTGCTACGGAAATTTTGAGGTAGTTTCGTAGCGAAATCCGTTGTTCTGCCACTGTATTCGTTACGAAACTGTGAAAAACTAGACAAGTGGATCATTTTTTAAATTTGATGACTATGCCAATGAACCCAAGGTGGATTATTATGGATGTGACCCTAATGAAAAGACTAATGAAGTGTCTAAGACCTATAATAAACATGATTAAGTTAATTTCTCATCAAATGACTGATCTAACCTAATGATACAAGGTGAAGCTTATGATGACCCTATCAAACAAATTTGAAAAATTGAGAGTGATAACACATATCATCGAAAAAAAGTGACACATTGGTTGTTAGGGAAGATCTTATTACTTCAAAAACTAAAAATAAACATTGGCCAAGACAATTAGAAAGTACAGGATCAGAGGCAGTTGTTCCCTTTAATTGGTATTTCAAAGAAGGTGATCCCGCATGGATTTTAAAAAAATATGATCTTTCTTTGGCAAAGGAAGTTATAATGGGTGTGAGGGCTCCATCTTCATATGGGTCTTCACTATGGCGTTGCTTCACTGTGGATGACCATTTTTCGAGGTTGAAATCGCATGACCATTTGAATCTTCTAAGAGTACGTATAATGTCAAAAACATGATTTTATTATTTGTTATATTAATAAATTGTATCCCATGCAGGGATAATAAAACATAACTAATTTTGTATATTATTGCATGTGTTTATAACTTTGCAGTGTCATTATCCTTTGTTCATGCATGGTTGTGTGAAACATGACTTCCCCCAAGACCTAGGACATGCCATATCTAAATTATCTGCATTTGTACGTTGGATCACGTCAAAAGAGATTCATGTGGCTAGCATTCCACGGTGGCGTCAAGAGATAGTTGAGATTGTTTGTGTGTTTGAGAAGGAACTACCAATGATTTTCATGGACTTGCAGGTTCATCTTCTAATTCACCTAGTAGATGAGGTTGAATTAGTTGGGGTGGTTTCTTGTCATTGGATGTTCTTCTTAGAGAAGTGCATGAAGAAATTGAAAGGTTTTGTTAGAAAAAGGGAAAAACCTGAGGGGTCTATGGCAGAGGGATACATATCATATGAGTCTTTCTATTATTCCAGTGAGTACATCAAGCATATCGGCAACAAAGTAGTTGCGGTGATTTTGGACGATGAAAGGGATGAAGACAAAAGAGAATGGGAGCTTCTCCAAATGAATGGAAAAAGGTGCTTGATAAAGAGTAAGCAACTTATCATTTTTCAAATTTACACAAAGTAAATATTCACGTTTAACTTCGATATAATATATTTTGATCTCATATGTACTATATGTCGGTTTTATTTCATCAATGAATGCAGAAATTGAAGCAATCAATAAATTCATTCTTTACAATTCCGAAGTGACACAATTGTGGGTTGCATTGCACGAACAAAAGAGGATGAAATGGGATAGTGACAGGAAATAATTCAAGTGGTCGAATGGTATAATTGTGCCTTATCCCGATCATTTAAAATAAAAATTCCAATTATATGCCCCAACAATTGGGTTGCTAACCAAGTCAGAGAGAAATACAGTGCAACCGATCGTTACCCATGTGCTGAAGAGGATGCGCTAAACGTAGGGATTGGATGCAGCAACTCGGTAATAATCTATGTATGTACATTTTAAACTTAATAATGCACCTTTGAAATGTAATATCTATATTTCATATTTTAACAGTTGGGTTATTATAAGACACATGAGACTATGATTTTTTAACTTTTTTATAGGTGTATTTTTTCCCATCTAAGTGGGCATATGGACACCATTTTCGATGATGGACACATGACACAATATTGTGGAGTGGAAGTCAATTTCGATAAATCTAGTCGAGCTAGCCATCGTGATCAAAACCTAGTACAAGGGATGTTAGGTTACGTCGGAAAGATACAAGAAATCATTGAAGTGGACTTCTCTTCTTTCCAATGTGTTATTTTTAGGTGCAAGTGGGACACCTTTGATCGGAATGATGTAAAGGAAGATCGCAATAGTAGGATGATATGTATCAACTCTAGAAAGATGTGGGATAAAGCTAAGGAGCCTTATGTTTTCCCCAAAAACTTCAACAAGGTGTTTTTTTACCCAGATGTATTGGATAGGGATTGGTGGTTCATATTGAGGCATGACCCTAGATCAAAACATATTTTTGAGAACAATAGTGTTATCATGCCAAACGAGCTAGAAGATAATGAGGGTGCATCATGAGAACAAAGAGTGATATGGTACATGTGTTATTTCATCATTTATACTATTTAAGATGGATTTTTATAAATAAGAGGACTTAACCTTATAACTAAGCCTCTTTTTTTCGAAACATTATAATATGTATTTTGAATAAATTGGTTTGCATTGTGTTAATGTTAAAATCATTTCACTTGATAATTTGCAGTTATGTTGATCTCGAAAACAATGCATTGTATCAAGTTTTTTTTTTTATGTCAATTCCTAAAATAATACAACTACTTGATTGCTTTAAATGTGTGTGAATGATATCTTCAAAATTTTAAAAATTGTATTAATGTATATTATTATTTTTGGTATGTAAGATCATAATAAATAATGATAATTCTAAACATGAATTTATTTGCATTATTTTCTAAACTTTAATATGTTACAAAAAATCATATTATTCTAGAGTTATTATTTTACAATTATTTATATTCATACAAATTTACAATTTTACAATTATGGTAATTTAACAATATTTACAGTATACATTTTACTTGTCGTAGTTATGGTTCAAAATTGAAAATTAATTTACAATTTTAAAATTTTACAAATTTACAAATTTTAATAAAATTGAATCATGACAATACATACAATTACAATTACAGTTTTACAATTTCATAATACAATTACAATTAAAATTACAATTTTACAAATATTTTACATACAACTACAATTACAATTTTACAATTTTACATACAATTAAAATTAAAAATACAATTACAATTTTACAATTTTACATACAATTACAATTACAATCACAACATAATATTTAATAAATATCATGGTTTAATATTAAAAATAAACATCATGATCATGATAACCATCGTACAAACATCATATTCTAAAATACACATTCAAATTCGCTAACATCATCTAATCATCGCGATCATGATCATGTAACAAAACACAAGCATTGTATAACATCATCACAACACAAACATCAAATATACATCTCATGTTAAATAACTTCTATCACATACACATCTATCTACAAGCACATTAAATGAACATATCTAACATGACCTAACAATATACACATTATGACTGTCAGGTCCCTATATTACTAGTGTAGTCCCATATTTTTGTTAGTGTAGCCCCCTTATTGTTATTGTTGTACCCCTGTAACCCCCATATTTTTTTTATTGTACCCTTACATTATTATTGTTCGGTCGGCTACGATTATATTGTGACCCCATAGACTCCTATATATAGAAGGAGGTTTTGTCATTTGTATCATCCAAGAATTGTTCATTTATGTAACACAAACGAGGTTTCCCCCTCGAAGTGGCTTATTTATAAGGCGTTGATCTCTCTTTTCTTCTATTTTTGGAGCTGGTTTCATAACATTTGGTATTTGAGCTTTGGATTCTAGGGTTTCGCTGCTCCAAATAGGTCATCGTGGAATTTTCACTATAATTTGTGTTTTACGAAGGTTCAGAAGCTGAATTTTTTACCACACAAAGTTGAAATTCTGAGGAACTTCATGTAAAAATTTTGGATCTTGGTTCACAATATTTTTAGAGATATGATCTGTGGAAGTTAGGGTTTTTGCAGGCTCTTGAATTTCATCTAAAAGCGGTGACCTTGGGAAAATTGTCATAACTCTCACTTTGAGCATCAGATTGGAATTCTATAAAAATTGGTCGAAATTACACGGACTGTAGTTTCCTGTGTATCGATTTCAGAGCTGAAGGAGATAACAGTGACACATCACATGCCATACAAGTTCACTCTACTGAACCAGCCCATAATTAGGTCATTGTGGGAGATTGGGCATAACTTTGCCTTGAAGCATCCAAATCGGGTCAGGCCTATGACATTAGAAAGAAGATTTAGAGGGCTACTACAGGATAGAATTTTAGATATTGAAGATCTGAAATCACAGAGATAATTCAGTTTCAATATCGAGCTCCTCAAAATCAAGAAAAAGGTGTGTATTTTTTTTTCCAATTTTCATAAGTCTTGTTTGAAAAATTAGTTTAAAGAGATTCCAAGGGCATGATGAAGCATAGATAGCAGTATTGGGTTCTAAACTTCCCCCTAAAAATAATTCAACACCCATTAAGCCCTCAGAATACTCTACTATGACTCATGAAGATGAAGAAGTGCAACATGATATATCAAAAGTATAAGAGCAAGTGCACCAAACTTTGCTCTCGCAAAGAGCAACAAAAAATGAAATGGAAGTTTCGAAGAAAGGCATGGAAGCTAAGATAGATGGTTTGAAGAAAGGCGTGGAAGCTATAATGGATGGTTTTAAGAAAGACATGGAAGCTAATATGGATGGTTTGAAGAATGGTATGGAAGACATGGAAGAAAAAATGGAAGGTTTGAAGGAAGACATGGAAGAAAAAATGGAAGGTTTGAAGGAAGACATGGAAGGTTTGACAAATTTGATACAAGAAATGATTCCTAATGGCGAAAAGAAAGTAGAGGAAACTCATGATGAGAACAAAATAAATTTTAATCGCGATTTCATAAACTCAAATGTTGGATGGAATACCCACCATATTCCAAATATCGATATGAGGAAGTTTGATGGCAAGGATCTCGTAACATGGATACTATATATGGAGAATATTTTGATCTCAATAATCTGCAAAACACACAAAACGTAAGCATTGCAACTTTATATTTAGAACAAAATACATTTGTATGGTATCGATGGCTTTCTCTCTTAAAAAAAATTTCACTTGGTCAATTTTTACAGAGGAAATGATAACACATTATGAGGATACAAAGAGCAACACCTTCTTTAGCCAATTGATAAATCTCAAAAAAAAGGGTTCAGTGGTGAAGCACATTGAGGACTTCCAATAATTTAATATAAGGGTAACTAATATTCCAAAGGAACACAAGATTGATGTCTTCATAGGGACTTTAAAAGTTAACATCCAAAATGAGGTTTTCCTTTGGGAACCTGATTCATTAGAGAAGGCATTCAGGTTGGCAAGAAAAATTGAAAGTAAAATTATGGCGACAAGGAAGCCTACCACTCACATCTATAAAGATGGAAGTGTTTCTACTCCTAGATTTCCACAACCTACAAGGTTGACACAACAACAATTGGAAGAAAAAAGAGCAAAAGGGATTTGCTACAGTTGTGATAGCAAATACACTAAAGCTCATAAGTGTGCTGAGAAGAAATTATTGTACATAGATTGTGAAGAGGAGGAAGAAAATGAACAAGAAACTTCAAAAGAAGAGGATATACACCAGGAACCAACTTTAGAGAAAGAAGAAATGAGTCTGACCATATCATGTAATGCATTTGCAAGAATTACCACTCCTCAAACTCTCAAGATAGAAAGTGTTGTGGAGGTAAATCCCCTCTGCGGACAGAGGCGATCCCTACTAGCCCAGACCGGGTCTAGCAACAATCGTTCACGCTATAGTGTAGGTTCCTAATTGCAAATAAACCAACTAGCAATGAAGACTTACCTGGAATCCAACGTTGACGCTTGTAGAGAAAATAGCGCTCCCGTTCCTTAGCTCCGGTAGGTCACAATCCTCACGATCTACGTGATCGGACACCTGTACATGCAAGAAACAAAACAAACGCAAGCGTAAAACCCAGTATATGCAACTATATGTCAGTCAAAGAAGACATAACTCATCATCATAATCAACGACAGGAGTGGAACCATAACCAATAGTCGCTTATCATTAATCAATCAAAGAAGAATACAACCATAGCTCTGACGCTAAATTCTCCTTCGGAGGGTCGCCAGCGGAACACGTCTCGAAAAAGCCTATCGGGGATGGGACAAACCTTTCTCTTCAGGTGTCTCTACAATGATCTCCTTGCTTGGATTTGGCCTTAAGGGAATGAATCAAGGCTCTTGCAGCATAAGGCTCTGATGGCTCTTGGGAACTTGGAGACTAGCTATTCAAATCTGTGAGGATTTCCTTCATCAATGGATGAAGGCTATATTTATAGAGGAGAGGAGGAGGTTGAGATCCCTACAATAGTGGAAGGGAGGCCTTATCCCTTGGGAGGTTCCACATAAGGTGGAAACAAGAGGCCAAAGGAGGAAGGCCGTGGTTATTCAGGTGAAACCACTCCTAATGACTCATCCATGAAGTTGTTGTAATCGAAACTTCGCCTCTTTTTTAAAAAACTTTCCAAAAGTAGATTGGCGCGGGTGCTTAACTGGGATAGAGCGCCAATTGGCGTGGGCTCAGTGTTAATTTTCCCCCATTGGCGCGAGTACATAACGGGCTACCAGCGCCAAGGCAAAAACAGGTGTTTTTAGGGGTTTGCTCAGGAAATTATCAATAGAAGAAATGTTGTCCTCATGGAAAGGGATGCAATGATGGTATTTGCAAGGCATGAAACTAATCATTGGTCACAGAAATGACCCTCCAATGGGCGAGATGGGGATTGCAGGGACGGTGAAAAATTACTGTGTAACAGATGCCCCCTAAAGCATGAGGCTCAAAAGAGAGAGAGGGGTGAAATGCTTTACGAGAACGTGTCCAACTGAAAACACCACCGTCGGAAAACCTGCGTAGAGAAGTACAACTGATATCTCAAATACATGATATATATGTGGTATGGGCGCAGCCATCCATAATGTATTATAATAATCCATCCAAGGCTTGGACGCACTTCCATCCAAGGAGGATCGGTAAATAGACTCAGCATGGTCGCAATCATCCAATCAGTGAGTCATGTAACTAATCATAAGAATCCACAAAATCGCAGCCTGGATTATAACAGACAGGAATCCAGGGTCTTGCGCTCCATCTCGACCCGAAAAAAGTACAAGTTCAAGCATGCGAATATGTGAGCTAAAGTCGAACATGCAAGAACATCGCCTAATTACCAACCAATGATGAAAGTTGTTAACAGACGCGAGAGATACCACCAATAATGACAATGATCCTCAAGGTACTATAGGTACAATCCACAGCGTGTGAATCAATGAGCTAGCGTCGAACACCCGTAGAATCACTCAATCGGAGGCCAATGATGAAAACCTCACGTCGAATGCGAAGAACCTGCCATTGAGGCATGCAGGCTCCAAGGTACCAGAAGGGAGTCTCTAGATCAACTTCCTGGATAATGAGCCGGGAAGTCATCAGATTTTACCTTTGACTTACAAAGGCAGCTCATCCCACATCATTGACACGAGACAGAGGAACATTATGTCTTTGTGAATCAATATCAGATGAGAATCAGAGGAAGGTTGATACGTTGCAGAGGTCAACTTCTGTTGAACATATCAGAGGCACGATAGTGGATTTGGCAGTATTTGAAATCAAAAGATCAAGGGTCATGGTGAAAAGGCAAAGAGCAGATGAGAGATAAAAAAGGATCACCCAAACCCACGGAGGCAAGTGGAAAACGAGATGAGATATCCCCAACCCAACACGAATGCAGACAAGTGCCATGTTCAAGAGTGACATACTGCCGACACGACAATGATGTTGGTTCCATTTTCCCCACCATTTCTGGTGAGTACCTCTTTATTTTTACACAATCTTGAAGAGGATATCATATGTTGACAGTATAAGTCCGTCCTAGTACATTTAGCGAGCCCCAGGAAGGAGGAACTTACACCGTCATTACGACCGAATCCAATGTCACTGTGGTTTAACGAGTCGACAAAGGAAGAATTGCATATTTTTCGTGTTTAGAGAGTTGAAAAGACAACGGAAAAGTAAACTCCAACAATCCTCGAAATAGTCAGACCAAAAAGGTAGAAAATCCTTGTCTCGAGAAAAACCTCCTAGTCGCAATAGGCTAGGGTATTCCTTTTTCATAAGTAATCTATCCCAGCCCGAAAAAGGGGTAAACGTATATTGGGTAGATGTCGATTCGTAGCCACTTTAACGAGATCAAAACGACAAGGGACTCGGCAATCTTTTCATGTTTAGAGAGTCAGAAAAGAGCTGAAAGGTAACTCTTGCTGGAGGAACGAGTGGTATAAGGGGTAGCAACTGGTTCCGGTGATGGTGGAACTACTCAGAACAAGTAAAGGTTAAGAGGCTGGCTAACAAGACCACTCATCGCAGCGGTTCCTCAGGAATGGGTAAAACAACCAAGTGAATGTATATGATCAATGCGTATAGTGACGTATGGAGTGAGAAAACCTAGTCATCGCGAAAATGGGCTTGATAAAATGGCATCACAAGGGGTAAATGTGGTGTTGCTCTATTTTTACAATAAGCTTGAAATCGTGAAACTGTTTGAAGTTGGTTTCATTTTTACACAATCTTGAAACAAAGATAAACTATGCTTGAAACCGGTTTCATTTTTACACAAGCTTGAAACGGAAACAAACTATGCTTGAAAAAGTAAGCGTGCCCCTAGCATGGTGACTCAATTCGAGGTACATGCCCCCCAAGCTTTAGTCCATGCACCTAAGTAAACAGATGGAGGGAGTGAAGGTTCAAGTTACGAGATCTAAGAAAGACTCGATTGGGATTTTACGAGATCTGATCAAAGACTCGAATTGAACAAGAACGTGTTTCATTATTTTAACGAGGTTGACACATTAAAAGAACTATCATAAGGACACCTTGTTTCATTTTTTAAGGAGCTTGACACAGGAAAAGAACCATGCTCCGACCGACCTCATCATAATGAACAAGAAGTCATCGCTTCCAAGAGTTCCACTCCTGATGGAAGGAAAACATCCTGGAAGTCAGGACCCAATGCCCCCAACACCTGATGCACAACGGCACTATCACTGAGTACAGGCACGGGGTAGGTAGCCACATAGTTGACCTGCAGTGGGGTAGATACAACGGGTGGATGAAAACCAGGAAGGGACGATGGTGAGCCAGCTGCCACATCAGGACCAAAGAATGAAAGCTGATCAATGGTCATGATCCGTCCTTCATGTGGAAAACAGACCACACGGAAAAGGGAGGAGACAAGCGCTCCCATGGCATATGTATAATCGCGCCCCAAGAGCAAATTAAAATCCAAGGGGCCTGGAACAACCATCACGTCCATATGGATAGTTTTACCTCCCAAAGTAACAGGTAATATTGGAAGGATCCCTAATGGTTGACTAGTTCTTTTGTTAAACGCCAACAGATTCTGCGTAACAGGCACAAGCGGTGGCGAACCGAAAGCTTGCCAAGTAGTTGAGGATAAAATACTAACAGATGCACCTTCATCTATAACAGTGCTAGGTACAACCAAACCAAAGGCCTGTACTGTTATCTCGAAAGGCACATAAGCCGGAAGGCGGTATCCCGCAAATCGATTCCAATCAAAGGAAGCAACCAAACTACTTGGAGGGGCTACCATCGAACCAAGATGGTCTTCCCCTGGTGTTACAGAAGAAGATATATCCTCCACGACCTCCATCTCGAAGGCGGGAGGAGTATTGTTGTGGAGGGTAAATCCTCTCATGACGAGGCAATCCTCACTAGCCTGCATCGGGTCTAGCAACAATCGTTCACGCTATAGTGCAGGTTCCTAATTGCAAATAAACCGACTAGCGATGCAGGCTTACCTGGAATCCAACATTGTTGCTTGTAGAAGAGGTAGCGCTCCCGTTCCTTAGCTTTGGCAGATCATGATCCCCACGATCTCCATGATTGACACCTGCACGCGTGAGGAACAAAAAAAACGCAAGCATAAAATCCAGCAGATGCAACTATATGTCAGTCAGAAAGGACATAACTCATCATCATAAACAACAACAAGAGTGGAACCATAACCAATAGTCGCTTATTATTAATCAATCAAAGGAAGAATACAACCATAGTTCTGACGCTGAATTCTCCTTCGGCGGGTCGCCAGCAGAACACGTCTCGAAAATCTTGTCAAGGATGGGACAAACCTCTCTCTTCGGATCTTGACAATAGTCTTCTTGCTTGGATTTGGCCTTGAGGGAATTATGGAGGCTCTTGCAGCATAAGGCTCTTGGGAATTTGGGAACTTGAAGACTAGCTTGCCATGGAGATGGGCAAGCTTTTATAGATGGAGGAAGGGGAGTTTGGATCCCTATAATCATGGGATTGGCCCTATCCTCAAGGAAGCTTCCATGAGAGGTGGCAAACCACTTCCTCTACATGGAAATCCGGAGCCAAACCTCCCAACTCAAGATAGATACTAGTTCATGAATTGGTTAGGATGAAAATTCCGCCATTTATTTTTAAAAAACACTCCTTAAATTGGCTGGCGCGAGTGCAACTCTGGGATAGAGCGCAAATTGGCGTGACCTCTTTGAAAGATTTTCCCCATTGGCACGGGTACTGATCTGTCTGCCTGCACCAATGCAAAAAGGGTCATTTTTAGGGTTTTCCACAAGGAGATGTCTTCAGGGCAATGAAATCTCTTGTTCAGAGGGATGTCATGAAAGTGATTTCAAGCCATGTTACTACTCACAGGTCACGAAATGAGCCCTCCAATGTGCAGGACCGGGATTTCAGGGATGGTGAAAAATTACTGTGTAACAGATGCCCCCTAAAGCATGAGGCCCGAGAGAGAGAGAGAGGGGTGAAATGCTTTACGAGAACGTGTCCAACTGAAAACACCGCCGTCGAAAAACTTGTGTAGAGAAGTACAACTGAAGTCTCAAATACATGATATATATGTGGTATGGGCGCATCCATCCATAACATATTATACAATAATCCAGATCCAAAGCATGGACGCAACCATCCAATCAGGATCGATAAATAGAATCAGGTATGGTCGCATCCATCCAGTAAGTGAGTCATCTAACCAATAATAATCCACAAAATCGCAGTCTGGATTACAACAGACACAATCCAGGGTCTTGCGCTCCATCTTGACCCAAACACAGTACAATTCCAAGCATGTGAATAAATCAGCTGAAGTCAAACATGCAAGAACATCGTCTGATTACCAGCCAATGATGAAATTTGTTAACAGACGCGAGAGGTACCACCAATAATGACGATGGCCCTCAAGGTACTATAGGTACAATCTACGGCATGTGAATCAATGAGCTGGCGTCGAACACCCATAGAATCACTCGATCGGAGGCCAATGATGAGAACCTCACGTTGAACGCGAAGAACCTGCCATTGAGGCATGCAGGCTCCAAGGCACCAGAAGGGAGTCCCTAGATCAGCTTCCTAGATAATGAGCTGAAGTCGACAGGAAGTGACCTTGACCGAAGGTGGGCCATAATGCTTCCCACATCATCGACACGAGACAGAGGAATATAATGTCTTGTGAATCATGCTCAGATGAGAGTCAGAGGAAGGTTGGTACTTTCAGAGGTCAACTTATCTTGAACATATAAACAACACGACAGTGAGTTTGGCATTATTTGACATCAATAGATTAGAGGTCATGATGACGAGGCAAAGAGCGAATGAGAGCTCAAAAGGGATCACCCAAACCCACAGAGGTAAGTGAAAAACGAGATGAGATGTCCCCAACCCGACACGAATGCAGACAAGTGCCATGTTCAAGAGCGACATACTGCCGACACGAAAATGATTTGTTTCCATTTTTTCCCCGCCATTTCGGGCGAGTACCCCAATTATTTTTGATAACAAGCTTGAAGGGGATAGCATATGCTTGTGATATAATTCCATCCTAGTACGTTTAACGAGCCCTAGGAAGGAGAGACTCGAGTAGCGTCATTATGACTGAATCCGATGTCATCAGGGTTTAACGAGTCTGACAAAGGAAGAAATCGGTGTCTTTTCATGTTTAGAGAGTTTGAAAAGACATCTGAAAAGTAAACTCCAATGGTCCCTTTTCGTAAATAGTTCCTCAGATCTGAAAAGGTAGAAAACTATGTCTGAGAAAACCTCTTAGTCGCGATAGGCTAGGGTATTCATTTTTCGTAAGTAATTTGTCCCAGCCCGAAAAAGGGGTAAACGTATACTAGGTAGATGTCGTTTCACAGCCACTTTAACGAGATCGAAACTACAAGGGCCTCGGCAATCTTCTCATGTTTAGAGAGTTAGAAAAGGGCTGAAAGATGACTGCAAAAATGGCTTTTTCGTGTTTTTATCGAGTCCGAAAAAGTATAAAATACAACTCGTTTCACCGTTTAAGTTGCATAAAAAACCTGTTGCTGCACACAGAGGCAAGTGTAAAATCCATTTTCGACAAAATACATTAAAATATTAATAAAAAATGACTTTTAAAACCTAATGAGATTTCAAAAAGTTATAAATAAGTCTCAAATGGTAAAAACAAAATTACTTTTACTATTTACCTCATAGGAGAGCAACAGTGGTCTGTTTGTGTGCGAACTTCTGACGGCGATTGTGACTAATCCGGGCTACCATTCAGATTCTCATTCGTTCCAGGTAAGAGGCGCTTCCCTGTACTCCATTTTAATCCATTTTTTATAGTTTTCCATTGCTCATTAGACTTCTGTGGAGAATTTTTTTTAAATTTTAGGGCTTCGCCCATTGGCGCGGGTATCGGGCACGAACCCGCGCTAATGGCCTTTTGCATATAAAGGGCCCGCGCCAATGGTGCAGCATGGCTTCCCGTTTCAAATTTCCAAACAGCTAGTGATTTACATGAAATTTTGAGCATAAAAGAGATCTAATCAAGGGTTTTTGACCGTGTCGATGCAGGCAACCAAGCAAAATGGCTATCGAATGGAAAGAGATGGAGCATGGGGAAGAGGATGAACAGGCTATGGAGAACGAGACTTGTATGAATGCCCTCAAGAACTGTGGGCTTAAAAAGTTCTTCCTAACACCTTGCTTACGAGCTCAACCGGAGCTCCTGCAATACCTGATCAGCATATGGGATGAAAATGAACAAGTGTTCAAGCTGCGGGACCAAGTATTATAAATTTAGGTTTCTGACATATATTTCATAACCGGACTGTTGTGCAGAGGTCCGGTGCTCATCTTGACAGGCAGCAAACCATCTGGAGAGAAGATGGAACAGGTGATGGCAAGAGTGTGCCGAGGGGCACGACTAGGATCGGGAAGCAGCAAGGTAGATATCCATACTATCCCCGATCTAGCACTTAGAGTGGTGCTACATACCATCACGTGGGCTGCCGAGTCGCAGGCACCGCACAAGGCGACCAAGGCCCAACTCCTCCTAGTTGCTGAGTGTATGAATCCAACACTATTTGATTGGGCTACTGCAGTGACAACAAATATGAAAAGACAACTCACAAAGTGTAAGCAGACCAAACTAAAATAGTTTGGCTATGGTTCCATCTTGGTATCGTTCATCCTGGAACGACTACCTATCTTTTAGGGCAGAGGGGCCATAGTAGCTGAGCCGGTACCACGAGAGCCGAGGATGGCTCGCTGGGAAACACTGATGCCCAGATCAGGAGGAGGCCAACAGATGTCTTGGAGGCCGTATTTTTTTGGATGGTTACGACGTCAGTTGATTGTGGTCGAGGATTGGCCATATGCAGGGACCAATTTCACTGGAGACCCAGACCTTCCACTCCCGGAGGGAGATGACTGGGACGAGGAGTTGGGTATGATCTCTCTTTTTGATTTTTATGTTTTATGATTTTTTTTGGTAATACATGCCCGTCCTAACAACAGTTTTATGTGTATGCAGATGTCGGCCCAGAGAGACCTGCCGGTATGTCTCCTATTTCACGGAGAACTCAGCCCGCAGCTGACCCTCAGGCGGAGGGTACCGAGGGAGGAGAGTTGATTCAGAACCTCGAGGGGATTTCTCAGGGGATTCCAGACTACACCCGGCTGGCAGATGTTCCACTAGCATACCAGAGACATACGATGGGAGTGCCTAATCGCCTCCACCGTCTTCTGAGACGCTTAGTGCGTGCAGTGACTTGTTATCATGAGCACCACGCATATTAGACACCTAGGGCTTATTTCATGCATTTTTTTTTAGAGACATGTCGTCTCTGGATGTATTAAGACGAACATGTATATTTTTTATTTTATGTGGTGCACACTATGTAAACATTTCGATACATATATATATATATATATATATATATATATATAATACCTATTTCTGGATGGATCTTTCTTTTACATGTGATGTTGTTTTACAAATTGCACAAATGTCTATCTAGCACCAAATTAGCCACTGCATCTATCAATGTATTCATATGTCTGGGTATGTGTTGATATGTAATATAGTCAAAATTCCTTTCCAGCAGATGAATACGCAGATAGAGACGTAAAATGGATGGGTTTCTGACTGAATAATGACCATTAAGTTGTGATACTACAAGTTGTGAGTCTAGATACACAAGTAATTCACGGATACCAAGGTTTACAGCCTCAGTTAATAATTCTAACACAGCACTATATTCCATGATGTTATTTGTAGCACGTCCCAGACACACACCTTGCAGATTGACCAACCCACCAGCAGGATCGTAGATTACACAGGCTGCCGAAGACAGATTCTTGGTACCACAAACGGATTGATGGACATCTGCGCAATCAGGAAGACCCGATCAGCAGAAATATGTTTACATCACACATCACACCACACATGCACACAAATGAAAATACACACCTATGTACACACACCACACCAAAAATCGCTTCAAGCGTAGTATTTTTTGAGGTATAGCCCATTTCTGGGCTGCGCCAACGGAACTCCTTCATAATCAATGAGCTCATAAGCCCCATTTTTCAAAACTCATTTTACTATGTAGGGCCCATGCCACATAGGTTGGAACTTACCGGCCCCAAGATTTTCATGGGCTTGATCGTATAGGAGGACGAGGTCCCCTTCGACAAAGGAACGTGGAGAAACTGATTGATCAAAGTGAGCTTTGACCCGCTTCTTTTGTGCTTCAATGACTAAAGCAGCCAAACGACGGGTTTCATCTAACCGTTCCAGATACAAAAGACGCTCTTCCTCAGGAGAAGTGTCGGGTAAAAGTTCCACAGCTAACTTCAAAGAAGGAATTTCGCATTCAACCGAAAGAATTGCTTCCAGGCCGTACACCAATTGGAAAGGTGTGAATCCAATTGCATTCTTTGCTGACGTCCGGTAGGCCCAAAGAGCTGAAAACAGTTGGAGATGCCAATTGGATTTATGAATACCAACTGTCCGTTGAAGCATTGTGACCAAAACCTTGTTCACAGCCTCAACCTGGCCATTTGCTTGTGGGTAATATGGCGTTGAGCTATCGTGGTATAAGCCCAATCTTGATGTCAGCTCGGCCATCATGTAATCTCAAAAATGGGTACCATGATCGGTAACAATGGCCTAAGGGACCCCGAAATGTGCAATAATATGGTTGAAGATAAACTGGGCAGTTTTCTTACCATCGGCAGCTAGTGTAGGCATCGCTTCGGCCCACTTCGTAAAGTAGTCTACGGCGATGATTATATACGCATGCCCCCCGGCCGAATGAGGGTTACATGTCATAAAATCTACGCCCCATTTTGCAAAAGGGCCGACAGTAATAACAGGATGAAAAGGGAGGGGCGACGCGCGCATCTTGCGCTGAAAGACCTGGCACACGTGACATTTACGGACTGCGACGATACAGTCTTTGAATATTGACGGCCAGAAGTAACCTACTCGCAGAATTTTCTGGGAAGTGGCATATCCGGACATATGACCGCCACAGGCACCACTGTGGCAGTCATTTAGGACCCTTTCAGCCTCTTCCAGGGTGAGGCACTGGCGGAGCACCAAATCTACTCCAACGCGGTATAAAGTATCTCCTACTATACGGTAGGGTTGAGACTGTTGCCGAATCCAACGTCGGGCATCTTTAGTCAACTCAGACCGAAACGTCGAGGTCTGAAGATACACAATAATATCACCGTACCATGGGTCGCGAGTGCTGATAAGGAAAATAGTTTCGTCCGGGATATGATCCTCAGAATAAGATGGGGTGGAGTCCGTCGGGAGCGAGCAAATAAGATCCGCAAAAACCAGTGATTTGGTCGACTTAGCAGTGGTGAATTCTAAGTCAAACTCCTAAAGGATAACGATCCATTTGGAGTATTTGCCCCCCAATAATTGTCGAGAAAGAATATATGTCATGGTGTTGCAATCCGAAACCACGGTTGTTGTGTGCAACAGGATGTAGTGGCGAAAACGCTGCACAGCGTGTACTGCAGCTAACGCCAGTTTCTCGACGTGAGCAAAACATGTTTCTGTGTCGAGAAGGTTTCGTGACAGATAATAAACGACATGTTCATTTCCATCATCGTCATCCTGCACCATAACCATAGCAATGGTGCTAAATGCGGCGGCGAGATACAAAGTGAAATCACGGTGATAGTTAGGAGGACGAAGCAAAGGAGCATTAACGAGTAACGTCTTAAGCTTCTCAAAGGATTGTTGAGAAATTTCGTCCCAGTGGAAGGGAACGTTCTGCTTTAAGAGACGCGTGAATCCTTTGGCCACCTCTGCATAGTTCGGGATAAAGCGTCGAAGGAAGTTAGCTTTTCATTGCAGACTCTGCAATTGATATAACGAGGAGGGTGATGGGAGATTGATGATAGCCTCGACCTTTAAAGGGTCAAGGTGAATTCCGTCTTTGGAGACTATGAATCCCAAAAGATGGCCAGAATCCACGCAAAAGACGCATTTATGAGGATTAAGCCTAATATTGTAGCACCTACAGCGAAGGAAAATCTGGCGGAGGTGTTCAGGGTGGTCCTCTCGCCTAGTTGAGTGAGCTGGCAAGCCGTCCAGATAAGGCTGAATGATATGGCGTATGTCGTGGAAAGCGCAAGACATCGCACGCTGGAAAGTGGCTCCAGCATTTTTCAAGCTGAACAGGAGTTTTTTATAAGCGAAAGTACCCCACAGACAGATGAATGCAGTCTTGTGTTGATCCTCAGGTAGAATGTTTATCTGATTATACCCAGAGAAGCCGTCCATCAAGGAATAAATCTCACTCCCAGCACATTCGTCGATGATTTGGTTTATGAAAGGAGTGGGATAGTTATCTTTAGGACAGGCGCGATTAATATCGCGATAATCAACACAGAATCTGATAGTCCCCTACTTCTTATCTACAGGGACAATGTTGGAGACCCATTCTGTGAGGGGAATCGGGTAAATAAAGCCCGCGTTCAGAAGTTTTTCAACTTCTGCTTTGATGGTAGTGGCTTTGCGAGGGTGCACCGGCTGTAGGCGTTGGCACACGGGTTTCGCACCAGGATAGGTAGGAATCTCATGCACTACTATGCTGGGATCAATCCCGGGCATTTCCTCATAGGACCAAGCGAACACGTCTCTGAATTCTCAAAAAAGATCAGTATAGACTCGTATCTCATCAGGAGAACAAGTCACTCCCACGTGTATGTTCTCAACTATCCCTGGTTTAACGGAGATGTCGATTGGAATGGTTTGAGTGATGTTGCTCAGGTTTCCCTCTGAAAGCACCTCATGTGTCAATATGGGCGTCTGGAGAGGTGGAGTGGGAACCTGAGATGCAAAACGCTCTAGACAATCTGACATTGCCCCCAAGCTAGGCATGAACGAGGAACGATGATGTCCATCGCTCCAAGGCAGCTCCTCAAGAGACATTGTTTCTACAATGGCTTCATCAGAAGGGAAAATCTCTTTAAGAGGATCAGGCAAGTCGGCCTCGCCGAGCCACGGGGATTGAGAATAGATGTCTAAAGCCATGCTCAAAGGAGCATGCTGAGGAGAGGGAGGATCAGATGCGGCGACGATTTCACAGTAGTTAATCTCTACTGGAGTTAAGGGCATCGATTCTCCAAAATCAATCACCTGCTCAGGCATAGGGATGAGCCATGGGTCGTCAGACCTAGAGATCATGTTAACTTGAGCGGTGTGCGGTGGTGGTGCAGGAAAAATACCCATGAGGACGCGGTCTTTGAAGAGACCAGGCCCTACACTGTCAGGGGGATTTGGGATCTGATCCACGTACGGAACGTTGGTCTTAGAGGTGGAGGTGAAGAAAGACAACTGATCCACAGTAACGATTTTTCCCTCGTGAGGGAACTTAATAAGTCAAAAGAGGGTGGACGGCACGCATAACATGGCATGAGTCCAGCTGCGGCTGAGAAGTATATTGTAGTTAAGCTTGGCGTCAACCACTTCTACTTCTACGTTGATTGTCTTCCCCTGTAAAGTAATCGCTAGACTCTCGAGAACACCCAGGGGTTTGGATTCCCGACCATCGAATGCCTCTAGGGCATTGGGAGATGATGAAAGGGCCGGAGAGCCAATGGCCTTCCAGCAAGCGGACGACATGACACAAATAGAAGCACCTTCATCCACAATGGCCCTATGGATGTTAAGACCGTTGATCCCGACTTGAATAACAAGAGCGATCTGATGTGGAAGTCGGGGGGTGAAATTTTCTAAGTCAAAGGTGAGAAGACTAGAATCAACGGGATCGATTCCACCGATTGCAGATAATAAAGCTTTCTGTTGCGAAGGACAACTTTGAAGAACTTCCAATGCAGACATGGCAGAAGGCGCCTATTCCAGATCCTCAACAATACTGTAGTGCTGAGCGGCACGGGCATTCGGATTGTAGGAAGACTTTCGTAAAACACCTTTAGAAGGTGGCCTCACAACAGGTTCAGCAGTAGGCTTCTCAATTTCCAACGAACCGGAGACAGGTGGGGGAGGTGGACCATCCACAACTGCCTTCCCTAGTGCCTAACGCGATTCGTTGTAATCCTTCGAACGCGTAGCAATAGAGATAGGTGCAACACCATTCATCATGAAGACCTGGGACCCAAATGGTGCAGATGGTGAAGGTTGTTCAACCATCTGGGTCTGCTGAGACGGGGACGGTTCTTTAAGAACTTCCGGAGTCCCTTTGGATCCTTTTAGAAGTTGACAAACTTCAGATCGTCGTGGACAATATTTTGTATAGTGATCTCCTTCACAAATGAGGCAGGGGTACTTCGGTTTGCGTTGGGAACCGTCCTCGATACGAGGTTTGGACTCTGGCTTTGGGGCGTCGGATTTAGATTTTCCTTTGCCCTTCTTTTTCCCTTTGGAGGCTTTCTCCGTAGGATTGGCCTGAACGGCATTAACCTCTACAGTTTTTCCAGAATCGGGAGGGGCGAGAGGAGCAGAATTATTGGATGAGTTGGACTTCTGCTTCCCATTAGAAGATTTCTTCGAATTCTGAGACACGGAACCAATAACACCATCCACCGCTTGGGTAGGTGGAGCTTTATAGGTTCCAGACCATGGAGCATCAGGAAAAATATCATACAGCGTGCCGAACTGTGAGTATACCAGATCTAGATATTGAGCACGCGTTATGGCTTGTTCTTCAGTCACACACGCTCCCATAGCAATATCTTGAGTGATTTTTTTAACGAAGGAGGTGGTGAACCAATGTGTTAGTATCTGATCAGGTATATGAAACTTGATCAGTCTACGACGATGTCGCCACTCATGAATGTGATCAGAAATATGGGTGGCTTTGTCCTGCTTCAAAGAAATCAGGAGGTACGTCCCGGCTTCGTAGCGAACCGGTAACTGAAAGTGAGTCAGAAAATCCATGGATAACGTATTGAAATCTTGAAAGATGCCACGGGGTAATTCAATATACCACTTAGCTGCAACGCCAGTCAAAGTGCGCTAGAAGAGGCGTAGACGAACTGAATCATCCACCCAAGAGTTGGACGAACACCAAAGATGGTAAGTCATCACATGAGCTTGGGGGTCCTCCCCAACTTTACCCTCAAACTTGGGGCAATCACCGGGCACCTTGGTAGGAACCGGAGAACAATAAGGATTGTGCAAAATCGGATCATTAGTTAATTTCGAAACATCCGGTAACTCCAAGGTAGCCAGAAACGGCAATGGCAGATTGGACGGCATACCTAGCCCTGGATAAGGACCAGTACTTGTACTCCACGCTGGTTGGGAATATCCTTGCCCCCATGGGTTCTGTCCCGCAGGATTCTAACCATAGGGGGTATAGGTCGTATAACCAGCCTGATTCGGTTGCTGGTAACCAGCGTACGAGGGTTGGTAACCAGAGTATGGACCCTGATTATGAGTCGGCCCTGTGTAAGCAGCATTTGGATTTGGCTGCTGAGTATAGGTATAGCTGGGTTGTTGAGGACGATAGTTAGAACCTTGGGGCTGGCTATAATTCGGTCGGTATTGACCATGAGAATGGTAGCCGCCTTGAGGTTGAGTGGGCTGCTGATAGGTGGGACCCTGTTGAGCCTGATAATTAGGGTGCAACGGTGGATTCGGTTGCGGCGTTGAATAAAGTGGCTGTTGGGCAGGGTTGATAGGATGTGCAGGTTGGCCTGGTTGAGCAGGTTGACCTGGCTAAGCGGGCTGCCCTGGGTTAACAGGTTGACCCGGGTGAACAGGTTGTCTTGGTTGCATGGGTTGACCTAGCTGTTGAGAAGCACCAGGTTGTATCGGATGAACCGGTTGGCCTAGAGGTGGAACACCAAGTTGTGCTGGATAGACCGGTTGGCCTGGTGGAGGAACACCAGGTTGTGCCGGATAGACAGGTTGTCCCGGTGGAGGAATGGAGCCAGGTGGTGGCTGGTAACCGGTTTGACCTGCAGCAGAACCATAGGATGGTCCAAGCTGGTGAGCAACGTTGGGATTAATAGGGTACTGAGGTTGCATGGGTTGGGAAGGTTGGACTTGCCCCCCAGGACCATATACCGGCCCCGGTTGGTACCCCGGCTGAGGCTGCACAGGTTGACCGGAAGGGTTGTAATATTGTCCTTGCGGACCGTACGATGGCCCTTGCTAGCCTGCAGGATAGCCTTGTAAAGGCTTCCCCTGTAGGTCATAAGGATAACCAGGCTGGCCCGAAGGTTGGCCTTAAAAAGGTTGCCCTTGCGGGTTATAAGGATGTCCAGCCTGGTTATAGGGTAAACCTTGAGCATGAAGGTGAGCCTCTGGAGCGGGTAAACGTAAAATTTTCCCGTGCTCATCATACTGATATGGAAAATCATACACGGGCGTACCATCCTGTGCATAATGCGAAAAATACGGGTGGTTGGGATCTTGAGAGGTTTGTCCAACCTCGGGGTTCGACTGTTGTAGGGACAACCGATACTCCTCCGGAGAGATGTTCTCCGGCATAGCAGTCGCTATATAGACGTCTTCAGGAGGCGGCATAGCCCTCGCGGAGTGTGCCGTGACAGCGGGTGCAGATGCGGCCACACAGACAGTGGGCCGAACAGGTACAGAAGTGATTCGAGGAGATGATGTGACAAGTGTCTGAGGAGACATCCCCAATGAAGGAACCACCAGCCTCGTAGAAGGAGCTGATACCCCCATAGAGGCTGCGACGACAATGATCTGACCCAAGGATCTATACCCTGCTGGTAATGAGGGACCGGGTGATGACATAACAGCTAGTTTAGGGTTGTCTCCTGGAAATAATCTCCGAGGAAATAACTGGTAATCTTCACCGGACGTGGGGATTTCCTTGTTGGATTCACTCATGTTGGAGCTTGCCGCTAGATCTCGTAGTAGACGGCGAGGACTAGGAGGAATAACAGCAGCTATAAAAGGAGAACCCGATGTAAGAGAAGGGAAATCTTCCCCTACTCCCAATCCAAACCAAGGGTCGGAAAAGGGCCAATTGAACTCAACTGGTCATCCAAAGGGCTGCTCGGACAGAACCGGTCCCCCGTCGGGAAACTCGGAAATAATGGGCTGCTGTGGTTCAGCAGAGGATTGGGAAACCTCTGATGAATCGTCCGTATATGGACTACCAGTAGACGAAACAGAAGGTTCCGCCACTGTGGTAGTAATGACAAGAGAAAAAGGTCAAACACACACACGGGCTGAAAAGGAGTCAAGCCACACAATCAAACGGCCAACAAGCAAAATATAACAGGGCGTGTGATCGCGGGTGTTTTGTTTTACCACATTGAAACTTAGAAAATTTACCGTTTCATGTTTTAAGAGTCGAGAAACGGCTGAAAGGTGACTCTATCTCTTTCAATTTTGAAGCAAGCGTGAAAGGTCAAGCGCTTAGTGATCCTTTCAAATTTAAAAACTCAGAAAAGATCAAATGACTACTCAGGAATACTAGGCAAAGGGTGTACCAAATAACCGTGAACTGTAATATACACCTTGGTTTCAAAATGGAAGAGAAATCAACCAAGGACTTAACGTACGTGCAGGCAATCTCCCCGAATGCTGTGTCCGGTGTATCACGGGTATAGGGCGGCAGACTCGGCTTCCTGTGGATAAAGGATATAAACCTAGTGGGGTCTCCCTTTATATACGTGACAGTACGGGGAGCACAAGTTCGTACTAGTGCTATCTAAAGCCAAGATGCGAACGACAGCTACTAGGTTTAAAGACGCCGGAACACGTCGCTAGCCTAGACCTCTCAATGTTGCGTTAATGTTTCAATGCTGCCTTAGTGTAAATTGAGTAAATTTTAAGGTTTATCTTCAATTACGTTTCAGTTTTCAGGCCCTAGCGAATGTAATGTCTCAAAATCTCCTAAATTCACTCTATATGCCACAGTATATCATTTCATTCGATGAAAGCTATTTATGAGAGAGTTGAGAGCTTTTCACACAATAATGAAATGAACAGAAAACAACCAATGAAGTCTCTAATGCAGCTAATGAAAACTAAAAAGCTTGTTGTTCAAAGTTACCAATCACTAATAACACCGAAAAGATCTAATTCACATTAACTAATGAAAAGCAAAAGAGATTTTTTTTATATATTTTCAATATTTCAGAGCAAAGTGCGCTAAAAAATGAAAACTAATGCAAGAGCAATTTGAGAAATGATGACAAGAGAGCAAAAACAAGCAAATTTCACTCAATGCAAACGTACAATCAGACCTCAAATCAACCAAAAGTCCCTCAAAATGAAAAGAATCCCAAAGACTCCAAATGAGCCGCGTAATCTAGGCTCAAAACGAGAC
Organism: Pinus albicaulis; assembly: GCA_034641835.2. Lineage (NCBI taxonomy): Eukaryota > Viridiplantae > Streptophyta > Pinopsida > Pinales > Pinaceae > Pinus > Pinus albicaulis. The sequence goes on along the minus strand of CM076570.1, from coordinate 562,621,115 downwards.
AAGGCGGAATTCGAATGGAGAAGGAAACAATCACTCAAACAATGCAATGAGACAATAGAAAACCACCAATCGAATGCAAAGAAGCGATCACAAGGTTGACTGAACCGATAGAAACCGAAAACTCCCAAGGGAGGCTCGACACACAATAGCACCTAGATGACCTAGGGATATAATGCAAAATCGATGGAAATGGGCAAACAACCAAAGGATGCAGGTAACAGTCAGTCAATCAAGGCTCCAAAACACTCAAGCAGTGGAAAAACAAGACCAAACACACAGATCAGGCTCAGGAATCTTAGAACTGAGCAAACCCTAGTACCTCACAGGATTGGCGCGACTGTGAGGCTGAAACTAGCGCCAGAGATGAATTGGCATGGGTAATACACAAGCAACCTGCACCAATGGGCGCGACTGTCAAGCCAAAAAGCGCGCCAGTCGAGTTTCCCAGTCAAAAATAAAAAAGAGCAATCCAACAAGCAGACCAGTGATGACCAAGCTATCAAAAACCCAAATTCACAGAAAGAACCAGCCCAAAAGAGTTGATCAAGCAAGGAGGATCAAGAATCGACCGAAAATACAAGACGATGCTCCAAGTGTTCAGTTTACAAAATAAACCGGAGATTGACTGAAGCATCTTTGATCTACTTTTCCAATGGAGAGCAATAGCGTTTCGAAGGCTATCTGGCTAACTTCAGGCTCTGTCTATAGTTAACAAAGCAGAACAACAACAAGCTAACGATCCCCAGCGGAGTCGCCAATTTGTTGTGGAGGTAAATCCCCTCTGCGGACAGAGGCGATCCCTACTAGCCCAGACCGGGTCTAGCAACAATAGTTCACGCTATAGCGCAGGTTCCTAATTGCAAATAAACCAACTAGCGATGAAGGCCTACCTGGAATCCAACGTTGTTGCTTGTAGAAGAGGTAGCGCTCCCGTTCCTTAGCTCTGGCAGATCACGATCCCCATGATCTCCATGATAGGACACCTGCACACACGAGAAACAAAACAAACGCAAGCGTAAAATCCAGTAGATGCAACTATATGTCAGTCAGGAAGGACTTAACTCATCATCATAAACAATAACAAGAGTGGAACCATAACCAATAGTCGCTTATTATTAATCAATCAAAGGAAGAATACAACCATAGTTCTGACGCTGAATTCTCCTTCAACGGGTCGCCAATAGAACACGTCTCGAAAATCCTGTCAAGGATGGGAAAAACCTCTCTCTTTGGATCTTGACAATAGTCTCCTTGCTTGGATTTGGCCTTAAGGGAATTATGGAGGCTCTTGCAGCATAAGGCTCTTGGGAATTTGGGAACTTGAAGGCTAGCTTGCCATGGAGATAGGCAAGCTTTTATAGATGGAGGAAGGGGATTTGGGATCCCTATAATCATGGGATTGGCTCTATCCTCAAGGAAGCTTCCATGAGAGGTGGCAAACCACTTCCTTTACATGGAAATCCGGAGCCAAACCTCCCAACTCAAGATAGATACCAGTTCATGAATTGGTTAGGACGAAACTTCCGCCATTTATTTTTAAAAAACACTCCTTAAATTCGCTGGCGCGAGTGCAAATCTGGGACAGAGCGCCAATTGGCGCGACCTCTTTGAAGGATTTTCCCCATTGGCGCGGGTACTGAACTGTCTACCCGCGCCAATGCAAAAAGGGTCATTTTTAGGGTTTTCCACAAGGAGATGTCTTCAGGGCAATGAAAGCTCTTGTTCAGAGGGATGTCATGAAAGTGATTTCAAGCCATGTTACTGCTCACAGGTCATGAAATGAGCCCTCCAATGTGCGGAACGGGGATTGCAAGGATGGTGACAAATTACTGTGTAACAAGTATCCTCCGGGACCTCCATCACGGGAGGTGGAGGAGCAGCTTCTTGTGGTATAGGGACAGGAGAATATTTCTCCAAGTCTGAAGAATCTGAAGAGATAAGAAGAACCTGAGGGATGTGAGATCCACTCTTGAAGGAAAATACTTGGTACACCGTAGAAGGGGCCAGCTAAATCGATCCCACGACCAATGGTTGGTCGGGGATGAATTCCTGAATTTGAATTTCCGAGGGAGCGGGATCGACCAAAGATTACTCTTGACGAATCATAGGATTGGCTGGTGGAGGACTCAAAGACAGTTGCTTATAACCAACCGGGAGGCATGGTGTAGAAATAGTTGAGTTGTCCAAAACTCGCTTGGCTTCATCCATATACGGACAAAGGTGAATGGCATGGTGCCCTTCACACAATTTACAGGGATTGGTAATATTACCCTGCTTCTTAGGAGCCTTACCAGCAGCAGCTGAAGACGTGCCCCCAACCTGACTCCCGGAAGCCAAAGGCAACGGCGGGCGACCGTTGGACCATACTTCGAGTACCTTGGGAATGCTAGGGCAGTCTCGAAGAAGATGGTCTCCCGTGCACAACATGCAAGGGAACTTGACTTTCCGTGGAGGGTTGGAAGGTTTATCAAGAGGAGATTTCTTAGCGCAATAGCCGCAGAGCTAGCCTCTCCTTTATCGGACTTCTTCTTCTTTTTCTTCTTCTTCTTCTTCTTAGACACCTGGTTACTTGAATCCAGACTTTCACCAGGCAAAGTAGAAGAGGAGGACGCAAAAACAGGCGAAGAAGGGGAGAGGTCCACCTTGGAATCAACATGATGTTGTTCAGGCGGAGGAACTGATTGAACAGTAGCCAGGACATTTGGGACCACAGAGGTTGAAAACAACCAAACAGGCAACCCAACAGTTAACTCAGGAAGGGACAATGTTGCCATATAAGGATCACCAACATTTCCAAAATGAGGAAAAGGACCAGGATTCCCATCGGAGGGGATTCCTTGGTTGGTGAACTCCGGAAAAGTTGCCATTAGAAACAATCTTCAGAACAACACCCTAAGGAAACTAAATTTAACCAGGAATATTTCGTGGGCAGTTAATTTTTAAAACATTGAAACAAAACTCTATTGTTTCATCTTTTAAGAGTCAAGAAACAGGAAAAAGGTGACTCTATCACTTTCAGATTGGAAACAAGCGTGAAAGGACAAGCGCTTGATGACCTTTTCAAATTTAAAGAGTCATAAAAGATCGAAATGACTACTCAGGAATTCTAGGCAAAGGGTGTACCAAATAACCGTGAACTGCAATATACACCTTGGTTTCAAAATGAAAGAGAAATCAACCAAGTACTTAACGTACGTGTAGGCAATCTCCCCGAATGTTCTGTCCGGTGTATCACGGGTATAAGGCGGCAGACTCGGCTTCCTATGGATAAAGGATAGAAACCTAGTGGGGTCTCCCTTTATATATGCGACAATACGGGGAGCACAAGTCCATACTAGCGATGTCTAAAGCCAAGAGGCGAACGACAGCTACTAGGTTTAACGACGCCGGAACACGTCTCTAACCTAGACCTCTAAATGTTTCGTTAATGTTTCAATGCTTCCTTAGGTAAATTGAGTAAATTCTATGGTTGATCTTCAATTATGTTTCGGTTTCAAGGCCCTACCGTATGTCATATGACAATCTCCTGTATGCAGCTATATGAGAAAAGAAAACTTTTCAATTCGATGAATGCTATCTAGTTAAGGGAAGAGTTTCAAACAATGATGCAACAAAAAACAACACTGCAAACGAAATATTTTCCAAACTAGATGACTTTCACTATCCAAAAGTAATTTCAAACATTCAACGATGCAAACAATGCAATGTGATCTATGCAAAATCCTCTTTTTTGAAAACTATGCAATTGTAATCTATGCACAGTTTCCTTTTTCCTTTTCAAATAATAAGAATGCACTCAATGCATTTTTCGATGAAATGAGAATCTACTTAATGCATGCTTTTAATGAAGGAGAATGCACTCAAAGCGACTTTTAGCTTTCAATCATTAAACAATGTGATCTAAGTCCAATGATAAATCTCAAAAAATACTTTTCGATGCAATGTGATCTAATGCATTTAAACGAAAAGAAAAATTTGAGACGAAAACTAAATGAACGCAAATCTTCTAGATGAAGGATGAATGCAAAAGAGATGTAAACAAACACTAAGAATGCAATCGTTGTTTCAAACACTTTGTCACGAAATCCCTCAAAAGGCGACAAGACATATGAGGTCAAACACAAAGAGGACTTCCAAAGAAAGAGATCAAAACAAGGCATTCATTCCCTTTTACATCAGGCAATCATAGCAAGAAGACATTCCAAACAATGAGAAAAGTAATCTATGCTCATACAGTGAAAATATTGGAAGGGAAAGACACACTGGTGAAAGATTTAGGGAAAAAATCTCAATTTTCACACACCCTGAAATTGGCACGACTTTGCCATTGACAATTAGCGCCAACTGGCGCGACTTGCTCATTGACAACTAGCGCCAATGGAAAATTGGTGCGGGTTGCTAACTGACAACAAGTGCCAACGCTTGAAAATGAAAAAACAAATAATTTCTCCCAACCAAGACCAGACTCACCACTTCAAGCAGAATCTCCAAGACTCAAATGAACCATGTAATTTAGGCTCAAAGTGAGACAAAGCGGAATTCGAATGAAGAAGAAGACAATCACTCAAATAACGCAACAAAACGATAGACAACCACCAAACGAATGCAGAGAAGCAATCACAAGGTTGATTGAGCAGATAAAAACCACAAAGTCCCAAGGGAGGCTCGACGCACAATAGCACCTAGATGCCCTAGGGCTAAAATGTAAAATCGATAGAAATGGGCAAACAACCAAATGATGAAGGTCACAGTCAGTCCAACAAGGCTCCAGAACACTCAGGCAGTCGAAAAAATGAAACCAAAACCACAGATCGGGCTTAGAAAGCTCAAAACCAAGAAAACCCTAACACCTTTCAGGATTGGCGCGACTGTCAGGCTGAAACTAGCGCCATGACAGGATTGGCACGGGTAGTAAACTAGCAACAAGCGGCAATTGGTGCAACTGTCAGGCTAATAAGCGCGCCAATAAAGTTTGCTATGTAAAAACTAAAAATAAGCAATCCAAGAAGCAGACCAGTGATGTTGGAGCTCAAACCAAAAGCCAAACTCACGAAAAGAGCCAGCCAAAAGAGCTTATCAAGCAAGCAAAGTCGAGAATCGACCGAAAGACAAGACAATACTCCAAGCGTTCAGTTCATAAACTAAACCGGAGATTGACTGAAGCAGCACTGATCTACTTCGCTAATGCAGAGCAAGAGCATTTCGAAGGCTATCTGGCCAACTTCAGGCTCCGTCTATAGTTTATAAAGCAAACAACAAGCTAACTCCCCAGTGGAGTCGCCAATTTGTTGTGGAGGTAAATCCCCTCTGCGGACAGAGGTGATCCCTACCAGCCCAGACTGGGTCTAGCAACAATCGTTCACGCTATAGTGCAGGTTCCTAATTGCAAATAAACCAACAAGCGATGAAGGCTTACCTGGAATCCAACGCTGACGCTTGTAGAGAAAATAGTGCTCCCGTTCCTTAGCTTCGGCAGGTCACAATCCTCACGATCTTCGTGATCGGACACTGTACACGCAAGAAACAAAACAAATGCAAGCGTAGAACCCAGTATATGAAACTATATGTCAGTCAGAGAAGACATAACTCATCATCATAATCAACGACAGGAGTGGAACCATAACCAAGAGTCGCTTATCATTAATCAATCAAAGAAGAATACAACCATAGCTCTGACGCTGAATTCTCCTTCGGAGGGTCGCCAGTGGAACACGTCTCAAAAAATCCTGTCGGGGATGGGACAAACCTCTCTCTTCGGATGTCCCGACAATGATCTCCCTGCTTGGATTTGGCCTTAAGGGAATGAATCAAGGCTCTTGCAGCATAAGGCTCTGATGGCTCTTGGGAACTTGGAGACTAGCTATTCAGCCATTCAGCCCCTTCATCAATGGATGAAGGCTGTATTTATAGAGGAGAGGAGGAGGTTGGGATCCCTACAATAGTGGAAGGGAGGCCTTATCCCTTGGGAGGTTCCCCATAAGGTGGAAACAAGAGGCCAAAGGAGGAAGGCCGTGGTTATTGAGTCGAAACCACTCCTGATGACTCATCCACGAAGTTGTTGTAATCGAAACTTCGCCTCTTTTTTTAAAAAAAATTCCAAAAGAAGATTGGTGTGAGCACTTAACTGGGACAGAGCGCCAATTGGCACGGGCTTAGTGTTAATTTTCTTCATTGTCGCGAGTACATAACGGGCTACCAGCGCCAAGGCAAAAACAAGTGTTTTTAGGGGTCTTCTCAGGAAATGATCAACAGAAGAAATGTTGTCCTCATGGAAAGGGATGAAATGATGGTATTTGCAAGGCATGACACTGCTTATTGGTCATAGAAACGACCCTCCAATGGGCGAGATGGGGATTGCAGGGACAGTGAAAAATTACTGTGTAACAGAAAGACATATCAAGAAGAAAAAGGTAATAGTGTTGATTGACTCAAGTAGTACCCATAATTTTATTCATTGTAAGGTAGCCAAGGAATTGAATTTATTCCTATACCCAACACCAGAATGTCAAATGATGGTTGCAAATGGAGGAACTATTAATTGCTCTGGAAAATGCCATAATATCGAGCTAACCATGGGGGAATATGTATTTAATAGTCCAATGCTTTTCATTCCAATGGGAGGTGTTGATGTTGTACTAAGAGTACAATGGTTACAATCTTTGGGGACGGTAGCTTTTAAATTTCAAGAAAAAATCTTGATTTTTTTTCCGAAAGGAAATGACTTCGAATTACGGGGTATCGCAGGGAAGTCGGGAAAGATAATAAGCTCTAATTCCATGACAAAGTTTCTGAAGAAAGAACAATGAGGCGTAATTGCATAGTTATGCTCACTAGAAGTTCCAACATCAAAATCATTTATTTATCTAAATCTCCAAAAAGTCTCGGACAATCATTCCAAGGTGTTTGAAACTCAAAAAGGACTCCCACCTATTCATGATGATGATCATTATATTCATTTTATTCCAGGAAGTGTTCCTCCAAACATCAGGCCTTACAGATATCCTTACGTCCAAAAGAGCGAAATAGAATGTATGATTGCAGAAATGTTAGAGGTTGGTCTAATTAAACCTAGTCAAAGTTCTTTCTCTGCTCCAGTAGTATTGGTGCACAAGAAGGATGGATCATGGCACATGTGTCCAGATTATAGGGAGCTCAATAAGCTCAATATTAAAGATAAATTTCCCATTCCTGTGATTGATGAATTACATGGAGCAATTTATTTCACCAAGTTGGATCTCCGTTCAGGATATCATCCAATTAGAATGAAGACTGAAGATATTCCGAAAACAACATTTCGAACTCATGATAGTCATTATGAATTTTTGGTCATGCCTTTTGGCCTTACTAATGCACCTTCTACATTTCAAGGGTTGATGAATTCCATTTTCAAACCTTCCTTAGAAAAATTGTGTTAGTATTTTTTGATGATATACTAATTTACAACAAGTCTTGGAAGGATCATGTTCAACATGTTGACAGGGTTCTCAAACTATTGGAGGAGAAACAATTATACACAAAAACCTCCAAATGTTTCTTTGGAGTATAAGAGGTGGAATATCTGGGTCATATTGTATCTCACGAGGGTGTTAAGGTAGACCCTAATAAAATTAAATCCATTAAGGAATGGAAATCCTCCACAACCATAAAGCAGTTGCAAGGATTTCTCGGGTTAACAAGGTATTATCGCAAGTTTTTTAAGAATCATAGGAGAATAGTAGTGCCTCTAACAACATTATTGAAGAAATATGCATTTTCATGGACTCCTGAAGCAACTAATTCCTTTGAACATCTTAAAGAGGAAATGTGCCTGCCACCGATCTTAGCTATGCTAGACTTCACAAAAACCTTTATTGTGGAATGTGATGCCTCGGGAAATGGAATTGGCGTTGTTTTAATGCAAGAAGGAAGACCCATTTCTTTTGAAAGTCGTCTAATCAAAGGAAAGTATTTATAAAAACCTATTTATGAAAAGGAAATGTTGGCAATACTACATGCACTAAAGAAATGGAGACCTTACCTAATGGGAAGACACTTCAAGGTAAAAACTGATCATGATAGTCTTAAACACTTTATGGAACAAATACTATCTTCAGAAGAGCAACAAAAATGGGCCACAAAGATGTTGGGTTGTGACTTTGAAATCATCTACAAAAAAGGGAAGCTAAATGTTGTTGCAGATGCACTCTCAAGAAAGAATGAAGAGGTGGAAGCATTGCTTTGTGCCATTTCTATTATCCAACCAGATTGGATAACCAAAGCAAGGGATGAATGGAAGAAGGACGAAGAAGTGTGGACATTCATTCAAAAGTTGCAGCAAGATCCTAGTAAATCTGATACATTTGGTTGGAAAAATGATTCCTTATGGTACAAAGATCACTTATATCTTTGTAAGATTTCCCAACTAAAACAAAAGATTCTTTTGCAATTGCACACTTCTCCTTTAGGAGGACACTTACGATTTTTAAAAACTTACCACAGGATGAAGAAAGAATTTTTTTGGGATGGCCTTAAATCTTATATTCAAAAGTTTGTGGTAGAATGTTTGGTTTGCCAACATAATAAAGTTGAGACAATTAAGACGTCAGTTCTTCTACAACCTTTATCCATTCCAAGTCAACGTTGGGAGGAGATTTGAATGGATTTTATCACAAGTTTACCTAAGTTCGAAGGAAAGAGTGTCATTATGGTGGTAATTGATAGACTTACCAAGTATATACACTTTTGTACACTATCTCATCCATTTAAAGCAAATACAGTTGCTACTGCATCTATGGAAACAATTCAAAAGATACATGGAAACCCAAAGATTATTGTAAGCGACAGAGATCCCATTTTTACTGGAAATTTTTGGACGGAATTACTTTCTTGTTTGGGTACTCAACTAGCTCATATCTCATCTTATCATCCTTAATCTGATGGTCAAACTGAGATAGTGAACAAATGTTTGGAAGGATATATTCATTGTTTTGTATCTGATAAACAAACACAATGGATTAAGTCGTTACCTCTGGTTGAATGGTGGTATAACACTTCTTTCCATACTGCAGCAAAAATGACCCCATTTATGGCACTTTATGGATATCATCCACCATCCATCACATCATATTTAAGAGAAAATCTAAGGTTCAAGCAGTGGAAGATCACATCGAGCATCAACAACAAGTTCTCCAACTCTTAAAGGATAACCTAAATTTGGCACAAAATCGAATGAAACAATAGCCATATCAACATCGCAACGAGAGAAATTTTTATATAGGAGACTGGGTATATTTACGGCTGCAACCTTACAAACAAATGTCCCTCAAGCAAGCTAAGAAGGACAATAAATTATCGCCAAAGTACTATGGTCCTTACAAGGTGTTGCAAAATATTGGTACTATGGCATGCAAATTGGAGCTTCCTGCTTCTTCGGGAGTGCATCTAGTTTTCCATGTTTCATGCCTAAAGAAGGTTATAGGTGACAAACTTCCAGTTCAAACAATATTTCCAAAACTTGATGAGGAAGGAAAAATCATATTGGAACCTGAAGCAGTCATGGAAACAAGAACTCGACAGCTATGAAATCGATCAATTTCAGAGTATCTCATCAAGTGGAAGAACTTACCCACTAAAGATTCTACATGGGAGGATGAGAATTTTATACAAAAACATCTAGAGCTACTCAAATGTTGAGGACAACACTTTTTTGAAGAAAAGGGGCATGTTAGGTCCCTATATTACTAGTGTAGTCTCTTATTGTTGTTAGTGTAGCCCCCTTATTGTTATTGTTGTACCCCTGTAACCCCCATATTGTTGTTATTGTGCCCTTACATTATTATTGTTAGGTCGGCTAGGATTGTATTGTGACCCCGTGGACTCCTAGATATAGAAGGAGGTTTTTTCATTTGTATCATCCAAGAATTGTTCATTTATGTAATATAAAGGACGTTTCCCCCTCGAAGTGGCTTATTTCTAAGGCGTTGATCTCTCTTTTCTTCTATTTTTGGAGCTGGTTTCATAACAATGATGAACACCAACATGTAAACTAGGTACATCAACATGAACATAAAATACATGGACCATATATCTATATATATAATGTAAAAAATATACAACTGTAATATAACTGCATATAAATGTCAAATATCTAGTGGTATTACATCAATACTAGTACTAGTCGAGGTCTGGTCAGTCGATGGTGCAGCCTCATGCTCAGATGGATGACATGCCTACTCCGTAGGTGCTTGCTGATCAGATGGTGCAGTCTGCTCAAGAACTTCCTATTGATGAGTCGTCGATGGTGACTTTAAGATATATAATAATAATTACATCACAGTGGCTTCCAAGCCATAAACCCTCAACTTGACATTTTCTCATGAGTGCACAGAGGCGTGAGACAAAAACATAACAAAAATTGTCCAAAAGAGTTGGATGGTGGCCGATAACCATGTGTTGAGCATGTGACAAAGAGGCTTATTGTAAAAGCAAGACATATATGATAGAATACAACAAAATTGAAAGAAGAAAGGAGTAGACAAGGTAGAGTTGGAACACCTAGTCAGGATGGCGAGCCATGCTTTTACAGTTTCAAAACCTCTTCCTCAATAGGCACATGGCTATAATAGTCATCATCTCCAGGATGGGGGAATTCTTTGGGCGTGGTGGCAACATCAACTCTTGGATGTTCGGCAGGATGTGTCGACAAGGATGAAAGATCTACTTCAGGAGGTGTTGATGAGGATGGAGGAGCTCCAACGTGAGGTGTTGACTGGGACAAGATGTTAACAATTGGGCTCGGTGACGTCGATGGCAAAGCTGATGACGGGTGTAGGAGAATGCCTAATATCCAACCATATCTCGAAGTGTCACCTTGAGCTAAAGGCTGAAGTGGTCAAGGTCGGGGATGCAGGCTTCCATCACCAACATGCTCTCTTCATAATCCTTGAGGTGGCGACCCAAGACATTTCGTAGAGCCCATGCATTATCTTCCATAAAGAAAAGCTCAACGGCCTCAAGGTCAACAACCCGTCACTGGTGTCGTTGCAAGATGTTGGGGTTAAAACATGTAGCATTGAATCCATGCCATGGTGGTAATGGGGGCCTGCCCCTACCATGGCCTCCATGGCAGGGGCTGTTGCGCTCACAAACCATCAGAACAAAGAATGAAATCTGAGTGAACTTGCAAACAACATAGACTCAACTTTGGAACAAGGCAAATCTCTCCTAGCAGAAGGAGATCAAACATCTTCCAGAGCCTTCCTCACCAAGTTTTAGAATCATGTAGTCGATTGATAGGCCCGCCGTGTGCACCAGAGGAGTTATTGCATTGAGGCTGCAAAGTGGACACCTTGACGTCGACCTTGAATGTCTAACAAGGTCGTTAGATGGAGTTTCAGGTGAGCGTTGTTGATGGTGCAAATTGAGGCTCATAGATTCTTAAGCCATGGGTGCCTGGAGGATGTGGCATGGCCGGTGGTGTCACCCAGATCTAGGGACAATCGGATTCAAAATTAAGAAAAAAATAATATTTGAATTTACAGAAGATGGAAAATTATACTATAAGATTTTTACATGTGAAATAAGTCCATAATGAGAATGCTTAATGTTTGATTTGATTTAAAAAATCTAACCAAATTCTGAAATGAAAAAACTAAATCAATTGTCAAAATTTTGTTGGTTAAAATGAAAGGCCTAGCTGACAATTTTATTTAGGTGATAATTTTTTCGAATTTTTTTTTTATTTTGCAAAATCTTGATTTAGAAATATCCAAATTGAATTTTGAAAGTTGAAATAGATTTAACACCCTAAAAAACCTAAACATCTAAATTTTATATTTTTTAAACTATAACTTAAATTTCTAAAAAATTAAACTAAATTCAACACTCTCCTCAAAAACCCAAAACATCTAAAATTCTATAGTTTAAAAATATAACCTAAATTTCCAAAAATTTGAACTAATTCAAATTATCCCTACTTAAATTTAAAAGTAATTTAAAAAATATTTCAATCATGACTTTGAAAACCCTGCTAGTTTATTCTCTCCTTTACCAAAATTTTCCATAAACATGCGCAAAAATCTAACCTAAATTTCAACCAAATTTTTCCATAAACATGCCCAAAAATCTAACCTAAATTTCAACCAAATTTTTCCATAAACATGGCCAAAAAAGTCTAACCTAAATTTTTTATGCTATGTACGGCGCTATTGTAGTTGTGAACCATGCGAAACGGACTTGACCTGGATGATTCCAGCCCTGTTTTGGCATGCTACTGGAAACAGCTCTGCTTCTGGCAATATCAGAGCCAAAAACACTAATAGCCACCTGGATCTGGATTGGCTTGACAAAACCCTCTGGTTCGTGCTCTTAAAAAATCGACAATGGAGTGAATTTAGACGATCGAAATGCCAGAACAACACATCACGTCAAACATATGACCCACTATAGGAACGCATCATGACGTAAAAATTGTCAATGGTCAAAAATCTCTCAAAGGGTGATGGCATATGCATCATACTTCTTGTGATCATTCGATTGCGAGAGAATTTGGGAAACCATTAATTAATATGATTTGGTTCAGGTAAAAAAATGAGATTGTCTCTGAAAGGGGTGAAAGTTCCTGCTCATACACCCTCGAGAAAACAACCAAAGAGAGTCAACGTCAGTGTCAGCGGCGGCAGCCCCAGAGGCAAATCCAAAGCCATTGCATGGGCAGATCAGAAAGGAAATGTGCCAACCCCAACCACATCCAATCGCAGACAGAGCGGCAGCGATTGCAATGACAATGGTGGTGAAAATGGTAAGTCGAGTAGCATAAGCCCATACACCATTCTCAGAATGGTTAAAGCAGAGAAGAACCCAAAATGGGCTCTTAGAGTATTCAAGAGAGCCTGCACCGCACCTGGTTACAGACCCATTCTTCCTCTCTATGACAAACTTATTGAGAAATTAGGTCGTGGGAAGCTTTTTGCAGAAATGGCTGAAATTCTAGAGCAAATGAAATTAGAAAGCTGTAAGTGTACAGAAAGCTTTATCATTAATGTTATCAAAATATATGGCCTGGCTCGCATACCCCAACAAGCTCTTAAGATTTTTTACGAGATGAAAGATTTCAACTGCCAATGGTCCATCAGGTCTTTTAATACCCTACTCAGTGCTCTTTTTAGGTCAAACCGTTTGGATATGGCTGGGGCATTGTATGATGATATTGGCAATTTTGGGATCAGTCCTGATGTCTGTACTTATAACATCTTAATTAAGGCTAAATGTGAAGATGGCCAAGCGGATGCTGCAAGCAAACTGTTTGATGAAATGCAGAAGAGGGGCTCGACCTGTAGGCCCAATGTTGTCACTTACACTACTCTCATGAGAGGCTTCTGTCAACAAGGGAGTTTGGAACGTGTAATCGGATTAGTTGATGACATGGGCAGAAAGGGTTGTGTTCCAGATGTGGTGGTCTACAATACATTGATGGACGGGCTTTGCAAGCAAGGCAGCCTTCGCCACGCAATAGAGGTCAAGAACGAGATGGCTACCAAAGGATGCGAACCGGATGTCATTTCATACAATATATTGATTAATGCTTTTTGTGAATCAGGAAACTTTAAAGAGGCAAAATCACTCTTTCACCAGATGGCTCAAAAAGGCCATAAACCAAACATTGTCACTCACAATGCATTACTGAAGGGGTTGTGGAAGGAAGGGAAGGTTTATGAGGCTGCCAAAATGTTCCGCCAGATGCTATTCGAAGGATGCCTTCCTAATTCTGAAACTTTTGAGATTCTGATACACGCTTTCTCTGCTGAGGATGGTATGTCTTTGGAAGCCAAAAAATTTCTGGATGCGATGTTGCGCGAACGCATGAACCCTTCAATGGAAACATGTAATACTCTGATAAAAGCTCTCTGCAAGGAAGGCAATGTGCTTGATGCCACCAAAGCTTTAGGCCAGGTAAAGGTCAAAACTGGGTTTGATCTGGGTGATTTTGCCTGGATGAAAATAGTCAACTACTTTTGCAACAAAAAAACGTCACAGGACGATGGAAATCTTCATATTTTATCTACGATTCTGGAAGAGAAAAATCTAGCAGCATTTCAGAAGCCTTTGTCAGTGAGATTTTCAGCAATATGGTGAACCTGTGTTCTCATGGTACCACAACGAAGTAAATAGTGTCTACTTGCATTTTTTGGAATATTGGAGGGGACTTTTGTTACTGCATTGATTATCCTTCACTGCCCTTGATATACCTGAATTTGTATTTCTGTATTTGAATATTTTATGGTTTTTAATATTTTGCCAGTGAAGCCACTGTGCTGCGCCCCCTTGTCTCAACTTTTCTCAGAGCCTACTTAACTCAACCATTGGGTCAATCCCAAATAGTGGAGTCCAGATTCTTTTACTTTTTCCAGAATCCAAACTGTCAGAATTAGCTCATGCTTTTCTAACATCATTTACACTGGTTTTTGTCTAACTTATTCTTGCAAATTTAAAGACACTTCTGGGACTACGTCATACCATTTGCAATGAATACAATATGCAACATGCACCCGGATAACTTATGTAGCAAGTACTCGAAGATTATAATTTGGGATGAATAAGGGATTGTATATATGGGGAGTAAATTTTTCAATTAGTGCAAAAACTATGGTTTAGCATTATCATTTGGGGTGGTTATAGGAGTTTTATTCAAACTTCGAAAGCAGACCACTCTCTAGGCGTACTTCTTTATTAGGTTGTATCTTGCTTAAGTTTTTTTTTTTTTGAAGCTGCATCGTAATTTAAATGTCAATCGGTTCGATATATATTTCAGGGTACACAAATATGTTTGATGTATGGTGATGTGAAAGCTGATGCAATTAACTGCTCTGCTGTTTTCCTGATAGACTGTTAATTAGATAAGGTCAACATTGAGATGTAGCATTTGAAAAGATAGTGTTTTGGAAGTTTCCCTCTACCGTGTGTCCAGAGATATTTTCCTTGAGGAGACAGGGACTACATATCTGAAAACTACTGTGTGTCCAGAGATATTTTCCTTGAGGGGACAGGGACTAGATATCTGAAAAAAATTCATATTGAATTAGTAGACAATGCATTTGAGATCATGAAATGTGGACAATTTTGTTCTGTTAAATATCAGTGGAAAGAGCTAAAGTACCCCAGAGATCTGCAGTCTAGCCTGATGACGCAGGGACATAATATGGAAGTTTCAGTGACAATCAAGGGTTGTTATGTGCCACCTATATTTGAGCTATTCTTGATGATGATGATAATAATAATACTCGTTGAGCTGTTTTTGATGATGATGATAATAATAATTATTTTTAGGTCATGGTCAAGAAATACACCAAATTGGTGTGTATGAGATGCTCTTATTTCTGGGATAAGGAACTCTCCAACACACTTGGGAGTAGGGATTTGACTGCTAAAATCCACAGAGATATACATACTCTATTTCTTATGGATTTGAACAATCTCTAAAGAAAAAAGACGTACTCATAACCATTAAGTCCATTAAAACTGTATCACATTTTTTTAATAATATAACAACATCAGTGTAAACGCTTAATATTGATTACAAAGCCTTGTGATTTGCTCTGAACATTGAGGGTCTATTTGTGTGATATATAAGCCCAAGGACATGCATTTAGAATTTCGTTGGTTATTATCATACTAATGAGTGTTGGCCCCTTGTGGGAAAACTCGGCTATTTTGTTTCAGAAACTTAAATGTTTCATATCCCTGCTATTTGTACTCGTCTCCCTACCTGTTTCATATTCAATGCAACAATTGTCTATCATTTTGTTTAGCAAGAGATTTGGCCCAAAATTCAAATTTTAGATACATGAAGACTATTAGTGGCGTTTGGCAGAATAAGATCTCTCCTTTCAGGACTATATCGAGAATATTGTCAGATAAATCTTTCACAGGTGGTGTCTCGCTGGTAAGACACTCCTGCATTTCTGGACTTACACAAGCTCTGCACATTTCTAAACAAAAGAATTTATCCTTCTTGTAATTTTCGTTCTCTTATATTACATATTTTCGTTCTCTTGTAATTTATTTTAGGTCATGAATTAGCCAAGTACCAAATTGATGTATGAGATCTTTGTTTAATATTAATCAGTTTCATATATTTGTCTCCTGAAAAAAACAATCATGTTTATGTCAATTTCTTGTTATTAGATTCCTTTTTCAAACACCAAATTGATGTATAACCTTTGAAAAAGTCATTAAGGTTCATCATATTTATGCCAACTCTTTTATATCTTGAACTCTTCTTTCAAATACCTATGAATGGCCTTTTGATTACACCATAACTCATGTTTTAACTTTTTACTATTGTTTTAAAACTAGGCCAATCTGAGTGTTTTAAAACTAGGCTGGTCTGAATCGGATTTGGCCTAGTAGACCGAGCCAAACCTTTTCCCGGGATGGCTAGGTATTAAAAGCAGTTTGGCGGCCGATCCGTTATCAAACCGGCCGAGCCAGATACCGATTCAGCCAGTTCAGTACCGGACCAACCAATTTGGCCGAGCGTGTCTTAAACCAGTCAAGCTAGTCTGCGGGAAAAAAGGCAGCAACTTGGACATCAAACTCATTTTTTTTTCTTAATGCCTCTACCCCTCTCCCAAGCCTATAAAAGTGACTCAGCCCCATAAAAGTGACCCAACCCTTTCACATTTACTCACAATTATCTCATTGCATTTGTGTGAGCATTTGTGAGGAGTTTGTGAAGAGTTGGAGTTGTTTTTTGGAGCAGTAATGAGGAAGAGCCATGGGTTTCCCCGTCTGACTCTGATTCAGAGTCTGAGCCAGATGATCTTGCCTTGTTTAGCAGCGGTGACTAGTGATGTTTTGTTGTAGAGGCCATTTAGAGCCTCCTTGGTTATGTGTTTTGGTCTGATCTTATATATTACATGTATTGGACAGTGCACTGGGTGCCATTTTGATATAATAGATATATTCGTTGGCATACTTTGATCATATATCGTCTTCTCTCTATATTCTAATGCTTTGAATTTGGAGACATGAATGAAAATCTTTAAAAATATGTTTTTTCATTAAAAAAAAAATATTTAATCTATTTTTACAACAACCGAGTCATTGAAATCAATTAGGCCGAGTCGACACTGAGTCGGAGATTTAAAACTACGGTATTTACACATTCTGCTAAAGTAGATATGTTTGTAACCGTGTGTCCATTATTTTCTGATCATTATCATGTGTATTGAAGTTTTTTAGGCTGGGTGCTACATTCTGAATGTCTTAATTCTAGTGTTTGGATGTAAAATAATATATGGATATATAGAAATAAAGCTCTCCATCTAAATCATGATATGCTTATTTTAGAGGATAGATAATAACATGAACAGTAGGAATTGTTTTTATATATAATATTTTTTTTCCCATGGAAAAAATTATGAGGAAGACCAAGAGATGCTTCTCCATATTTGTTGAGGAAATCTTTAATAAATCTGTTGGCATAGACTTGTGTCTCACCTGGGATATTTGAATGGACAACATTAATGATAAACATTAACCCCTTGGATTCCTATACACAATATCTATATAAACATAATACAAGTATATATGTTGAAACTGCCATGGTTTTCCATGGCATAACGGACCTATGTTATGTTGGATCCTGAGTGATATTGGTTTTATTTTCTTCATTGATACTTGGGAGCATGATGAATCTAGGGTCCCCCACATGGATGGATTCATTCTCTTGTCAACTTGGAATGGGAAATCCTCTTGTAGAGGTTTTGGTGGTATAACTCGTTATATAAAAGATAATATTTCCTCTCACATTCGGCTTCTCATAAGATCAACCCCCTCAATCAATACATGTAGATTGAAATCTCTGATTCTAACATCAACATGATTATTCTTGTAGTTTGTTGCATCTATCAACTCGACCTCCTATAAGAAAAACAACCTAGATAAGAATTGCCCCTTCAACACCTTAGAACAAGATATCCACGATCTAAGGAGTGATGGTAATATCCTTTTGCTTGGGGACTTCACTACTAGAACCGCAACTAATCAAGCTACTCTTTTAAGCAATAACTCTATCTGTAACTCCCTATGGCTAGATGAGGACTGCCACCTAGCTAATAGATTCAAAAGAAATTATGAAGACATGATCGAGAACCTATTTGGTACCGAATTTATCAAGCTTTGTAGTTCCCAAGACCTAATTATTTGTAATGGAATTAATAAGTGACCTAACTCTAGTCAAATGACCTGTATTCATGGGCTAGGCACTAGTGTTGTGGATTATGTGATATCAGACACCATTGTTCTCAACTATAAGGTAAAGTTTGACATCTTAAATGACCATGAGCTCGATTATGACCACACACCCTTATCCCTAATCCTAAATCTTGACATGCACACCAACCACATGCAAAAGAATAGTGAGAGTCAAAGGCACATTCGTTTTGAAAAAGTTAAATGGATCTCTTCTTGCGGGATTTGAAGAGGGATCTTGGTTTCTTATAACGATAACATTGATCTCATCTACCACAATTTTACTACAACCCTTTCCACTACAATTAAAAAATTCTCTATCAAGTTGTCATATAAAAAGAATAATAGGACTTCCAACCCTTGGTATGACAATGATTGTAAAATTGCCAAAAAGCGATTAGAGATGCTCCTAACGAAATTACAAAGATTAAAAAAATAAGTGTACAAAGCTATTATCAAAAGGAAGAAAAACTCCTATATTAATAAGAGGCAAGAGTGTCTTCTCCACCTTTCTAAAGTTGAGCCTAGAAAGTTTTGGAGGAATATATTTGTTTGTAAATCAAAAGAAAATAATTTGATCCCCCTGGAGAACTAGGATACTCAACTTAAGAATTTTTATGACTCTCCGGACACCATGGGAAGTATCTTAAACACTCATGTAGAGGAAGATATTTTTCTCTCCTAAGATTTTCAAAATGGGAAAGTCTATCCTCATCCCTCATATCCACAAGCTTCTCAACTTGGCTGTAAAACACAACTTCCCTAAGCCTTGGACACAAAGTCTGATTGTGCCTCTATTTAAAAGTGGGGATAAAAATGTTCCCTCTAATTACAGGACCATTATGATTAGCCACATCTTAGCCAAACTTTATGGGCTCATTTTCGAAAAGAAAATTAGCCCATGGCTTGAAAGCCATGGTAAAAGAGCTAAAGGGCAAAGCTGGTTTTAGAAGAAATCACTCCATTATTGAACATCTTATCACTCTTATGATCATTGCTAAGGAATGTCACAATAGTAAAATTGATCTCTTCTGTTGTTTTGTTGACTTTAGAAAAGTTTTCGACATGGTTCCTCAAGATAAGTTATGGCAAAGACTTGAAGAGATAATGGTTCCTCTTCAGTTGAGGGTTGTTGTGATTTGACTATACGAGAACGTTGTCGCCAAGCTTAAGGCCATTAAGGGTTGGTGTATGCAATATCGACATTAAACAAGGATGTCCCCTATCCCCTACCCTTTTTAGCATCCAAATTGATAGGCTAGAAGCGTATTTGGAAGTTGCAAGATGTGTTGGCCCCAAGCTCATTGGTATGAATATCAATGTTAAACAAGGATGTCCCCTATCCCCTACCCTTTTTAGCATTTAAATTGATAGGCTAGAAGCGTATTTGGAAGCTGCAGGATGTGTTGGCCCCAAGCTCATTGGTATGGTCATTACTCTTCTCATTTATGTTGATGATATTGTTCTTCTAGCCAGAAGCTATGAGGATCTTGACAAACAACTTAAAATCCTCCATTATTACTGCTCCAAGACGAATATTACTGTTAATATCGACAAGACTAAAGCATGATAATTAAATCCAAAAAAATCAAGCATGACAATTTCATCTATGATAACAATTACTTGGAGAAGGTTTCTTCATACAAATATTTATGTATTGACATTCATCATCAACTCAACTGGAATTATAGCATTTGAGAAAAGGATTATTGGAGGCTGGAAAGCTTATTATGAGTTTGAAAATAATAGCAAGACGACTGATCTTTGGGTTTGGAGTAAAAAAAAATTCCTCTTTGAGATTCTCATCACCCCTATTATTTTATATGGGTGTGAGGTTTGAGCTTGTAGTATATCTAGATATTCATAGAGGAAGATCGAGCTGATCCAAAAGCAATTTATAACCTACAACCTCAAGATTAAAAGTAATACTCCATATCCTATCCTCTTGACTGAAGCTAGCCTTTCCCCCATGGTATCCTATCCTCTTGACTAAAGCTAGCCTTTCCCCCATTGAAACCATGCTTATGTTTCGCTATATGATGTATAAGAAGAAGCTTTACAACATGGAAACCAAGGGGTTCCCTAAAATTGCCTCTAAATCTAGTCAAAACCCCACCTTCGACTCAAGCGAGGTTGGCACAAGGATGTTCAGTCTTGGCTCGACTATCGGGGGATAAAGGAGGAAATCATCTTGGAAAATAAAAATAGTATTAAAAATATCATTACTTCCAAATTTAAGGACAAATTGTGGGATGATAAGGAGCTAGAAGGGAAAAGGATGCTAAGGTATTGCAAGGAGGATGTTGGGCCTCGTATATGCCCATGTTTTCATCATGAAATATCACTATTTATACCCTAAAACCCTAGGTTTTTAGCCCATTCTGTGCCATATTTCCATCACTCGCCGCCAAATAATCTCTATGGTTCATTATCATCAATTTTCTTTACTTCTCTATAATTAAAGATGATTATGTCTTGTTTTACTGATGACGGTTTTGTTGAAGTACATTTATCACAGGGTTCCCTCACTGAAATCCCTCACAAGCTAGTTAAGTATGGGAATGCCTAATTTAGGGCTTTGGCACTTTCAGCGTGCTTCAAAGTTTAACCAAGGGAGGTTATGGTCCAAAATAATGTTTTAATACCTTTCCATGCATTGTATTTCACCCAGGTCGCACATGTGGGTCCATAGGAGTTGATTAACAAATCTGCTCAAAATGTGCAAAGTTTCCAAACTGCCATGTTTGACCTCGATGTGTGTGCAGCTGGAGGTGAATCTATAAAATCTAATCAAATGGGTTTGTTAAAAATAAAACCAATAATGTATATCCAAAACGGTTTCTTAAGATTCGAATACTTCTAAAAGTTATATGCGGGTCTTGGAGGCAGTTTTGTAAAAAATCACTATTTTTTCAGAGTTCTAGAACGTTGCAAAAAAAGCTAAATAGCCAACTTTGGGCACGATTTCCGAGGAGCTGGATTCGAATGAGACAAATCCAAGAGAATTTTTTGTTGTAAAAATAACAAATTAGTCTCCCTTTGAACAGTTTTCCAAAATTCCTTATGGTTAGTAAGATATATTAATATCCTTTAGGTTAGTTTGTTAAAATTGTTCAATTTTCCAGAATTGAGGAAAAGGAATAATTCGCCTTGTGAATCTTATAAATGGCTCAGCCATGGTTTGTGTTGTAAGCTTGGGAAATTTTTGAAGGAGGATGATGAAAATGTGTGAACATGAGACAAAATATTGAAGGAATGTATGTAAGTGAACTTATGATTTGAATCTTAATACAATTTGACTTTGCCATGAATTCTTTGTAATGTTATCGTTTTTTTTAATATTTAGACGTTGATTTAGTTTAGACTTGCTCTAGGAGTGGCAAGGATCCACCATTGCCTGGAAGCAAGTTTTGTAAACATCATAGGATAGAGGTAGTGTAGTATGGTAGCGTGTTTGATTTAGATCTAGGTGCATGGATTTTATTTTGAAAGCAATTGTTAATTAGATCTCATAATTTTGATTATGTACTTAAGATTGTAATTCGTTTGTTTTCTTAAAATTAAATAGACATATCATTTTCAACTCGTTGCAAGCTAATGAATGGCGCTGAACAATGATTTTATTTCATGAATAGCTCCTTTGTTACAGGTTTACGATTGAATTATTCAAAGATGCTTCTTAATTGGATAAACAAGAGATCGATAACTCCATTTGTTTTAAATATAAATTGAAATCTATTATATACCTTATTGATTTTTTTGTAACATTGTGTTTTGGCAACCAAGTATTTGAAAGTAGTGCAATGAGACCGTTAAATCATTGTTTGAACTAGTTTAGTTTTGAAATTCATTATGATTGTAGTTAGTTATTGCTAGAAAGTGTGCTTATGTTTGAATGATTTCTTGAGTTTGATTAAAGAAGTTTAAGGATATGATGGTTTCTTATTTTGTAGTCTCTTAGATTTGAAGCATGTCAATTAGAATCTTGGTTTACTTAGTTTCTTTTGAAGCAATTGCAGAGTGGTGATAGATGTTAGTTTGAATGCTTATTTGATTTGTTTTGTGCATCCCGGGAAATAGATTAGTTGAAGTCTCGTTTGTTTATTGTCTTAGTTTAAGATCATTTGAATGAGAGTGAACTTTATTGGGATTAAGATTTAGCATAAGTTTGGTATCATTTTAAATTAATCTTGATTAGTTTAAGATTCTTGTATTTAAATTAAATAGATCTTAGTATTTAGATTGAGATTTTCATTTAGATTAAAATCACTTCAATGGTAATTTGTATTGCTTGGTTTATGATTAATTAGAGTTAGTTTCGTTTGCACAATGATTAGAATTTCTTATTTTTTTAAGCATGTTTTCCTCAATTAATTAGCTTCAATTAGAAATAACAATTTTGTAATTAAACAGCAAGTTGATTCCTACTGTATTCTAGGTTAGATGCTCTGATCCTACGTTCCCTGCACTTGTACCTCGAAGCTTACGAGCCTTGGATTGATAATTTAATGTTGGAAATTATAGCAATATATTTCTCCAATATTTTTGGCTTCATTGCCGGGGAGGTGCTGAAGGGATCAGAGCCTAGTTTCTATCACAAGTTTTTTTTTTTTGTGTGATCTTAGTTGCAGGGCAATCAGAGGGCGGAGAGTGTACGGTAAGATGTGAGTGAAGAGCCACGCATCCACTATTGTGGGGTTGCTCGAAAGTTTGGTTGCCCAATCAAGCAAGTTTGGTGAGTTTTTATTGCAACTAACAGTCTTTAATTCATTTAGATTAAAAATTCAAGTTCTTTAAATATAAACTATTTTTGGGGTGTTGTAAGAACCCTCTATTTTGTACTAATCCATGTTGCGAGCAGGAGAAATTCAAGAATGACCGAGAGCTTGAAGAATGTCCATCGAGGCGCTTTCTCAAATCCTAGCAGTAGCTGGAGTATCTTCTTCTCGGGAAGAGTTCATCCTGACTGCATTCAGGAAATTATTTGTCTCTCCACAGCCAGAACATTTTTGAAATCTCCCTTGAGTCCTCTTGCCTATCTACCAAGGAGATCGATGAGCCATGTACCAAATTTGATGGGGAGCATCCAGCTGAACTTGAGATCGAGGAAACTTCACCATGCCCAGCAAGAAGCCTTACGTGCATTCCAGAGACCAATTATCTAAGTTTGTCTGGCATGACCAAGGAAGACATTCAGAACGGTCCAAAAGAAGAAATGAGCCAATACCACAGGATTACATCGAGGATTGGTTCCTGATCATAATCCAGCCAAAGTACCACTCTCATCTTCAAATACTCTTGGTATCATATCAATCAAAGCAACTGGTTTCTCATACTCTGGTATGTGTTGAAGTTTATTCTTTCAAACTGAGAGTGAGTATATTTAGCATGATCTTACGAACATGGTTGCATTGGAAGTACTCCTACACTTGAAGGAGACCTTTCTCTCTCTAGATTAGGGTAGGGTAGAAATGAATAAAATTGTTGTTACAACATCATTCTTGAAATTTCAATTCCTAAGGCATAACCATTAAAAATTTTGTCATTATGCACTCTTGTGGTAGCACTTGTCAAAGGAAATTCATTCTTTATGCCTCATATTTTATAAAGTGACTCTCATTATTGGCGGAGATTATTCATTGGGTCAGTTAGGGGAATTGTTATTGTTATACTTTCCATTCATAAGCTTAACATACTATCATCCAAGAAACCTTTTCAAGTTTCTCTTTGAAGGTATTGATGAAAAGCCTCCTATGGTGGACCACTCCTATAAAACCATCATGAGCTCTCATAAGAACCCTAGCATGACCTATCAGAGGAATCTTTCGGTCATTATTTGAGTTATTTTATTTTCTTGAGTCTTTAGGGTAGAAGGATCAACCAGTAAAGATTAGTAATTAAAAACTTTTCACGCCATCCTGCGCTCTTAAGGAGTAGATCTATCTCCCCACTTATTAAGTAACCTCTAAGGTTAATCATAATCAGAGTCTACAAAAATATTTAGGGGAGGATAGGACGTCTCGTAATGAGCCGACCTACCACAATCATGAGACCTAACGTGCATGACATTACTGCTCCTGGTCACCAAGCCAAAGTAATGGCTTTCAACCCAAAAAGTGGGAAGACAGGAGGTCTCATCACGAGCCGGCCTATTCATCCATGTTACTTCTTATGAGTGGCATTGCCATTAACTGGTTACCAAGCCAGGATAGTGGCCATTATCTAAAAGTCAAATAAGCTAATTGTGAATCTATATCTAGTAATTGGGACACAGACATTTCGTTAGGCATCCCTGTCGAGGCTATAAACGCCTGCTAGCAGCAGGGCCATGCCTGTGGTATCAAAGTTAATTTTACACTATAATTTACTTGGTTGTTTTTACCTTTCCCTGAACTCATTATCATATCTCTCTGAAAATGGCTTTAATATCCTTCAGTAGTGTGCTTTGGAGTTCTATCTTTCAGAAATAGTTTGGTTTTTATGGATGTGAGACCCTTAGTGCATGTGATTCGCTTTACTTGAATAAGAGAAGCTTTAACTATATGCTTGGGTAACGGTAAGACAATAATCCTCGGAAGGCATCATTTTGTAATATTTATTTTTCTCTACTTTCGATCCATTTTTAAGGCCTTGGTTTTTAAATAAAGTCACTTTTACTTGTAATAATGAAGCTATTGAAAGTGAAGACCTGCTGCTTTGGATTACTCTTGAAATGCTTTTTGGAAATTCTTATGGTTAATCATTTTAGGATGACATTATCTCTACAGTAACAACATTGTTAAGCATTCCTTTAGTAGCCCTAGCATTAGTTACTCCTTTGGAATAATAAAACTCAGTATTAATGTCACTGGATCCCTGGTCACTACTTTTCTTATCTTATTGATGCAAAGGAAGATGACATCTGATGAAACTTACTTACATGCTCTCACAATTAGCCCTATGGTTTATGTCAATGAAACATGACTTCAATATAGAAACCCTAGCCCTTCAATCTTTGGTCTCTGTCAGAGGTTTTTCTTGCATAAGGACATGCAAGATGATAGGCATGGGGGGAAAGAGATGTTAGGAAAAACTAATGAGAATTGTCAGGTTTGATTCATATTTTCACTCTATGCTTACTCATGGTTTTCATTATCATTGTTGGGCTAGTATCTTAAACTTGGAGCATGATCAGGTAATTGTTCATTATTTAACCTATTTCCTTTATTTTGATAAGATTTACATGAAAAGAGGATGATTGATGACGGTGCTTGTGTTATTTTAGGGAGCCATATGAAAAATACACATGCATCAACATTTTCGGGATAATGTGGATATTGAGACCTTTTTCCTTCTTCAGAAGATCATATCAACAGTCACATCAACTCGAGCTATTCCATCATTTACTTCATCTTTCAGCACCAAGGACATCATCAACAAGGATAAAACTTGAGGTAGAGGTGGCTTAATATTCTTTAATTGATTAGAGATTTAAGAAAGCTTTGATGATTAACCACCACATATTATGTATATCTGGTTTTTCATATACGCTCCATTTGCATGCTACTCTAGGGCATAATCATATTGGTTCATGTAAACAAATAATTAACTATAGTGCCTTCCCCTCCTACATTCATGCATATTTTCAATCTAATAGAGGGTGAATTCATGGTTTCCTTTCATGAATGAACCATTCATAAGCATTGTCCTCGCAAAAATAGAGCATGCAAGCACATGTCTTCCCATCTCCATTACCACCTCATCTCATCTACCATTTCCATTGTCACCTATCATCCTATTCATCATTTTCCTCCTACCATACCTATTGTTTTTCCTCGATTTGTATCGCTCTTAAAGTCAAATATATGACAATCAAATCTTCGTGCAGTGATGCTCCACAAGAACTAACCCTACCTAAAGCTATGGTGCCATAAAAACCTAGATATGAATAAAGTCTTTGTTTGCATGAGGACATGCAAAACCTCAGGCATGGGGGGATGTTGGGCCTCGTATATGCCCATGTTTTCATCATGAAATATCACTGTTTATACTCTAAAACCCTAGGTTTTTAGCCCATTTCGTGCCCTATTTCCATCACTCGCCGTCAAATACTCTCTATGGTTGATTATCATAAATTTTCTTTACTTCTCTATAATTAAATATGATTATGTCTTGTTTTACTGATGACAGTTTTGTTGAAGTACATTTATCACAGGGTTCCATCGCTGAAATCCCTCACAAGCTAGTTAAGTATGGGAATGCCTAATTTAGGGCTTTGGCACTTTCGGCGCGCTTCCGAGGAAAACAAAGGGAGGTTATGGTCCAAAATAATGTTTTAATACCTTCCCATGCATTTTATTTCACCCAAGTCGCACATGTGGGTCCATAGGAGTTGATTAACAAATCTGCTCAAAATGTGCAAAGTTTCCAAACTGCCATGTTTGACCTCGATGTGCGTGCAGCGGGAGGTGAATCTATAAAGTCTAATTAAATGGGTTTGTTAAAAATATAACCAATTATGTATATACAAAACGGTTTCTCAAGATTAGGATTCTTCTAAAATTTATACGCGGGTCTTGGAGGCAGTTTTGTATACAATCACTGTTTTTTCAAAGTTCTAGAACATTGCAAAAAAATCTAAACAGCCAACTTTGTGCACGATTTCTGAGGTGCTGGATTCGAATGAGGCAAATCCAAGAGATTTTTTTGTTGGAAAAATAACAAATTAGTCTCCCTCTGAACAGTTTTCCAAAATTCCTCATGGTTAGTAAGATATACTAATATATTTTAGGGCAATTTGTTAAAATTGTTCAATTTTCCATAATTGAGGAAAATGAATAATTCGCCTTGTGAATCTTATAAATGGCTCAACCATGGTTTGTGTTGTAAGCTTGGGAAGTTTTTGAAGGAGGAGGATGAAAAGGTGTGAACATGAGACAAAATATTGAAGGAATGTATGTAAGTGAACTTACGATTTGAATCTTAATACAATTTGACTTTGCCATGAATTCTTTGTAATGTTATCATTTTTTTTTTAATATTTAGACATTGATTTAGTTTAGACTTGCTACAGGAGTGGCAAGGATCCACCATCGCCTGGAAGCAAGTTTTGTAAACATCATAGGATAGAGGTAGCGTGTTTGATTTAGATCTAGGTGCATGGATTTTATTTTGAAAGCAATTGTTAATTAGATCTCATAATTTTGATTATGTACTTAAGACTGTAATTCGTTTGTTTTCTTAAAATTAAATAGACATATCATTTTCAACTTGTTGCAAGCTAATGAATGGCGTTGATCAATGATTTTATTTCATGAATAGCCCATTTGTTACAGGTTTACGATTGAAATATTTAAAGGTGTTTCTTAATTGGATAAACAAGAGATCGATAACTCCATTTGTTTTAAATATAAATTGAAATCTATTATGTACCTTATTGATTTTCTTGTAACATTGTGTTTTGGCAACCAAGTATTTGAAAGCAATGCAATGAGACCGTTAAATCATTGTTTGAAGTTGTAGTTTAGTTTTGAAATTCATTATGATTGTAGTTAGTTATTGGTAGAAAGTGTGCTTATGTTTGAATGAATTCTTGAGTTTGATTAAAGAAGTTTAAGGATAGGATAGTTTCTTATTTTGTAGTCTCTTAGATATGAAGCATGTCAATTAGAATCTTGGTTTACTTAGTTTCTTTTGAAACAATTACAGAGTGGTGATAGAGGTTAGTTTGAATGCTTATTTGATTTGTTTTATGCATCCCGAGAATTAAATTAGTTGAAGTCTGGTTTGTTTATTGCCTTAGCTTAAGATCATTTGAATGAGAGTGAACTTTATTGGGATTAAGATTTAGCATAAGTTTGGTATCATTTTAAATTAATCTTGATTGGTTTAAGATTCTTGTATTTAGATTAAATAGATCTTAGTATTTAGATTAAGATTTTTATTTAGATTAAAATCATTTCAATGGTAATTTGTATTGCTTGGTTTATGATTAATTAGAGTTAGTTTTGTCTACACAGTGATTAGAATTTCTTATTTTTTTAAGCATGTTTTCCTCAATTAATTAGCTTCAATTAGAAATAACAATTTTTTAATTAAACAACAAGTTGATTCCTACTGTAGTCTAGGTTAGATGCTTTGATTTTGTGTTCTCAGCGCTTGTACCTCGAAGCTTACGAGCCCTGGATTGATAATTTAATGTTGGAAATTATAGCAATATATTTCCCCAACAGAGGTGATCAACCCCACCCTCGCTAACCAAAATTATCTCTCTGTCTTAATCAATGCTAAG
This sequence comes from Pinus albicaulis, assembly GCA_034641835.2. Taxonomy (NCBI): domain Eukaryota; kingdom Viridiplantae; phylum Streptophyta; class Pinopsida; order Pinales; family Pinaceae; genus Pinus; species Pinus albicaulis. Next base: position 562,592,614 of record CM076570.1, on the reverse strand, counting down.
AAGAAAATGAACACTGCAAAGATAAGAACTAACTCCCATGAGCTTTGAAGTGAAACTAGACATTAGTCTATTCCTAAATCACCTTGAGATGAAAGAATTTGTCAATTGTGCGATACTAAGAGGATTGATGATGAAAAACACTTTTTCTTGGATTGCCCGACTTTTATTCACATCTGGTATCATTTCTAAAACATCTGCCACACTACCAACATTCTCGACTTGTTCAATCAACAGAATTATAGTGATCTAGGAATGCTTATTTCCCTTCTTTTTTATCATAGAAATAAAATATTAAAAAGTCTCAATTAATCTCTTATTTTCTTAAGGTCTGATAGACCACATTGGTCTCAGTGGACATTAATAAAATCATTTAACGAATGTGTAAAAAATGCATAAAACAAAAAAAAAGCATTTTACGACAACAAAAACCACAAAATATACTCATACACTATCACCTTTTGCTTTTGCTTGACAAAACATATTTTATCACAATGCTTGTCGATTTGTCTTTTCAAATGTGATTATATTCATCTTAGCTACCAATTTAAATTTTATTTAAAATCATTTCCTCTATTTGTGAAGGATTTAGCCACTAACTTTATTTTGTGTTTGTCGACACAACCATCTACATTATACTTGGTTTCAGAGATCCTTTGCAACATGTAGCATTCTTACCTTTTGGCAAATCTCCAACTTCCCGAGATTCATTTATTTTTATTGAATTATATTCATCTTGCATTGGATTTTTCCATTTTAAGGTTACATGCAATTTTTGAAATAAAAGTTTTACGCAAATTTAAAAATGTTGATAACTAAAGTTTTGTGCATGTGATGTGCTATTGTTTAAAAATATTCATCATCCAAAAATTATTTTTTTGTGTGCAAGTCCACTTTAAGTTAAATTATACAAATTGGCTAAATGATATTTTTGAATACAAGAAATGGATTGTACATGTTTATTTTTATCATTCGTCATCAAGGAGTTGACATACTCGAATTATGACCTCGTGTAATATGAAAAAAAATTATTTTTATTTTATTTTATATTTTTTTGCGGGGCCCACTTTGGGTGAATAGAGGCATGAAAGCACGGTGGGATTTATTTCAGACTGAACTATATTCATGAAGAATGATCTATCTAAAGGCAAGGATTATCTCATATATGTTTTTTACGTTCACTAACCATCATGTTGATGTAGCTGATGTAATTCAATTTTGACCTCGAGTAGTACAAAAACATACAGATTAAAAAAACTCACTAGGATGTTGGGTTTCTTGTTCTTCTTTAAAAATTATGTTATAAATGCATGAAAACTATCATGCAACTCGTTGTTAGAAATCCCTCTATGTTTGTTGTGTGATGCTTTTCACAACATTTTTATGCTTGTAATTTTCACCATAGGCCAAGTAAAGTTGCTATGAGATGTTACGAGGCTGAAATGCATTTCAACAAAGGAAAAATGCTCATAAAAACCTTGGCTGCCCTTCTTCCTAGTTAAAGGGTGGTTACTGTGGGTCCTCATAGAACAAATTGTTGAGAATTTGGAGGGGCAGTGATTAATTCAAATTCTCTTCTTGATAATTACTTGTGAGTTTACTTCTTTTACTTATGTCTTCTCTTCTTAGCTTATTAAGTCTTTCATCAAGTCAATTACCAAAAACACAAGAGACACAAATTTAGGCTCTTTGAGTCAGGGCCAAAACCTCTCCCTCTTGGAGAGGAAAAACCCGCAAGAAATTATTCTTATAGAATTTCAGATGACAAGTACCATGACCATGACACAAACCCTTGACCCTTGTATACCTTCAAGATCTTGTCACTGCTTCTTCATTGACTCCTTGAGATTATCGTTCTTTCTTGCACCTTCCTGCACCATTTTGCACCAATACTAGAGAGCTCGGTCTCTACTTGGCTTCTAATTATGATATCAGCACCGTATCATAAACTGTCTTCCTTTGTAACTTCACTTAACCTTGCTGACTATGCACTTGTCTTATTTCCTTCAATTAGCAATCCTCAGCTTGACATAGCCCTTACTTTAACACAATCCCTTTTTGAACTTAATGCACCTTAACACAGTTATATATATCCGCACTTCAATGCACCTTAGCACAGTTATATATCCGCACTTCAATCCAGCCTTTCTTCACACTTAATCACAATCTTATTTGCGCACCTTAACACGGTCCCTTTCTTCACTTGAACACAATCTTATTTCGCGCTTATTGCAGATAATTTTGATCACAGAGATCTTGGACTTGACCGAATATATGTCTTCAAATAAAACCATAGATATATTCTCCCTTTCTCGCACTTCTTCTTTGTCCCATAACTCACATTTGAACGAAAATCTTACTCCAAATGAACCACAGACATTTACTTATATAGTGTACACCTTTATTGTGATTTAGGCTGACCTTACAAACAAATAGTAGGCCAACATGTTCACTGCTTATTTGGCTGACTTGTATAGCTTGTTGATAGATGATATGAAGAGTATTCCAATGTAGATCTTGAGCATCATTTGAGTGCAGTATTCAAGGCTTATGTGACACAGTCTTGAGGCATACAAGTGTGACTGGATTCTTCATAAACATGACTCTTTAATAAATACAATTTATGACAAGTAGACAAATCCTAAAAGGCATCTGGAAGAAGTCTTTTGACCTATAATAAAACCTTGCTCATGAAACCCATAAAGCAAGCATACCAAAAATATATTTTATTGTATTTTTATTCTTCATTACATTAAATACATAATTACATAGTCAATATGAATACCAATCCTAGTTACACTTTCCAACACTCCCTCTTAACTAGGGAGGTATTCATAACGGTACATGGTCACTTTCAATTTGAAGAATCTCATAAGAAGAATCAGATTGGTAATTGCATTTGTATAACATCATATCAACCAGCATTGTCCTAGTGCAAGGCCTTGACTAACATCCCCATCTCTCAATGAGACAATGGGTTACAATGTTGGCAAGACACATGACTTATAGACACCATAGTCATTGTCTCTCCAAGGTACATACTCCACCAAGGTGTTTCCAGAGTATGACCTTCCTAGACTATTCTTCTCTTGGGTAGCCAGCCCTCAAAGAATATCGGTCCCTGACTACTCTTATCTTGAATGCCCTATGACATTTTCAAAGAGTATCGAATGCCAGATGATTACCCAATCCTCCATTTTGTCTTCCAGGTGAATACCAGAATGATGTGTCTATCTATTCTCTCCACGTGGCCTTCACTAAGACTTACAGTTGTTAGTCCTAGTCTAGTGCATGACACATGAATTAGAGAATCATATACCTCACTCCCTCTTAACTCAGGAAGGACATACTTCAAGTTTCTTCCAAGTAAGAAACTTACCACCAGGCTCCCTCTTAACCAGGGACCTGCAACAACAATGGTGAGACACCCAGTTGCTCATGAACAATTCCTCCCCTCGATGTCATGGATTTCGATATTGAGGAATCTTCAACTTTTCGCTTCATAGGGCACAAATCATCCATTACTTTAATCCATGAGTCATGTCATCTACCTGAAATTTATTCATCATTCCTTCTCATTTGGCCCACATTTATGCCATGCTAATTTCCTCCAAACCATCTCCCAAGGATCTTACATCCTTCCACATGATTGGCAGCACAACATAAACTTATCCAAATAAACATATACATAAGAAATTTTAAATCAAAAGTTACCTCAGTGATGATCTTTCACCATGGAATCTTCCTGTAGGCATCGACATCCTTTATTCAGATTGACACATCTCATAAAGATATGTTTTATCAAGGGTCTTATTCTTTACCATACTTTTATCAGAGTTCACATATCTTCCCAGGAGATCTCCTAGTCACGTCTTCTTGGCTTATAAATGATAATCACCTCTTTACATGGTTTCACTTCATGATCTCTTCCATTCTTTCTGCACACAGCTTCATCCCAGGAACTTCCAGTATCTAGTTCCTTGTTTGTATACAACCACCTCATATTCCATATGAGAACATATTTAATTTCATTTGTTAGTGGAAACATGTGCACCAGAAGAGATCCTCCTTCCATAGATTATAATTCTAAAGATAGAATTCCATTACTTGAAACCATATGACATGACTTCACAGCATCCATTGTCAGCATATGTACCTCATCCCTTTCCTTTTAAGTCATCCTGCAACAATTTTACTAGAATGAAGAACTTCATTCCCTTGACCTACTTCATCAATATGTCATCATATTCTGATCCCAAAATTTTGTAACATAGAATTCTCGATGAAACCTTTTGCTTTCTTTCTAACTAGTGAATCCATAGAGAACTCCATTAGAAAATGTCAGCACATGTTTCCATATCGATTATTGAATGATGACCCTTGATCTTCATGACCGCCTTCCATCAATGTTGTTGTCAGTGAGGTTCCCAGGAGCTACTTCTTCAATTTCTCCTTCTATGCTTTTATCATGATGCTATTAATATACATTATTTCCTATCATACTATTTTACAACCAAAATAAATCACTTAAAGAGGAAGATGATATCAATCATAATAGAGATCTTTCGCTTCTTCTTTCTTAGATTTCTTTGCATCAGGTTCTTCCCTTACATCTATGACATGATCTTCTTCCTTTTTCCTCTTGTCCTTCCCAGATTTAGGACAATCCCTTTTATAATTCCCAATTTGATTACATCCAAAGCATCGTAATTTGTTCATATTTCTTCTTTTATTCTGAGGATCAAATTTACCAAATCTTCCTTTCTTTGTGGATATGACTGCAAATGTTTGATTCCCTTCACTTGATTTTGTATCAGCTTTGGCTTTCAATATTTTTTCTTCTATTTTACATAGAGACCATAGATCATGGAATGGTGTTGCTTCTTTCTTCCCATATAAGCTTGAAGTGAAGTTTCCCCATTCTTCCGGTAGAGCATTCAACACCACTGTAGTCATCTCATTATCAGACATTACTTCTCCCAATTCCTGCAATTGGTCTCTTATTTCAGAAATACTCATAAAATATGAAGTGATTCCTTGCTCTCTTGACAATTTCATCTTGTATAGTTCTTGTCTCAGAGAGATTTATTCTCCTGCATTACTCACAGAGAATAGTTCCACCCATTTCACATATATTTATTTTGTAGTTTCCAATTTTGATACATAGGGTATGAGTGAGTCCTTAATGGATTTTATGAGAATCCTTTGGGCTCTGATTTCTCCTTTCATGTATTTGGCATGAGCTAGAGCATCTTATTTTGAGGGTTTAACTGTGGATACTTTGATGTAGCCCATAACTCCATCTTCAGTTAGATTCAAATTTGTCCTCTTTTTCCATGCACTAAAGTTTGATGACCCGACCAATTTGTTTCTCTCTTTAAAATAAGTCATTTAGAAATATTTAGATAAGGTCATATATACTTACTTGAGTAGGGTGACTTCCTCCTTCCAACAACTTCCTTGATAATGATGAAGTTGAAGTTAGGAACTTCTTCTTAAATTGAATTCTCCAATATAGGTGACCTTTGATCTTTGATGATAAAGGATATCTTCAAAAAGATGATGTCACTTGAATTTGAATATTTGATGGCAAATATTAACTCCTTGATAAGTGAATATTTTGAATGAGATTGAAGGTCTTATTTGCAAACTTATTTGACCTTTTCAATGTAGACTTAGATTCTATCTTTCTTGAGTGTCTCCTTGTCAAGCAGCTCTTGTTTTCAGTACCTTACCTCTGGTACCATGTTTAGAATTTGGAGGAGCATTGATTAATTGAAATTATATTCTTGATCATTACTTGTGAGATTACTTCTTTTACTTATGTCTTCTCTTCTTAGCTTATTAAGTCTTTCATCAAGTCAATTACCATTAACACAAGAGACACAAATTTAGGCTCTTTGAGTCCGGGCCAAAACCTCTCCCTCTTGGAGAGGAAAAACTTGCAAGAAATTCTTCTTATAGGCTTTCAAATGACAAGTACCATGACCATGAAACAAACCCTTGACCCTCGTATGCCTTCAAGACCTTTTCACTGCTTCTTCATTGACTCCTTGAGATGATCATTCTTTCTTGCACCATTCCACACCAAGACTAGAGAGCTCGATCTCTACTTGGCTTCTTACTTATGATATCAGCACCGTATCATAAACTGTCTTCCTTTCTACCTTCACTTAACCTTGTTGATTGTACACTTGTCTTATTTCCTTCAATTAGCAGTCCTCGGCTTGACATAACCCTTACTCTAGTACAACCCCTTTTTGAACTTAATGCACCTTAACACAATTATATATATCCACACTTCAATGCAGCTTAACATAGTTATATATCCACACTTCAATCTAGCCTTTCTTTGAACTTAACCACAGTCTTATTTACGCCCCTTAACATAGTCCCTTTCTTCACTTGAATGCAGTCTTATTTCGCACTTATTGCAGATAAGTTTGACCACATAGATCTCAGACTTGACCAAATATATTCTCCCTTTCTTTCACTTCTTCTCAGTCCTATAACTCGCAGCAAAACACAGAGCACTTGACCAAAAATATTACTCAAAATGAACCATAGACATTTACTTATATAGTGTACACCTTTATTGTGATTTGGGTCGATCTTACAAACAGATAATGCCAACATGTTCACTTATTATTTGGCCGACTTGTATATATTATTGATCGTTGATATGAAGAGTATTCCAACATATATCTTGAGCATCATTTGAGTGTAGTCTTCAAGGCTTATGTGACACAGTCTTGAGGCATACAAGTGTGACTGGATTCTTCATAAACATGACTCTTTAATCAGTGCAATTTATGACCAGTAGACAAATCCTAAAATACATCAAGAAGAAGTCTTTTGACCTATAACAAAACCTTGCTCATTAAACCCATGAAGCAAGCATACCAAAAATATATTTTATTATCTTTGTCTCCTTCATTACATAAATACATAATTACATAGTCAATATGAAGAACGATCCTAGTTACACTTTCCAACGCAAATGTGAGTGGTTATGGGTTTCTTATATAAAGCTCATGGCCACCCCTTAGACCTTCGAAAAATGGAAAGTTACAAAGAGATCAACAAGCAATAGGTTGACAAAAGCTCATAATTGTGCATGGAACTTTTGCATGACTTTTGTTCGTCCAACTCACATCTTATGAAGTATGTTCTTAGCTCAAGAATCTATAAGGAGTAGCCAAAACTGTGGGTCCTCATAGAAAAAATGAGGGTGGTTATGGGTTTCTTATATAAAACTCATGGCCACCCCTTAGACCTTAAAAAAATGGAAAATTACAAAGAGATCAGCGAGCAATAGGTTGGCAAAAGCTCATAATTGTCCATGGAAATTTTGCATGACTTGTATTCGTCCAACTCACATCTTATGAATTCTATTCTTAGTTCCTCGAGAATCTATAAGCAGGACCCATAGCTAGTGGAATAGGTTAGCTTGATAGTCAATATCGAAATATCCTTATGCTACTAGAGTAAGAGTCCATGGTCTAAAGTTTCCTGCAATTGTTGAGTGTTGGACATCAACACTAGTGTGATCAGGGCTTAGGTGAGAGTTAACTTGGTTATTTTACCATGATAATTATTTCAGATTATTCTTATTCAACATAAATGAACTTGCGGCTAAGGAGAAGAACTTTGGGTCTTGGAATTAGGAGTATAACATTAGGTCTCGAGGTTATCATCATTGTTGTAATTTTCATTTTGATACAAACATAGATCTATAATAATATAATTCTCCTCCCCCCCTAAAACTCTGTGTTCATGGATCTGCCTTGTCTCTTGAATGTGATTTTGTTGATGTAAGTAAGCTTAAGTTAGTGATTAAGACTTGATTTATGCAATCTTTCATTTATTATATTATGAAATAATTAGGAAGCTTCTGTTTGTTTGATGATTGTGCAGGTAGTTTAGTGAAGCATAATTGTTGGAGTTGGATCTAGCAAAGCTCATTGGATACACTGGATAACCTTTAGGATTAAGGTATGTTGTTCCTTCAATATTTCATTTACTTATGAAATTGCATGATTAGCCCCTGGAGAAAGAAGTATGTTTTCTATCCTCCCTGTCTTTCATTGGATCACACGGGTAGTGAATGAATTTGCTTATCCGTAAGTGAATCACTTGAAACAGAATTGACGAATCGACTGGAGACAAACTTAGCTTTATTTCTTGGGTTTTTTCGAATGTTTTCCTTGCTCCTTTTCATCCTAGAAAGCTTTTATAGACTCTATGATGTGTGAATCTAATTATCGATTGCCTGCAAGTTAGTTTTATTCATATTTGGGTAGTTGTTTGGCTCCTTTTCTCTCATTTCCTTATTCTCTTGCAATTGTTCCTGAAGACATTTGCAGCCAATTATGAGTTGTCTTCATACAAGGTGTTGACGAAGACTTTTCTTATTTGACCTCTTTTTGATATATAGAAAGTTGTAGCCAAGTCCAATAGGTGGAAAGTTAGATTTTCTCAGCCTTATTCCTATTGGATTTCATGTCTTTTGGCTGGGAAAGGTTAGTGGCCATCCCTAACCAACCTATGCATCTCAGGTGCTACATTCTTTAACTCACTTGAATTTTAGGAGGATTAAAGAGAATTGCATTACAATTTTGATCATTTTAGAGATTTTCATTTATTTTTCTCAAAACAAATTTCACTTCATCTTTTAAATCATCTTGTATGTTGCACCCTTTGGTTCATTTGAATCGAAAGTGAGTTGAAAGGAATTTCATCTCATATCATTACTAAGGCATTTGTGATTTTTATGGAAAGTTTCATTGTTGGAATCGGTTTGATTGAGATATGGAATTTCTTGAAGGGATTTGTTTTGGTAGTTTAGTTTGAGAGTGGTTGTTGGATGGTTGTTTCAAAGTTTTGAAAAAGAAACCTCTTACTCCCTTCCATAGATAGAGTTCATCAAAAGGGAAAAAAAAAAAAAAACATTATCTTGCATTTGAATACCTTAATTATTTGGATTGAAAAAGTCAAGAAAAACACCAAAGTCCATTCCATACCTTTAAGTTAATATTAGACATAAAAAATAATTCTAATTAAAAAAGAGATATATTTTTTCCTTATAGCAAACACATTCACCTAAGTTCTGGGGCATTGATGTATAATTGGAGAGTAAAATCTCTAGGGCTACATAACTGAATAGGGAATTGAATAAAGAGAGATAAATTCATTAGTAGCAAGGATCAATTTCCAAGAAAGAAATTTGAACATAAGTCAAACATTACGATCAAGCACAAATGGAGCAGCTCTTTGCTTGTATGGTGAGGCTATCATGTGTATGGGGGTTTTGGATTCAAGTGGCAAATCCTCTGGGTGACATTACTTCTCTAGATCTTCGAGTTGAGGAATTAGTCTGGTATTCCTTGCCCATATGCATAGTCTCGATTCATGTTGTACCCCTTGGCCATCAATTATGAAGTGGTAAATTTAGTGGCTTCACCTAGGGCATCACACAGGTGATTGCATGTGTGAAGTTCTTATGGTGCCTGATGTAGATGCATAATCTATGTTTCAGATCCCCTGGAGGATGCCTATATTCATGAAGGTACTTTCACTTTAGGTGACTGACATGTGAAGGTTACTGTAACTATCTCTCACACCTTCTCTAATTGGTCTTGGGCCCTTACATCCTATATAGATTTCCATAAGGCCCCTTTGACTATTAATTGCTTGTTTGTTGGAGCATGTAGATTTTCTAAAGTGTTCCCTATGTGAAATTGTGTTTAGTTGACCTTAAATTGTTGTTCTTTTCATTAAAACATGTCTTTCACTGTGGTTGATTAGTTTCCTCTCTGCTCTGTAGACAATGAGGTTTTCCTCCAGAAAGAGAGAAATTGTCAAGCATCATACAATGATGGTTGTCCACACGGGATGACAAAAACATAGTCATAGTTGAGCCTCATCCATTAGATTTAGAGGACATTCAACATGTGGAGATCAAATTTATCAATGAACATTGTCCATATAATTCCAACCCTCCTTTGATAGAGCCTTTACTCGCTTAGTTGAGTGGACCTCATTTTGGTGCTCCTTTTTCCTTTTTGAATAGTTCATTTTTAATTTCTAGCATTAGTGGATCATCCAATATAGGAGGACTATTCTCATTTCCATTTATGCGTCGAGAGGAGCCACTGTGGTCACCTCCATTCCACTAGTAAGTGGGATAACTACTTATATTCTTTAAACAACAAGTGTTCTTATTTGGGGAATATTGTCGGTTACATCTCTTCCTTCCACTAGCTTACCTATATTTAGTATGCCCACTCTGAAATAACACATGCCTACCTCTAGATTTATTTTTAATAGGGGACAAAACCTTGGTTTTAATGTGGGAAATAGGTTCCCATCTATTTTTGGCATACCCATAGGTAGTCCAACTATAACTAATGCTAGTTTACCTTTTGATTAGAACTTAAATATTGTGTCTAGCCCAACAACTATTGCTTCCATTATCGCTAAAGGCAGTAATGTCACCGATGGAAGTGATATGGGGGAAAAATGAATTCATTTGGACCAAAATGTCCAACCATAATTTTTTCACTAATACTCAATTCCCTTTCTTGGAAACCTTGAATTTTACCAGATCTATCTAAATTAACAAACGGCCCCCTTAAGCATCAACCCACATTGATGGCCATACATACACTCCATTAGAGATACCCAAGTTTGATAGAAAGTCTAGATATCCTTCCGCTCATGTCAAGGCACATCACTTATGGTGTTCATCTAACTCCTTGGTAGATTATAGCTTCGGTTGCAACTTTTTAATAGACTCTGACAAGGAGAACCATGAAATGGTATATTGAATTACTAGGTGCTTCAATTAATGATTTTTTATCTTGGGCGATAGTCTTTTGACACATTTCCAATTTCTAATTTGTTATGAATTCAAAATCAAGCTTTTGATGTCTTTACATCAGAATATTGTCTCTCATATTTATGATATATCCATGAACAAAGACAATGGCATAGGCTCATTCGTTAACCCCCCAATGTGCCCCCCTATGTATTTTTACATATCCTTACTAGGTTGGTGAGCTAGGATGTGTTGGGCCTGCTTGCCCATATGTATTTATGTGTTTTGAGCTAGTGTTCTTAAGTATATATGTTTTGAGGCTGGAGTCCCTGTGTGATTTTAAGCTAGTGAACCTATGTTATAAAAGGTCAATGAACCTAGCTATGTAAATCTATAATCACATTGAAATTAATAAAAATACACTGCCTTTGCAGACCAAGTTAGACAAGAGAGATATGGAGCTAGGACTCCATGAGCACGAAAGGCAGGCTAAGGGCTAAGTGATGAGGGTTTTAATCCATTATTAGAATGAGCCTAAAATCAAGAGTATACATGTTTTCATTTGGAAGTGAAAAAAGGGGCTTCTTGAAGTGAAACTTGTCAAAAAGGGTACATGCACATAAAATGGGGCAACTTAGTGTAATTCCCAATCATTCCTTCCATTTTTATGATGGAGTGCGACCAATGTGACTAGGGGAATTAATCTAGAGAGAGTTGTAGATGGATTTTACTATGTTACCTTGTTGATCCTAGGTGGATATAGGTGCACACTTTCTCCTTGGGTTAGGCTAAAGCCCCGATGAAGAAGTGTAGGGATGGTTTCCCTCGTGTGAGGCCTAGAGGGTACCTGGAGACTTCTTAGGGTAGTTGGAACTCTTGGAGCCACAAACTTCCAAGACTCACTGGGTGGCCTATAAAGGAGCCCTAGAAGAGTAGTGGCACAACTTGAGGGATTGCAGGGGTAGAGAAGGAGGTGCACTACAATGGTGGTTAGAATTTAAGAGGGAAATTATTAATTCAATTCTCTTACTTGATAATTGACTGTGTTATTCTTTAGCTTCTTGATCTTCGTTTCTTATTATTACCATGATCAATACATCAAACAATTACCAAAACAATAAGAACAGTGACACAATATGTAAGCTGCAAGCCAGGGTGTTGAAGAGGTAAATCCCCTCTGCGGACAGAGGCGATCCCTACTAGCCCAGACCGGGTCTAGCAACAATCGTCACACGCTATAGTGCAGGTTCCTAATTGCAAATAAACCAACTAGCGATGAAGGCTTACCTGGAATCCAACGCTATCGCTTGTAGAGAAAGTAGCGCTCCCGTTCCTTAGCTCTGGCAGATCACGATCCCTCACGATCTCCATGACCGGATACCTGCACATGCGATAAACACAACAAACGCAAGCGTAAAATCCAGTATATGCAACTATATGTCAGTCAGAGAAAACATAACTCATCATAATAATCAACAACAGGAGTGGAACCATAACCAATAGTCGATTATTATTAATTAATCAAAGGAGGATACAACCTGGCTCTGACGCTGAATTCTCCTTCGAAAGGTCACCAGCGGAACACGTCTCGAAAAAGCCTGTCGGGGATGGGACAAGCCTCTCTCTTCGGATGTCTTGATAATAATCTCCTTGCTTGGATTTGGCCTTAAGGGAATGAATCAAGGCTCTTGCAGCATAAGGCTCTGATGGATCTTAGGAACTAGCTTGCAAAGGAGATGAGCAAGCTTTTATAGATGGAGGAAGGGGAGTTGGGATTCCTATAATCATGGGATTGGCCCTATCCTCAAGGAAGCTTCCATGAGAGGTGGCAAACTACTTCCTCTACATGGAAATCTGGAGCCAAATGTCCCAACTCAATTTAGAGACCAATTCAAGAGTTGGTTAAAGTCAATATTCCGCCATTTATTTTTAAAAAACACCCTTTATTAAGCCTAGTGCGAGTGCGACTCTAAGACAGAGCGCCAATTGGCGCGCCCTATTTGAAGGATTTCCCCCATTGGCGCGGGTACTGAACTGGCTTCCCGCGCCAATGCAAAAGGGGTGTTTTAGGGTTTTCCACAAGGAGTTGTCTTCAGGGCAATGAAATCTCATATTCAGAGGGATGTCATGAAAGTGGTTTCAAGTCATGTCACTGCTCATAGGTCACGGAATGAGTCCTCCAATTGTGCGGGATGGGGAATTGCAGGAATGGTGACAAATTGTTGTGTAACAGATGCCCCCTAAATCATGAGGCCCGAAAGAGAGAGAGGGGTGAAATGCTTTACGAGAACGTGTCCAACTGAAAACACCGTCGTTGGAAAACCTGCGTAAACAAGTACAATTGATATCTCAAATACATGATATATATGTGGTATGGGCGCAGCCATCCATAATAGAGTATATAATAATCCAGATCCGAGGCATGGACGCAACCATCCAGTGAGGATCGATAAATAGACTCAGGTATGGTCGCAGCCATCCAGTGAATGAGTCATGTAACCAATCGTAATAATCCATAAAATCGCAGCCTGGATTCCAACAGACAAAATCCAAGGTCTTGCGCTCCATCTCGACCCGAACAAAGTACAAGTTCAAGCATGTGAATAAGTGAGCTGAAGTCGAACATGCAAGAAAATCGTCTAATTACCAGCCAGTGATGAAAGTTGTTAACAGACGCGAGAGGTACCACCAACAATGACAATGGTCCTCAAGGTACTATAGGTACAATCCACGGCGTGTGAATCAATGAGCTGGCGTCGAACACCCGTAGAATCACTCGATCGGAGGCCAATGACGAAAACCTCACGTCGAATGCCAAGAACCTGCCATTGAGGCATGTAGGCTCCAAGGTACCAGAAGGGAGTCTCTAGATCAGCTTCCTGGATAATGAGCTGAAGTCGACAGGAAGTGACCTTGATCGAAGGTGGGCCATAGTGTTTCCCACATCATCGACGCGAGATAGAGGAGTATAATGTCTTTGTTAATCAAGATCATATGAGAATCAGAGGAAGGTTGATGCTTGCAGAGGTCAACTTCTCTTGAACATATTGGCGGCACGACAGTGGATTTGGCAGTATTTGACATCAAAAGATCAAAGGTCATGATGACGAGGCAAAGAGAAGATGAGAGGTCAAAAGAGATCACCCAAACCCACAGAGGCAAGTGGAAAACGAGATGAGATATCCCCAACCCGACACGAATGCAGACAAGTGCCATGTTCAAGAGCGACATACTGCCGACATGACAATGATGTTGGTTCCATTTCCCCCACCATTCCTGGCGAGTACCTCTTTATTTTTACACAAGCTTGAAGAGGATACCATATGCTTGTCATATAAGTCCATCCTTCGGACAAATCCATCCTAGTACATTTAACGAGACCTAGGAAGGAAAAACTCGAATATCGTCATTCCGACTGGATACAATGTCATCAGGGTTTAACGAGTCTGAAAAAGGGAGAACTCGACGTCTTTTCATGTTTAGAGAGTTTGAAAAGACAGCAGAAAAGTAAACTCCAACGGTCCCTTTTCGTAAATAGTTTCTGAGACCCAAAAAGGTAGAAAACTTTGTCTGAGAAAACCTCCTAGTCGCGATAGGCTAGGGTATTCCTTTTTCGTAAATAATCTATCCCAGCCCGAAAAATGGGTAAACGTATACTGGGTAGATGTCGTTTCACATCCACTTTAACAAGATCGAAGACGACAAGGGACTCGGCAATATTTTCATGTTTAGAGAGTCAGAAAAGAGCTGAAAGTTGACTCCTCCTGGAGGAACGAGTGGTATAAAGGGTAGCAACTGGTTCCAGTAATGGTGGCACTGCTCAAAAAAAATAAAGGTTAAGAGGCTGGCTAACAAGACCACTCATCGCAGCGGTTCCTCAGGAACGGGTAAAACAACCAAGTGAAGGCATATAGTCGGCCAAGCAGATAGTGACAATGGAGTGAGAAAACCAAGGCTCATCTGGCAAAAACAGGCTGATAAAATGGCAATCACAAAAGGTAAAATGGGAAAGGTTTCATTTTTTCACAAGCTTGAAATCAGGAAACTCTGCTTGAAGTTGGTTTCATTCTTACACAAGCTTGAAACAAAGATAAACTATGCTTGAAACCGGTTTCATTTTTACACAAGCTTGAAACGGAAACAAACTATGCTTGAAAAAGTAAGCATGCCCCCAGCATAGTGACTCAATTCGAGGTACATGCCCCCCAAGCTTCAATCCATATGAAAGGCAGATGGAGTGAAGGTTCAAATTACGAGATCAAGAGAAAGACTCGACTGGGATTTTACGAGAACTTACCAAAGACTCGAATTGAATAGGAACGTGTTTCATTATTTTAACGAGGTTGACACATTAAAAGAACTATCCTCGGACACTCTTGTTTCTGGCACAAGACAAGAACTTCAATCGACAACCTTGCTTCATTTTTTAAGGAGCTTAACACAAGACAAGGAACTCGCTCCCATTACCTTGTTTCATTTTTTAAGGAGCTTGACACAGGAAAGGAACCATGCTCCGACAACCTTGCTTCATTTTTTAAGGAGCTTGACACAAGACAAGAACCATGCTCCACCCGGCTTGTTTCATTTTTTAAGGAGCTTGACACAGGAAAAGAACCATGCTCTGACAACCTTGTTTCATTTTTTAAGGAGCTTGACACAAGACAAGGAACTCTGCTCCAAAACCTTGTTTCATTTTTTAAGGAGCTTGACACAGGAAAGGAACCATGCTCCGACAACCTTGCTTCATTTTTTAAGGAGCTTGACACAAGACAAGAACCATGCTCCGCCCGGCTTGTTTCATTTTTTAAGGAGCTTGACACAGGAAATGTAACTCGCCCTCCGATGTAACCTCATTATAATGATACATGAGTCATCGCTTCCAAGAGTTCCACCCCGATGGAAGGAAAACATCCGGAAGTCGTATCCAATGCCCCCAGCACTTGATGCACAATGGCACTATCACTGAGTATAGGCACGGGGTAGGTAGCCACATAGTTGACCTACGGTGGGGTATATACAACAGGTGGATAAAAACCAGGAAGGGATGATGGTGGGCCAACTGCCACATCAGGAACAAAGAAGGAAAGTTGATCAATGGTCATGATCCGTCCTTCATGTGGAAAACAGACCACACGAAAAAGGGAGGAGACAAGCGCTCCCATGGCATAGGTGTAATCGCGCCCCAAAAGTAGATTGAAATCCAAAGGGCCTAGAAAAACCATCACGTCCATATGGACGGGTTTACCTCCCAATGTAACAGGTAACCTTGGAAGGATCCCTACTGGTTGACTCGTTCTTCTGTTAAATGCCAACAGATTCTGCGTAACAGGCGCAAGAAGCGGCGAACCGAAAGCTTTCCAAGTAGTTGAGGATAAAACACTAACAGAGGCACCTTCATCTATAATGGTGCTGGGTACGACCAGACCAAAAGCCTGTACCGTGATCTCGAAAGGCACATAAGACGGAAGGTGGTATCTCGCAAATCGATTCCAATCAAAGGAAGCAACCAAACTACTTGGAGGGGCTACCATCGAACCAAGAAGGTCTTCCCTCGTGGTTACGAGAGAAGAGGGTTATCCTCCACGACCTCCATCTCGAAGGTGGGAGGGGTATCCTTCGGGACCTCCATCATGGGGAGGCCGAGGAGCAGCTTCTTGAGGTGGGTAGGGGGACAGTAAGAATTTTTCTCCAAGTCTGAGAATCCGAAGAAACAAGGAGAACACCGAGGGATGTGAGGTCCACTCTCAATGGAAAGACCTAAAAGACCCTGTGCACCATAGAAGGGAGCCAGTTCAACCGATCCCATGACCAATGGTTGGTTGGGGATGGATTCCTGAATTTGAATTTCCGAGGGAGCGGGATCGACCAAGGATGACTCTTGACCAATCGTAGAATCAGCTGGTGGAGGACTCGAAGAAATCTGTTTGTAACCAGCTGGAAGGCATGGTGTAGAAATAGTTGAGTTGTCCAAAACTCACTTGGCTTCATCCATATATGGACAAAGGTGAATGGCATGGTGCCCGTCACACAACTTACAGGGATTGGTAATCTTACCCTGCTTCTTAGGAACCTTATCAGCACCAACCGAAGATGTGCCCCCAACCTGACTCTCGGAAGCTGAAGGCAATGGTGGATGACCGCTGGACCATTCTTCAAGTACCTTGGGAATGCCAGGGCAGTCTCGAAGAAGATGGTCTCCCATGGACAACATGCAAGGGAACTTGACTTTCCGCAAAAGGTTGGGAGGTTTATCAATGGAAGGCTTCTTAGGCGCAATAGCCACAGAGCTAGCCTCTCCTTTATCTTTGTCTTCTTCTTCTTCTTCTTAGCCACCTGGTTACTCGAATCCAGACTTTCACCAAGTGAAGTAGAAGAGGAGGACGTAGAAATAGGCGAAGAAGGGGAGAGGTCCACCTTGGAATCAACATGATGTTGAAAACCACAGTACCGATTGAACAAGAGGCGGGACATCCGAACAAGCAGGTTGGAAAACAACCACATAGGCAACTCAATGAAGCTAACCAGAAGGGACAATGTTGCCATGTAAGGAGCACCAACATTCCCAAAAGGAGAAAATGACCGTATTCCTATCGCGAGGGGACTTCGGGTTGGTGAACTCCCGAAAAGCCGCCATTGAAAACCCACCCAAAACAACACCCTAAGTAAACTAACTTTAACCAGGAATATTTCGTGGGCAGTTAATTTTTATGACATTGAAACAAAACTCTACCGTTTCATATTTTAAGAGTCAAGAAAGGGGTAAAAGGTGACTCTATCTCTTTCAGTTTTGAAAACAAGCGTGAAAGGACAAGCGCTTGATGACCTTTTCAAAATTAAAGATTCAGAAACGATCAAATGACTACTCAGGAATACTAGGCAAAGGGTGTACCAAATAACCATGAACTGCAATATACACCTTGGTTTCAAAAATGAAATATAAATCAACCAAGGACTTAACGTACGTGCAGGAAATCTCTCCGAATTTTGTGTCCGGTGTATCACGGGTATAAGGTGGTAGATTCGGCTTCCTATGGATAAAGGATAGAAACCTAGTGGGGTCTCCCTCTATATACGCGATGGTAATTTTAGAGCACAAGTCCGAAGATGAAAGCCTGTCTAAAGTCGAGAGGCGAACATTTGTACCACGTAGTTTAAAGACGCCGAACACGTCTCTAACCTAGACCCCCAAATATTTCGTTAATGTTTCAATGTTGCCTTAGTGTAAATTGAATAAATTTTAAACGTTGATCTTCAATTATGTTTTGGTTTTCGTGCCCTAGCGAGTGTCATCTAATAATCTCCTATATGCAGCTATATGACGAAAGAAATCTTTCAATTCGATGAATGCTATCTAGGTAAGGGAAGAGCTTCAAACAATGATGCAAAAACAACACCGAAAATGTAAACTTTTTTCCAAACTAGATGACTTTCACTAACCAAAAGTAATTTCAAACATTCAACGATGCGAACAATGCAATGTAATCTATGCAAAATCCTCTTTTTCGAAAACTATGCAATTGTAATCTATGCACAATTTCCTTTTTCTTTTTCAAATAATAAGAATGCACTCAATGCATTTTTTGATGAAATGAGAATCTACTTAATGCATGTTTTCAATGAAAGAGAATGCACTCAAAGCGATTTTTAGCTTTCAATCATTAAAAAATGTGATCTAAGTTCAATGATAAATCTCAAAATACTCTTCAATGCAATGTGATCTAATGCCTTTTAACAAAAATAACACTTTGAGATGAAAATTAAATAAACGCAAATCTTCTTAACGAAGAATGAATGCAAAAGAGATGTAAACAAACACTAAGAATGCAATCGTCGTTTCAAACACTTTATAATGAAATCCCTCAAAATGCGACAAGACATATGAAGTCAAACACAAAGAGGACTTCCAAAGTAAGAGATCAAAACAAGGCATTCATTCCCTTTTACATCAAACAATCATGGAAAGAAGACATTTCAAACAATGAGCAATGTAATCTATGCCCATACAGTGAAAATACCAGAAGGGAAAGACACACTGGTGAAGGATTTAGGGAAAAAATCTCAATTTTCACAAATCCTGAAATTGGCCCGACTTTTTCATTGACAACTAGCGCCAACTGGCGCGACTTTCTCACTAAAAACTAGCGCCAATGCCCAATTGGCGCGGGTTGCTAACTGAAAACAAGCGCCAACGCCTGAAAATGAAAAAACAAAGAATTTCTCCCAACCAAGACCAGACTCACCACTTCAAGCATAATCTCCAAGACTCAAATGAACCATGTAATCTAGGCTCAAAGTGAGACAAAGCGGAATTCGAACGAAGAAGAAACCAATCACTCAAATAGCGCAATAAAACGATAGACAACCACCAAACGAATGCAGAGAAGCAATCACAAGGTTGACTAAACAGATAGAAACCAAAAACTCCCATGGGAGGCTCGACACACTATAGCACCTAGATGGCCTTGGGATAGAATGTAAAATCGATAGAAACGGGCAAACAACCAAAGGACGAAGGTCACAGCCAGTCAAACAAGGCTCCAAAACACTCAAGGAGTCGAAAAACAAGACCAAACACACTGATCAAGCTCAGGAAGCTCAGAACAGAGCAAACCCTAGTACCTCACAGGATTGGCGCGACTGTGCGGCTTAAACAAGCACCAGAAATGAATTGGCGCAGGGAATACACAAGAAACAAGCGCCAATGGGCGCGACTGTCAGGCTGTAAAGCGCGCCAGTCGAGTTTGCTATGGAAAAATAAAAATAGGCAACCCAACATGTAGACCAGTGATGATCAAGCTGACCCAAAGCCAAAATCATAAAAAGAGCCAGCCAAAAGAGCTGATCAAGCAAGAAGAATCGAGAAACAACCGAAAAGACAAGACAATACTCCAAGTGTTCAATTCATAAACTAAACTGGAGATTGACTAAAGCAGCTTTGATCTACTTCGCTAATGCAAAGCAATAGCGTTTCGAAGGCTATCTAGCTAACTTCAGGCTCTGTCTGTAGCTTACAAACCAGAACAACAACAAGCTCCCCAGCGGATTCGCCAATTTGTTGTGGAGGTAAATCCCCTCTGCGGACAGAGGCGATCCCTACTAGGCCAGACTAGGTCTAGCAACAATCGTCACACGCTATAGTGCAGGTTCCTAATTGCAAATAAACCAACTAGCGATGAAGGCTTACCCGGAATCCAACGCTGTCGCTTGTAGAGGAAGTAGCGCTCTCGTTCCTTAGCTCTGGCAGATCACGATCCTCACGATCTCCGTGACCGGACACCTGCACATGCAAGAAACACAACAAATGCAAGCGTAAAATCCAGTATATGCAACTATATGTCAGTCAGAGAAGACATAACTCATCATCATGATCAACAATAGGAGTGGAACCATAACCAATAGTCGCTTATCATTAATTAATCAGTGTGATAGGCAAGTAAACTTGCCTCCTCGACGTTGTGCACCTCCTCCTTCGGCGGTGCCCACGGAACACGTCTCGACAAAGCCTGTCGGGGATGGGACAAGCCTCTCTCTTCGAATGTCTCGACAATAATCTCCTTGATTGGATTTGGCCTTAAGGGAATGAATCAAGTCTCTTGCAGCATAAGGCTCTGATGGCTCTTGGGAACTTAAAGACTAGCTTGCAAAGGGAATGAACAAGCTTTTCTAGATGGAGGAAGGGGAGTTGGGATCCCTATAATCATGGGATTGGCCCTATCATCAAGGAAGCTTCCATGAGAGGTGGAAAACTACTTCCTCTACATGGAGATCCGGAGCCAAACGTCCCAACTCAATTTAGAGACCAGTTCAGGAGTTGGTTAAAGTCAATCTTCCGCCATTTATTTTTAAAAAACACCCTTTATTAAGCCTGGCGCAAGTGCGACTCTGAGACAAAGTGCCAATTGGCGCGCCCTATTTGAAGGATTTCCCCCATTGGCGCGGGTACTGAACTGGCTTCCCGTGCCAATGCAAAAAGGGGTGTTTTTAGGGTTTTCCACAAGGAGTTGTCTTCAGGGCAATGAAAGCTCATATTCAGAGGGATTTCATGAAAGTGGTTTCAAGTCATGTCACTGCTCACAAGTCACGGAATGAGTCCTCCAATTGTGCGGGATGGGGAATTGTAGGAACGGTGACAAATTGTTGTGTAGCACAGGGCCAAAAACCCTCCTCTTGAGGGGAAAACCCACAAACCTCTTCTTATAGATGCTTCAATTGACGAATACTAAGACCCTTCACAACGAAACTAGACAAAACAATTCCTCCAAGACACTTGTCAGTATCTCTTTCTCTTCTCGGCTTTCTGCACTGCCACCTAGAGAAACTTGGTCTCTACTTCGCTACCCTTCACAAAATGCCTCCTTCCTTTCGGCCTCCTATAGTCCTCTTCTTCGACCTTCTTTCAATACCCTTCTACCCTTTCGGTAGCCCAAGATTGATTTGCATATGCACGGAAGTAGCCCTCGGTCTTTGCTGAGATGACAAAGGTACAGGTGCAGACTTATCATCGAAACAAAGATGGAGACCGTTACCCATACTGTTACACAGCATTTTGTCACTGTCCCTACAATCCCTCATCCCATACATTGGAGGAATTTTCCCGTGACTTGTGAACAGTAAAATTTCCTGAAAACACCTTCATGGCATCCTCCTTCATAAGGACAAACATTCTCCTGAAGAACATTTCCTCTGAAAAACCCTAAAAACAGATGTTTTTTCCTTGGTGCGACTAGCCAGTTCATCCCTCGTGCCAATGGGAGAAATCCTCACTAGAGGGCGCGCCAAGCTTATTAAAAGATGTTTTTTAAAAATAAATGGCGGATGTTTGATTCTAACAAACTCCAGAATGAATCATCAAAATAAGTTGAGTGGTTTGGCTCCGGATCTCCATGTATAGGAAGTGGTTTTCCACCTCTCATGGAAACTTCCTAAGAGATAGGGCCTATCCCATGATCATAGGGATCCCAACTTCCCTTCCTCCATCTATAAAAACCTGCCCTCTCCATTAACAAACTAGTTGAACGCTTGGAAGCTAAACATTGAGAAGGAAACTATAGCCAAGGAGAACCTCGTAAGGGAGAGAGCTTTGTCCGAATCCTTGACAAGCTTTGTTGATACGCGTTCCACTGCAAACCCCGTCAAATGAAGATCATAGCGTCAGAGCACTTGGTTGCAATCTCCCTTTTTTTCATCTATAATATAAGCGACTCTGATTTTGGTTCCATTCGTGTGTTTACTCTTTTATGTAATGCAATGAATTATATCCTCTCTGACTGATATATAGTTATATGCTTTGAATATTACGTTGTATGTTTTCGTTTCTCTGCATGTGTACAGGTATTTGGACATGTCAAATGGAAGGATTATGATCTGTCAGGCTAAGGACGAGGAGCGTCGCTTCTTCCTAGACAACAACAGCGTGGGATTTAAGGTATTCTACTTATCGCGATCTTTGTCTTTCATATAGCTAGGAACCAACGTCATTGCGTGATTCGATTGTTGCTAGACCCAATCTAGGGCTAGTGGGATTGCCTCTGTCCACAGAGAGGATTTACCTCCTCAAAAATTTGGCAACTCCACTAGGGATCAGTGCGAGTTATTCCTTCCTCCTTTTGGGTCATTTTTGGCTTTTTTATTGATTTATTTTCTTTTCTGGTTCATCTTCCTTGGTTTTAAGACCTTGTTTAGCACCCAGAAGACCAGATCTAGTCTCTGTTTGTCCATTTTTATTATTTTTCTAGGGTAAACTCGATTGGCGCAGTTTTTCTCCTGACAGTCGCGCCAGCTGGCGCTTGTTGCTAGTTAGGCCCCCGCGCCAATGCCTTTTTGGTGCAGATCACAGCTAAACAAGCGCACCAACTCTGCTTGGTGTTAGGGTTTGCTTGCTTTTGGGCTCTCTGAGCTTGAATTTTGGTCCTGGTGTCATTTTTCTGATTGATTGAGTGCCCTGAAGTCATTATTGATGGTGTTTGGCCCTTGTCCTCTGGTTTTTTGTCTTTTTCCATCAGTTTTGCATTATAGCACTAGGGCTTCTAGGTGCTTCAATGTGCTGAGCCTCCCATGGGAGTTTTGGGTCTTTACTTGCCCGGTCAATTTTATTTTTGCTTCTCTGCATTCGTCTTGTTCAGTTCCATTGAATCATTGCGTTTTTTGAGTGATTTCTTCCTCTTTCATTTAGTTCTGCTTTGTGCTACTCCAAGCCTAGATTACACGGTTTGTTTAAGTCTCCTTCGAGACTCTTCTTCGCTTTGAGGGATTTCGCCATCAGTTTGAGTCTTGATTGTGTGCGTTTGAATTGAGTGAACTTGTTTGTTTCAACTCTCTCTTTTTAATTTCTCAAATTGGTGTTTTCGTTAGTTTTTCATTCATTTAGTGTGTTTTCTCTAACATATTGAAAAATACAAAAACAAAATATTTTTGCATTTGGATTGGCATAGTGAAAATTGAAAGCTCTTTCGCATTACTAGTGTTATATAACTCTAGAGAAAAGTTTTCTAGTTTCATTAGCTTGCATTGGAAATAGTAGTGGATGTTTTTGTGTGTTCGTTTTGTTGTCATTTGAAAGCTCTCAACTCTCCGATAGATAGCTCTTCATTGAACAAAATGATATTTTGTGGCATATAGTTTTGCATTTATAGGTTTTATGAGAACCAACATTTGATAGGGCCTTGAAATTGAAACGTAAATTGAAGATCAACTTTAAAATTTACTGAATTAACCTAAGGCAGCATTGAAACATTAACGGAACATCTAGTAGTCTAAGGTAGAGATGTGTTTCGATGTCTTTAAGCCTAGTAGTTGTCGTTCACCATCTGGCTTTAGACAACTCTAGTACGGACTTTTGTTCCCCGTACCGTCACGTATATAAAGGGAGACCCCATTAGGTTCCAATCCTTTATTCATAGGAAGCCGAGTCTGTCGCCTTTTACCCGTGATACACCGGACACAGCATTCGGAGAGATTACCTGCACGTACGTTAAGTCCCTGGTTGATTTCTCTTTCATTTTTACGAAGGTGTATATAGCAGTTCATGGATATCTGGTACACCCATTTACCTAGATTACCAGAGTAGTCACTTTGATATTTACTGACTCATTTAACTGAAAAGATCATCGAGCTATTGTCCTTTCAAGCTCATGTCCAACCTGAAAGCGATAGAGTCGCCTTTTTCTTGTTTCTCAACTCTTAAAATATGAAACAACAAAGTTTGGTTTCAGTGTCTTAAAAATTAATCATCCACGAAATATTCTTGGTTAGAATTTTTATCCTTAGTGTTTTATTTCAAGATCGTTTCCGATGGAAACTTTTCCGGAGTTTTCCAATCAATGAGTCCCCTATGAAGGGATTCCTAGTCCTTTTCCTGCTTTAGGAAATATTGGTGCTCCTTATATGGCCATGTTGTCCCTCCCTGGGTTAAATGTTGGGTTGCCTGTCTGGTTGTTTTCAACCTCTCTAGTCTCAAATGTCCCGACTACCGTACCATCCACTCCTCCTCCTGAGAAACGCCATGTTGATTCGAAGGTGGACCTCCCCCCTTCTTTGCCTATTTCTTCGTCCTCATATTCTACTTCACCTGATGAAAGTTTGGATTATATTACCCATGTGGCTAAGAAGAAGAAGAAGAAGACTAAGAAGAAGAAGTCAGATAAGCAAGAGGCTAAATCTGCATTTGTTGCTTCTAAAACATCTGATCTCGATGAACCTTCCAACCCTCCGCGGAAAGTCAATTTCCCTTGCATGTTGTGCCAGGGAAACCATCTTCTTCGATATTTCCCTAGCATTCCCAAGGTGCTCAAAGTTCCGGGAGTCAGGTTGGGGGCACATCTTCAACTAGTGTTGGTAAAGCTCCTAAGAAGCAGGGTAAGCTCACCAATCCCTGTAATTTGTGTGAAGGGCACCATGCCATTCACCTTTGTCCTTATATGGATGAAGCCAAGAGAGGTTTGGACAACTCGGTTGTTTCTGCACCGTGCCTTCTGGCTGGTTACAAACAGCTTTCTTTGAGTCCTTCACCAGTTGATTCAATGATCAGTCAAGAATCATCCTTGCTTGATCCCGCTACCCCGGAAATTCACCATCATGAATCCATCCCTGACCAACCATTGGTCATGGTATCAGTTGAGTTGGCTCTGTCTCCTATGCACTAGGTCTTTTCCGTTGACATTGGATCTCACATCCCTTAGGTTCTTCTTGTTTCTTCAGATTCCTTGGACTTGGAGAAATATTCTCCTGTCCCTGTACCTCTGGAAGCTATTCCTCCACCTCCCATGATGGAGGTCCCGGAGGATACTCCTCCTGCCTCCATGATGGAGGTGGCGAAGGATGCTCCTTCTTATCCCGTAACATCGGGTGAAGACCATATCGGTTCGATGGTAGCCCCTCCAAGTAGTTTGGTCGCTTCCTTTGATTGGGGTCGATTCGCAGGTTATCGCCTTCATTCTTATGTGCCCTTTGAGATCACGGTACAGGCCTCCCATTTGGTCATGCCCAACACCATTATAGATGAAGGCGCATCTGTTAGTATTTTATCCTTGACTACTTGGTAAGCTTTCGGTTTGCCACCGCTTGTGCCTGTTATGCAGAATCTGTTGGCATTTAACAGAGGAACTAGTCAACTGCTAGGGATCCTTTCAAAGTTGCCTGTTACTTTGGGAGGGAAAATTATCCATATGGACGTGATGGTTGTTCCTGGCCCCTTGGACTTTAATTTACTCTTGGGCCGCGATTATACTTATGCCATTGGAGCGCTTGTCTCCTCCCTCTTTCGTGTGATGTGTTTTCCGCACAAAGGTCAGATCGTGACCATCAATCAGCTTGCGTTCTTTGGTCCTAATATGGCAACTAGCCCACCATCATCCCTGCCGGATTTTTATCCACCGGTTGTGTCATCCCCACCACATGTTAATTATGTGGCTACCTGTCTTGTGCCCGCATTCAATGATAGTGCCGTTGTGCATCAGGTGCTGGGGGAATTGGGTCTTGATTTCCGAGATGTTGTTCTCCCATCCAGTGTGGAACTCTTGGAAGCCATGACTTCTTATTCATCATGATGAAAAGATGGTTGGAGCAAAGTTCGTTTTCTTGTGTCAATCTCCTTAAAAAATGAAACAAGCTCGTCAAAGTAGATTTCATTTCCTTGTGTCAAGCTCCTTAAAAAATGAAACAAGTTGGTCGAAGCAAGGTTCTTTTCGTTGTGTCAAGCTCCTTAAAAAATGAAACAAGCCGGTCAGAGCACAGTTTGTTTCCTTGTGTCAAGCTCCCTAAAAAATGCAACAAGATGTCATAAGGATAGTTCTTTTACTATGTCAACCTCGTTAAAAAATGAATTAGCTCATTGAGGATAGTTCTTTTAATGTGTCAACCTCGTTAAAACAATGAAACACGTTCCTGTTCAATTCGATTCTTTGATTAGATCTCGTAAAATCCCAGTCGAGTCTTTCTATTAATATCGTAATTTGAACCTTCACTCCATCTCCCTTTGATATGGACTGAAGCTTGGGGGGCATGTACCTCGAATTGACTCACCATGCTGGGGGCATGCTTAATTTTTCAAGCATAGTTTGTTTCTGTTTCAAGCTTGTGTAAAAATGAAACCGGTTTCCAGCATAGTTTATCTTTGTTTCAAGCTTTTGTAAAAATGAAACCAACTTCCAGCAAAGTTTCTTATTTCAAGCTTGTGTAAAAATGAAACCATTCCCATTTTACCTCTCGTGATTTCCATTTTATCAACCTGTTTTGCTATATGAGCCTTGGTTTTCTCATTCCACCGTCACTATCTACTTGGCCGATCATATGCCTTCACTTGGTTGTTTTACCCATTCCTGAGGAACTACTGTGATGAGTGGTCTTGCTAGCCAACCTCTTAACCTTTACTTGTTCTGAGTAGTTCCACCATCACCGGAACCAGTTACTGCCCTTTATACCACTCGTTCCTCCAGGAGGAGTCACCTTTCAGCTCTTTTCTGACTCTCTAAAACTGAAAATATTGTCGAGGCGCTTGTCATTTTGAACTCGTTAAATGGCTGCGAAGCGATATCTACCTAGTATACGTTTACCCCTTTTTCGGGCTGGGATAGATTATTTACGAAAAAGGAATACCCTAGCCAATCGCGACTAGGAGGTTCTCTCAGACACAGTTTTCTACCTTTTCGGATCTGAGGGACTATCTATGAAAAGGGATTGCTGGAGTTTTCTTTTCCGCTGTCTTTTCAAACTCTCTAAACATGAAAAGACGTCAAGTTCTTCCTTTATCAAACTCATTAAAACTGATGACATCGGACTCCGTCGTAATGACGCTACTCGAGTTCCTCCTTCCTAGGGCTCATTAAATGTACTAGGTTGGGTTTGTCCGAAGGAAAAACTTATATCGCGAGCATATGCTATCCCCTTCAAGCTTGTTTCCAAAAAATAATTGGGGTACTCACCAGAAATGATGGGGGGAAATAGAACCAGTATCATAGTCGTGTCGGTAGTATGTCACTCTTGAACATGGCACTTGTCTGCATTCGTGTCGGGTTGGAGCCATCTCATCTCAATATCTGCTTGCCTTCATGGGTTTGGGTAATATCTTTTGACCACTTATCTATTCTTTGCCACGTCAACATGACCTCAGATCCTTTGATGACAAATGCTGCCAAATCCAGTGTCGTGTCGCCGATATGTTCAAGAGAAGTTGGCCTCTGTAGTTTTCAACCTCCCTCTGATTCTCTGTTGGTCTTGATTCACAAATATTATGTTCCTATGTCTCGTGTCGATGATGTGGGAAACACTATGGCCCACCTTCGATCAAGGTCACTTCCTGTTGACTTTAGCTCATTATCCAGGAAGATGATCTAGAGACTCCCTTCAGGTACCTTGGAGCCTGCATGCCTCAATGGCAGGTTCTTCACATTCAACGCAAGGTTTTCATTATTGGCCTTCGATCGAATGATTCTGCGGGTGTTCGACGCCAGCTCACTGTTCACATTCCGTAGATTGTGCCTTTGTACCTTGAGAGCCATCGTCATTATTGGTGGTTTCTCTCGCGTCCGTTAACGGTCTTCATTATTAACTGGTAATAAGACAATGTTCTTGCATGTTCGATTTCAGCTCACATATTTGCATGTTCAAACTTGTACACTGTTCGGGTCGAGATGGAGCACAAGACCCTGGATTTTGTCTGATAAACATCCAGGCTGTGGATTGTTTGTGGATTATCATGATTGATTACATGACTCTTTTGATTGGATGGCTGCGACCATACCTGAGTCTACTTGTTGATCCTTTTTTATTGGATGGTTGTGTCCATACCTTGGATCCCAGTTATTGTACACTCTATTATGAATGGCTGCGCCCATACCACATATCATGTATCATAGATATCAGTTGTATTTGTATTTGTAGGTCTTCAGGTGGCAGTGTTTTCAGTTGGGCGCATTCTCATAAAGCATTTCACCCCTCCCTCCCTCTCGAACCTCATGCTTTAGGGGGCATCTGCTACACAGAATTTTGTCACCATCCCTGCAATCCCTCGTCCCGTACATTGGAGGACTTTACCGTGACCTGTGAACAGTAAAATGTCCTGTAAACACCTTCATGGCATCCTCCTGCATAAGGACAAACATTCTCCTGAAGAATATTTCCTCTTAAAAACCCTAAAAACAGATTTTTTTGCCTTGGCGCGACTAGCCAGTTCATCCCTCGTGCCAATGGGGGAAATCCTCACTAGAGGGCACACCAACTGGCGCTCTGTCCCTGTCTTTCACTCGCACCAAGCTTATTAAGGGATGTTTTTTAAAAATAAATGGCGGAATTTTGATTCTAACAAACTCCAGAATGAATCATCAAAAGAAGTTGAGTGGTTTGGCTCCGGATCTCCATGTATAGGAAGTGGTTTTCCACCTCTCATGGAATATTCCTAAGAGATAGGTCCTATACCATGATTATAGGGATCCCAACTTCCCTTCCTCCATATATAAAAACATGCCCTCTCCATTAACAAGCTAGATGAACGCTTTGAAGCTGAACATTGAGAAGGAAACTATAGCCAAGGAGAACCTCGTAAGGGAGAGAGCTTTGTCTGAATCCCCGATAGGCTTTGTTGAGACGCGCTCCGCTACAAGCCCCGCCGAAGGAAGATCATAGCGTTAGAGCACTTGGTTGTAATCTCCCTTTTTGTCATGTATAATATAGGTGACTCTGATTTTGGTTCCATTCGTGTGTTTACTCTTTTATGTAATGCAATGAATTATATCCTCTCTGACTGATATATAGTTATATGCTTTGAATATTACGTTGTATGTTGTCGTTTCTCTGCATGTGTACAGGTATCTGGACGTGTCAAATGGAAGGATTGTGATATGTCAGGCTAAGGACGAGGAGCGCCGCTTCTTCCTCGACAACAACAGCATGGGATTTAAGGTAGGCTACTTATCGTGATCTTTGTCTTTCATATAGCTAGGAACCAACGTCATTGCGTGATTTGATTGTTGTTAGATCCAGGATCGCCTCTGTCCGCAGAGGGGATTTACCTTCTCAACACATACTTTTCCTCATCATCGCGTACCTTGTAGCCTTCCTTTTACGTTGTATTACCCTTACTCTTCACGCACTGAAATCCACACTTCCTATTGCAAACATATCTGAAGTTAATGATGTTACAATGAGTTCGAGTCACCCTTATATAGTGACTGTTCCTCTCCATTTGGGCCGACATGATCTATAGGAGTGAGGCCGGCTTATTCCAAGGAGTAATCCATAAATATTTAAGCCGACGTGGAGAGCCATAGTGACAATATCTTGGAGTTAAACTTTTACACAGATGATGTGTCATTTATACGTGTAACATGAATTTATTTACATGACTCTAATTATCTTAATGACAAGATGGAAAATTCCTAAAGACATCAAGAAGAAGACTTTGACCTATAGTAAAAACTTCTTTCTCATGAAACCCATGAAGCAAGCAACATAGTACATTTTATTTTCCTTTGTATTCTTCATTACATAAAATCATAATTACAAGTCATTATGAAGACCGAACCTAGTTACACTTTCCAACGCTCCCTCTTAACTAGGGAGGCATTCATAATGGTACTTGTTCATTCTCAATATGAAGAGATCTCATAAGAAGAGTCAGATTTATAACCCATCTGTATAGCATCATATCAACCAGCATTGTCATAGTGCAAGGCCTTGACTAACAACTCCCTCTCTCCACGAGATATTTTAGCTACAATGTTGGCGAGACCAATTATGAGTAGATACCCTCATCATTGTCTCTCTTGGATCATATCCCACCTAGGTTCACTCAAGATATGTCCATCGAGACTATTCTTATTGTTGGATTCCCAGTCCTCAAAGAATATTGGTCCTTCCATGACTACTCTTATCTTGGATACCCTAATACATCCTCAAAGAGTATCAGATGCTTGATGATTACACAATCCTCCATTCTGTCTTCCTAGAATGATGTGTCTATCTCTCCCTCTCAACTAGGGAGGAAATATGTACTCATTCCTATACAAGGAATGTGCCTAAGCTCCCTCTCAGCTTAGGAATTTCCAAGTTTCTTTCAAGTAAGAAACTTCTTTCCAGGCTCCCTCTTAATCAAGGACCTGCAATAGCTCTTTAGGGAAATAATGGGACATCTAGTTGTTCATAATAACTCCTTGCTTTGATGTCATGAATTTCTCTATTGAGGATTATTCATCTTTGGGATCTCTTCATAGGGAACATATCATCCATCCCTCTCATTTACGAGTCATGTCTTCATTCCATCATAAATTGATCTATCATTCTTCTCATCTGGTCTAGCTTCATGTCATCTTGCTTTTATTCATACCATATTTCTTCCAAGGATATTTCATCCTACCATTTGATTATCAATTGTGGAAGACATATACTTCCCTTTATCAGCCCTCCATAATCTCATCCATATATTATGCAATTATAAATATGAATACTTAAATCAAATATTACCTTAGTGATGATCTTTCATCATGACATCTTCTTGTAGGCGTCAACATCCTTCATATAGATTGACACATCTCCTAAAGATATGTATTGTCAAGGGTCTCCATATTTTCCAGACTTTTATGAGAGTCTACATATCTTCCTAGGAAATTTCCTGGTTAATTCTTCTTTGTTTCCTGGGATTTTGACTGCCTTTTATCATGGTAGCACTTCCCACGATCTCTTCATTTATTTCTCCACACTATTTTATTCCTAGGAGCTTCCAATCAGGTTTCCTTAATAGTTTCCAATCATCTCATACTTTATATGAGAATATATTATGTTGATTTCATCTAGTGTGAACCATGTCTTTTGGCATCTTCTTAGAGGAGGATATCCCTTTCCTATGATCATGCTTCTCAGGATAGGAGTAGTGATCAATGTTACCTACAACCATACGGCATGACATTATAATATTAAATATAAGCATACATACCTCATTTACCTTCAAGTCATCTAAGATTCTTTCAGCATCCTCCTTGATTGAAGTGTCTTCAATCCCTTGATATGCTTCATCTTCTTATGTCATCATACTCCACAAGTTGGATTTCCTAATGAAACACTTGCTTTCTCTCTAGATCAACGAAACCTTCGATGAGGATTCCATCAGAGAATATTGAGGATCTTGAATGTCCTTATCTTGGCAAATGTTTCCTTTTTATGTATGATTAGCCCTTCCCTGGATGACTTCTTCCTTCCAATGAGGTTCCCAAGAGCTATATCCTTCATATTTGGTTGCCATGAATTTAGTTACTTTTGTCCACATGATTCCCCATGGTGATGTCACGAGATCTTGCTTCTAATGTTTTCATGATGTAACACCATATCTTATTATTTTTTGTAGCCATATCCTATATAGGATTTAGGAGCCATGAAAAGACCTTTTGTGAGAGAGACTATCTTAACCATAGTAAATATTTCTTACTCCCTCTTTCCTTGAACCTCTTTCTTCAACTTCCTTCATCATTTTTGGTGGTATGAGCTTTCTTCTTGTAATGTCTGAGTCCTTTAACTTACCCTCAACTTGTCTTCTTCTATCTAGCATAGAAGTCACAAGTTGTTAGATGAGGTAACTATCTTGTCCCATTGGAAATTTTTTACCTTGAACATCAGAATATTGATGATCATCATTTTATCATTTCTCCCAAATATCCTAATTGAAATTCTATATGACCTTCTTTATTGCATCTTCAAATAATATATCTTCTAGCTTATCATATATTTTCTTTGATGTCTGCACTTCTGCTACATAGGAATGAGAGGACCCTTGACTGATTTCATAAGAATCCTTTGATTCCTTTGATCCTTTTACATGTATTTATATAGTGTTGGATCTTTTGAGACTTTTCCATAGATATGATCACTGACTTTACTTCCTTTGAGGATTATGTCTATGCAAGAAACTTCAATGACCCATTCAACCTATAGGTATCCCTATAGGCATAAAGTCATTTTACTGAATTTTATTGTAGAATAAAAGATACTTACTTGACATGTGAAGATGAAATCTTCACCTTTGTTACTTTGATGGTGGTTGAAGAAGATGCATTGATGCTTTCTTGGATGATTTTCTTCAAGGATAAGAATGATATCCTTGCTACAATGGTAGGAGCTTGCCTTATATCTTTTGAAGATTAAAATGCCTTCTTATCTTAAAGATACTTTGACTTCTTTGGTAGTGAATGAATGTAGATCATAAATTCTTCTCTATACTTTGAGCTACCTTACCTTGTAGATATCTTCGAGACTTATCATGATACCATTTTATGGTTATATCTCTTTTATGTCATATTGACGAGACATCAAGATCTGTGGTCTTCATCATATCATTGAACCATAGCTTTTATGGACCCTTATCCGAACTTGATCACTGTGTGATCACCGAGAATAGTAGGGATACCACCGAGACATACAGAGGTATCTGAGGACTGTAATTCGATATTATCTCGTATGTAATCCCTTGCTATCCCTTATTCTTTGATGACTCATCACTGTTCTTTATCCGAAGGATATTTGAGTTGTTAACAATGATTATTTTATAAAATAATATGAACTCTCTTACTATGTCAAAGATCCGATTTTATCTTTGTCATACAAAACAAATATCTCACTGAATTGTTTCTACACTTCTTCTTCAAAATTTCAGAGGCGATTCGAACTTGTTAACTTTTGTGATCTTTGAGCTCCTTCTTGAGTGCCTCTTAGATGAATTGTTGACTGTGATTTAATCCTTAAGTGCCTCTTAGATGCCCTTCTTTGAATGTTACTGTTATAGGTCAATTTGGGCATCATCCCCCATGACCTAGTCAAATTGGACATCATCCCCAGGACCAATGAAATATGGTCTATCGTCCTCTTATATTTAAGTTTCTATATGCCCCAAGAGAAGAACATTTAATTAATGGCTTCTATTGTGATATTTCCAAGGTTTTAAGTATATTTTATATCACTTATTGACTCACCAATGCAGCCTCTAAAGGGACTAACTATGTTGCAGTGCCAAATCCTCCATTTAAGGGTGCACTACAGTGCACTTCCTGACACTCAAGGGTGCGTTTGTCACCTGGCAGCAGAATTCTCATTGTTCCGGGAATATCCACATGGCCAGTGCCTTCTAGAAGAGTCCATACGTGTCAAACTTCGTATCCAAGTGTCCATCTAATACCTCTGAACTTGGGAACATGTCTTGGAAAGAGTAGTTGAAGAGGAAATTCCTTGTAAAGTTGCATCAAGGTGTGCACTTGCATCAAATTTGAAGCGGTGAAGCTGCTAGGTCGAAGTTGTTGAAGCTACTAGGTCGAAGTTGCTAGAGTAGTTGTTGGAAGGTCGAAGTATGTTGCTGGGATTTTTGTAAGGAAATCTCATCAAGAAGAAAGGTCGACTTGGTCTTGGAGGGGTCTTTGTCAAGGGTCTTAGGTCTTGGAATTTTTCATTTGAATATTCTATAAGAAGAGAATAATTCTTGTGGGTTCTCCTCTCAAGAGGAGAGTTTTTGGCCCTGGTTAGCAGCATACATTTCCTGTCCTCTTGTCTCATTGATCTTCATAGTTCGATATTGTTTGATGATAATAACATAATAATAATCAGGTGAAAGGAGAAGCTAATCACAAGTATATCAAGTTAAGTAAACGAGCATCACAAACATTTATCAAAGCAAGAGAAATCACTTGAATCTAGTTGCCCTATATTTCTCAATACAGAAACTAGCCACAAACTACCCCACAATCATCGAATTCGAAACTTTCCCAGTTCCTCTCTTTGGGAAATTCTATACAAAAATTGGCATGCAACCTATAACTTTTCCTCCATAGCAAAATCTGGCCCATTACAACCAAAGTGTTGTAAACCTTCACTCTAATACCACTCTATAACACCTCCCAACCACCTAATAGGTTGCCTTACAACCTTTGCACCTGTAGACTCCAAAATCACTTTACTTTTGGCTCACAATTAACTCTGATACCATGAATATAAATTCCCAATAGGCTTAAATATCAACCAAAGTACAAATTATCCACTCTCTCATACATGCCTAATGCATACTACCATACAATTCACACATACACATAACCATAAAAGCATGATACCCATATATAATTTCATTAATCATAAACAACATGTGAAAATACATGAATTAAACACATCGAAAAGCATAGAAACATCATAAGAAACACATATTTTTACAATGAATCACTAACTAGCTACAAACGTTAGACATTTCTCCCAAACATAGACCACACTGCTTTAGTATATCCAATAGTCACCCCCAAGCTAGCGCTATGACTCCAATAAGGTAAAAGGATTCTTAAAGCCATCTAAGGTCCAAAAATCACACCAACAAGGTAACAAGACAAGGTACCAAACATCGGCAACGCTCCAACTTATAAACTCCCATCCCCTATCAACATGCACAACCCAATTGTTGAAAAGTGTAACTAGGTTCGGTCTTCATAATGACTTGTAATTATGATTTTATATAATGAAGAAAAAAAAGGAAAATAAAATGTATTATGTTGCTTGATTCATGGGTTTCATGAGCAAGAAGTTTTTATTATAGTTCAAGGACTTCTTCTTGACGTATTTATTAATTTGTCATCTTGTCATAAAGATAATTAGAGTCATGTAAATAAAGTCATGTTACACGTATAAAAGACACATCATCTATGTAAAATTTTCACTCCAAGATATTGTCACTATGGCTCTCCACATTAGCTTAAATATTGATGGATTACTCCATGGAAGAAGTCGGCCTCACTCCTATAGATCATGTCGGCTCAAATGGAGAGGAACAGTCACTATATAAGGGTGAGGACAAGTCTGTGTAAGGGTCTCCCTCTCTGTTTGATGTAATTGTGAGGGTGAGGACAAGTCTGTGTAAGGGTCTCCCTCTCTGTTTCGGTGATAATTCTACACCTATACCTCTATTTTCTCAGCAAAGACCGAGGGATACTTCCATGCATATGCAAATTATTCTTGGACTATTGAAAGGGTAGAAGGGTGTTGAAAGAAGGTCAAATAAGAGGACTATAGGAGGTCAAAGGGAGGAGGCACTTTTTCAAGGGTAGCGAAGTAGAGACCGAGTTTCTCTAGGTGGCACTGCAGAACAGTGCAAGAAAGGAGGACAGATTAAGAAAGCCAAGAAGATCAAGAGATAGTGACAAGTGTCTTCGAGGAATAATTTTTCCTAGTTTCTTTGTCAAGGTTCTTGGTATTCATCAATTGAAGCATCTATACGAAGAGATTTGCGGGTTTCGGCCCTGTCTTGCAGGCCACATATAGTGTCACTGTTCTTATTATTTTCGTAATTGTTTGATGTATTTATCATCGTAACAATAAGAAACAAAGATAAAGAAGCTAAAGAATAACACAAGCAGTTAGAAAGTAAAAGAATTGAATTAATCATTGCCCTATTAAATTATCATCGTGGTTTCATAGCTACGATAATTGTTATGCGTAATTGTGATCTATGGATAAACGAAATTCCCGAAGTGTGGTGCTAGTCACTTAGAACAACAAAGGAAATAATTACTATCACCTTCCCTAAAACAAGAACATATACAAAGTTGTGAAAGAGCCTACTTGTGATTCAATCACTTCTCCTTCTCCTTTTGTCGTTGTTTTTGTTGCTCTCAATCCAACTCAAATTTTCAGATTGATTCCTATAAACACAAACAGAGAACAAAAAACAACATGCAATATACATATATCTACTTATCTTACTCAATAAAATCGATTAGATATGAAATATATATCATTCGAGAATCCATTGCACAAGAAATAGAGACATATATGTGGGAAAATGAACATCAATCTTTATTAAAGATTACAAGGGGGAGGTTACAACCAATGATCGATTTGTTTCCAACTAGCTCTAGCTTCATTCCAGCCTCATCACATCCAACATCATACCAGCATCATATCTGTACTTTCACTCTCTAAAATGAGAATCCAACAGCATAACTTTACCAAATTTCTTCCCCCCCTAGCACTAGGATGAGTGCTCAATTTATAGGGAAACTGATGGTAGTTTCTCAATGAATGAATTTCTAATAATAGGAAAGACATGTTCCCAAGTTAAGAGGTGTTAAATGGACACTTGGATTCAATGTTTGACACATATGGGCTCTTCTAGAAGGCACTGGTCATGTGGATATTCCCGGAACAATGAGAATTCCACTCCCAGGTGACCAACGCACCCTTGAGTGTCGGGAAGTGCACTGCAGTGCACCCTTGAATGGAGGATTTGGCACTAAAACGTAGTTAGTCCCTTTAGAGACTGTGTTGGTGAGTCAATAAGTGATACAAAATATACTTCAAACCGAATGAAATGTTCTTCTCTTAGGGCATATAACAACTGAAGTATAAGGGGATAATAGACCCTATTTCATTGATCCTGGGGATGATGTCCAGTTTGACCAAGTCATGGGGGATGATGCCCAAATTGACCTATAACAATTGCCCCCTAAATCATGAAGTCAAAATAATAATAATAATAATATTTGGATGACATGATTTACGATGCAATGAGCTAGAACTGAAGTGGAGCGGTGACCTACATCAATCTTACAATACATTACATCATGATATTTTCATCTTGATCACGAATTAATGAGGGAGGCATTCCCATGCTCAGCACATAAGCTATATAATAGCATGTACATAGTCCAGAAAGTCGTCTATATTGGAATGTTTCCCAACATAGACATGCCTACAGATATAGGCCCATGTTCGGATGACGATCTGTATGTAAAGTCATCGTACAGATGATGTGTACAACAATCCTGAAATCGCAGCCTGGATGGATGAAACTAGATATGGGTTCTTATCTCGTTCACTTGATCGTTTGGTTACAAGTATATCCATGCGAATATATGATTTGTAGTCGAACATGTAAAGGCATCGTTTGATTACAAGCCAATGATGTCAGTTGTTTAACAAACGCGAGAGAACCACCATTAATGTTAATGGCTCTCAAGGTACTGTAGTACAATTTTTAAGGCTTGAATTAGATGATTTGATGTCTAACTCCAAACCAAATCTTTCGTTCAAAGGTTCATAAGCGAGGAACTTTTCGATGATGTAACAAGCCTCATGGTACTGGAAAATGATGTTTCTAAGTAAACTTACTGGATGATGAGTTGATGTCGACAAGTAGCCACTTTATCAAGCAACGGGAGTTACTGATTTCAGAAACAAAATGTGACTTGATATAGCAATGTTCAGGGATGACTATCATGAAAATGAAGGTTTATGAGTATTGCAGAAGGATGAGTATTCATTAGATGACTTCTCTTGAACATATCAGCGACACTAAGATGAGTTGGCAGCATTGACCCAAAACCGAAGTGAAGGTATGAATGAACCGTCAAGAATATTACCCGACCCAAAATTCATGATGATGGAGTGAAAGTGTCATGTTCAAGAACAACCTGCTACCATAAAAAAAAAATTGTTCGCTTTCCCAAATTTTTCCCGGTCATTTTTCGACTAGTACCTCTTTATTTTTTAACAAGCTTTAGTAGGATAACATATGCTTGATCTATAATTCAACCCTTCAGGCGAATGCATCGCTATTTAATAATTTAATGAGTCTAGCGATAAATGAAACTCAATTCTTTCCATGATCAACAAGCCCGTCACTATTTTATGTTTTAACGAGCCTAACGACAGTGACAGCCTGATCCTTTTTCATACTTAGAGAGTTTTAAAAAAAGGACAAAAGAAAACTCCATGAGTCCTTTTTCGTAAATTTATCACTCAGATCCGAAAAAGTGTAAAATGATATATGAGAGAACCTCCTAGCCATGTTCAACTGAGGTTTTCCTTTTTCGTAAATAATCTATCTCAGTCCGGAAAAGCATTAAACTTATAATGAGTAGATGTTGTTTCATTTACTTTTACAAGCTTGAAAAGACAAGTGCTCGGCAATATTTTCACATTATCGGAGTCTAAAAAGAGATAAAAGAAGACTCCAAGGGTTCCTTTTTCGTCATAATCGAAGCTCGAAAAAGAGATAAAAGTGCGCTTCAAGTCCTTTTTCATTTTTATCAAATCTCAAAAAATAAGGATAAAAGTATGCTTTGTGGCCAAATCATTCTTGAATAAGTGTGCATGACTAATATGATGTATCAACTATAAACCTATTCATAACAACATAAAACGTATTAAAAATACATGTTTCATAGCAAAAAATGAATAAAAACCATAGTCACATCACTTAATATGATTTTGAAATAATCAAATGACTAATTAAAAGAGTTTTTACCATTCATTTTTACCATTTGAAAGTTACTATTTGAATTTTTGAGATTTGAACCAGTTTTTGCCCCCGAACTTCAGCAGTTGATTGTGATAGATTTTTTGGATGATTTTCTTCGTCGTTCAATCAAGTTTGGAGCTATGAACCTTCTCTTTGCTTCAGTAGCATTTATGTTTCATTTCATTGCAATTTTTTAGTGTTTTGAGCCCCTTAGGGTAAATTTATTTCACTCCGAGGGCAACGCACCCTTGAATGTCGAAAGGTGCATTGCAGCGCACTGGAATTGAAGGCCAGGTGCATATGAAACACATTGTCCCTTGACCTAGGGTGCATTGGGCGCAATCTCCATTTTTTTTTCTTGTAGTGTGCCAAAATTGTGCCTAGTTTTTTGCATGAAATGGATCCTTATGAGTCTTATGATTGTGTTTCAGGTATTCATCGGACCAAAATGATGATTACATGGAGGGAATGAAAACATGAGGAACAGAACACGATTGCCTTAAATGATCCGGGCACTGTAAGATCCCTCAAAGACTGTGGGTTTCTAAAGTACTTCAGACTGTCAAGTATGAGGCAACAAAGGGAACTATTGGATTTTTTTTTTTCGTTAATGGGATCCAGCAATAGAGGAATTTCACATTGGAGACAAAGTGTTCCCAATATTAGTGGAGGATATTTATTTTCTCACAGGATTATTGAAGAGAGGCCCGCCCATTTCTCTTTCAGTGTTTTCTCTCGGAGGAGAGACAGTGAGAGATTATATATTGTAGTATTGCAATCCAGGGACTGAACCTTGTATGGATGGAAAAATAAACATATGTGATGTACGAGATTTTCAATTGAGGACCATCCTATTCACTATCGTAAAGCTTACTGGTACCACTCCACTACATGTGGCAAATAGATCTTACATGTAGTATGCACTAGAGTGATTGGAACCAACAATTTTTAACTAGGTTGAAGTTGTCCTCTTTCATATGAAATAACAGCTGAACAAGGAAAAGGGAGGAAGGAAGAATAATTTCAACCATGGTTCAATCCTGATTTCCTTTGCCTTAGAGCGGATTCCATTGATGCAACCCTAGCATGTGACACTGGGTATATCTGGTCCTAGAGATCCAAGGATGCAGAGATGATTATAACTGATGGCTAGACATGCTGGTCAATCAACCATCATGTTATCTACTTCATTCTTCTCCTAGTTCAGGTGACAGACGGTCACCATTGATGATTATGCATATGCAGGCATAGACCTTCGAGGAGATCCAAATTTAGCTTTACTAGACGTTGCTCAATGGGTTAAGATTGGTAAGAATGTTTTGACCGTGTTTTTTTTTTCTAAGGTTTATACATGTTTTTGTATTTTTATGTTTCCCAAGACTAAACTAAAGTTTTGATGTAATGCAGATGTAGTTCGAGTTCGACTAGTGGGTCAGCTAGAGCAGGGAGCAGATGAGCCAGCAGAGAGGGTTGTCGGGAGAGCAATCCTTCAGGATTTGGATATGGTTGAGACTCTTGTTGAGCTACAATACCACATACAGGGGTTAACTCTCTCGATTCTGGATTGCTAGATCGAAGAGTTACCCATGAGACTGCAGCGCCATACTATTGGCGTTCCTAACCGTTGGATGCGGTTATTGCATGGGATAGTTAGATCAGTAGCATGTTATCACGAGCATCACTAGTTTAATTTAGACATTTTGCATACATTTTTAGGTCAGATGAATGTGTCTTGGGCACAAATTTTGTAAAAACCTATAACTATATATCTATTTGTTTTCAATGTTTTCCTATGTTTATTGCAGAATCCTATTCAATTATGTGATGTGAATTGAAAATATGTCTTTACATGTGTTGCAAATGTCTGTTTATAACATAATTCGCTAAGGAATCATTTAATGTGTTCAAGTTTCTGGAAATGTGTTGATATTTGATGAAATCAAAATGTCTTTCCAAAAGTCGAACTCTTAGGAACATACAATGCAGTGTTGGATTTCTGACAGTATAAACACTAGTAAGTTGTAGTACCACAAGTTGTGAGTCTAACCTAATGATGATGCGATTAATACCAAATGAAATGGCGTCAGAGAGAAGTTCAATCAACGCGCTATACTCAATGATATTGTTTGTAGATAGACCAATACAAATACCTTGAAAACTCACCAACTCACCGTTCAGAATGAAAATGGACCACGCAACAGAGGATAGATTCTACGTACACAACTAGCACCATCAGCATACCCAACGAATGGTTCCAAAGATTCAGACATCTACAATGAAATGTAAAGCAGATTACTAACTTCAAGAAAACTATAGAAAAACAAAATAAGACAGTAAATGAAAATCAACAACATATATACAACATAATACAACAGTTTACTACGCTCATGTTTAAGCATAGTAACGTTTCATATACAACCCGTTTTGGGGTTGCGCCAATGGAATTCCATCAAAATCAACCAACTCGTAGGCATCCTTAGTAAGAACTCTTTTGACAATATAGGGGCCATGCCATAATGGCTCAAATTTCCCTGTACCTATTACATCAGCTTCCTGATCATAAATAAGGACCAGGTCACCCTCTAAGAAAGATGCGAGGCTGGACATGATTGTCGTATTGCCCCTTTATACGTCTATTATGCACTTATTTGGCCAGTGTGGCTTCACGACGTGTTTCATCAAGATGGATGAGGTTAAAAAGACACGCTTCTCCAGAAGAGGTGTCATGTAACAAGTCAACGACGAGTTTTAACGACGGTATTTCACATTGGATACG
This sequence comes from Pinus albicaulis, assembly GCA_034641835.2. Classification (NCBI taxonomy): domain Eukaryota; kingdom Viridiplantae; phylum Streptophyta; class Pinopsida; order Pinales; family Pinaceae; genus Pinus; species Pinus albicaulis. The sequence goes on along the minus strand of CM076570.1, from coordinate 562,551,277 downwards.
TAAGATAACTTCCAGAGTATACACCAATTGAAAAGGAGTAAATCTGATTACGTTTCTCATCGAGGTTTGGTATGCCCACAAATCTGAGTACAAGATCAAATGCCAATTTCGTTTATGAACTTCTATCATTTGGTAAAGCATTCATTTAAGAATATTGTTAATAGCCTCAACTTGTCCATTGGATTGTGGATAATAAGGAGTAGAACTATCATGCAACAGTCCTAATTTTTCAGTCAACTCATTTGTTAGTGATTGTGAAAATGCTTACTATGATTTGTGACTATATCCTGTGGAACACCAAACCGTGAGATGACATTATTGAAAAAGAATAATGAAATTGTTTCGCATTTGTTGTTGAACGTAGGCATTTCTTCGGCCCACTTCTTAAAGTAGTCTACTACGATAATAATATAACCATACCCCCCGGACGGACGAGGGTTGCAGGTCATGAATTCAATGCCCCATTTTGAAAATGGTCCCACTGCGATAACAGGATGCATCAACGTTGGCAGTTTGCGGAATTTATGATCAAATATCTGTCAAGCATGACAACTTCTGACCGCGAGGATGCAGTCGTGAAATATGGGAGGCCAAAAGTAACTGGCGCGGAGTATCTTCTGTGTGGTAGTGTATCGAGACAAGTTTCCACCACAATCCCTAGAATGACAATCATTTAAAACCTTCTCGGCCTCCTCATGAGTGAGGCACCTCCTTAAAATCGTATCGACACCATGACGATAAAGTGCATCATCGATGATCATATAATCTTTGCCTTGGTATCGAATACGTTGTTGTTTAGAGAGAGAGGTATCAGGCCGAAAATTCTAGGTCTAGAGATAAATGATAAAATTCCCATACCAAGGATCAGATGATCCGATCAGAAATAGAGACTCATCAAGAAGTGTTGGTTCCGATGTAGTAGCACTATCAGAGGGAAGGTCGCAGAGAAGCTCAGCCAAAATTAAAGACTTATTTGACTTGGATTTGATGAATTCCAAATCAAACTCCTGCAAAATGACAATCCATTTCTAATACTTTCCCCCCAGAAATTGACATGACGTAATGTAAGTCATGGGGTTGCAATCCGAAATGAAAACGGTCTTTCGAAACAGGATATAGTGGCGAAATATTTGGACAGCTTGAACGGTTGACAAGGCGAGCTTTTCGACGTATGAATACTTCACTTCTGTATCATTGAGATTACGACTCAAATAATATATCGAATTTTCTATCCCATCTTCTTCTTGGACCAATACCATAGCAATGGTCGTATCAGCTGCAGCGATATATAATAAATAACCACTTTGATAATTGGGGGGATAAATTAATGACGCCCGGACAAGTGTATCATTGATAGAATCAAAAGAATTTTGTGCAAACTTATCCAAATGGAAGGGAATCACCTTTTTCAAAAGCCAAGTAAATCCTTTAGCCACGCGTAATTGGGTATGAACCTCCTTAGGAAGTTAGCCTTTCCTTGAAGTTTCTTTAACTGAAGAAAATATGATGGCGTAGGCAAATCAATAATGGCCTGGACCTTCAATAGTTCGATTCGAATTCCTTCTTTTAAGATGATGAATCCTAGCAAACAACCAAAGCCAACACAAAACACACATTTATGTGGATTGATGTGTATTTTGTAGTGTCGGCAACGTAGAAAGATAGGTCTCAAATGCATCACGTGATTTGTCTGATTTCGTGAATGCGTGGGTAAATCATCTAGATAGGTTTGAACAATGTGCTTAATGTCAATGAAAGAATAATTCAATGCTCTCTGAAAAGTTGCCCCAGCGTTCTTTAAACCAAATCGGAGTTTCTGATAAGTGAATGTGCCCCAGGGACAGATAAATTTTGTCTTGTATTGATCCTTTGGGCAGATATTGATTTGATTGTAGCCAGAAAATCCATCTATGAATGAAAATATCTCGCATCCAGCACAATCGACAATAATCTAGTCGATAAAGGGAGTAGGATAGTTGTATTTTGGACAAGAAAGATTGACATCCCGATAATCGAAGCACACTTTGATTGTCCGTTGCTTCTTCATAACAGGAACAATTTTGGAAACCCAATCAGTTAGTGGAACTGGGTAAATCAAACCAACACACAAAAAAATTTCAACTTATACTTTAATGGCAACAGCCTTCTTTGGATGAACAAGACAAAGGCGTTGACATACCGGTTTGACATCAGGGTACATTTAATGGTATGTTCAACGATACTAGTATTTATGCCTGGCATTTTTCCTCATAATACCAACCAAATATATCATGAAATTCACGAAAGGGAGAGCGATAAGCTTTAAGTTCTGATGGAGAACAAGACACACCGACATGAATGTTTTCTACTATGTCGGGTTTGGTTGAAATATTGATAGAAATGGTTTCTTCAATATTTGATAAGTTTTGCTCGGATTTGATTGCATTGATGGGAAAAGAATTCGAAAAGAATGTTTTGATAAATGAGTGATATAGCTCAATAATATTATCTTATTCGTAATCCTGAATATGGGAACAATGATGATGATCATCCCATGTTTCTCCTTCTAGCATCATGGATTCCACAATATTCTCATATGTCAAGAAAGTGGATGAAAAAGGATCAGATGGAGTACCAAAATCTAATGAACGATCAAACCAAATGACCAACAACGATGATTTCGGATTCGTCGCCCAAGCCATGTAGATTGATTTCTATGCCATCTCAATTGGTCTAGCCGGTATGAATTTTTCCAACATAACAACTTTAGAATCACCCGTAGTCTTCCTTAAGCCAGATGGAGTGGAAGATATCATGTAGCAGGTCTCTATGTTTGCAATTTCGGTCGACGTCGCAGGCGGCAGTAATGCAAAGGTTCCCATGAGGGAAGAATCCTTTAAGAGTCCTACACCAATGTTCTGAAGTGCTAGTTGGGGTGTGTGAACTAACAGAACGCTTCCAGTTACCTGGGAACTAGAGGAAAAGAATGATAGTTGATTGATGAATGTGATAACACCTTTATGTGAAAAGATGATCATTCTAAAATATGTAGAGACGATAGCATTCATAGCACATACCCATGGCCTTCCAAGTAAAATTTTGTAATCAAGGGGTTTGTCAACGACCTCAACTTCAACATTTACTATTTTTCCCCCTAGTTCAACATGAAGGTTATTGATGATACCGCAAGGATTATATGTAAGTCTGTCGAAAGCTTTCAACATCGTAGGTGATAGAGGTAGGCGTGGCAAGCTGAGTAACTTCCAATAGTTTAGAGAAATAATGCAGGCAGATGCTCCCACATCAATAAATTACGATGAACGAGGTGATTGAGAACATTTACTTGGATGGAGAATGTCAATTATGCTGGTAATTGCGTCACATAGCTCGTATGATTAAAGACTACAAGATTGGAATCTGTCATATCAATTCCACCAATTGCTGACAACAAAGCCTGTTTCTGGGAGAGACAATTTTGAAGTACCTCAAGCGTTGACATAGTTGAAAGGGATTGAGCCAAATCTTCAACTATATTATATTTTTGAGTAGCTCGGGCTCAAGGATTGAATGTCAATTTATGAATGACTCCCTTTGGTGGCTTTATTGTTAACTCAGGAATAGGAGTTGGTGGAATAGATTTTGTAGACGGATTCGTGGTCGAGGTAGTAGGTTGATCAGTAGCCTAAATACCATAATCTTTATTACACGTTGACACAAAAACATCAGTTCTTGGCTTCGTAACAGATAGCATAAGCACTTGGGAACCAGAATTTGGATCCATCGCAACCAAATTTGTGTCTGGATTCAAAAATGGATCTGTCAACACAGTGGATGCATGCGAGGTCTTAATCAATTTTGAGACTTCAACACAGTGAGGACAGTCTCAAACAAAGTGTTTCTCATTACATATTATGCAATGGTAATGAGGTTTCCAATTTCCAGTTTGTTGATCAGATGATCTTTCCTACGGGGTAGAAGTTTGTTTTTTCTTTGATTTCCCCTTTTTCTTACTTTCAGGTTGCTTGTCACTTTTGCCTTTATCAAATGACATGGCATGAATTTTGGAAGAAGGTGCAAGATCAGATGCAGTAGAGTGATGTGTTCTTGCATTACGGATCATACCGTCATCGACATGAGAGTCCTTAGATGGAGGAGGAACAGTAAAATTAGATCACGGCACGTTGGAAATTTTCTCGCAAAGCATGCCAGACTGAGTATAAATAAAATCTAAGTACTGGGCAATAACAATGACCTGCTCTTCAGTGACGATGCCACTCTTAGCCACATCCTCAGTTATAGATGGTAACAAGGACTTAATGAACCACTCGGCAAGGAGCTAATTAGGAACAAATGTCTTAACCATTTTACAACGAGGATGCCACTCATGAATATGATCAGAAATGTGAGTAACATTAGTATATTTGAAATTGGTCAAGATTTTCGTTCCAATTTTATATCGTATGGGTAACTAGAAGTGGGTCAAAAAGACAGTAGCTAGGGTAGTGAAATTATCAAATGAAGCTCTCGGTAACTCAATGTACCATTTCGCGGCTGGACCAGTGAGCGTACACTGGAAAAGACGTAGTCGAACGAAGTCATCATTTAGGGAGTTAGATGAACACCATAAATGATAAGTCATAATGTGTGTCGACGAGTCTTCCCTAGGGTTTCCATTGAACTTGGGAATATTCGAGGGTAATTTATGAGGTATCACCGGCCACCAAGGAGCATAATTGATTGGATCATTGGTAAGTTGGTTTAAATCAGATAATTCTAAAGTTGCAACAAAGGGAAACTATCGATTTAGGTCGGGTTGAGCATAGCCAGGGTATGATGGAATTTCTTGGGAAACAGACCTTTGAGCACTAACATAAGAAATATGTTGCTAGTAACCCAGATAGGGATTGTTTTGATAAGAAAACGCTTGAGGATTCTGTTGACCAAAACCTGGGTATGCTACTTGTTGAAATGAGGGTTGTTGGATTTGCGCTTGTGGCTGCCAAGTTGTTTGTTACCATTATAACCTAAACTTAAATAGCTTGGATTCAATTGTGAATAGGTATAACCTGGTTGTGGTTGTGACATACCATAATAAGGTAAGCCAGCTTGTGAATAAATAATTTCGGATACAGGAGGTTGTTGTAAACTAGCCGAAGGATTTGGAATCTGAGGGCCCAATACTGGAGGGTTTTGGGTGGAAGCACCTGCCTGAGATGGTTGAGGGAAAACACTTTGAGCCTGTAACAGGGGTAAGGATGTATTAACAAGCAGAGTAGATGTGGGTGCAACAGGTTGAACCGGTTGATATGAGTGTAATACCGTTTGTGGTTGGATGGGTAGAGTGGACTGCCACTAACAAACAGCCATTCCAACATTAGGATGAACAAATAACGACATATAACTATCAAAATGGGTGACCATAGGTTTCCCCCTAGCATGAGGAGTATAATAAGATGGAAAATATTGTTCTCCAAATGCCGAGAGTCCAGTTGTAATTGTACTGGATGGAATATACCCAGATGGACCAACCTTGATATTTCCCTGATGATGTATATAAAGGATCAAGCAATTCAATACTCATTAGATATTTACCAGATAGGATACCGAATGATGACATTGGTGAATTCTATGGGTTTGAGGATGCACCAGAGAAGGTTCCAGATAAATATTGGTAACCAGGTGGGACAAAAGGGCCAACATATAGATGTGACTCTGGTGATGTTGTGAACATCGAAGGGTTAGCAAGAGCAGGTGTTGTCGCAACTAGAATAGATGGTACAGCCGAGGATATTGGCTCAGGCATGGTTATACAACCCAATGTATACCCTATAGGATCTACGGGAACTCGAATAGACACAAGATCAAAGAAATTAGTGTGGGGTGATTGAGGAAAAGTCTCGTTGAGATCAAGCTTCGATCCAAAATAAGTTGGAGTCAAAGGCGTTTCGTCTTGTGGTATTTCTTCAATCGAAATAAAACTAGGTGGAAGGATTCGTCTTCATGCCCGAATTATATTTCAGGAGGTTGACTGTGCGATATGGGAGACTCAATGGCTACAATAGATTATGGGGTGACCGATACAGGAACAAATTTCGGTTGTTCGACTTCGGGAATTAGATGTTGTGGTAAAAAATGACAAGATCCGGATCAACTTCCAGTTGAACAACGTCGGGTTCGAGAGGTATGGTCTCACTTATTGGTTGGATCGTGACCACAGGTAGCTGAGCGGACTTTGTCTTGACAATAGTAGATGAACCAGGATTTGTAGAAACAACTCAAGACAACTTTGATAGATGTGAGGATGATGTCGCACCAAGGGTGCTAATAGTACTAGTTTCAGTAGAACGATGTCACCTTGGCCGACCAAAAATGGCTTCCGGTGTTAAAGGTGGTTTAAGTGTTATTCTACACAAACGACAGGGAAAGGGATGTTCTTCTTCCACGATTAATGATTTATTTTATGACCAAAAAAAAATAAACAAAATAAAATGGTAATTCTAGGCAAAAGGTTTACCAAGTAATTGTGAACTACAGAATACCTCCTGTCGAACCAAGAAGTACGAGCAAGAAATCTCCCCGAATGTTGTGTTCAGTGTATCACAAGTTACAAAGTGGCTGATTCAGTTACCTATGGATGGACAGCAACCTAAAGTTTTCCTCCCAAATATACCCAAAGGTATGTGGAGGCCCAAGTCCGTATTAGCATTGTCTAATGTGAAACCGCACAATGAGAGCACCCCCTTATACTTTTCGTACTAGAACACCACCCTATATACCCGAAGGTACGTGGACAAGCTTCGATATACTTACATATGTGGAGTGAGGTATCACACTCGGAATGTATCGCAGACAAGTTAGCGACAAATGCTATGTTTAACGACGCTAGAACACATCTCTAGCCTGACCTTCTAAATTTTATCTTTAATGTTCCAATGCTTTCTTAGGAAAATTGATGTAAATTTTATGTTGATATTGTTTAAAAGTTTTTCTTTGAGTTTTACGGCATGATGTGATGGAAATTCCTAAAAATGCAAACTAAATGATAAACAAACTTTTCATTTAGCTTTTTCAATGAAAATCCTAGCTACTAAGGGAAAGAGCAATCAGTTTTAGAGAAAAAAAATAAAGAGCGCAAGCTAAAATGCAACTTTCCTAACTTGTTCCTATGCAACACACACAATTCACTATATGCACATGCATGTTTTTATTTTTCAGTTCCCTTAATGTGAATGCAAGAAAGGAAAATATATGGATCAATCAATAAAACAAGTGTTTTCTTCTTTGAGAAACGAGGAATGAAACAACAATTTCTCTTTTAGGAAAATGAAGAATGGAGCTACAAATTTCCTACAGGAAACAAGGAATGAAACAACAATTTCCTTTTTGAAAACAAATTGATCTAATGTAGAAATGAAATACTTTGAATTTGATTTGCCAATGATAAAGAAAAACACAAAGATACATTGAACAAATTTACTTTTCAAAGGAGGAAGAGTCAAGAAAGTTTATTGGTCTTTAAGAGGTATCAAACAATTGAGAATATAGCAAACAAATGGATCAGAATGATAGCAATGACAAATTTAGATGAAATTTGGTTGGTTAAGGGGCCAACCGGTCTCTAAGGGTAGACAGTGTGTTTCAGTGCACCCCTGAGTGGCAGATAGTGCACTGCAGTGCACCATGTCTTGACCAATAGTGTGTTGGGCGCAACAGGGATTGAAAAACCAAGCAGCAGAACACACTTATAATGCAATTATTCATTCAAATGTCTAAGAATTTAAATTAGATGATACTGACGAGGATAAGCAGTGGAAAAAACACTAGGAATGATAGGATACTCCCCAACAGAGTCGCCAATTTGTTATGCGGAATTGTGATCCATGGATAAAACAAATTCCCTCAATGTGATGCTAGTCACTTAGAACAACTGAGGAAAGAATTACTATCACTTTCCCTAAAACAAGCAAATATATAGAATGGTGAAAGAGCCTACTCATGATTCAATCGCTTCTCCTTCTCCTTTTGTCTTTGTTGTCGTCGCTCTCAATCCAACTCAAATTGCAGGATCGATTCCTGCAAACAGAAACAGAGAACAACAAACAACATGTAATATACAGATATCTACTTATCTTACTCAATCAAATAGATTATATATGAAATATATATATCATTTAAGAATCCATTACACAATAAATAGAGACATATATATTGGAAAAGGAACAACAATCTTTATTAAAGAGTAAAAGGGGGAGGTTACAACCAATGATCAATTTGTTGCCAACCAGCTCCAGCTTCATTCCAGCCTCATCACATCCAACATCATACCAGCAGCATATCAGTACTTTCACTCTCTCAAATGAGAATCCAATAGCATAACTTTACCAAATTTCTTCGCCCCTAGCACTAGAATGAGTGCTCAATTTATAGGGAAACTGATGGTAGTTTCTCAATTAATAACTTTATAAACTGAAGTCACAAGGTAATGTGGACTCCTAAAATCAAGGAAATGACATGTGTTCAAATAAAATCCATTTTTTGGCATTAAATGAGAGTTGTTTACTTGGAAATTCGAATTTGTGAAGTTTATGCGCATTTGGGAGGATTTGAGAGAATATTTGGTGGCGATTTTTGTGGGAAATTGTCCCCACATGGGTTACCACCCATATACACTTGTCATTCCATCATAAAATTCGAATTTGGCACTTAAGGGAAGAATAAAATGATGTCCACTTGCCAGAATCTGATTTTTACAGTTGGCAATGGAGCTCCACTTATCAAATTCGAATTTGCCTTGTTCCCTCCTCTCACCACTTAGAAATTTGGTTACTCATTGGGATTTGCTCCCAACTTTTTATATAATGGAGCCATGGGCTCTCATATTTCTCTTTTTGCAACGAGTTATTGTTCTTGGAGAAGATTTTCTTCTATGTACTTGTGTTCTTCATGTAAATAAAAAGACTTTGGGGTTCATTCATGATTGTTATTCCATTGGAGCATTGCTTGGGTCATTGACGGTGTATCTCTACTTGTGCCTTTGATTTATATTTCATTTTTCTCATATTATTTTGTTGAATTGTAGATGTATAGTTATCTTACATTTACAATTGGTTATTTGATATGCTCTAGGCTAGAAAACTCTATCTATTTTCATACAAATTCTAGAGTTCTCTTGCCACTATTTATTGATTTAATCCATATGAGCTAATGTTTGTTGGAAGTTTTGTAGAGGATCATTGTTGAATAAAATAGCAAGCATGAGGGGAAGTCTTCAAGAGACCAACCCACTCTCGGCATTATTTTCAAGGAGCTCTCATCGTTATTTGAATTTCATAGAACAATTTTTTTTGAAATTACTTGTTCTTGTTGGGTTCTCCTTCACATAGTGTAAACAAGAATTAAGATATTAAAACATTCACTTACATATTTAATTGTGCTTTCATTTCATTATGTAGTTATTCAAGAGCTTCTCATAATCTAGACAGGCAATGGGGATCTTTTCCCATCAATTGATTTAGACTTTGTATATTATTTTGTAGCATATTCACATACTTACATGCTCTCTTTTCACACGAACTTTGGTTTTATTTTTGTATCCCTAACATTCTTGTTTGTAGGTTCTCTCTAGCTTCAAGTTGCATTTCAAGGAGGTTTGGGGCATTAGGAGAGCTTGTGGAAGAAGGCTAGGTCATACAACAATTTGGAGCTCGTATTCTCTAATTGTAGAACTCCTTCGTCTCTTTTTAGGCTCTCATACTTGAAGGGATTTCCTTCTTGTTTCATATTTCACATTGTTCTCTCTAATCGATTCCTTGGGAAGCCCTTCAAGAGGCTCTAACCTCATTGTAACACCATAATAATAAAAAATTCGGTTTTTGTTGTGGGAGTGTGGTTTTTACCCATTAGCGTCCCTATCTCTCCATTTCAGGAGATAATTTGTAGATGGATTGATTTATTGGTTTTGACATTTCCATTTTATTTCACATCACATATGCATGCTTTGATTGGGAAGTAACACAAATCTCATTTCTTGTTCCTCAAGTTTGCTTCACAAATTTTAAGTTTGCATTTCTCACCATAGTTGCTACAAATTTCAAGTTACATTTCCATTTTTTCAAGCAATTTACTTTCATTTTGTGCAAACTACTTCATTATTTTGTTTTAGCAAACTTTGATATACTTGGCTTGGCTATTATCTAAATCATCTATACTTTATGGTTGTGCAATATTTCCATTTTGAAACATATTCGAAGTATTGTGTATTTGGGCGATTTATTATCTTTCAAGACAATAATTTACTTCCATGTCAAGCAAATTTTCTTTCATTATCTCAAATTTAAGAGTTCCTTTCGCAAGGCTATTTTGAATAAAAATCTTGAGTTGCAATTTATTTTACATGCAAATTAATTGCTCATAAGCATTAAGCTTTTAGTTTGTCATCGATTTATCATAAGTCAAAGGGAATACTTTCATTTCACAATCTCATATGTTATGAAGCTTATGCAATCTTGTGTTTTGGATCATATTTAATTAAAGCATCTCTATCTTTTACATAACACTTGCAAACTTACTTGCATATCATAGTAGGCATTCTAACTTAGTTTCATATTTAAAATTTACCTCCAAGCATAAGCTTGGTTGATAGAAATTATGGGGAAAAATGATTTCTTGGAAATTTATTCCATTTGGTACAAAGTAAGGTCAAAGTGTGTGACCCTGCAGTTATGAAGGTGGCTTGTCCTCTTGTAGGAATGAAGGCACACGCTGGTTCGTAAGACTCAGGGGACGAGTATCGTTAATGACACCCCCGTGTCCTCGCCCCCTCTTTCTTACAGTCACCGCAATTTTTACCCCTTGGTAAGAGCACAAGAGGAGGACTTCTCACCTAGCTTAGGCATTTTAGATTAAAAGTAACCAAGATTAATTGCATCCAAATCTAGTGTAATTGCATCTTATGCTATTACACCTCATGGTTTTACTTGTAAATTGTTTATTCCTCTTGTCATTATTGAAATTCAATACTTTTTGTGGAAAATATTTTTTTATCTACATTTTTCAAATAAAACACTAATTGTTCCCTTTTTAGTAAGGTAGCTTCTCATGCTTTGATTTATAAATCTATTTATCTTGAAAGCATATACAATATCTTGTGCTAACATTTTCTTGTTTCAATTTTCAGAATTACTTTTTCTTTCCATTTGAAAACATTTTACTTCATTTAAGCAAATACATTTTCATTTCAAAGAGAAATACTTTGAAGGCACTGGTTTTTCATACGTTTCATGCTTATCTTATGTATTGATGGTTATTTCTCATATCACTTTTGCTTATAAATCTTAAAAATTAATTTATTTAACTCTAACAACTCTCCTAGAAAACTCACATCTTTAACTTAGTCTTTCTTTAGGGACCACCCCCCTTAGCTAACCTAGGATATAGCTTAAACAAAGAGAGTTGGGAATAGGTGACAACCCCTTCTCTTATTTCCTTGCCACCAACCACACCTGGTGGGGTTGAAGGCTTTTCCCACTAACTTGTAGGTAGGTGTAGGCGGCAAGCGATAAAAATTCAAATGGAGATGCCATGAGCTACTTTCTTTCTATCATAATGACTGCTACAACCATGTACACTTCCACTTCAGCTATCATCCCATGCTTCTATGATGATTTCATCTCTATATTTATATAATGCATCCTATCATACTTGTGATGCTTTCTATTCTCATCTATAACTGAAAAGAACTAAGGAGATCATCTCAGTCATAGTAGAGATATTTCACTTCTTCCTTTGATTTCTTCTTTTTGAGTTCTTCTACTTCTTCGTTGATATGGGCTTCATTTCTTTCCTTTCTCTTCTTGTTGTCCTTCTTGAGTTTAGGAAAATTCCTTTTGTAGTGCCCATATTCATTACACTCATAGCATTGTATCTTTGACATATCGATCTTCTTCTTTTTCTGAGGATCAAACTTTCCTTTTCTCCTAGCCATGGCAGCATATGCTTGAACTTGTTCATTTGATCCAACTTCTCTCTTTGCCTTCAACCTAGTTTCTTTAATCTTACATAATGACTAAAGTTCACTGAATAGAGTGGCTTCCTTCTTTCCATAGATACTTGATACAAAGTTGCCCCATTCATCAGGTAGAGCATTGAGCACAACAGTGGTCATTTCTTTATCAGACACTATTTCTCCTAGTTCTTGTAGTTGATTTCTTATTTGTGACACCCTCATATGGTATGAGGCTATCCCTTCTTGCTTTTATACCTTCATTTTGTAAAATTTGGTTCTCAATGATATGGCTTCTCCTATAGTGCTTACAAAAAAAAATTCTACCAGTTTTTCATAGATATCCTTTGATTTCTCCAACTTTGCCACATAAGGGATGAGGGAATACTTGATTAATTCTATGAGGATTCCTTGAGCCCTTATCTCCCTTTTCATATACTTCGATAAAGCTTGAGCTTTCTCTTGAGATGGTTTGGTGATGGAGCCTTTTACATATTCAATAAATTCATTCTCTATGAGGATAAAATCTATCCTCTTCTTCCATGCAAGGAAATTTGATGACCCAATCAATTTGTTGCTCTGTTTGTAGAATGAAGTCATGTTGATAGTAGAGTTATACACAAATATAAATATACTTACTTGTCAAGTGAAGATGCTCCTAAATGATGATATCTTCAACTTCATGCCTTCTTGATGATGTTGCTTCCTTGATGACCTTATTCAAGGATGTTTGAGATGTGATCTTTGCTTCAATGTGAGGGAGATCACCTTGATTTCTTTGATGACAAAGGAAATGTTTCTTCTTCCTTCCTTGGATGATAATGTAGAATGTGGAGGCTTCCCAAGTTGCTTCAAATGTATAGTCCTTCTTTCAATGGAGGTATGGTTTTTAAGGTATTGCTTTTTCTTCCAAGAGTTGTGATAATGCGATCCTTGTAATGTGATGGATGGTCCTTGATGCTTATTAGTTTTCTCGGCCCTTATGTATCCTTATTTAAAGTGGATGATCTTCAAGCTGCCTTTCTTGTCTTGTCACCTCTGATACCATGTTGAGAAATATAAGGCAACTAGATTAGGGTGATTTCTCTTGCTTTGATAAATGTTTGTTATGTTATTTTACTTAACTTGATATACTTGTGATTAGCTTCTTCTTTCACTTGATTATTATTATGTTCTTATCATCAAACAACTACCAAACTATGAATATCAATGAGACAAGAGGACACAAAATGTAGGTTGCTAGCCAGAGCCAAAACCTCTCCTCTTGAGAGGAAAACCCAAAATAATTCTTCTCTTCTTATAGAATCTTCAAATGATAAATTTTAAGACCTAAAACCCTTGAAAAAGACCCCTTCAAGACCAATTTGACCTTTCTTCTTAATGATATTTCCTTACACAACTCCCAACAACACACTTAAACCTTCCAACAACTTCAACCCCAACAAAAATTTCTGCAACTTCGACCTAGCAGCTTCACTGCTTCGACTTTGATGCAGCTTCATAGTTTCGACCTTAATGTAGCTTCACACTTTGATGCAACTTAACACCTTAATGCAACTTCACAACTTTGACCTTGATGCAACTTCAAAACTTTGACCTAGATGCAACTTCACAACTTTGACCTCGATACAACTTCACAACTTTGACCTAGATGTAGCTTCACAACTTCAACCTTAATGCAACTTCATAATTTAGTTGCACACGAGAGAGAGAGAGAGAGAGAGAGAGAGAGAGACCCAAAAGCTTCAATACCAACTTCCTTGTTGAACTCCTTCTTAAGATCGAACTTCTTTTCTTGCTCTTTTGCATGTCTTGGATGTGTGTTTCAAATGAGGTCATTTTCCTCTTATATATAGGCTTCCTAGGGGTATGAATTGCTTCCATGAGGGATACTTGATCTCTTGAAGGTCGACTTGATATTGGGGGGTATTTTGACACAATTTTGACTCAAATAAATTCTTTTGACTTGTTACAAGTTTCCCAATGGGGTCTATCATATATGGCAATGACTCAATTGAATTATTGAATCTATGAAAAACCCTAGAAGCACTCAATGTGTGCTTGACCTACAAATAAATTGATCTTGAACATGAAACCCATGATACAAAAATTATAACAATATGTTTTCTTTCTTTTTACAATATACAAGAATCAAGAGCAGATTTCATATCTATGAAGACCGAACCTAGTTACACATTTCAATAATCTGGACCATTGGATAACAATCAATGATAGTCATTAGATCCATTGGACGCACATGTAATGAATAAACCTTTGGCAAGTTTGTGCTCAATATGAGATCTCAATTGTTGATCTAATATCATTGTGAAATGTTAGACCTATTTGAATTGACGTTGTGTGTTATTGGTTGAGCACCTTCTAGTCTGATATTAATCTTGATCATTGAATCATGCTCATCATGCACCATTAGATCCATCATATGACCTATGAATAAGTAAAGGATACACATTTTCATGTCTGATGTCTCTCCTAGACCGTTGATATACTTTGATGTTAGTTTTTAAATCTTTTGGGAGCTCCATCAGAGAAGGCACCTTCATCAGAGTTTTTGGATCATTCAAGGTGCCTCATGCATTGCCCAAATTCATTACTGATAAGCTACTATTGCAAGATGTATGCTACCAAATGACGGGCGATTTCTCTAAAACGCTGAGCAAGGGCAAGAAGAAACCATGGCCTACCTCTCGCTCACCATTGGTGCCTACATGGTCAAAGAATTCAAGGAAGTGGAAGTAGAAGTTGAACACATAAAGGGCTTCCATTTCGTAAACTTAACCTTCTGACCCTATGACCGTGAGAGGATCGTCCCCGCACACTGCAAGTGGGCCAAGTTCAACTAGAATTATCAACACACAAAGTGTGCCATGGAAGATGAAGTAAAAAACAGGTACAACGCATTTAGGGAGGAAGCCGACTTGGGCGGAGACGAAGGAAGTCGGCATCCGGATGATCAAAATCTACATGAAAGAGTAGATGCCATGAAGCGAAAAACCCCCACGAGAGGAGCAACGAACTCGCAGTCAAAAAGGCCAAAGATAACAACAAGCAGTGAACCTCCTAAAAATCAACAGGAAGGAGGAGGTAAAGAGGTTGAGGCACAACAAAAAACTAGAGGAAAAAAAAGCTGAAGAATAGCAGAAAAAATGACAGAGGGATGAACAAAGAAAGAAGCAAGTGGAAGAGGCCTGAAAGAAGAAAGAAGAAGAAGAACAACAGAGAAGGGAAGCAGAGAACAAGCTGAAATAGTAATAGGGTAGGGAAGAAGAAGAAAATAAGAGGGAGGAGGAAGAAGCTCAGAAACAATGAGTAGAAACATCCAAGGAGGTAGAGGGAAGCAGATCACAACCCTCACAAACTGGGAAGCGGGCAGATCTGCCACCTATTGACATACCCCCGCCAACCCCCATGACAGGAGGGCACCTCCCACTTTCAGAACTTGATATCTCGGAGGAACACAAGGATGATGTATTGGATCTAACAATATTATCTTACGATCAATACACTCATAAGAATAGGCAAGTGAGAAGGAAATGCCTTGCCCGGAATCTGGCGGAACCTCTAGCAGTAACCACGGAGAAAGACATAGTCCTGGACACTAGGACCAACCCCATAATGATAGCATCGGCCGGAACCGCTTTTGCAACCGCCACTGAATAAAATGTTAGCAAGATGAGCCGAGAAATCTTATTTTTGCAAAATAGGCTTCGTGTATCTGAGAAAAAGGCCACTCAAGTAGAAGAGGAAAAGAAGGCCCTGGAGACCGAAAATTAAAGGCTCCAGCTTGCACTCACTCAGGCCAGTGGACTACAAGCCGTTATCCAAGGGGATTTGGACATCTTGGGAAATACCATGGTACAATTCTATGAGGAAATGATGACTTTGAGACAAACAATCGCTCCATTTGCATGAGTACAAGCAGAAATGAGGAAAAAGTCTGCACAACTAAAGGAAGCCTCTGCAGCACTGGAAAACATCCTAGAATGGTCAGAAAGATACCCACAGGCCCCTGCCACCTTACCAAATAGAGACTGGATCCGCACCCAGAACAAAAAAGTACAAATGCGGATGAAACTGCAATCCAAAGGTAAGCTCGCAAAGGATGTGGATAGGGTGATGACCGCCTATGAGAATCTCATCAGTTGTATCAACTTGATGGTAGAAGTGCACCACATACCTTCTATTGTGGCTCATTTGCATTTACCTTTGAAATATTTTTCAAAACACCAAAAAATAATATATGTTAGAAAATGTGAAAGTTTGTATGTCGAAGAAGAATTTTGATTTATATGTTGGTACATTAGCATTTCGTGATGAGATGTGAAGGTAGGTCGAAGGATTGGATAACCAGAATAAATCTTAGGAGGGTTTTAACACCGTGGAGAAAGATGGAGTTGCACAAGTTCATTGAATGAACTATCGCAGGGAGTAGCGTGGAGAAGTTGGAGCTATAGAGCGGTGACAACCTAAGAAACAGAGAAATCGGTTAAGGCAGAAAACCTTTAGAAGATTCCCAAAGGAGGCGATATGACAGCGAGGATTAAATCACAGAATTAAAGTGAGAGATGGACGGACCAGGTTGCATCACAAAGTTAAGTTTGAAAATTTACGAAGTGGACATGTGTCGGCATAGCACGATTTCGCATAGGCAATTATTTAGTTTATGTGTTAAGGACTTCACAAGTTAGACAAAATAACTTGCGATGCGGTAAGAAGCAAAACTTGTGGTGCGAGAAGGGGAGGAGCCACATGTTGGCACATCGATTCAGCACATATCGCACTTCGGCAGGTTTAGAGTTTAGCATTAAGCTTTCGTAAGGAAAAGTATTTTGGTTGTGATGCGACAAATGGGAGATGTCGGTGTGAGATAGTACAGCGGGACCATTGGATTGGGGCGCAGATCAATGATGGAGGTTAAATCGCAAACAGAGCGGTTTCGCACATCGACGTTATTATTGTTTACCATTTAAGTTATTTGTTATAGTTTCTGACGTGCGATATCGAATAAGTTGCGAAGTGTGATTGCTTCTGATTGGTCAGGTCATGTGTGGGCCCGTAAACCATAGGTCTACGGAGTTTTCATAAAGTTGTACCCGTGTATGCGGTAAGGTAATGCGAAGGGGCGGCCAATGAATGAAGAGGCATAGGCAGAGTTGGGCAGAAGAATGTATAGTGGTACTGCGGGAAGCACAACAATTGGGTTAAGTCGGGCACTGAGGCGTCATTACAGAACTATGCAGTTGCTGCATCATAGCCAGAAAGGACATCTTGACACTTCGTGAGGATGCATCAGCAACATAAGATTCAGTAAAACAAACAATATTTCCAGTTTTTATTTGTTTTCTCTGTATGATTGCACAAGTAATCTTAATAGTTTAGGTAGTCGAATAGTTTCAAGAAGTTCAACAGTTATGAACCACTTTGATGTATTTAAGTAGATAGAAATAAAGAAAAGAGGTTTCAAGTTCTGGACCTCTAGATCACTGTTAATTTGGTACTTAATTTTCTGAGAAATTAATGAAAGAAGATCAAGTTTCTTGCACCCGTTGATGTTGTTATGTATTTCCAGTTTCGCTATGTGTTTATTCCTCTTTGAATGAAGTGAAGTAATGTAGTAACTGGTCTCTTAATTACATATGTGAGTAAGAATTAAATCACCTTAATTTGCGCTCCTTCACTTCATCTCTTCTCTTTTCACAAATTCCCGATGAAACTTTAAAGTAATAGATTCTGTGTTTACAACATATTATTTCGATTTTCCTCTCTCTCCATGATTTCCTTTGAAACTTAAAAGTGATAGATTCTTTTTCTCAACATATCATTTTGAGTTTCTCTTACAGCTCTTATTTTCATTTCATTCAAGTATCAACAGTTTATCGCATTGTGAAGGCTTTCATTATATCATATTATTGACGGTATTAAGTAATTAAATTCCAAAGGTGTTAAACAGAGGCCATTTGATATCGTAATTGTGACATACATTTACAAAATGTCTTAAGCACCGATTCCTTACCATAGCCAAGGGATTGTTTCTTGAGATACAACATTTTCTGGCGCCCTTGCCGGGGATGAAGAAACAAAGTTTATGTTTCCCTGGGCTTTTTACATTGTTTCCTCTAGTTGTTCAGTGAGGAGGAAATATTGGGTTGTGTTTGTTATTTTCAAAATTCAGGTTTTCAAAAGGCCTCACACGAGGTCAGATACCTCACATCAGATAGTCCCTGCTTTGCCAGAACTAGAAAGATTGGTTTCTAAAAGGGCTCAGAAACCTAAAATTCCTTCAATACCTGATCCTAAATTGTCTGCTCCTAACAGTAGTTCTCATAGCCCTTTGTTTGAATATATTTCTGAGGAACTCTCTTTCTTGGAACAAGATTCTTCATACACACCCATTCATTTTCAAGAACCTAAGTTAGAAGAACATTCTTTCGAGCCTGTTTCTTTTACCTTCACTCAAGTTAAACCAAATATAGTTGTTGGTTCTTCTACCATTGTTCATCAACCCACTCCCATATCAGTTTTTCCCCCACCCTCATTCACTTTCATAGCAAGTTCATCAACCTCAACTACCCAAGGAACAGTTAACTAAGGTGTAAATATGCAGAACCAGCCTTTTTGTTGAACAGATATGCTCCATTAAATCTTGCACAACCTATGAATGCCATGCCTCAAGAATATCTCAAATTAATTCCTCGTTTCACTAGAGAAGATGAAGTAACTGCAGAACAACATTTACCCTTGTTTTACTCTTTTGCTGAGAATTTAAATGTAGAACATCTTTATGTTGTGATGAGACTATTTGTGAAGTCTCTAGATGGAGAGGCTATAAAATGGTTTAAAGGTTTACCAAATGGTTCAATAAATAACTGGGAAGTGTTAGAAACTCAATTCACTCAAACATGGGGAGAAAAGAGATATCATGGTTACCCATTGACATAGTTTAATGCAATTAAAAGAAGGCCTAATGAAAGCATTTCTGAGTTTGCAAAAAGATTCAACAAATTGTACAACAATTTACCCATAGAGATGAAGCCCCCCCATTGTAGGAGCAAAGGTAGTTTTTGTTGGGGCTTTTGAAGATGAGTTTAGCTTTACATTGAGAGAGAGAAGAGCCCCTTCTCTTGAGCAGATACAGACAGATGCTCTAGAGATCGAAGCTAATATGACTGCAGATGGAAAAGCAAAAGGGAAACAGCCGGTCCAAGAGAAAGGGAAAGAAAAAGAAGAATCAGCACAAGATCTAAGAATTGAAGATATAACAAAGGTGATGAAGCATCTAACCAATAATCTAACCAAGATGGAATTGGAAAATAAAAACTCCCAAAGACAAGTACAACAAAAACAAGGGGGGGGGGGGGGGGGGGGTTAACCCTCAATTCATAATACATCCCCTGCAAATTTTGCAAAGGGAAAGAAGAGATCAAGACCAGATTCAAGCACCATTGTATATAGAAGCAACACCCGCAGAGCCATCAGAAGATGACCAAAGGGAGGTTGAGGATCAGGTATCTGCTATGTATGCAATATAAGAGGATGAAGAGGAAGGTTGTGAGGGAGAATATGCTCAAGCTGAAGTATCTTTTGATCAAGATGAAATGGATGAATACTATAGACAATTCACAGATTTCATGCAAGTTGAGTTACATAAAAATTATGATTTAAGGTCTAGAAAGAGATCTAGAGTGCAGGATAATGAAGGTGAAAAACAAGGTTCCGTTCCTCCTCCAATGGCAACTCCACGACAAAAGGACCCTGTGAAACAGGTCAGTAAGGGGAAAAAACCTGTAAATTCACTTAATAGAACAAATGTGCAGCAGGCTGAATCTTCCCAAAACAAATCAGTTGAAACTAATATTTTGGAGAGAGTTGTTCTTGTACCCGAACAAGCGGCAAATTATAGAAAGAGTGAAGAAGAACCCGAAAAGAACGTTAAGCAAACTCATGCTTTCAGTTTGGTAAAAGAGTTGGAGAAGGTTAAAATCCAGGTGCGTCTTCTAGAATTAGCTAAAATACCAGCTTACAAGAAAGAAATTTCAGAATTTATTAATCTCACATAGGTGGAAGATATAAGTGACACGATGAACTTTCACTAAGAAAATCCAGTGGTCACCTTTGGCCCTCATGTAGAAGAAGTAGATCCTTCTGTTCCACCCTTCTATATTTCTCAGTTTCTTCATGATTTTACTCTACATAATTGCATGCTAGACTCAGGAGCGTCCCATAATCTCATGCCATTGTCTGTTATGAAGGAACTTAACTTGCAGATTACCAAACCTTATAGGGATCTATATTCATTTGATTCCAAAAGGGTGAAATGTGTTGGGTTAATTAAAGATGTAGCATTTTCGTTGGCAAAAATTCCAGCAAAGAGTATAGTCATGGATGTAGTGATTGCTGACATCCCAGCCAGGTTTGGAATGCTCCTGTCAAGATCTTGGGGAGAAAAGTTGGGAGGTGTACTAAAACTAGATTTCACTTATGCTATCATTTTGGTTTTTAATGGGGAAGAAAGGAGATTGCACAGGGAAACAAGGTTTGTGAAGACTACCTCCAAGAAGGATGCAGGAAATTCCCCCATTTATAATCAAGAAACAAAAGATATTTCTTGTTTCATGCTGCATGAAGATGCAGCATTTGCTGAAGACATAGGGAAGCAACTCTCTTCAGCAGTTGTAAATAATGAGCTGCACTCAAAGAATATTTGGAAGTGATATTTTTATGGTGCCTACTCCAAGGAGGGCGTAGGTGCTGGATTCTTGCTGATATCACCAAAAGGTAACCTCGTGTCTTTCTCTTTTAAACTAAAATTTGATTCAACAAACACTGTGGCTGAGTATGAGGCCTTAATCTCAAGCCTTCAAGTTGCTAAACAAATGGGAGTTCAATGTATTTCAATTTTTGGTGACTTTGAATTGATAATAAGGCAGATTAAAAATCATTGTCAAGCCAAACATCCGAGATTGAGATCGTATAGGAATGAAGTTTGGAATCTGATAGAAAACTATTTTGAAGCCTTGAATCTTCAGTATATTTCGAGGGAGGAGAATAGATTAGCCGATTCTTTGGCAATTGCAACTAGCACCTTCAAACCTCCAATAAATCCAAGGTTAAGGTATGAAATTGAATTAGACATAGACCTTCTATCCCTGACAATGTGAAACATTGGCAGGTGTTTGATGATGATGAAAAGATAAATCAGTTCCTGACCAGGATTGGAAAATTTGAAGATGTTGAGATAGACCAAGAGGAAGAACAAACAGAGCGGGAAGCAGAAATAAGAAACCTTAAGCAGCCAATAGGTGAACAAAGGATTATCCAATTGAAAGATAATGTGCTCCCCAAAGGGTTGGTTCCCCTTGAAAGATTATTCGATGCTAATGATGTTGCTATTGATTCAAAGAAAACACATCAAGAAGAAGAGATGGAAGATTGTAATTTGGGAACTCAGCAGGAACCCAAAATAGTGAAGTTTTTCAAAGGTGTTCCCAAAAACTACAAAGAAAGATACATTGATATTTTAAAGAAATATATGGATGTGTTTGCCTCGTCATATGAAGACCTGAAAACATATGACAAAAGCATAATTCATCATAATATTCCATTGAAGGAAGGAATCAAACCACACAGACAGACGCTCAGAAAGATCAATCCATTGTTGTTAGCTCCAATCAAAAAAGAAGTGAAGAAACTGTTGTAGGTGAAAATTATAGTCCCTCTCAAATATTCAAACTGGGTTTCTAAACTAGTCCCTGTAAGAAAGAAGAATGGAGAGATAAGACTGTGTGTAGACTTCAGGAACTTGAACCGAGAATCTCTAAAAGATAATTATGCTTTTCCGAAAATGGATATGTCTTACAGAAGGTGACATGAGCTCACAGGTTGTGTATGGTTGACGGATTTTCTAGGTATAATCAGGTAGCAGTAGAAAAATAAGATCAAAAGAAGATTGCTTTCACTACACCCTGAGGCACCTTCATGTGCACAAGGATGCCATTTGGCCTTATGAACGTAGGTGAAACATTTCAGAGGGCCATGGACATAACCTTCCTTGGTGACAAGTTTGTAGTTATATATCTGGATGATGTAACAGTTTTATCAGGGTTGGATGATGAACACTTGGAGCCTTTGCAAAAAAAAATCAAAAGTGCAGAAAGTTTGGTTTGTCATTAAATCCCAAGAAATATTTATTTGCCTTAGAAGAAGGTAAATTATTTGGTCACATAGTTTCTAAACAAGGAGTAAAGATTGACCCAACAAGGGTGGAAGCCATTCAGATTATTCCTTTACCCAAAAGCAAGAAAGATATCCAGAGATTCCTTGGAAAAATAAACTTTATGAGGAGATTTGTGCCCAATTATGCTGATATTATGAGAAGTATAACAGATATGTTGAAGAAAAATGCAGAAGTGAAATGGGACAAGGGAGCAAGAGAAGCATTTGCTAGAATAAAGGAAGTATTGTAGGAAGCTCCAGTTCTGATTAGTCCAAACTATCAAAAGGCCTTTTAGGTATTCTCATTTGCATCCCCCACTGCTATTTCCGCTGTGTTGTTGCAGAAAAATGAAGATAGTAAGGAGCATGCAGTTGCATTTTTCAGTAAATTTCTTAGAGACGCTGAGCTCAAATACAATATTTTGGAGAAACACGTATATCCTTTGGTCAAAGAACTGAAAGCCTTCAGGACTTATGTGTTATAGTCCCAAATAATTTCTTTTGCTCCTAATTTTGCGGCGAAAGACGTGTTGGTCCAAAGCGATGTTGAAGGAAAAAGGGGGAAGTGGATAGCAAAAATCCAAGAGTACGATTTGGATATCAAACCCGCCAAGCTGGTCAAGGGATAGGGGTTAGCGAAGTTGTCAACAGAAACAAATTTTAAATCCTTGGGAATCAATCCGTTGGAACCAGTGGATGGAGCATTTAATGAAGAAGTTCAAAACAGGTATTCAATACAAATTTTTGTGCTCTGATTGGTATAAAGATATTGCGCATTACCTGTGTTTCTTTTCTTGTCCAACTTCACTAAATAGAACAAAATACAGAGCTCTCAAGCTCAAGTCTCAACCATATGTTATCATAGAAGCAAAGTTATACTAGAAAGATCTCGCTGGTATTTTGCTGTGATGTTTGGCCGAAGGAGAATCTACTGAAGTCACCAAACAATATCATGAAAGTCTGTGTGGAGGACATTATAGCTGGAAGGTCGTTGCTCATAAAATTCTCAAGTCAGGCTTCTATTGGCCAACCTTGTTTGCATATGTTTATAGACTAGTCAAAAGTTGTCAAAAGTGTCAGTTGTTTGCTGAAAAGAGAAAACTTGCTCCGTTACCTCTCATCCCAGTATCTACTGAAGAACCTTTCAGGCAAAGGGGATTGGATTTTATTGGAGAGATCAGTCCACCATCAAGTGGACAGTTCAAGTGGATTATGACTGCCACTGATTACTTTACAAAAAGGGTTGAAGAAATACCCACTAAGAAGGCGAATGACCAAGTAGTGATGAAGTTTCTGGAAGAAAACATTTTTAGCAGATTCAGATGTCCAGTCAAAATTGTGACTGATAATGCTCAGGTATTCAACTCTTCTCATTTCATTAATTTCTGTCAAACATATAATGTAACTTTATCACATTCCACAGCATATCATCCCCAAGGGAACGGATTGGCAGAGTCCTCAAATAATACATTGGTCAGAATCTTGAAGAAGACAATCATTGAGAATCAAAAGGATTGGGATATGAAGTTGAAGTTCGCCCTCTGGGCATTTCAAGTCGCCCCCAGGATATCTACTGGGAAGTCTCCCTGTGAATTGGTTTATGGGACTCAAGCATTATTTCCTACTCAGCTGGCCAAACCAGTGATTTCTTTCCTTGAAGAAGCTCAAGGAGAACCTAATGCTCTGGTAACAAGATTGAACAAGATAATTGAATCAAGTGAAAATGGAAACAAAGTCATGGATAACTTGATTACTTATTAGGAAAAGTTGAAGTCTATATTTTACAGAAAAGCAAAAGACGTTCCCTTTCAAGCAGAATATTTGGTACTAAGATGGGACACCAGACGAAAAGAAAAGGGGAAGCATGGTAAATTTGACCCCTTCTGGTATGGTCCATACAAAATCTCTGAGGCAAGGTCAAATAACACATTAATTCTGTAAGATCTAGATGAAGAGTCAGTACAACTTCCTGTGAACGGGCAGTATCTAAAGCATTATTTCCAACATTAAAAGTCAGCATTCCACCATTGTAAATACCGGATTTCTCATTGTTCATATGTCACCAATCAATATTTGACTCCATGCCCAATGGATAAGGCACTAATCTGCAGTTCTTAGCGCTTCCATGGAAAAAGCACTATCCCCAGGTGGAGCCAGATGTTGTGGCTCATTTGAATTTACCTTTGAAATATTTTTCAAAACACCAAAAAAACATATATGTTAGAAAATATAAAAGTTTGTATGTCGAAGAAGAATTTTGATTTATATGTTGGCACATTAACATTTTGTGATGAGATGTGAAGGTAGTTCGAAGGATTGGATAACCAGAATAAAGGTTGGGAGGGTTTTAACACTGTGGAGAAAGATGGAGTTGCACGAGTTCATTGAACGAACTATCGCAGGGAGTAGCGTGGAGAATTTGGAGCTGTAGAGCGGCGACAACCGAAGAAACAAAGAAATTGGTTAAGGTAGAAAACCTTTAGAAGATTCCCAAAGGAGGTGATCTAACGGCAAGGATTGAATCGCATAATTAAAGTGAGAGATGGATGGACCAAGTTGCATCGCAAAGTTAAGTTTGAAAAGTTGCGAAGTGGACACATGTCGGCATAATGCGATTTTGTATTGGCGATTATTTAATTTATGCATTAAGGACTTCACAAGTTAAACAAAATAACTTGCGATGCAGTAAGAAGCAAAACTTGCGATGCGATAAAGGGAGGAGCCACGTGTTGGCACAACGATTCAGCGCATATCGCACATAGGCAAGTTTAGAGTTTAGCATTAAGACTTCGCAAGGTAAAGTATTTCGGTTGTGATGCGACAAATGGGAGATGGCGGTGTGAGATAGAATAGCGGGACCATTGGATTGGGGCGCAAATCAATGGCAGAGGTTAAATCGCAAACAAAGTGGTTTCGCACATGAGCATTATTATTGTTTACCATTTAAGCTATTTTTTATAGTTTCCGATGTGCGATATCGAATAAGTTGCAAAGTGCGATTGCTTCTGAATGGTCAGGTCATGTGTGGGCCCATAAACCACAGGTCTGCGGGGTTTGCATAAATTTGTGGTCGTGTATGCGATAAGGTAATGCGAAGGGGCGACCAATGAATAAAGAAGCATATGCAGAGTTGGGCAGAAGAATGTATAGTGGCACTATGGGAAGCACGATAACTGGGTCAAGTCGGGCATTGAGGTGTCGTTACAAAACTGTGCAGTTGTTGCATCACAACCAGAAAGTACACCTCGGCACTTCGTAAGGATGCATCAACAACATCAGATTCAGCAAAACGAACAATATTTCCAATTTTTATTTGTTTTCTTTGTATGATTGCATAAGTAATCTTAACAGTTTAGGTAGTCGAATAGTTTCAATAAGTTCAGCAGATATGAACTACTTTGATGTATTTAAGCAGATAGAAATAAAGAAAAGAAGTTCCGAGTTTTGGACCTCTGGATGACTGTTAATTTGGTACTGAATTTTCTGAGAAATTAATAAAAGAAGATCAAGTTTCCTACACCTGTTGATGTTGATATGTCTTTCCAGTTTCTCTGTGTGTGTATTCCTCTTTGAATGAAGTGAAGTAATGTAGCAATCGGTCTCTTAATTACATATGTGAGTAAGAGTTAAATCACCTTAATTTGCGCTCCTTCACTTCATCTATTCTCTTTTCACAAACTCTCGATGAAACTTTAAAGTAATAGATTTTGTGTTTACAGCATATTATTTCGAGTTTCCTCTCTCTCCATGATTTCCTCTGAAACTTAAAAGTGATAGATTCTATTTCTCAGCGTATCATTTTGAGTTTCTCTTACAGTTCTTCTTTTCATTTCATTCAAGTATCAACAGTTTATGGCATTGTGAAGGCTTTCATTATATCAGATTATTGAGGGTATTTAGTAATTAAATTCCAAAGGTGTTAAACAAAGTCCATTTGATATCGTAATTGTGGAATACATTTATAATATGTCTTAAGCATTGATTCCTTGCCATAACCAAGGGATTGTTTCTTGAGATAGAACACCTTCCATAGGCACACTGAGAAAACAAAGGGCGCGATAGGAGGTACTAAAAGATATCTAGTTGTTCTTAGACCCAATAGGCAGCCACCTAGCTCGAAGGACCTCCCAGCTACCAAAGAAAACATCATTCAGTACATTGTTGCATCGGTCTGAATCTACACCAAGCTAGCCTCTTTGTCCAATCAGATCAACACGAAGAGGCGTACACTAGATCTAGATGCACTTGAGTGTTTTCATATACTGGGAGAGGACATGCCCCAAATCACTCCAATAGCCGCTGACTACCAAGCCTGGAAAACCTACCACAAAGAGCAGCAGCAGGTAGAAACCCCACTCCTCTCCATTACAAAGTTTCTCCCTTGAAATAAAATGGTTTGACAGGTCGCAGAAGCAGTCATGTCGCTGGTCGCAGAAGTTGTCTAGTCGCAGGTCATGACCCTACTCAGGTCACAGATCGCAATTGCTCCCAAGTCGCATGATCTGAAAATGGAATATTTGTAATGCTATGCAAAGTATCCATTTCCATATAATTTAATGTGCAAAGTGTTCTCCATGACTTGCAGGTTAAACAAAGTAGTTTTGGTTTGTTTCTGAGTTATATGTGTGAGGATTTGTTATTTAAATTTACTGAGGATTTGTTATTTAAATTTATTGTTTAGTATATCACAGCAGAAATACACAGCAAGAAAACTTCACCATATCATAACACAGCAAAATGATGAGGCAGTTCACCCCTCCTAGGCTACATCTGCTGGTCCAAGGCTCCCCAATGGTATGTCCTTGCTCTATTAAATTGCTCAAAATGGTTACACAGTGAAAAATATGCCTAAACAGGCATAAAAAGCTGTGAATTTAACTTTAGAAGACAGAATAAGCTAAAAATGGCTTTTGTTTCACCTCAAACAATGAAGTACAACCCAATACAACTCCATTTTCCTTATGGCACTTATGTCTCTTTCCTCTTCCCCGAAGCAAAAATGGCTGAAGAACACCTTTGTCACTCTGCAACCTGTCCCAAACACTCCATAATGCTCAAGAAACCCAAAATTGACTAAAATTTCATCTTGTTTGTGTTGGGTGCTAAAAGGTGCTTTTTAAAACTCCTATTTATCCCACATTAATTATCAACTTGGGCAAGTCCTCTTATTTCAAGAGTGTACACAATATGTGCACACTATAATCCCAGAGAGTAATGTTTCTTAAAATGTAGTATAGATCTTTCAAATACAAAATTAAACGGATGCTTGAAAATGAAATCTAATTACAACAATATGAAACTTAAGGCTATAAAATCCATTCCCTCACTCAACAATCATCAGTCAAGGATGCAGTAGTAATGACTCTTTCCTCTGGCAACTGATGTAAACGAATAAAACATAACAAGATCCTCAATCTGAGAACTTAGACAATAATAGCCAATGTCCTTTACAGTTGTTGATCTTACACTCCACACTAAAGCAATTAAATGGAAATGGTAATTGAATTAAATTAACAATGCTGAAATGGAAATGGAATAAACAAGCTCACTGCAAACTATTCTAAAGCAAAACCAATCACTTGAAAAAAAGAAATAAACAGTAAACTAGTTAACAGAAATGAACAACAGTTCTATTTACTGGAAATGAACAGCGAATGGAAATGAACAACAATTAGAAATGAACGGCAAATTCTATCCAATGGAAATGAACAACAAATTCTATCTAATGGAAATGAACATCAAATCTATTTGATAGAGATGAACAACAAAATATGGAATGAACAGCAAGGCTATTGAATATAAATGAACAGCATAACAATGTAAGTTGTAAAGAATAGTAATCTTGTTATGGTGGAAAGGAAAAACAATGTGGTTCAATCATAGCTTATGTAATAAAACGAATTCATAGAATATTGAAACAACAAGCTATAAAATAGGAATCTGTAAAGCAATGTGATTAAAAGAAATAAATATTAAATCAAATCACTCACACGCTGCAAGAATCAGAAATATAATACAAAGACGCAGTGAAATACACCAGAGGCTAGGCCCTTAGCTGCCAGTGAGCACTGCTAAGTTACTTCAGAATAATCGAATGAGCAGCAACGCAACTTATTTATTGATCATCGAAATCATTACAACACAAGTCTGTCCTTTCAGAACTGCGTTATGTCCATTACAAACGATGCGTAAATGAAAGATACATAATGCAGCATGTAATACGGTCTGATTTACAATCTTCACTCTTTTATATCAGCATATCAATCCCATAATAAAATCTGAATTAATTCTCAATTGATCCATATTCAATCCCCCCTTCTCTGATCTCTGTTTTCCATTTAAATACGCAGAGTGCAGAGAGAAGTTACAATAGAAATAATTACAAGATGATTCTCATAACAAATTTGGATTGTCTTCAACCAATTGATCAGCAAGATCATATCTGGAGTAAATTTCCATCAATCATTCAACAGGAATAGGTCGAATTTGATATTGCAAGTGAGATAATTTGGAAAACGACCGCAACAGTGAATCTTAGAAAATCGTCTTCATAGAACCTTCCGTTTCTCTTAATACGGACTGAATTTGGGCAAACCATTCTATAAATAAAATTAATTCGGTCCGTTCTGGACAAAACCCATGTTTCGGATTTTCCATATTCTTCTCCATTTGCCCATAATGTCCAACGCAATACTGTCACTTCTTATTCCAGCGAATTTCTGAGTTGGATTATTGAATGATGAGTTGGAGATCAAATATGCAATCTAGCAAATATCTTGGAGGCTAAAATGGTGAGTGATGTTACAAAATATATTAATAAACCATAATTGGTAAAATCATGCATAATTATCAATTTATTAAAAATAAAGGAGAAGAAATAATATTTATCCATAAGAGCATAAATAATTATAAAATGGAATTATATGATAAACCATGATAAATGATGTGATAAAGAATGGTAGAAATGGATGAAATAGGTATTAAAAAGTGATAATAATGACAAACTAGCGTCCCAACAGTTTGGTCGAAAATTCAGAAAGTTATGACCAAAACAAATTTATGCCCAGTGTCATTAGAAAACCTCCTCCAAAACTGGAGGAACTCCAGTTAGCTCCACCAAAAAAGGTGGACAGACAAGGATGGCAAAACTGCGTGCCATTTTATGGGTGACATTAAATGTGACGGTCAGTTAAAGAGCGCGTTCACATGCTGAAAATCCAAAAACTTTTTTGTTGTTGGCGGATAAGGTTTAAACCCCGCGCCCTCGGTCATGGCCTGCAGGTCACATGGGAGAAAGGGCTAGCACCAAGGTGCTTAGGCCTGTTATTTTGCCGGTTTGAAAGTGATTAAGCCTCGGGTTCTGCAAGTGGTCACATGGTCCTTAAACCTTAGCCCTGAGGGCTTAAATAAAAATTTCGCTCGTTCAAACTTCACGACCCGACTATGCGTTCTTATGCCGCCCGACTGTGCATTACAAATGACCCGACTCGCCTTCGTTCAACTTTGTTGCCCGTGGTGTAATGGTCGGGTTGACCCTGTCTGAGGAGTTGAGTCGAGGGTTCAGCCCCCTTGCCCACCAATATTTTTGTAACACCTTTTAACCAATGGCCTAGGGCCACGTGGCAGCCTTCGGGCAGGCCACGTGGCAGCCTCCGGGCAAGCCATGTGGCACCCTCATATAGGCCCATATAAACTTTAATAAAAATGAAATTTTACCATATAATTTTTTTGAAAATTACAAATTCTTTTGGTCAAAAAGTCCTGTTTTGGAGGTTACTAGACGATTTCAAACCTCAGTAACTTTCACATACGACATCGGATTTGAGTCCCGTTCATGGCGCCAGAATCGTAGCGACGAGATCTTTCCGGTTGTTCAGACTACAACCATTTTTGAGAATTTCCATTTTTGAGCATTTTTTTCACTTGGACATGATCTCCTAATCACACCTCCCCAATGGGAAGCTTTTGGACCCCAAAAGCTCTCTAAATTACATAAATTGAAGATGAGGAGACTGATTCTCCACTCTTCCAACCTTGAACCACTAAAATCTTCCTGACTTCATCAAATTGAGCTTCTCATAAACAGATAAGTTCTTCCTTGAATCTGTTGACCAACTCTTGCTAACCTTGACTGAGTCATGATGCAAATTTTTGAAATTTGCAGAACAACAACTATAATTTGCAGAAAACATACTGCTCCTACAATGGTCTACCTTCAAAAAAAACTGAAATTGAGATTCACCTTGCCAATTGTCATTATGGCGAATTTTTGCTGAATGAGCCATGTACTTGTGTCGATTCCTGACCAAGTTTTCTCGCCATACCAACCTGCCATTTTGAAACCAGCAATGACCCTTGCTGAAATTTGTGCCCTCTTCACTTACATGCTTTTCCCTCTCTTGGATTTTTGCACCACTTTGCACTGACACTTTGTTCTCTGCATCGATCGACACCAAAGACACCTTCTGCAACATCTTGTCATCTTCTTCCAAAGACGACATGCTTTCAGACTGAAACATATCATCATTTATATCAACAATAACATGAAAAGGATTATGTACAAAATCTTTTGCTTAATCATCAACAAAGTCAAATTTTGACTTGCATTGACAAGCCTTTTCAATTGCCCTGCATTCACTAAAGAAGATTCTAGCTTCTTCCGATGTGCTCTCACAATAAACTCCTTTCCATCCTTGAATAGATGATACTTGTTCTCATGGCGATGGAAGATCGCTTTTCTGTCATATAAGTAGGGACTACCCAACACCACACCTGTAATGTCAAACGGTACCACATCTAATTCAACCAAGTCAACATAATGAGCTGTTATGGCGAAGCGCAACATGTACTTCCTTGAAACTTGTAAATTAGCATCCTTGCAAATCCAACCATGTGTATATGGCTTTAGATGTGGAATGGTTTCAAGATTCAGCTTCTTGACTAAGTCTTCTTAGATGAGGTTTGCTTGAGACCCACTTTCAAATAGTGTGTCTATCTTCATGTGTTTGGAAATTATCCTCACATGAAACAACTCAATCCTCTTCTCTTCATTTGGAGCTTCTATGTGACAGTTTAAAGTGCTAGAACTGGGATTTGTTTCTTTTACAATCTCATTCCCCTTTATGTTCTTTAGTGCCAAAGCTATGCTTTTAGTTTCATCTCCTGATTCAGACCCTAAGTCTTGTTTAGCTATTGCAACTGTTTTTCCTTTTTCTTTGGCCTTATCTTTGGTTTTGAATTTTTCTGGTTTCAACTCTGGGTGAAGTTTCCAGCAATGGTCTTCATCGT
Source organism: Pinus albicaulis (assembly GCA_034641835.2). Lineage (NCBI taxonomy): Eukaryota > Viridiplantae > Streptophyta > Pinopsida > Pinales > Pinaceae > Pinus > Pinus albicaulis. The sequence goes on along the minus strand of CM076570.1, from coordinate 562,519,779 downwards.
GGCTTGTTTTGGAACAATTTTTACAAAAGAATTTTCCTTTTTCTTTCCTAGAGTTTGCATTTATTTTTCTACCTTTGCCTTTAAATTCACTACCCTCATTCCCATCAAAATATTGTTTACCTCTAGCCTCTAAATGCGTGGCTTGGACACAAACCTCGTCTAGACTAGTAAGATTGAACATAAGGATAGTATGTATAAGATAGTTGTGTAAACCACCTATATATTTTAGCAAATTCTCTTAGCTATGCAAATCAATTCCAAGTAATAAAGTCCTTCATCTAAACTCTTGAGTGTAATCTTGAACACTTTGTCCCTTAAGTTGTCTAAAACTTTACCAATTCATGATAGCCTTTTGTAAATGAGCTAATGGATAAAATTGTTGTTTAATTGCGGAAATAAATTCAGCCCATGATAAAGTGATCTTACCATGTTTTTTAATTTCATCCTTGGTCTTGGCTTCCCACCATACCAATGCTACTCCATCCATTATCAAAGAGGCTAACTGAATCTTGGTGTCGTATTCATGAAGGTTTTGTATCCTCAAATAAACTTCCAACTGTCTTATCCAATTGTCAAGTTTCTCTGGATTGACCTCATCATTAAACATAGGCAAATCAAATTTAACATCAAGCTTTAAAAATGGACTTTTACCAGTGGTTTTAGACTTGTGAGATTGATTCACCGAAGTTGAGGATGACGATGTAGAGGAAGAGGATGAAGATGGGGATGGTGGATCACCATTACCTCTGTGTCCTTTCTTTGACTTATCATCACTTTTCTTTCCTCCTAAAGAACCCTCTTCTTCTTTATGATATTTATACCCTTCTCCTACAAGCCTGTCATTCCTTTCTTGGTAGAGTATCCTCACCATCTCCGTCATGTCCAAGAAAGCCTTTCGGAACACCCGTTCCTCTTCTTTGGGATCAATGTCTTCAAGAACTTCTCCTTCTCTTGAAGACATGCTTGAGGCTTCTTCTATGGCTCTTGGATGTGGCTCTATGGCCTTTCTTGGTTGAGGATTACTTTGTGCTCTAACCAAGTGTCCTTCACCTCTCTTGAGTTTAAGCGTAGTAAGCATCAAAACTTGCAAACAGTTAACTATATCTTTGCACAAGAACAAATGTTGAGTAAAACTATAGCTAGCTCTGATACCATCTGATTTGAAAATGGAACTATTTGTAATGCTATGCAAAGTATCCATTACCATATAATTTAATGTTCAAAGTGTTCTCCATGACTTGTAGGTTAAACAAAGTAGTTTTGGTTTGTTTCTTAGTTTTATGTGTGAGGATTTGTTATTTAAATTTACTGAGGATTTGTTATTTAAATTTATTGTTTAATATATCACAGCAGAAATACATAGCAAGAAAACTTCACCATATCATAACACAGCAAAATGATGAGGCAGTTCACCCCTCCTGGGCTACATCTGCCAGTTCAAGGCTCCCCAATGGTATGTCCTTGCTCCATTAAATTGCTCAAAATGGTTACACAGTGAAAAATATGCCTAAACAGACAAAACAAGCTAGGAATTTGACTTCAGAAGATAGAGATAAGCTAAAAATGGCTTTTGTTTCACCTTAAACAATGAAGTACAACCCAATACGGCTCCATTTTCCTGATGGCCCTGATGGCTCTTTCCTCTTCCTTGAAGCAAAAATGGCTGAAGAACACCTTTGTTCACTCTGCCACCTATCCCAAACACTCCATAATTCTCAAGAAACCCAAAATTGACTCAAATTTAATCTTGTTTGGTCGAAAATTGAGAAATTTATGACCAAAACAAATTTATGCCCAGTGTCACTAGAAAACCTCCTCCAAAACTGGAGGAACTCCAATTAGCTCTACCAAAAAAGGCGAACAGACAAGGATGGCGGAACCACGCGCTATTTTAGGGGTGACATTAAATGCGACGGTCAGTTAAAGAGCGCGTTCACATGCTAAAAATCCGGAAACTGTTTGTTGTTGGCGGATAAGTTTTAAACCTCGCACCCTCGGTCATGGCCTACAGGTCACATGGGAGAAAGGGCTAGCACCAAGGTGCTTAGGCCTGTTATTCCGCCGATTTGAAAGTTCTTAAGCCCTGGGTTCCGCAAGTGGTCGCATGGTACTTAAACCTTAGCCCTAAGGGCTTAAATAAAAATTCCGCTCGTTCAAACTTCACGACCCGACTGTGCGTTTTTCTGCCACTCGACTCGCCCGACTGTGCATTACCAATGACCTGACTCGCCTCTGTTCAACGTTGTTGCCCGTGGTGTAATGGTCGGGTCGACCCTGCCCGAGGATTCGATTCGAGGGTTTGACCCCCTTGCCCATCCAAATTTTTGCAACACCTTTTAACCAATGGCTTGGGGCCACGTGGTAGCCTCCGGGCAAGCCACGTGGCACCCTCAGATAGGCCCATATAAACTTTAATAAAAATGAAATTTTGCCAATAATTTTTTTGAAAATGACAAATTCTTTTGGTCAAAAAGTCATATTTTGGAGGTCACTGGACGAATTCAAACCTCAATAACTTTCACATACGACATCGGATTTGAGTCTCGTTCACGGAGCCAGAATCGCAGCACGAGACCTTTCTAGTCATTCAAACTGCAACCATTTATGAGCATTTCCATTTTGAGCATTTTTTTCACTTGTACATGATCTCCTGATCATTGCAGACCATCCCAACAATCAGTAAGATGAAAGGACAGGGTAGCCCAACAGTCACTTTTGTTATATTTGTACTCCTTCGGGAGAGACTGTAAGGGCCTTTTTCAGACTCCAAAATGAGAGAGACATATATAACTGTACAACATTGAATGTATGTTCTCGGAATGAATACAAGTGAATGTTTTGGACTCCACTATTGGATCTGATGGGAAATTCTGTGTATTGACATTATGAATATTGTTCTCTTACATGTTTGATTCTATTCGTAACTGGCTAGTCCATGTTTCTGTTCATACGTTGTTTATATGTTTGATCTCTTTTGATAAATGAATGACATGTGATGGTTCAACATAGGAATATGTTAATGACTTAGTTGTTGATATGTCCCTGATCTTTTTGGAAACATGCTTAAGAAATTGAAGGGTGTTTGATCATAGTGAACTGTTTCTCTTATGCTCAAACGAACCTCCATATGAGCATGGCCCTAATTACGTTTTGCTAACTATTCTTCTTTTGGTTGCATGCTTTAAATATCACTTTGCTATTCATGGTGTTTCATTTTCAAGGTAACCTGTCAACCATTTGTCTTCTTTTGTTCAAGCAGTCGTACATTCTCATGATTGCGAATCACATCTCTGTCTAAGGAAGGGCACATATCTCATCAGCATAATGGCAACCAAGCCTACATACCAGATGGGATCCCTATCACAAACGGTGTCGAGTCTAGTTGGGATTCTATACCAGGGAGATCCCCTTATTGTTGGCAAGGCATTTTTTCCTTATCAATAGGTCCATAATGAAAATTATTAATTAATTAATTATCTCCCAAACAGGATGAAATTTCCCAAATCCCTTTCCGGGTCTTGGAGATCTCATGTACTCTAGTCCCTCCACAAATTTTGGGAGCTAGAGCACATCCGATGCTCCCCCATCACTCAAGAAAACTCAACAGAAAGGCTCTCCCATCTTTGCTCCTAGATTTTTTCCTCTGATTTATTCAATCGCAATGTTATTTTTATTGAATGGTCAGGGGAAGAAGCCTCATTTTCTTTCCCTTTCAAGCTAAACCATACGTGGTTCAATGAGCAAAAATTTGTAGACCTGGTCCGATAATTGTGGCTGAAGCCCCCAAAGATTTCCTCAAGGTCCAAATTGGAGGTTGTCATACACAAGTTGAAAAGGTTAAAAGGAGAAGTTATCAAGTGGATTATGACCAGGAAAAAGGATCAACACAATGATCTTATTACTATTCTGAATGACTTGACAAAATCAAACATTTTCTTAGAGTTTACCAAGAAGAAGCTCTTGGATCTTGCAGCTAGAAGACACAAAATTATGAAATTTCAATAAGAAGAATGGAGGTTAAAAAGCAAGGCAACATGGGTGGCACATGGAGATAAGAACACTCATTATTTTCACAGTTTGGCTTCAAAAAGGAAGAAGCTTAATTCTATTTGGCACATACGAGATGTGAATAACAGGGTCCTAACAAATCAAAAGGCTATACAGTCTGAAGTCACACGCCTCTTCAACGAAAAATATAGGGCACATGCAGGATCTAACATTGTCAACCAAATGGATTTCACCAATATTTGTCTAGAAATGGTTAGCGAAGAGGTTAATGCTATGTTGGATAGGTTTATTAGTATGGAGGAGTTATACGGGGTGATGAAAGGTCTAACAAGGGACAAAACCCCAAGCCCTGATGGTTGGCCGATATAACTTTTTCTCCACTTCATGGAGGTCATGGGCACAAACCTGTAGCCTTTTGTAGAAGAGTCTTGTATCATAGGTAACATATCAGGTTCGATTAATGCAACTTTCCTCACTCTCATTCATAAGAAAGCTAACCCATCATCCTTTTCAAACTTTAGACCAATCTTCTTATGCAATGTTGTGTATAAGATGGTGGCCAAAATAATAGCTAACAAGATCAAACAAATCCTATGTGAACACATTACACCAGAGCAACTAAGATTCATAGCCACCAGAGAGCTCCAAGACGTTGTGGCAATAACACAAGATTGTATCCACTCTATCAAAACTCATAGGTTGGAAGCATGTTTAATCCGAATTTATCTGATCATGGCCTATGACAAAGTTGGTTGGGAATTTCTCAAATTGATTTTACAAAAGGTTAGTTTTTCACGTTGACACATTGACTAGATTATGGCTTGTCCAACTTCTGCAAACTTGGCCATTCTCATCAATGCGTTACCGACATATTTTTTCAAAATCTCACGGGGACTTCGATAGGGTTGCATGCTATCTTTGTTGTTATTCGTCTTGGTCATTGATGGCCAGGGAAGGGGACTCATGAGGCCATATCACGAGGGTTGATTTCAAGATGTAGGGTTTCTAGACACATGTATTTCCCATCTTATGTTTGTAGATGACACGTTCTTCACAGGGGCAACTTCAACTGATGAATGGAGGGTGTTCCATCTAGTTTTGTCCAAATCTGAAGTTGCATCAGGATTGATTATGAACAAGGAAAAATATGAATTAATTTTAGATAGGTTGGAAGAGGAGTCCGTTAAGGAGATTGCAAGTATATTTAGGGTGGAAATGACAACGATGTCTGGAGGATTTAGGTATTTGGGCTTCATATTGAAGGCAAGTAACTATGAGCGCCATGATTGGGATTGGTTAATAAAAAAAATTGCTCAAAAACTAGCCTTATGGGAGAAAAATTGGCTTACATTGGGTGGGAGGTTGATCATGGTCAAGCCTGTTCTACATGGCATCTCCATCTACTAGATGCATATTTACAAGTTGCCCAACACTATCATCAAAAAAATGGATGCCACTATTTCCAACTTTCTTTGGCAAGGTGCTAGTAGGCCCAAGAAAAATCATCTAGTATGTTTCGTAGTAATTTCCAGGAGTCAGGCGGAAGGAGGTTGGGGGATTAGAGATACAAAGAGCTTCAATTGTCAAAAACCTTTGGAGATATTTTAGGGGAGTCAGGTTATGGCAACAAGTTATTAGTGCCAAATACCTTAAGCAACGATCCTTAGAGTCTTGGATTAGGGAGGGAGCCCTAGAGAAGCGGGTGGCTTCATACATTTGGCACATTTTGATGCAGGCTAAACATTAGCTCTGTGGTAATTTGAAGTGGGAGGTGGGCAGGGGAGAAAGGATAGCCATTGGTTTGGATGCCATCAGAGGCACGAACAACGTCCATTTAGTATCTCAGCCCATCATTAGCTTCCTTTTCCAAACAGGGCGACGATATATGAGGCATCTTGGTTGCCAACATTCATCTCTCTTGTCCCCCACTTGCTCAACGCATGCCAATGACCTTGGGATGCCAATGGCCTTGGAAGAAAAATGGGAATGATACAAATATAGTCTTTTCCATGTTGGTATCACATCGACAGACAAGGAAGATATATTTTCATGGGGTGGTGGGAGAGGGGGGGGTGGTGGGGGGCGAGAGTCTGGAGGGTTAATCATAGTCAAGGAAGCCTACTCATATATATCACTCAGGAGGACAGGGCACAAGATAGACCTTCATGGTTGCTCCATATATAGCATTGGGAGATTCCCCTTAAACTGAGGGTTTTCATGTGGCTGGTTTTCTTCAATGGGATTTTCATGTGTGAGAACCTCATTAAAAGAGGGTTCCAGGGGCCCGACGTTTGCCTTTTGTGTGGTAGGGAGAGCAAAGTGGTTGCTCACCTTTTTCTCCTTCAATTTTCCAGTTTCAATCTAGTTTGAGGTCATTACGATCCTTAATCTACAAGTTGTGGTGGACAAGACTTCCATTGGATTGAACCTTCAGAATTGGTTTGATAGCCAAAAAGAGTATAGGGCACTTCCCTTTTTATATTTATTGGGGAATTTGGGGGTGCCGGAATGCATACATTTTTGAACAAGTGGCCCATGATGTGAAAATTGTCAATCTACAGATTGTGGCTTACTTCTTGGAGATTGGGCCTTGGAGGCCTAATTCTATTGGCAGGAATTACATTTACAAACAGATCGATTGGTCTTTGTAGGTGGGCTTCTTCGATGGCGCATCCTCTACTGGGACCTATGGGTGTGGAGCATTGTTAGTCTTAATCCCGACCTTTCCTTCCGTTTCTTCACGCAGGGGGGTGTAGGCTCTAATAATCGGGCTGAATTTCTTGCACTATGGGGTTCGTTGCAATCTGCGAATTGGCTGTTGTTGGAGGAGCTTGTTGTGGTCGGAGACTCAAAATCAATTATCAATTGGGCACAAGACCACTATGCTTTTGATGTGCCCGACCTCCACCACTGGAAGCTTCAAGTTCATGCTATGTTGGAATATTTTAGGTGCATTCATTTCACTCACATCTTTCGCGAGTAGAACATGGAGGCAAACCTTCTCTCCAAGTGTGGGATTATTGCTCCCTTGGGTGTTTTATGCTTTTCTTCTGTTATCAACGACTTTCCCAATGGTCATGGAAGCTTTAGTTTTTAAAAAATGCTTTTGTCCTCTTCACAACTCTTTGATGATGGGTTGTTTCATTTTCGTGTCTTCGTTCGCAACATGGTCTTTTTTTTGTTGAGTAGGTGTTTCATAATCAATAGGCCTTCACTAGTTTTTTATAGCCATTTTTGTGTATCTAATCTCTCCCATATTGGTAGGATTGATGCTTCTTGCATTTCTTTTCCTATTTGGGCGTTACGTTTTTGTATACCTGCAACATATGGTGTTTATCTACCTACCGTAAATGTAACTACTTTTGTTTCAACATAAAAACAAGTTGTTTTTTTCTCTTGAAAAAAAATTATCCCTATTACCAACTAGGCCAAGAAGGAACCATAGAAAGATATCTCACATATAAAAGTCATCAACAAAGTGTGATGAAACAATTTCTAAGAAGTTACAAGTTAGAAAAGAGGTGTTACACTGGGGATGAAGAAAAAATAAAATAAAATAAAAAATCGTTAAGCTCCTATAAGATATAAACCATTTAATTTGTGTGAGTTTTAATTCGTACCATGTCATAGATTCTAATCTCATGGCTAGTGAGAAGGATGGAAACCACTCTACCGCAAAGCAAACTTTTTGGACCGTCTATGCTATACGTTAGCCTAGCCTAGGCACAGCCTATTAAAAAATTCGAAAATTTGAATTACACATACGTTTCCATTAAGAATTTCACTTGGTCTACGTGCTCAGTTTGAATCTCAAGATTTCCAACGCTCCTGGTTATTGATGCTTGATTTGCACTGACAGAGTGAGTTACCTTTCACGTTTTAAGACACAGATGTCTATCCTCCGACAGATTCAGCCATTTTTACAAATTTTGGTTTGTTTTGGGTTAGAGCGGTTACTTACATTGTAAATATTGAAATATTGTTTGTTTTATCAGGAGTTTTTTTTATTCCCGCTTGAAAACAATTTGGGGTCATCCAAAAACGTAAGTGCCTGTCCAACATTTCGCTGAATTAGGTTTTGTTGGGTTTTATTTTGTCATATGCATTGCCTCCTTTAGTTAAGCAATTGAGGGCAGCAAGATTGATGTATACGAAATCCACAACTTATTCTCCGTTCAATTTTATTCGGTGCCATAGCCCTACCTTCTGAAGCGTTTTTCCTGAGCATCACTTTCTGTATATTTTTTTAACATAATTTTATTTATTAAAAAAATGCCTCAACAAACATGTGCTGAGTCACTGTAGGCTTCCTTCCGGTTAGGTGTCAGGTCTGAGGGGTAGTTATTTTACTAAAATTGTCTGGGGTTTGCAATGGCCTTATCCCTTTGAAGCTTATGCTCTTCCAATGGGGCATACCACAGCCCTTTGAAGTTCATGCCCTTCAGATGGGCACACTACAGCAAGAATTGAACCCTAGTGGACGGTATACAACTCCCGAGTGAGTCCATGGTCTAATGGCCACTTCAGCATTAGAGACATTAATAATTGCTTATCACCGTATGGGCTAGCAAATCACTTTGTGCTAGCTATAATGCTTAGAAAATTTCACGGCTTTCTTTGTGCGCGTTATTGTAGTTATGCCAGCAATTGTTGTCCGTTATTATTATTATTATAATTTTATTCATCTATTTTGTGTAACATCACTGACCCACTAAAAGTAGGTTTGCATAACCAAGTTTTTGTATGGATACTCAAACAATGATGCGTTTAAAGTATACCCATTGAGCGTCATAATAGAACTTATTTAGAGAGGTCTCTGTGAAATTTTCATTGAAATGCAGCAAGTGGAATTAATTCTTTTAACTTGTTACGGCAAAATAACGAATTATTCACACTGCAATTTCTTCACAAATAAAACCTTGCGGAAATTAAAATGTTGGAAATTGAGAAATATAGAGCACACACCCAAAAATATGATACCATTATTTTTGGGCAATTGTCCCTGGAAAAACCCAATGCAGGAAAACCAGTGTAGTAGATGAGGGTTTTATTACTATGTAGTAGTGAAATTTTGAGTACAATTTGGATGCCCAAAACTGGCAATCCTCTACAAGATAATCTGGCCACAAAAATTAATGAGACAAATCTTGCCTCACCCAACACTGATCCAACTCCAAATCTGGCACAAACTAGGCTACTCGAACCCCTACGTCAGCCTCTGTGTAATCCCTCACACACATTGCCTAGAAGCTGCTTTGATCAAGTCGTCTAGCCCAACTCAACCTATGAGAATGACTCGCTAGCCCCTCCAGAATTTCTCTTGGCCTCCAACAACTAAATCGGCCCTCACTCCAACTGAATCAAACTCTTGTTAATTCTGGGGAACTAGGTCCAAACTCCATGTTGCACTGCTCATATGATGATGATTATATTTTTGTTGGATTTCTCTTTCGGAGAGGTGCAAGATTGATCTAAAGATCATCTTGTTTGGATGAGCAGAACATATATTTTGATTTTATTTTCCACACATGTGCAAGGTTGACCAAATTTGTAATGTAGGCTTGCAAGCCCAATAGATGTGTTGCACACCCTCACTGATGGATATAAATTGGAGAGACTTGAAGCTCATTTGCTCATCAACTCATCACACATTTCCTCTTGTGATTTGATTGGTTCGATAAGCTTTTGGATGCCTCTCTCTCTCACACGTGCAGATTTGAAGCTGAAGGAGTGCGAACTGTGGCTCTTTGCTGGTGCGTTGACCAGCATTGACCGCGGGTCAAATCTTGGAGTTTTGACCTCCATCTTGTGCAGAAAATCCGATCTCTTGAGGCTGCATTAAAGGGTACAAATATCGAGGAAAAAAGTTGACCTTTGACCGCAACCCTAGACTACAACATTGATCAATGTTGACTTTTATGCGTTAACTTTTTCTGTTGACTAGCGCTGACTTTTTGGAGCTGTTTTTGAGGGGTGTGTGTGACACTTGGAGGATTGGTTGATCTGATGTTGGAGAAGACTTTGCTAGTTGGTGCATCGTGTTGACTGTCGTACTGAACATTGCTCTCTATCTTTGCTGGACAAGAAGAATTGTAAATTCTGATTTATATTATTGGCTTGTCTTCTGTTGATCTATTATTATGTTCTATGAGCATTTCACTTTCATGTTTATGTAATTGCTAATTTGTATCAGGCCTATAAGAAATATTGAAGTAAAACTACATTAAGCATAGAACATACCATGGTTATCTAAATATAACATGGTGTCAGAGTTAAGGTGAAGACAAAGCCCAAGCTAGTGTCAAAAGCAATCATCGAAGAAGAAATCCTATCAAGAACCAATGGCCTCCTTGACCTATAAGGGTTTCAAATCTGATGATAAGTTGACTGATAAGTCTGATTATCATGCATGGAAGATGTCCTTGGATTTGGCATTAGAATATCAAGATGTCATGGATTATGTGCAGGGGAAGATTCACGAGCCTCCATCAAATGCAGCTGCTACCACAAAGACAAAGTATAGAAAAGGGGAAATCAAGGCAAATATGAGTATCAGGGATTCAATTCATAAGCATTTGGTTGCTTACATCTCCAAGCTGGGGACATCTAAAGAGATGTATGATAAGCTGGTTAGCATGTTCAGGGCTAGCAATGCTAATCAAGTGCTTTTCTTCATGAATCAATTGAAGAATATCAAGAAGGGAAAAAAAGAATCCATTCAATCCTACTTTATGAGGCTCACTGAAATCAAGAATAATCTCTTAGCTATTGGAGAAGAAATAGTTGATCGAGAGATGGTTCTCATTGCGCTTTGTGGTCTCCCCCGTGATTGGTATGTACTCAATATTACTATTCTTAATGATAATGTGATTCCTGATTTTGATGAAATATTGATGATATGCACTCAAGAGGAGACAAGAATGATGGAGAGAGATCATCCCTCTAATGGAAATAGAGGTGACCCTACTACCTTTGCCGCTCATGCAAAGAAGAAGAACTATGGTGGCCCGAGAAATCAAAACCATGGAAGAGCGCGGCCCAAAGGAAGGAAAGGATGATGTTACACTTGTAACAAGTTTGGTTACTATGCAAGAGAGTGCCCCAATAGAAGAGACTCTCCCAGGGATGATGACATCAACAACTTCAGGGGGGATGACAATCAAAGGAACAATAGGTTCAAAGGAAAGAGGAAGGCTCCCTATGATCGTAGTGGAAATGGGAAACCTTTCAAGAGGTCAAGAAATTCCAGGTACGATGAATCTAATGTTGTTGATAATAAGAAAAATGAATATATTCTTGTATCTGCTCTCTCTGCTGCATCTCCTCCCGACACCCTGGATGTCTGGTTGATTGATAGTGGTGCTTCAAGGCACCTCACTGGTTATAAAGAAGCCCTCTCTGATTTGATTGAGAAGGATACTAATTTAGAAATTATCCTTGGAGATAATGCCACCTATCCCGTGAAAGGGACAGGGACTGTGACCCTTCATCTATCTCAAGGTCAAGTCCTCTGCTTACAAGATGTGTTGTACGTACCTAATTTGAAGAGGTACCTTGTGTCTATTTCGGAAATGGAAGACAAAGGATTTAAGGTGGCATTCATTGATGGCAAGGTACGCATATGGAAAAAGAACTTCAAAGAAGCTCTTACTATTAGTTTTAGAGTTGATACACTCTACTAGGTTGGAGGAAGTCCGTTGTGGGCTATGTCATATGATACAACTCTTCAAACTGAGTTATGGCACTGGAGGTTTGCACACCTTCATTACAAAGCCCTTCATGAAGCAAGGAAGGTGGTGACAGGGTTGCCCGAGTCATAGATGATCATGAAGGTATATGTCAGGGTTGTGCCAAAGGGAAGCATACAAGGGGACCATTCCCCTCAAGTGTCACAAAGACATCTGATATCTTGCAATTGATACATTTTGATTTATCTAGTATGCTGCTCGTAACATCCTTGAGAGGATGTTCCTATTGCATGACTTTTATAAATGACTTCTCTCGCAAGACCTGGATATATTTCTTAAAGAAGAAGGACGAAGCATTCAAATGGTTTTGTACCTTCAAGGCCTTGGTGGAAGATCAAACCGGGAAGAAAATAAAAAATTTGAGGACCGATAATGGGACCGAGTATGAGTCAAATGAGTTCATTGACTTTTGCAGGGAAGTTGGCATTAAGAGGGAGACCACAATTGTGTATACTCCTGAGCAAAATGGCGTTGTTGAAAGAAAGAACAGGACCATTGTGAAAGCTGCCCATGCCATGCTATATGACCAAGGTCTTCTGAAGTTTCTATGGGGAGAAGCAGCGAACACTACTGTGTATGTTCAAAATAGATGCTCGTATTCTGCTTTGGACTCCAAAACTCCCGAAGAAGTCTTCTCTGGTAAGAAGGTTGATGTCTCCCACTTTAGAGTTTTTGGAAGTCCTATTTTTATTCATGTACTGAAAGAAAAGAGAAGCAAGTTGGATGTTTCTGGAAAGAAGGGAATGTTTGTGGGGTATAGTGAAACTTCGAAGGCATATAGGATGTTATAGGTCAATTTGGGCACCATTACCAATGACTTGGTTAACTGGGCATCATCTCCAGGACCGATGATCAAGGGTCTATCATTCCCTATCATTTCAGTTGCTATATGCTCTAAGACAGAAAACAAGACAAATCAAACAAGATTTTCATCAAGCAAAGGTTTCCATGGATTGAAGCTTATTGTATAGCATATGAGAGCTCACCAACGTAGGCTCTAAGGGGCCTAAGTGCGTTGCATATGCAGGCAGCCCCATGCAAGGCTACTCTGCAAAGCACTTCCCGACATTCAAAAGTGCGTTGGTCACTTTGGGAGCGAAATTCTCATTGTTTCGGAATCTCCACTTGGCCAGTGCCTTCTAGAAGAGTTCACATGTGTCAAGCTTCGGATCCAAGTGTCCATTTGACATCTACATGAATGGAAATACGCCTTGCCTATTTTTGGAAAGCTATTGATTGCAAAACAACCTACAATTCATCTATAAATTGAACACAGATCTAAGTGTCTGAGAAGGAAGAATTTGAGTAGAGAAATGCTGGAGAATTTTCAATTGAGAGTTTGATTTGTGGAGCTGCTGCTGGAGAGATTTATGCTGTGATGAGACTTGGGAACTTTGCTGGAAGGTTACTTCAAATCAGTCACTAGGTTGTAACCTCTCCTTGTATCATCAATAAAGAGCACTTCTTATTTTTCCCTACATGCATCTATGTTAACTTTGATTTTCCATATTTTAAGATCTTGGTTGATGAATGTAGTTTATGCTGTACTGATTTGGCTAACTAGCTTGAATAGATATCTATATTATTGCATCTTCTGCTGTTTTAGTGTTCTTTCTTGCAGAAAGCATTCAGCTCACAAACCGCTTGAACTTGAAGCTGCAACAAAAGCGACAGAAGGAGCCATTTGGAAGCGACTTAACAAGTAAGCCTCCAATCCTCTATGTGTATCTATTCTGAGTCAGGAGAAATGGTAGTATAGTCTTTCACTTGTTGTTCTAGACTAGCACCTGTCTAGGGCAACGTAGTTTATTCGTAGATTACAATTTTGGCCCAACACAGGATCTATATGCCTGGTCAAAGAGAATTTGAGATATGCCACGATGTCACCTTCGATGAAGATGCTGCCCTCAAGAAAGTAAGAAATCTTCCTAGTTCAACGGAAGACAAAGAAGAAGAAGAAGCAGGGAAGCAGGAAGAGCTGAAGGATGAACCTATGCCCGATGTTGAAGGACCAATGGATGCGATTGATCCACCTCCTTCAAATAAGAGGAGACCCTCATGGCTCAGGGACACTCTCGAAGATGCCGAGAGACATATTGCCCCAAGGGGGACATTCCGTGAAAGCAAGAAGCCGAATAGATACAAAGGGTATCTAGCAGCCATGAGTACAATTGTACAATCTGAGCCTGGATCATTTGAAGAAGCCGTAAAGCATCAAGTTTGGAAGGATTCTATGCATGAAGAATATGAGTCCATTATGAAAAATGATGTTTGGGAGTGGTCCTGAGACTAGAGGACAAATTTGTTGTCATCTCGAAATGGCTCTTCAAGATCAAGCATGGAGCCGATGTAAGCGCTGAAAAGTACAAGGTAAGATTTGTTGCTCGAGGCTTCTCTCAAAAAGAAGGCATAGATTATGATGATATATTTGCACCTGTCGCCTGCTATACCACCATCCGATCTATCATTGCCCTTGCTGCAACGCAAGGATGGAGTCTCCATCAGATGGATGTGAAGACTGCCTTTCTGCGTGGTTCAATAAAGGAAGAGGTTTATGTGGAGCAACCTCTGGGGTTCAAAGTCCAAGATAGAGACACCTATGTATGCAGGTTGAAGAAAGCCCTCTATGGGTTGAAGCAAGCCCCCAGAGCTTGGTATGAGAGGATAGATAACTACTTGATGAAGTTGGGCTTCACTCGAAGTGATGCTGATCCAAACCTTTATTTTAAGGTTGATAAAGAAAGGCTTCTCATTCTGGTTCTCTATGTGGAGGATCTCTTCTTAACAGGTGCCAACTCTCTCATTCATCAATGTAAGAGGGAGCTAGCTTCCGAGTTTGAGATGAAAGACCTAGGACTGATGCATTATTTCCTAGGCTTGGAGGTCTGGCAAAGGCCAGTTGAGATTTTCCTTTCTCAAGGAAAATATGTTGTGAAGCTACTGGAGAGATTTGGTATGGTGGACTGTAAGCCTGTGTCGACACCATGGAACTCAACTTTAAGAAGTTGTGTGGAAGCGTTGCTGGGCCCGAGATGGGAAATCCCACCGAGTATCGACAACTCGTAGGGACCTTGATGTTCTCAGTGAACTCCCGTCTGAATGTATGTTTTGCAGTGAACACTTTGAGTCAACATATGGTTGAGCATCATCACATTCACTGGATTGGTGCCAAGAATCTATTGAGATATTTTCGGGGCATAATCAACCATGGGCTGAGATCCACTGCCGAGAGTTTGAGACTCCATGGATATACTGATGCTGATTGGGCTAGCAGTGTGGTGGATAGAAAGAGCACATCTGGATGTTGCTTCACCTTGGGTTCTGTTTGAATATCTTGGATGAGCAGGAAGTAGAAGTCGGTGGCTTTGAGCACCGCTGAGGTCGAATACATTGCAGGGAGTATGGCTTGTTGTGAAGCTGTTTGGTTGAGAAAGCTCTTCAATGAGTTGTTTGGACATGTGCTAGATACCATCATTATCCTTTGTGATAACCAGAGTGGGTTTCATATTTATGAGAATCTCGTGTTCCACGATCGATCCAAGCAAATTGATATTAGGTACCACTTCATTCGAGATTTGGTACAACGAGGCGCCGTAAGGCTCGATCACATTGGGACTGATGAGCAGGTCACAGATATTCTCACGAAGCCCCTGGGAAGGTCAAATTCTTAACCTTTCGTGAGAAGCTTGGAATCGTGGTAAGACCCTATTGTGAGGGTCCTGCCTGAGTTGGACAATGAGCTCTGGGAGCTCCAAGGGGCTTGGGGATAGCTTCTTGGAGCTATAAGCACACACAGGGCTAGGCTTGCCGAACCTTGTTGTGCTTCTGCCTCACCATTATGATATTGAGTTGGTTCACCTTTCTTTGATCTATGCCACGCACACATCCTACCCATGGAGTTTTAGACTCATGGGAAGTACCTCTCATTTGGCCAATGAGGTGGGAAATGTGGACAGAGACCAATAGCAAGATCGATGGATGCATCGGAGATTGTTGTACTCTCTATGTCTACGATGGCATGTGTCCAACACCTTGATCTGGGATCAAGTCTGATGAGGTTCTTACCTCTAAACTGACTTCGGGTTAGTATGAGACTCTTTTGAGTTCGAGTGAGGTTTTAACCTCTAAGCTGACTTTGGGTTAGCAGAGCGTGATGTCTTTGTGACTCACCCTTCTTGTTCTATTTGCGAAGAAGAGCCAGCAAAGGAAGTTACAACAGGATGACGTAGGAGTGTAGGATGATATATAATAGTACACGATGGTACTGATCATTGGATGGCACAAATGGAGTTCTCCCTAGTTGAGAGGGAGTGTTAATTTTGGGCAACTAGGTCCAAATTCCATGTTGCACTGCTCATATGATGATGATTATATTTTTGTTGGATTCCTCTTTCGGAGAGGTGCAAGATTGATCTAAAGATCATCTTGTTTGGATGAGTAGAATATATTTTTTGATTTTATTTTCCACACATATGCAGGGTCGGCCATATTTGTAATGTATGCTTGCAAGCCCAATAGATGTGTCACACACCCTCATTGATGGATATAAATTGGAGAGACTTGAAGCTTATTTTCTCATCAACTCATCACACATTTCCTCTTGTGATCTGATTGGTTCGATCAGCCTTTGGAGGCCTCTCTCTCTCACACATGCGGATATGAAGCTGAAGAAGTGCAAACTGTTTTAGGGCTCTTTGCTGGTGCGTTGACCATGGGTCAAATCTTGGAGTTTTGACCTCCATATTGTGCAGAAAATTTGATCTCTTGAGGCCGATTAGAGGGCATAAAGATCGAGGAAAAAGGTTGACCTTTGACCGTAGCCCTAGAAAACAACGTTGACTAGCATTGACTTTTTCTGTTGAACAACATTGACTTTTTGGAGCTGTCTTTGAGGGGTGTGTGTGACACTTGGAGGATTGGCTGATCTGATGTTGGAGAAGACTTTGCTCGCTGGTGCATCTTGTTGACTACCGTAACGAACATTACTCTCTATCTTTGCTGGACAAGAAGAATTGTAAATTCTGATTTATATTATTGGCTTGTCTTCTGTTGATCTATTATTATGTTTTATCGGCATTTTACTTTCATGTTTATGTGATTGTTAAATTGTATCGGGCCTATAAGAAAGATTGAAGTAAAACTGCATTAGGCATAGAACATACCATGGTTATCTAAATTTAGCAACTCCGCTGAAGCTGCTTGCGTACTCCCTGCGCAACCTCACTAAGGAAAACTCGATCCTCCTGTAACTAAATCTCTAGAATTGGAATCTTCTCTAGAATCACTGTCTCTGCCCCTCACTGACTCTGCGCCCCCTCTCTGGCTCAAATTCTTCTCTGCTGAATCACTGCAACTGGGAAGCTCGATTTCTGAGAAGGAGCTCGACCTCAAGTGTGTGTACCTTCAACCCCATCGACCTCCTCTTATAATCTCTCATTATCTCACCAATGACCGTGATTAAATCCTCATCAATAGTTAAGATCATCTCTAAGTCGATCCATGTGAGTTTCTAGAGAAATCTCACCTTTCTCAATTTATTGCTGTAAATTAATCACTTTTTCTAAGTTAGACTTAGGAAATAGTTAATTATTGACTAATTAACTTAATTGAGCCATCTCTAGGTGTTTTCTCCGAAACTATTTTTTTCTGGGTTCTGGAGCTCTTGTGTTTCTAAGCCTCTCTGACCAAAGATGAGACTAGAACACTTGTCCGATGCTACCCAACCGTCAAAAACTAACACTCCCTCTTAGCGAGGAAGGTGTTCTAGACGATCTCATAGCATCCTCCCATACACCTTGCTGATGCCTGACAATTGCGACAACCTGCCACTGCCTACCAAGCCACTGCGCAACTCTGATTCATCTGTTACTTTGAGCTGAACCAATACTGCATTTGCGCTGCTACTGACACTGCACTGTACACCCTGTACTGCTGCCAACTCTACACTCGCTGCAACTGATCTCATGCTACTGCTGCTGCCGCAATTGAGAACAAATCTCTGAATCAACTATGCCACTAGAGTGGATCAACAACTAGCTCCTAAGTCTCTGATTGCTACTAGTCTCTGCTTTGTCCACTGAGTAACTGTCTGCGCCCCTCAACATTTGATTGCAACTAGTACTGCAACTGTTCCTCAAGATCTGAATGCGCCATCTTGAACACTGATCCATCTACTACTGAATACTGTGGGCCCCTGTAGCAATGGCATTGATCCAAGAGGAAACATCTGCTCGATGCTCTCCTCGAAGGATCTTGCGTAGCTCTGTCCAACTCTGGAGTCTAGAGCTCAATGTCTCCTCACCTCTCTCCTGGAGGTATAACTGCATACAAAGCGAAGTCTTCCTCCAACCTAGAGGACAAATTATCTATCTCTGCTGAAGCTGCAGCCTGCTGTTGCTTCTCCTTCTTCCTCTTCGGACACTGGGTACTATAGTGACCAAACTCACTACACCGAAAGCACTTGATCTTCGACCTTCTTCTTCTTATCTCCTTCGTGTGAGCCTTGTCCTTGACTGAGATCTTTCTTTGCCTTTCTCTTCGATGCAAGGGCCACGTTCTCCTCCTCCACACTCTTCGATCCTTTGCTGCTGCCACCGAGACTACTCTTGACTAGAGCAAGTCGCATCTCCTCCTACGTGAAATCTGCAATATCCCCAATTTTGTGAGCTTAGGAATTTTGCCCAATTTTGGTAATATTAATTAAAAGGGGCAAATATTATTTTGGAGAAAGATGAGAGGTATTATTTTATTAGAGATTGGCGGCAAATAATTAATTTATTAAAATGAAGGAAAAAGTGATCCAGTGGAAAATGGCCCCCACCAATAAAATAATAATTAAAAGGGGAGTCTATAAACATGGGGAGAAATTATAAAAAGAGGAGGGACTCATTTGTTGATCATCTTTTGGTTATTATACTTCATATTTCATCTTCTCTTAGTGTTGTTTAGCACAAGGGTCAGAGTGTTGTTTAACACCAAGAATTCCAAGCAGAATTCCACCCTCATTTCAGAAAACTTCAAGTGACTCCCTAGTGAGGCAATTTGGGGAGCTCAATTCAGAGCTTCCATTGGACATCATTGTAGGAGTTTATTCAATAGTGCGATTTTTTTGGGCGCAGAGGTATTTTGTGGAGCACATTGTGGGAGCGAGCGTGGGTTAGAACTTAGAGGCTCTGAGATTTTGTAGGGAATTTTCTTATTGTGAGACCGGAGTTTGGACAACGATTTGCCGAGTTGGATTGGAGGCTATTACATGTGTCAATTTTTCTATCTCTTGGCAAGGGCATAGAAGCTATTGACCAAGTACTACGCAGGGGTTTAGAGAAGTGGATTCGGTAGCGATAAGGGCTGGAGATAGGGGGTATTTCTCAATGGAGAATTTAACCGAAGCTGGGAGAAATTTCCCGTGGTAGATTTGGGCATAATTCAGTAGTATCAAAACTATGGGTCATTTTCTGGCCAAATTTGGCAATTCACACTTGTTGGGGTTCACTGGGGGTCGGTGGATTCAACCCAAACCCTTTCTGGGTTTTTGTGGGTTTATTGAGGGGAGTCTCGTGTTGTTTTACAGAATTTTCCGAGTGATATTCAGGACGAAAATCCCCATTCTTATAGCAAGGAGTTTTGCTTATTAACTGGTAACTTTGCATCACTTTGTGGGTCCAGTTTTGGCTTGGAGTTGGGCCAAACCCTTTTTGGGTATTTTTGGGTATGAGGAGTGGAGCCTGTGGTTGCAATTTTAGAGTGATCTAGGCATTCTTAAGAGCAAAATAATCAATCCCATTCTAGCAGCAACAATAGTAATTTCGTGGGTAGTGCATAGTTCTAGTTTGGGCAAGTATTTCCTCCAGATCAGAGTTGTCTCACCTGAGTTTTTGCGTAGCTTGCAGTAGCAAGCCCAGGTTCCATTTTCCTTACTAATTGTACTTATCATTCTCGAAATTAATAAAATGGCTCAACTGTTCTGCTTTCTTTTCCTGGTGTTTTGATATGCATGTGCGATATCTATTTATGGTTGTTGTTCCTTGTGCGTGTTTCTGTTATTTGCTTTGAATTTTCAATTTGGAATATTACAGTGGTATCAGAGCATGATCTTGGCCAGCTTTGGGGTAGCCAACAATATTATGGAAGATTTGGGCATGTATGCACAATGACAGGTGAAACCATAGACAAACCCATGGCTCAAGGAAGATCCAATATGCAGGAATTCTGGGGTGGAATCCATTGGAACGATGAGAGGTTGGCCCAATTGAGGAAGGTGATGGATCAAATCCATCCTCATCCTTACAAGAGAGACACTAGAGGTGCACAAGTCGTGGGGGTGCAACCATCTACACTGTATAGGGAAAGTCGACAGAATCAGGGCACCTAATCTCCTCAAAAGGAGCAGACAAGACAGGGACAGTTAGAGGGTGAGACTAGGAGGCACTTTTGTTGGTGGAGACCTGGATTTAGATATCAGGAGCCTGAGGTGGAGGTTGAGTGTGAGGTTGTGGGCACATAGGAGTGTGAGGAGCGTGTCGATGTGTCTAGTGTGATGCAGGAGTCACCCTTGTTGGAGATCCCTTTGGTAGCTTCGGTTGACACCCTAGTGGAGAGAGTAGAGCATACATTGAGAGAGCCACCCATGGATGAGGTGTGGTTCGTTGTTGAGGTGTCCAGGGCCATGTTCGAGTTTTCAAGTGATAGTAACCCACTATAGATTGGTGAGGTGCCCGAAGACATGTCTAGTGACGAAGTGCCGACAGACGCAAAGTTATCCAGATTCGTGACACAGTTTCCAGATGGTAGCTACCTATCGCTGATTATTGAGGATGTTATGCATGGTGAGCTATCGATGGAGGGGAAATTGGTGGCTCATGTTGAGCCCATGGTGGAGGAGGATGAGCAAACATCCTTGGAGTCAGCCATCAATGGGGAGCAGTCAGGTGCATCGGCAACCAATAGAGTTGTCATACTTTAAGACAATATTCCCCTTCATGCATACATCGATGGGGCTTGCAACAATGTTGGGTTGCCTCCGCATGTTGGTGAGAGAGAGGTCGTGTTACCTAGGCAGATTACATGGATTGGCCAGACTAGCGAGATGAGGCGACACGAGTTGCGCAGGGTGCAACATTTGTAGGATGGAAGACTTGTTCTGTGTATGGTTGTTTGTGCATTTGATCCCTCTCTCGAGTTGGATGGGGAGAGATATTGAGTTGGTATCTGGTGGAGCTGGCTAGGAGGTTAGATGCATCCATATCCACAGTTCAACAGAGTCTGTGGATTACAAGAGGGGCTCGAGGGCCAGACTGTTGTTGGGATCTAGGTGGGATTCTCCATCACATCGTGGAGTCAGTAGCTGCGTGGTGGACTCGATGGGTGGGCGCACACACCATTTCATATCCCCTTCAAAGTTCTTGACAACACTAGTGACATGATGGATTGACAGGGGAGGAGACAAATTTCATGAGTTGTCATGGCATGTTGGGCATACATGGGATTGTAGGGTGATTAGCCTACTCTGGCAGGAGTTGGTAGGAGGAGGTGGCATCTGTAGGCCACCAGACAAGGTATTGTATAGAGATGGTACTCTCTCACTGGTATATTGGACATAAGAGCTACTGAGGATAGGCTTAGTAGTGTCATTCATGTTAGCATGTGAGGAGTTAGGCCGCTCAGGTCTATCTGGGTAGATGAGGGGATATAGCTCACATCGTGGAGGGCTTACTAACAAAGTGTTGCTTTTCCATGACCCAAACCAAGAATTGCAACAAAACTACTTTTCACAACAGGATATAAACAACAGTAAATCTACTAGTGCACAAAATATACACAAATTTTTACAAAATCATGTACAATAACCCAACTTCTTTATGTTAATCAAATTGAATAATACAACAATCTAGGGATCCCGTACCAAGGATAATGGCCCTCATACATCCACTAGTACAAGAATATAAAATTGGGGCTTGGTGTTAGTCCATCGACAACCAATCTACCCTCAACAAGATACTCTAACCATGTGGCTGATGTAGTCGACTCTCTCAGCTCTTCTCGGTCTTACCCTGTACTTGCCTGGCTCTTCGGCTCCCGATTTGCAGCTCCTGCCTCTATCAATGCTCCAAGTCCATCTGGCCGCTGAACCTCGGCTATCCAATATGCTCACTAGTTGTGCCTTAGTCCATCAAGGGCACAACACATCTAGACTCTTGTTGAGTTGTTCACAGCTCCGTTTGTGAACAACTCTTAATCTGCCCACTACTACTCCTCAGATACTCAGGGACTTCAGCCCATTATGGTCTTCCTGCGTTGCTCCAATGAAGATCAACATAGGGCTCGGACGACTGCCACCTATCACTGCAAGATGTCCATCTCTCACAATGAACATGGGTTGAGGAAGATTGCCCATCATCTACTATAGATTTCCTTCTCCACACACGAGTCTAGGGCTTCTCAACTGCTCCTCTGGCTGATCAAACCTTGTGCCCAACTTTCTCCACTCTAGCAACCACCTGGGTCCACGAAGATGGTGCACAAAGGGCTCCAACTTGGGCACTATCACCCTGTCATTGAACAGACCATAAATGCCCAATCCAATGTCCATACTTGTTCCACTCTGACGCTGCCCTCCAACAGACCACGAGTGACCAATCCTTGCTGTAGCATTTGCTCCTAGTTCGGGCGTCCAACCCCTAGGAAACCCTTCCTCTTGGTTGCTAATAGACTCCATCAATCAGTCCTCTCCTGGGACCTCCATCCACTCATCATCCAACCATCAACAAGGTGACATCTACAACTCACTGTTGTTGCCTCCTTGACCTCAATTTCTGTGCATTCTCAAGACTGGTTAGGGCACCCAACAACCCTAAACCACTGCTCCAATCCTTGTCCAAGCTTCTCCTTCTTTTGCTGTCACTATCTTACCTTCCAAAACACCTTGGGCACCTCCACAAGGCTTCTTGTACAAGACAAACTGTTCCAGCAACTAGGGCTGCCTCTAGGCACAAGAAAAAATGCTGTTTGAAGAGTCTCTACCCTCTGTTGACCTTCGTTGCTCTTGGAGATGAATGCGGCCTCTTGAGGGCCCCCTCCACAAGGCCTCATGACTCCCAAACCTGCTCCAATCACCTGCTGTTTGCTACAGCAGTCTGCGAACACCTGTGACAGAGGTTCCCCACACCCCTTAATGCACAAAAAAACCCTCTCAAACTTACCTCTGTACCAGCAACTCTGCCCAGTAAGAAGGACACGCCCAAAATAGGAGAAAAACCACGAAAAACAGTCTTCCTAGCCTCCACGGTGATGCCTCAAACCTGTGTTGTTTTTCTGCCAAGGAAACTGTACGCAAACTTTGAGATATTCCTGCTCTAACTCTACCTCCTTGCTTCTTCGTCCTTCTGCCTCAGTCGCTGTCCAATTCAGAGCTATTATATGATGTTAGATGCACTTTAGATGTATAGAATGACCTCCAAGCTCATTCCTTTTTATAGCCTCCATGTGGTTGTGACATTAGCCCTTAAGGGCACTCTAACATGCTGGCCAACTTGTACTAGTAGGCCCTCACAACCACACATCAACTTCAAAAATTCATAACTCAACAACTACAACTCGGAATTGGATGATTCTTGATGCGTTGGATTCGTCTTGTTGTCTACTACAATCCTCATCCATCACTTGTCGCAATATCGTCACAGTTTTGGCCCAAACATCGATGGGTGCAAAACCCCAAACTTGGGTTTCAATTTGACAAGGCCACTTGTGGAGCTCCTTCCTCCAAACACTCGATCCTCAAGACTTGGAGAACCTCCCAAGCTATAAAAATCAACACTCCCTCTTAGCAAGGGAGGTAGTTCTAAGACTAGGAAGTAACCATCATCAGTGGCACTAGCCCATCTGGCGTCCATCGCTGCAGTATACTCTGTAGAATGAACCTTGCAATCTCAGTAGTGCTTCTACCTCATCACATCTGAACCTGAAGATCCCGAACCTCCATAGGGTTGCTCCCTTTGAGGCTAGACTCCCTCTGAGCCTACACAATCTCCACTAGCTTAGTCCTACAAGCACTCATCCTCCTGGATCAAATACAACACATACAAATCCCACCAATCTCAGATATGAAACATCACGATCCGATGAAGACTCTAGCCTACAAATGTCCCGTCCATCACATGCAGCAATCACGATTGTGCTGATCCTGTCCATGCCAAAGTAATCCTCGAGTTGTCCTAACCATCCATAACAAGACATAGGAAGTCCATGATTTGCAAACCGCCACATAACATACTGAAGTGCACCTCACCACCGATCCACTAGAACTCCTAACCCATCTCACCATGTAGCCTATTGAGCCACATCCCTATGTCTTTGGTTGATCCCTCTACTCCATGATCTAGACACCCACAACTCCCTTTGAACTGCTTCGTTGTGCACACTCTGATTCACTATCCCTCAAAGTAGCTCAAACTCCCTCTGATACCATGTTGTTTTTCCATGACCCTGGTGTCTAGGATATAATCTTAAATCACTAACAACGAAACTACTTTGCACAGCGGAATATAAACAACAATAAATCTACTAGTGCACAAAATATACATAACTTTTTTGCAAAATCATGTACAATAACCCAATTTCGTCATATTAATCAAACTGAATAATACAACAGTCTAGGGCTCCCGTACTAGGGATAATGGGCCTTATACATCCACTAGTACAAGAATACAAAACTGGGGCTTGGTGTGAGTCCATCGACAACCAATTTGCCCTCAACAAGATACTATGACCATTTCGCTGATGTAGTAGACTCTCTCAGCTCTTCTCGGTCGTACCCTGTACTTGCCCTGTCCTTCGGCTCCCGATCTGCAGCTCTTGCCTCTATCAATGCTCCAAGTTCATCTGGCCACTGAACCTCGGCTATCTAATCTGCTCACTAGTTGTGCCTTAGTCCATAAGGGCACAACACATTGAGACTCTTGTTGAGTTTTTCACAACTCTGTTTGTGAACAAATCTCAATCTGCCCAATGCTCCTCCTCAACTACTCAGGGACTTCAGCCCACTATGGTCTTCATGTGCTCCTCCAATGAAGAGCAACATAGGGCTCGGAGGGTAGCCACCTATCACTGCAAGATGTCCATCTCTCACAATGAACATGGGCTAGGAAAACTGCCCATCATCTATTGTAGATGTCCTTCTCCACACACTAGTCTAGGGATGTTCAATTGCTCCTTTGGCTGATCAAACCTTGCGCTCAACTTTTGCCACTCTAGCAACCACCTAGGTCCATGAAGATGGTGCACACCGGGCTCCAACTTGGGCACTACCATGCTATCTTCCAACAGACCAGAAATGCCCAATCCAATGTCCACACTTGGTCCAATCTCACGCTGCCCTCCAACAAACCACGAGTGACCTATCCTTGTTGTAATATCTGCTCCTAGTTAGGGCATCCAACACCTAGGAAACCCTTCCTCTTGGCTGCCAACAGAGTCTATCAATCAATCCTCTCCTAGGACCTCCATCCACTTAGCATCCAACCATCAACAAAGTGACATCTACAACTCATTGTTGCTATCTCCTTGACCTCGATTTCTGTGCATTCTCAAGACTGGATAGGGCACCCAACAACCCTAAACCACTGCTCCAAAACTGCTCCAATCCTTGTCCAAGCTTCTCCTTGTTTTGTTGTCACTATCTTAGCTTCCAAAACACCTTAGGCACCTCCACAAGGCTTCTTGTACAAGACAAACTGTTCCGGCAACTAGGACTGCCTCTAGGCATAAGAAAAACTGTTGTTTGAAGCGTCTCTACCCTGTGTTCACCGTTGCTGCTCTTGGAGATGAATGCAGCCTCTTGAGGGCCTCCTCCACAAGGCGTCTGTTATCACCAAAAAAATTATTTTAAATTTTTATAAAATGTTGACAGCTACGTTGTCAACATTTAAGGTTGTAATAAACATGTTAATACTCTTAGCAATATTTTGGGAAAGCAAATATCGTTGATAACGAGGATAACACTATTTGCTCTTTTCTCTGATAGGCCAATTGTCAGCGATTAAATGTTTTTTATTGTTTAAAGTGTTGACTGTCTTGACTACGTCAGCATTAGTATTTTGAGCGCAGGTGTCTCTGTTATGATCGAAAGGGTAAAGTATGAATTTGATTGTGCTTACCTTATGTAATTATTAAAGGTACCGGGTAATCAATTCCATGTAATTATTGATCATGATTCGCTAACGTGATCAAGGATGATGTTAAGTTTAACTTGATAAATTACTCTAGTTTCCACTTGGCAATTGAAACAGTTTTTACTGCGAGAACATGGCAGAAAAATTCCGTAGATAGTGCCAGCAAGAATGGGAAAGGGAGGAATGTTAGACTGAACTGAACCTAAAGAGCCGGAACTATAGAATGTCTACCCTGATCTCCTACATTTGTTCTAGCAGGTAGGGTGGAGTTGGTTTTTCTATTGATGTTCCGATTATCACGATTTAGTAGCTCAATTGTTTGCAACAAGTTTTGATGGGAGCTGTGTAGAGGTCAATGGTTTAGTGTTTGAAGTCACAGAACACACCGTTGCAGAAGCCACAACTTTGCCCATGAGCGAAGACAAAGTTTTTCACAGCCATATTCTAGCAAGCATAGACGTTCTTTCTTTCTTCAAAGAAGAGCACAGAGCAAAGAACTGGAAAGCCGGGGTTCGAAAGGACTGGCTACAAGACAAATGATATGTTCCCCTGCGGCTTTGCCAACAATATTTTACTTGTGATTGTAATATTCCTAATGGAAATTTTCGATGATAAACAAGCAAAACATAGCAAAAACACATACAATTAATAGCACATTTACAACCAGAAATCTCCATGAACTGTGCTGTTCTGAGCCATTTTATTAATAAATCAATGAGTACAATATGGTGCTGGGAAGAGTGCACATGGGCTTGCACAAGGCAAGCTAGCAAAGCCCAATGGAAAGATATGAGGCCCCTCTCTGATCTGCTGCTGCTCTCTGCTGAATACTGCACTGAAACTGCCCAAAAATATGTTGTTGGCTGCAAGGAATTGCTGCTACAGCGTCCTCTGATGCTCAAAAAATTCCGAGAAATTAACCCCGAGCTCTCCACCAATAACACACAAAAACCCACAAAGGAATTTGCCAAATGTTGACCTCGAAATTTCGGCTCAATTTCCCCTTAGCTCCACTAGTTGCTGGTTGAGTTGGGATCCTTGTTGGACCCCTCAGATCTGCCCAAAAAATTCTGCCAAGTTTTTTTTGAGGTCCTTGTAAAAAACCTAGAAAATCCCAGAAAGGGTTTGCTCAAATCTTAACCCCGAAAATTGGCCCTCTTGGGCTTAGCTCTCTAAACTGTTGGGCAATTCAGACCTCCTGATAAACTGTTGTTGGATGCCATCGAAATTCTTGGAAAATCCTTGTTATATGGCTCCAAGCCTTCTCTCCAAATCCTCTACGAAAACTCCACTCACTGCTTGGCTCCCAGAGTGAATCCGTTAAGGGACTGCGCAGCCTCTGTGCAGCTGGGAATGTCTCTATGTTGTTGGTGAAGCAACTGTGCTGTAGATGAGGCTCTGTGCTGCTAGACTGATCGAATCTATGGTGAAGCACCTTCCTTGGGCTGGCACTCGTAGTCCACCGAAGTAAAGGCTGGGATCTCCGCTCGAAGACACCCATGTGCTGAACAACACATGCAGACTTGGCTCACTGCTCAAGTGTGCTCTTGTCAAAGATAATTTCGAAATAGATGAATGAATGAGAGAAATGAGCTTCATGCTTCCTTTTTATCCAAGGTTGCCCAACGTTTCCTTGGGCCACACCTTGTGCCTCTAGCCTCTAATACGCACCAATGACGGTGCTGCCTTCATGTGGGTCGCATTTCATCCTCATGGGGCCCCATCCTCCACTATTGCTGCAATACTTTTCCTCAGCCTAATGTTTTAAGGCCTAGTCACCTAAGTTTATTTGTGGGTCTCGAAATCCACATTTCCTAAGTCAAAACTGTGATATTATCAAAATTGGCCAAAATTAATATTCCAGTTAGCAGAATTGCTAAATAGGAATATTACGGTCCTCCCCGCCAAAAATTGCTTGTCGTCAAGTGATGCCTGAACAAGCATCCTCTCTATCTGACGCTCCCCACTGTCACTGCAAAAATGTGCGAGGGTCCTAGATGCGCCACTGAATAGTCCCTGACCTCTGCACCGTCCCGACATGAAAGAGTCCCTTAATACCAGGTTCCCAAGCCATCCTATCCAACCTGAGCCCAGGGGTGGAACATGTGCTACCTCGATAATCAACCACGCCATCCCTAACCCTGTATCAGTCAAGTCATGCACCTACCAGTGTCTTAACTGGAGAGTCTCCTCTTGGCTCATGACACGTGGTGTCCCATCCAACTGCTAGGGTGAGCCTCCCATGCCCTGTTGCCTCAAATGGAGAGTGTCAAGGGGCAACAACCAAACACTCTGCGACTGTAAGCAACACTAGAAGGTGATGGGTGGGTATGTCCCAAAGGGTATGATCAAGAGTCTGCTGGAATGCTCAAGAGTAATCCTCCGGACGACACTCTCTTCGACTCAGATCTGCTGATAACCCCCTCGCAACCCTGTCTTTGCTAAACGGGGTGTCCCCAGATGCTCAACAATGTCCTCATCGATCCTAGGTGAGCTGGATCCCATGGTACACCTAATGCCCCTATCCATAAGTCTCCTTGGAGACAACGCTCCAAGAGCCCGTTGCACCGCATCACGTGTCACTGCATACCACCAAGTATCACCGCACTCCTCGACATGCCACTGTATGCCGCAAGCTATCCTTGTACACCTCTGGATACCCTCGACTACGACTATACCATCCTGTCCGTCATGTGTCCTGCCTGTGTCACTGCACCTGTCACTCCCCGCATGTGCTCAATGCGATGTGAGTTACTCCTACTCCACAACACAGTCCGACATACTACGATACACCCGCATGCATCTCCATGCCCATCTGCAAACCACTGCTCAATGCTAGATGCTCCTAAACATCCCTGGATGTGATGGTCGAAAGATGCGTCCGTATGCGTCGGCCCACACCCGACGATTACCATCACCTCCATCGTCGAATCACCATACTCGAATGAATGGATCTCCCCTCCAAATCCTCCTTGTGGGACCTAAGAAGTGAGTCTCCCTAGGTGTCATTAGTGAATTCACCACTACTTTGCTCCTCTGCGACTTCTGTGCCCCACACAAAGGTGAAGAATCCCCAGCTCCATACAAGGCACCGTCTGGTGGCCTGCCAATGCCACCAACTCCGACAAACTCTTGCCAGAGTATGTTGACCACCCCGTGACCCTTTGTACAAATGTCATACCAAGATAACTCAAGAAGTCTGTCCATAAACTGGTTGGCCACTGGTGCTGATCGAAACCCCCTTAGTGAATGTGCACGCTCAACTGTTAGGTCGATTGTACAATCCAGGTCGTTACCATCCAGGTCGTAGTCAATTGGCATACCTGGAAAGCGATAGGTAGTCCTGCCCGGATCCCAATGCTAGTCTGGGCTTCCGGTATCCCAGTGCTTGGAATCTCCTGCTGAGCTACAGTCGGGTCCACCACCATCTCCATAGCCCACTCCAACGGGTATCAACTCAGAATCTCTTGCCATCCAACCCCATGGGGGGATTGAATGCATGAACTCCCATGCATAGAACAACCCCAACATGCAGATGCTGTACTTTGTGCTATTCAGGTCGTCTCATTCCGCTATCCAGGTCAACGCATGAGATATGACTATGTAGCTCCGTCTCTCTCTCTCCAATGGCTAAAGGTGACGCAACAATGCTGCTAGCTGCGTCTATGTATGCCCGAAGAGGGCTGCTCCGACTCTCCAATGTGCCGTATAACTATACCATTAGGGAATCCAACTGTTCCCCAACGTGAGCTAGCTTGGCCGCTGACTCGACACAAACCACTCTCATGCCCTCCAACTCCTCATTCCGCCGTAGAATAGCCTCTCGTACTGACGTGGCCTTCCTTTTTAATGCTAAAAGGTCGGCCTGAAACTAAAGACACTGTTGTGTGCAACCATTGTCTAATACCTCTGTATCTCCTGGCGCCTCATCAAGGGTGGATACGTCTCCTGACACCTCATCCATCTGCTGTGTGGTGCTATCACCCAAAACATTGGACACAACCTCGGTCACCACCTCAACGGATGGCACTATTGGGGTATGCTCCACTCTCTTCACTAAGATGTCAACCGACACGGTTAAGAAATTCTCCAACACTGGTGACCCCTACACCACACTGCGTGTATCTTTTTGCTCCCCACAATCCTGTGTAGATGGATGCATCCCCGCAGCCTGCGCATCTCTAGTGTTTCTTCTATAAGGAAGAAGATAGATCTAGTTCGACACCTTCATCAACTGGGTCAAGAATTCACGCATATTAAATCCTCCTTGTGCCATGGGTTCCCTATGGATTAACCTGTCATGGTGTATACATGCACAAATCTTCCTCGATCTAATTGGCTACCCCACAACTAGCCAAGATCATTGCTCTGATACCATTATAATATTCCTAATGGAGATTTTCGCTGATAAACAAGCAAAACATAGCAAAAACACATACAAAAATTAATAGCACATTTACAACAAGAAATCTCCATGAACTGCACTGATCTGAGCCATTTTATTAATAAATCAGTGAGTACAATATGGTGCTGGGAAGAGTGCACCTGGGCTTGCACAAGGCAAGCTAGCAAAGCCCAAGTGAAAGATATGAGGCCCCTCTCTGATTTGTTGTTGCTCTCTCCTAAATCTTGCACTGAAACTGCCTAGAAATATGCTGTTGGCTGCAAGGAATTGCTACTATGACCTCCTATAATGCTCAGAAAATTTCGAGAAATTAACCCCGGGCTCTCCACCAATAATCCACAAAAACCCATGAAGGAATTTGCCAAATGTTGACCTCGGAATTTCAGCCCGATTTCCCCTTAGCTCCATTAGATGCTAGCTAAGTTGATCCCTATTGGACCCCTCAGATTTTCCCAGAAAATTCAGGCAAATTATTTCTGAGGTTCTTGTCAAAAACCCAGAAAGGGTTTGCCCAAAGCTTGACCCTGAAAATTGGCCCTCTTGGGCTTGGCTCTCTAAAATGTTGGGCAATTCAGACCTCCTGATAAAACTGTTGTTGGATGCCACCCAAATACCTGGAAAATCCCTGTTAGAAAGCTCCAAGCCTTCCCTCCAAATCCTCTTTGAAAACTCCACTCACTCCTTGGCTCCCGGAGTGAATCCCTCAAGGGACTGCACAACCTCTGCACAACTGGGAATGTCTCTACGTTGTTGGTGAAGCAACTGTGCTGTAGATGAGGATCTTTGCTGCTAGATTGACCGAATCTATGATGAAGCACCTTACTTGTGCTAGCATTCGAAGTCCACCGAAGCAAAGGCTGGGATCTCCACTTGAAGACACCCATGTGCTGAACAACACATGTAGACTTGGCTCACTGCTCATGCGTGCTCTTGTTAAAGATAATTTCGAAATAGATGAATGAGTGAGAGAAATGAGCCTCATGCTTCCTTTTTATCCAAGGCTACCCATCGTTCCCTTGGGCCCCACCTCGTGCCTCTAGCCTCTAACACGCACCAATGACTGCACTGCGTTCATGTGGGCCACATTTCATCCTCATTGGGCCCCATCCTCCAGTATTGCCGCAATACTTTGCCTCAGCCTAATGTTTTGAGGCCTATAGTTGCCTATGTTTATTTGTGGGTCCCCAAATCCACATTTCCTAAGTCAAAACTGTGATATTATCTAAATTAGCCAAAATTAATATTCTGGTTGGCAGAATTGCTAACGCAGGAATATTACAGGGTCGTTATAATAGAATCAATTTGTATCATTTCTACTTCCTAGCACATTTAGATGAGAAAACTAGTATTAATCCCTACTTCTACTTGCTAGAGAGCCTCAAGCACATGGCTGCTAGATACATGGCTAGGACTAATCCCTCTTCACATTTTATTTATCACAAGGCACTTGTTAAGCTTTTGATAGAAAGTCGGTAAAGCTTGAGAGAACCTTGGATCATTTTCTTTTCTAGGGAGGGTTCATGCCTCAACCTGCCAGAAGGAAAAGAGGCAGACCTCAAACCATCAGGAGGATAAAGAAAACTCAGGCTCAAGTTCCTGTTCGAACTCCCATCATGTTTGAAAACTCAGAAGCCCCATCCGCCTCAGCTTCCCCCAAAACCCCCAAGGTCTATCAAAGGAAGATTCTCGGTCTCACAAGTCAGAGCCTACATCGTTGAAAAGCCTAGAAGCTGACATTGACTCCACTGGTTTTTCAGTTTTACCCTTAG
This sequence comes from Pinus albicaulis, assembly GCA_034641835.2. Lineage (NCBI taxonomy): Eukaryota > Viridiplantae > Streptophyta > Pinopsida > Pinales > Pinaceae > Pinus > Pinus albicaulis. The sequence goes on along the minus strand of CM076570.1, from coordinate 562,487,684 downwards.
AAAACACCCCTGCAGACACAACTATACCTGAAGACTTAAAGGGCAAGAAGCTAATAACAGAGGAAAGGGAAAATGAACCAACACCTGAAATTCCCAAACAGGGTAATAGGCACATTAGGCCAACAAATAAGCTACGATATAAAATCAAGCTCAGAAGCAACCCAGAGTTAGCTAGCCAGGTCATTGACATAGATGATGTGCCTTTGAAGGACTTAATTATAAATAAGAAATCCACGAAGTCTAGGAAAAGTCCTATAAAATCTAAGAACAAGTTTGCAAGCCTTGACAAGAAGAGAAATGAACAGGTTGCCAAAGCAAAGCCCATGGAGACTAGGAAGAACAAAAAACTGAGATTAAACAAGTTGGATGTGTTACTCAAGGCTGCCAGTACCCTCAACTAATATGTCTAGGTATCAAAACCATTTTTGTCCACTCGTTTAAGTAAAAAACTCAGTTTTTGCATTTTGTTGACAGTTAGCTTGCCAGTTTCGTATACACTATGAGAGTCAAGAGAGTTGACAATGCCCTCGTCAACAATTTCTGAAAAGGATTGATAGTGTGTTTGTCAGCTATTTTGAACAAACTATGCTTACTGGGTAATAAACGAAACCTACAGGAAAAGCTTGACAACGTGCCTGTCAATGATTTTTGAATAGAAAAACTGGTCAATGAAGGACCCCTACAGGAAAATGCCAGCAACACACTTGTCAGTTATTTTTCCAGAAAACGAAGCAAAGGCGCTGGCGTCTTTGTTGTGAGCAACATTTGAGAGGATTGATCTCCCTGTTGTTAGCTATATCTCAGATTAGAAAATCCGTAGTGCAGACAATATGCCTGTCAGCGATTTTTCCAAAAAATCAGAGAACAACATAAGACATCCAGGGAGCTGTTTTGAGCAACGAAGATCATTTACAGAGGGACCTGTTTTGTGGAAACAAAGGAGATAATCTACAGAGGGACCTGTTCTATTTTCCAGCTAAGCAGTTGACTAGATTACTCTATATTTGCCTAGATTTAAGCATATTTACCTACAGTTTTTCTAGGGTTTGTTAGATAGTTTCTAAGTCTATCTTTTCCATGCATGAACTTAAAGGATATTTTTAATATCTCTGTATTGTAATTATGAGGATTCTATTATTTTGCAAATTGTTATGTAATGCTCTATAAAGGCAGTTTATGAATAATGAAACAGGGTTGGAAATCATTTGAAAAACACTTATAGTTTGGATATGTTTGAGCGATCTTAAATGTATTTGCAGTGTTTGATGAGCAATTAGTATAAAATTCATGTGTTTCATTTCCCTGTCAGTGTTTCTCTATTATTAATTGTTTCTTCCATGTCTGAAATATTAGTTTATGAGATTGGATTTCATTTGCTACTCCTCTCTTAAATTATCAGTCATTAGATACTTCTTGTTCTCAGCTCTTATAAATTCTATTTCTCCTAGTCCACTCTTCTTCGAAATCTCCCAAAGAGTCAAAGGACGTATTGTTCCCATGCTTTGTGCAATTTGCTCATTAGATCTGTGATCTCATTTAGTTGATAGCTTGACTCCATGCCCAATGGTAGGTTTTGAAGATCATCCAACCATTTCATACCTAAACCCAAAATTTGGCCCCTTGAACTCGATTGCAGAAAACCTTCTACTACAGTGACCATAGAATAGTTGAGTTTTACGGAGAGATCCCCCTTTAGGTTGAAGGGCCAACTTTCAACCTAAAAGTGGTTTGAGGTTACCTTAGGGCTTTTCTCTATGCAGCCAGCGTTTTCCCTAAGTGATAACATTTTGGTGCCGTTGCTTGGGAACGACAAGCATATTTTTCCCCTAAATATTTTATTATTAAAGATCATATCTCTGAGAGTAAACGGAGATTTGTGTATCAGTTTGGTTGCAAGTAGTTTGCTCTGGTGACTCCACATTATCATCTAAAGGGTTCTTACTTACAAAGTTTTGGCTCATACAAGTGTCTATACTCGGAGGAATCCTGATCCGAATCCGCCACAATTTCTATCAAGCCCGAAAAAGCTGTTTAGAAAGAAAATTTCCAAGAAATGGGGTAAGATTCTAGAAAAATATAGTTCATTACCTGCGAATATTGAAACTATTGAAGATTTGCATTTTGATGAAAAGTTCAAAAACTCTCTGTTTAGATCTAAATCTGAAAGTCATCTTTCAGATACTGTTTTAGATTCAACAATTTTCAAACCTTCTATTAATGATCCTTTTATCCCAAAATTAGAATAGTTACCACAAGACCAAGAAATTTGGTCTCATTTTCAGGATTTAGAACATAGAATTCAAGAACTTCAAGCTGTTGCAGCTAGATCTACAACTTTTCCATATTCTATTCTAGTATTCTCAGTTACAAATACACCTCCATCTTCTACCAGATCTCATAGTTCCGGGCCATCAACGTTTGTTAAAAAGCCTTTGTTTCCCTTTACATCTGCTTTCCAACACCCTATTGTAACTACACCTAGCATAATGGCTGCTAGATATGCTCCTTTGAACCTTCAAGGTCCGTTGCATGATCTTCCTGCGAACTATGGACAACGCCTTATTCAATTTGATGGTACAGGGTATTATACAACTCAAAAAAATGTAGACAAGCTCAACGATTTCATAGATCTGGAGGAATTTGACCACAAAGATATAAAGCTCAGGCTGTTTGCACAAAGCCTCTCAGGTAAAGTAAAGAAATGGTTCAGATCTTTACATGCAGCCAGTATTAATAATTTTCAGTAGTTCGAACAGAATTTTTTTGCCAGCTGGGAGGTCAAGAAAAACCCCTTACAGATCTTAGTCGAGTATAATACACTCAAGAGGAACCCAGGGGAATCTGTACAAGAATTCACAGTCAGATTCAATAAAATTTATAATTCTATTCCAGCTGAAGTTAAGCCTCCTCTTGGTTTAGCATTATTACATTTTCCTGATTGTTTTGATGCTGAGTTGGCCTATCAACTAAGAGAAAGGAACCCCTTTACTCTAGAACAAGTGCAGAGAAACACAATTGGAGTAGAAGCCAAATTGTTGGCGAAGAAGGCAAAAATGAAAGTTGAAAAACTGGTAGGTTTCAAAGAAGAGTCATCCTCATCGCCTGATTTAAAATTTGATGTAATGCTAAAAACTATGGAGAAGCTAGTCGATAAATTGACTCCTCCCCGAAGTGAGAAGCAACCTCAAGTCTGAAATACAAATTTCAGGAGACCTCAGGGTGTTCAGAATCGCCCTAGAGAGCAGAAAGCTCCTGAAGAAGAACAACTTGCTGTTCGACCTACATTTCCAGAAGCATTTGCTGATGAAGATATCAATGATGACGAAGATCAACAGATTGGATGCTTGGATGACAAAGAAATCCAAGTTTTTGCCACCAAAGAAGAACACGACCAGTCTGCTGGATGCTTGGGAGTAAAGGACAACGTGCATCTCTGTGATTCAATTCAATATCAACAAGGATACAATAATGCGGTGGCAGATTTTCAAAGACAGTATAGTCTTAGAGGCCGGAATGTTCCCATTAAAGCTCCACCACTGAAAACAACAACTGAACAACAAGCTGAGCCAAGAAAAGAGATCCTAAAAAGACTAGAGGAGCCGAAGAAGGACAAACCAGAGGAGCCAAAGAAGGATAATCTGAAGGAACCAAGGAAGGACACTAAAGATGTTGATAAAACATCATCAATTTTCAATCTGGAGTCCGAAATCAATAAGTTAAAAGTTTCCATTCCTTTTGTTGAGCTTTTAAGAAATGAACAATATAGGAAAAAGATTTGTACTATGATTAAAAATTTGGAAAATGGTCAACTCAATACAATCTCTCAAGACTCCTTGAACTTGGATGACGATGCCCCGAAATTTGTACTTTGTCCACATGTCACAAGTGCAAATGATGACGTACCCCCATTTTATGTAAGCCTAAATGTGCATGACCTGATCCTTCACAATGCCATGTTAGATTCCAGAGCCTCACATAATCTCATGCCCAAATCAGTCATGGACCATCTAGGACTCCAAATTACCAGACCCTATAAGGATTTGTTCTCCCTTGATTCAAGAAAAGTAAAATGCCTAGGATCATTTAGCTGTCACTCTAGCTCAAATTTCCGCCAAAAGTGTTTTAATGGATATAGTAGTAGCTGACATCCCTGCCATATTTGGCATGTTGTTGTCTCGATCTTGGGCAGCAAGATTGGGAGGAACTTTACAGATAGACACGTTCTACGCCTCTACACCATTGTTCGGCGAAATGAAGAGACAATACTGAGAAGTTCAAATGGCTTATATGGTGAGTAGCAAAATGCAGCCAGACAACCATCCAATATATGCAGTAGATCCAAAGCTAGGGTCACAAATCTTTTTCGATGATGACTGTTTTGAAGGTGAAACATCAACAACAAATGAAACTGGTTCTCAGCAAGAACAGAGTTAGATTTTTTTCCGGAGAAATATGGAAGTTGTATTTTGATGGGTCCACATGTGAGAAGGGTTCGGGAGCAAGTGTATGGATTGTTCCACCTGATTGTGTAGCTCAATTTCAGTCTTTTAAACATTAGTTTGATTGCACAAACAATGTAGCGAAGTATGAAGCTCTTGTTATTGGATTAAATCTGTTACGAGAGCAAAAAGCACAAAAAATTCACATCTTTGGAGATTCAGAACTAGTTCTGAATCAAGTTAATTCTGTTTTTAAAACTAAGCATCCAAGAATGAGGGCTTACAAAAATGAGATCTGGGATTTGTTTTCAAATTTCTTTTTTAAGCATGAAGTTTCATTGATACCAAAGGAGAAGAATGGGATTGCAGATTCCCTAGCTAAAGCTGCCAACACATTTAGAGTTCCGTTGTATTAATTTGAAAAGTATGAAATAAATATTAAATACCGGCCTTCAATTCCTGATAAATCATAATACAAAGCATTGGCAGGTTTATGAAGATGATCAATAGATCAAAAGATTTTTGGAGAGAACAGGCGAATTTCTCAGCGCCCCAATAGAAAAACATGGAGAGGGAATTGCAGAAAATAATCCTGAGGCAACAAGCTTTTTGGATGCTGTAGCAGGACAGGAGATAATTCAGCTTTCTAATAATTTAATTCCCAGAGGTCTAGTACCTTTAGAAAGGTTGTTCAATTCTAATGATGTTCCTGTAAAGCCAAGAATTTTGCCAAGTGAAGGAGAGATGGAAGATTACAACTTGGGCACTGAAAGTGAGCCAAAAATAGTCAAAGTTTCCTACACTTTGAAAGAAGAACAAAAAATACAGTAGGCAGATTTATTGAAGGAATTTGGTGATGTATTCGCCTGGAGGTATGAAGATCTGAAAATTTATGACCAGTCCATCATCTAGTATACCATACCCCTGAAAGAAGATGAGAAACCATTTAAACAAAAGCTAAGGAGGATAAATCCTAAGCTGCTGCCCCTCATTGAGAAAGAAGTGAAAAGGTTGCTGGCTGCAAAAATTATCATTCCGCTTAGGTTTTCTAATTGGGTAGCTAACCTAGTAGCTGTGAGGAAGAAAAGCGGGGAAATTTGCCTTCGTGTAGATATTTGAAATTTAAACAAGGTCTCATTGAAAGACAACTACCCTTCGCCGAAGATGGATCAAATTCCGCAGAAGGTGGTGGGTGCAGAGAGGATTGCTATGTTAGATGGGTTTTCAGGATACAGTCAAATCTTGGTAAACCCAAAGGATCAGGAGAAGACCGCATTCACTACGCCTTGGGGTACGTTCATGTATTCTAAAATTCCATTTGAACTTATGAATGCGGGAGCTACTTTTCAGCGGGCCATGGACATCACCTTTGCCGACGAAAGAGATAAATTTGTGGTGATTTATCTAGATGATATCACTGTCTTCTCAAAGTCAGAAATAGTACACCTGAAACACCTTAGGATGGTCTTCAACAAATGCAGAAAGTTTGGAGTCTCTCTTGATCCAAAGAAATCCCATTTCGCCATGAGATAGGGCAAACTATTGGGACATATAGTGTCAAAGGACAGTATCGAAATAGACCCCAATAGAGTGACAACAATTCAACAAATTGAGCAGCCAAGGAACAAGAAAGAAGTCCAATCTTTCTTAGGTAAAGTGATTTTTCTGCGTCGTTTCATTCCAAATGTTGCAGAAATTTTAAAGCTAATAACAGGAATGCTTAAGAAAGGCAGCAAAATAAAATGGACTAAGCAAGCAAAAACTTCTTTCGACAATATCAAGAGAGCCCTAAGTGAAGCACCCGTACTCATCAGTATGAATTTTTCAAAAGATTTCATGATCTTTTCTTTTGTCTCTGAACACACTATTTCTGGCGTATTACTTAAAAGGATTGAGGCAGGTCAAGGACAACCTATCTCCTTTTTTAACAGAGTGTTGAGGGATGCTGAACTAAAATACAATATTTTAGACAAACAGGCATATGCTTTGATCACAAAATGGATTGAGGCACTTCCAAGCAGGCAAGCTACTGACCTTGTAGTGATTCAATTCTTAGAAAATATCTTGTCTAGATTTGGTTGTCCAAGAAAAATAATCACTGATAATGCACATTGTTTCAAGTCTAAAAAAATAGTGAAATTTTGTCAAGATTATCATATTACACTCAACCATTCTACAACCTATTATCCCCAAGGTAATGGACTTGCAGAATCTTCCAATAAGAGTCTAGTTAGAATCATTAAGAAATTGTTAGAAGACAACAAAAAGGCTTGGCACACAAAGCTCAAGTTCGCCCTGTGGGCAAACAAAGTGAGTACCAAAAGGTCAATCAATACTTCCCCTTTTCAGTTAGTATATGGTATTGATTCATTGCTCCAGTTTCAATTGGGATACCTTTCATGAAATATTTGCAAGAGTTGGGAGAAGAACCCAATCAATTGCAAAAAAGAATAAATCGGCTAATTGAAGTACAGGAGGTTAGAGAAAGGGTGTATGAAAAATATCAGCAAGCGCAAGATCAAATCAAGAAAATTTTGGACAAAAAAACTAAAGAAGATGATTTCAAAAGCCAGGACCTGGTTCTAAAATGGGATGCACGCATTGAGGATAAAGGCAAGCACAAAAAATTTGAGAACTTTTGGAAGGGACCATACAGAATCGCAACATTTCGGGGGAAAAACAATTTCATCTTAGAAGGGCCATAAGGCGAAGATCTACTTGGAGGTCCAGTCAATGGACGGTTTCTGAAACATTATGTTTCCTGAAAGCTGAATCATTTTAATTTTTCATTGTAAATATCTATATGTTTTCAAAGTATCTTGCAGGTGTGGATGAATTTTCTAAGAAGCCTGAAGTGAAGGCCCTGAGGTCCTACTGATATTCATCAGGAATAAAGTTTTTTTTAGAGAAGTAGTAGTATTTTATTTTCAAGTTCAGAGTCTGTAAAATCATATTTCTGAGACGAGGTCTTATTTCTCCAAACATTTTATTTTCAGTTAAATTTTGCAATGGATGAGTCAACTGGTCTATGGGGAGTTCTTGCTGCCATCATTGATCGACAACATCCCCGTGGGGCCATCTGTTATCACCAAAAATTTCATTTTTGTAAATTTTTATAAAATGTTGACAGCTACATTGTCAGCATTTAAGGTTGTAATAAACAGGTTAATACTCTTAGCAGTGTTTCGGGACCCGTTAGGATTGGAAAGCGAATATCGCTGACAATGAGGATAGCACTATTTTCTCATTTCTCCGATAGGACAATTGTCAGCAATTAAATGTTTTTTAATGTTTAAAGTGTTGACTGTGCTGACTACGTCAGCGTCAGTATTTTGAGCACAGGTGTCTTTGTTATGATCGAAAGGGTAAAGTATGAATTTGATCGTGCTTACCTTATGTAATTATTAAAGGTACCAGGTAATCAATTCCATGTAATTATTGGTCATGATTCACCAACGTGATCAAGGATGATGTTAAGTTTAACTTGACAAGTATGTGGGTTCACCGTATCCTACACCTCATACCCAAAAAACAATTGTATTGATAAATTACTCCAGTTTCTACTTGGAAATTGAAATAGTTTTTACCGTGGGAACATAGTAGCAAAATTCCATAGATAGTGCCAGTGAGAATGGGAAAGGGAGGAATTTTAGACCGAACTGAACCTAAAGAGCCAGAACTATTGAATGTTTACCCTGATCTCCTACATTTGTTCCAGCAGATAGGGTGGAGTCGGTTTTTCTATCGATGTTCTAATTATCACGATTTAGTAGCTCGATTGTTTGTAGCAGGTTTCGATGGGAGCCCTGTAGAGGTCGGTGGTTTAAAGTTTGAAGTCACAGAGCACACCGTTGCCGAACCCACAACTTTGCCCATGGACGGAGACAGGGTTTTTCACAGCCATATTCTAGCAGGCATAAATGCTCCTTCTTTCTTCAAAGAAGAACACAAAGCAAAGAACTGGAAAGCTGGGGTTTGAAAGGACTGGCTACAAGACAAATGGTATTCTCCCCTGCGGCTTTGCCAAAAATATTTTACTTGTGAGGGTTGTTATAATAGAATCAATTTGTATCATTTCTACTTCCTAGCACATTTATATGGGCAAATTATGATTAATCACTGCTTCTACTTGTTGGAACTTGGAAAGCCTCAAGCACATGGCTGCTAGATACAGGGCCACGACTAATCCCTCGTCACATTTTATTTATAACAAGGCACTAGTTAAGCTTTTGATAGAAAGTCAGTTGGTAAAGCTTGAGAGAGCCTGGGATCATTTTCTTTTCTGGGGAGGGTTCAAGCCTCAGCCTGCTAGAAGGAAAAGAGGCAGACCTCAAACCATCAGGAGGATAAGGAAAACTCAGGCTCTAGTTCCTGTTCGAACTCCCATCATTTTTGAAAAGTTAGAAGCTCCATCTGCCTTAACTTCCCCCAAAACCCCTGAGGTCTATCAAAGGAAGATTGCTCGGTCTCACAAGTCAGAGCCTACATTGTTGAAAAGCCTAGAAGCTGACATTGACTCCACTGGTTTTTCAGTTTTACCCTCAGAAAAAACCCTTGCAGACATAGTTGTACCTGAAGACTTAAAGGGAAAGAAGCCAATAACATATGAAAGGGAAAATGAACCACCACCTGAAATTCCCAAACAGGGTAATAGGCACACTAGGCCAACAAATAAGCTACGATATAAAATCAAGCTCAGAAACAACCTGAAGTTAGCTAACCAGGTCATTGACATAGTTGATGTGCCTCTGAAGGACTTAATTATAAATAAGAAATCCACAAAGTATAGGAAAAGTCCTATAGAATCTAAGAACAAGTTTGCAAGCCTTGACAAAAAGAGAAATGAACAGGTTGCTAAAGAAAATCCCATGGAGACTAGAAAGAACAAGATACAAAGATTAAACAAGTTGGATGTGTTACTCGAGGCTGCCAATACCCTCAACTAATATGTCAGGGTATCAGAACCATTTTTGTCCACTCGTTTAAGTCGAAAACTCAGTTTTTTCATTTTGTTGACAGTCAGCTTGACAGTTTCGTATACACTATGAGAATTAGGAGAGTTGACAATGCCCTCGTCAACAATTTTTGAAAAGGCTTAACAGTGTGTTTGTCAGCTATTTTGAGCAAACTATGCATACTGGTTAATAAACAAAACCTACAGGAAAGCTTGACAACGTCCCTTTCAGCGATTTTTGAACAGAAAAACTGGCCAATGAAGGACAACTACATGAAAATGCTAGCCGCGCGCCTGTCATCGATTTTTCTAGAAAACGAAATAGAGGCGCTGACATCTCTGTTGTCAGCAACATTTGAGAGGATTGATCGTTGTCAGCTATATCTCATATTAGAAAATCCGTAGTGAAAACAATCTGCCTGTCAACGTTTTTTCCAAAAAATCAAAGAATAACATAAGACATCCAGGGACCTGTTTTAAGCAGCGAAGATCATTTACAGAGGGACTTGTTTTGTGGAAACAAAGGAGATAATCTACAGAGGGACCTGTTCTATTTTCCAGCTAAGCAGTTGACTAGATCACTCTATTTTGCCTAGATTTAAGCAGATCTACCTATAGTTTTTCTAGGTTTTGTTAGATAGTTTCTAAGTCTATCTTTTCCATGCATGAACTTAAAGGATATTTTTAATATCTCAATATTGTAATTATGAGGACTCTGTTATTTTGCAAAATGTTATGTAAAGCTCTATATAGACAGTTTATTAATAATGAAACAGGGTTGGAAATCATTTGAAAAACACTTGTAGTTTGGATATGTTTGAGCAATCTTAAATGTATTTGCAGTGTTTGATGAGCAGTTAGTATAAAATTCATTTGTTTTATTTCCCTGTCAGTGTTCCTCTGTTATTAGTTGTTTCTTCCATGTCTGAAACGTTAGTTTATGACATTGGATTTCATTTAATGCTCCTCTCTTAAATTATTAGTCATTAAATACTTGTTGTTCTTAGCTCTTATAAATTCTGTTTTCTACTAGTCCACTCTTCTTCGAAATCTCCCCATCCGTCAAAGTACGTGTTGCTCCCATGCTTTGCACAATTGGCTCATTAGATCTGTGATCTCATTTAGTTGATAGCTTGACTACATGCCCAATGGTAGGTTTTGAAGATCATCCAACCATTTCATACCTAAACCCAAAATATGGCCACCTGAACTCGATTGCAGAAAACCTTCTACTACAGTGACCATAGAGTAGTTGAGTTTTACGGAGAGATTCCCCTCCGGGTTGAAGGGCCAAATTTCAACCTAAAAGTGGTTTGAGGTTACCTTAACGCTTTTTTCCCTACAGCCAGGGTTTCCCCTAAGTGATAACAACGTCACGGTTCCCAAACCTGCTCCAATCACCTGCTGTTTGCTACAACAGTTTGCGGCCACCTGTGAGACAGGTTTCCCACACCTTAGTGTACCAGCGGCTCTGCCCAACAAGGACGCACCCAAAATAGGAGAAAAACCACGCCAAACAGTCTTAGCCTCCACAGTGATGCGTCAAACCTGCATTGTTTTTCTCCCAAGGAAACTGTATCAAAACTTAAAAAATATTCCTTCTCTAACTCGAACTCCTTGCTTCTTCGTCCTTTTGCCTCAGTCCCTGTCCAATTCAAAGCTATTCTATGATGTTAGATGCACTTTAGATGTGTAGAATGACCTCTAACGTCACTCCTTTTTATAACCTCCATGTGGGCGTGACATTAGCCCTTAAGGGCACTCTAACATGTTCACCGACTTGTCCTAGTAGGCCCTCACGAGTCACAACCACACATCAACTTAAAAAATTCAGAACTCAACAACGACAACTCGAAATTGGACGATTATCGATGCGTTTGATTCGTCTCGTCATCTACTATCATCCTCATCCATCGCATGTTGCAATCTCGTCAGGATTTTGGCCCAAACATCAATGGGTGCAAAACCCCAAGCTTGGGTTTCAATCCCACAAGGCCACTTGTGGAGCTCCTTTGTCCAAACCCTCGATCCTCATTGCTTGGATTATCTTCCAAGCTACAAAAATCAACGCAAAGTGTTGGATTCGTTGGCACATGCGGGATGGCATATGATACAGGGTGGTATGACAGGAGGCAGTGGTACCCAAGGGTGCATAAAGATTTGTCGGAGAGTTTAGCTAATGCAGAGGGATTCAACCTGATGCATACAAACCCAATTTTAGACCCTAGCATCCAGTGTTGTATTGGGGTATGCAATGATGCACAACAGTATGCAGAGCACAGTTGTGTGCAGTGGTGCGTAGTGGTGTGCAAGTTTGCATTGTGGTGTTGGATGAGCGGTTCACATCATAGTGCATGACCTCAGAGTGACAAACACATTGATACAGGAGGGATACTAGTTGATCCAGGAGGATGCAACAACATGTAGCAGGGTTTGATAGTTCACAGAGATGTGTGAATGGGTGCAGCTGTATGCTAGGGGACACAAGGATACATGGTTATATGCAGTAGTGTGCGAGGCTGCACTGATGTAAATTTATGTAGATGTTCTATGCTTGATGCAACTTTACCTTCTCTTCAATATCAGACAACAATGACATAAACAATAAAGTAAAATGCTGATAGAACATACCAGTAGATCGACAAAAGACAAGCCAAAAATATATAAGTGTGTTGGTGCGTTACGGCGGTCGACAGGATGCTTCAACCAGCAAAGTCTCAATATGGTCAACCAACTAGCAATGTCACACAACCCTCTAGGACAACCAAACAATCAACTCAAAAGTCAACGCTGTCAGTCAACAGTCAACGCAAACAACAACAGCTAGGTCAACGCTGAAAAGTCAAAGTCAACGTCTTGCCTCGAAAATAGTGCCAAAAAATGCGGATTAGGGAAATCGAGATTTTGGGAGAGTTTCGGGTCGATTTGACCTTGCGTTGACCAAAGTCAGTACTGGTCAAACTTTGATGCAGAAACCCTAGATCGAAAAATAGAAAGTGCTGCTGCCAGATTTCCCACTTGTGGAGAGAGAAAAGACTCCAAGTGATCAAACCAATCAGATGAGGAGAGAGAGTGTGTGAGGATGAGATGAGTGAAATGTCCTCCAACGTTGACCTTATTTATATCTATAATTGAGGGTGTGTGACACATCTGTTGGGGCACAAAACCTTAAGGCCGACCTGCACATATTTTGAATAGATTAAAAATAAATTCAAAATAAATGTTCTGCTCATCGGATCAAGATGATCTTTAGGTTGATCTTGCACCTCTCCGAAAGAGGAACCCGATAAAAATATTGGTATCTTCATTTGAGCACCACAACATGGAGTTTGGACCTAGTTGTCCAAAATTAACACCTGCTCTCAACTGGTGAGAACTCCATCCACCTGTGCAATCCAAACATCATGCATCATCTCTCCGTAACTTGCTTTGTTGGCTTCTTTATTTCAGAATAGAAGTGGGTCAGTCACAAAGACATTATTCCCGGCTGACAGATTCAGGCCAGAGGTTCGAAACCTCTATAGGACTCACAAAGAGTTTCATACCAACCCGAAGTTGGTTTATCTGACCCGAAGTTAGTAGGAGGTCCGAACCCTCACTTGGACTCAAGAGAGTTATATACTAACCCGAAGTTAGTTTCACTGAGCCGAGGTCAGTTGGAGGTCCGAAACCTCTCTAGACTTGATCCCAGATCAAGTGGTTGGACCGTGCCATCCTAGATAGAGAGTACGACAATCTCTGATGCGTTCATCAGTCTTTGCTACTAGTCTCTAGCTTTTCCCACCTCACTGGCCAAATGAGAGGTACTTCCCATGAGTCCGGAACTCAAATGGGTAGCATGCATACGTGTCACAGATAATGAGAGGTGAACCAACTCAATAAGCACACCAACAAGGTTTGGAAACCCTAGCCCTGTGGTTGCTTATAGCTCCAAGAAGCCATCCCCAAAGTCTCCCCAGAGCTCCAAGAGCTCACCGTCCAACATGACCCTCAGAATAGGGTCGATCCACGATTCCAAGATTCTCACAGAAGGTTAGGAACATGACCTTCCCCAAGGGCATTGTGAGAATATCTGCGACATGCTCATCAGTTCCTATATGATCGAGCCTTATGGCGCCTCGCTGTACCATATCCTGGATAAAGTGGTACCAACCATCATCATGCTTGGATCGATTGTGGAACACGAGATTCTATGACAAACGAATCCCCCTCAGGTTATCACAAAGGATAACGGTGGCATCTAGCACATGCTCGAACAACTCATTGAAGAGCTTTCGCAACCAAGTGACTTCACAACAGGCCATACATGTTACAATGTATTCGGCCTCAACGACGCTCAAGGCTACTGACTTTAGTTTCCTACCCGAAGCAGATCTACGTGTGAAGCAGCATCCAGATGTGCTCTTGCGATCCACCACACTGCTAGCCCAATCGGCATCAGTGTATCCATGGAGTGTCATACTCCCGGCAGTGTATCTCAGCCCATGGTCTATCGTGCCCCGAAGATATCTCAGAAGATTCTTGGCACCAACCCAGTGAAAGTGATGAGGCTTAACCATGTGTTGACTCAAAGTGTTCACTGCAAAACATACGTTCGGACGGGTGTTCACTCAGAACATCAGGGCCCCTACGAGTTGACGATACTCAGTAAGATTTGCTAGCACGGGCCCAACAACACTGCCACTCAACTTCTTAAAGTTGAGCTCCATCAATATCGACACAGACTTACAGTCCACCATACCAAATCTTTCCAGAAGCTTCACAATGTATTTTCCTTGAGAAAGGAAAATCTCGCCAGGTCTCTGCCAGACCTCCAGGTCTAGGAAGTAGTGCATCATTCGTAGGTCCTTCATCTCGAACTCAACAGCGAGCTCCCTCTTGCACTGATGAATGAGAGGGTCAACACTTGTCAGTAAGAGGTCGTTCACATACAACACCAGAATGAGAGGCTTCTCTCTATCAACCTTGAAGTAAAGGTTCAGATCAACATTACTACGAGTGAAGCCCAACTTCATCAGGTAACTATCTATCCTCTCGTACCAAGCTCTGGGTGCTTGCTTCAGCCCATAGAGGGCTTTCTTTAACTTGCAGACATGGGTGTCCCGATCCTGGACTTCGAACCCCAGAGGTTGCTCTACATACACCTCTTCCTTTATCGCACCATGCAAAAATGCGGTCTTCACATCCATTTGATGAAGACTCCATCCTTGCGTAGCAGCAAGGGCTATGATAGATCGAATGGTGGTATATCGGGCCACAAGTGCAAATATGTCATCATAGTGTATGCTTTCCTTTTGAGAGAAGCCACGGGCAACGAATCTTGCCTTGAACTTTTCAACACTTCCATTAGATCCATGCTTGATCTTGTAGAGACATTTCGAGGTGACAACTGCTTTGTCCTTCGGTCTTGGTACCACATCCCAGACATCATTCTTCATTATGGACTCATACTCTTCGTGCATAGCATCCTTCCAGACTTGATGCTTTACAGCTTCCTCAAAAGATCCAGGCTCAGATTGTACAATAGTGCTCATGGCTGCTAGATACCCTTGGTATCTATTCGGCTTCTTGCTTTCATGGAATGTCCCCCTTGGGGCTATATGTCCCTCGACATCCTCGAGAGTGTCCCCGAGCCATGATGGTCTCTTCCCTAGTGAAGGAGGTGGATCAATTGGGTCCATCGGTCCTTCAGCATTGGGCATCGTCTCATCCTTCGGTTCTTCTTGATTTCTAGGCCTTGCTTCATGATCTTCCTTAGATCTCGGAAGATTGACTACTTTCTTCAGGGAAGCATCTTCGTCAAAAGTGACATCGTGGCATATCTCCACCTCCCTTTGACCAGGCACATAGACTCTATAGGCCTTCGAAGTTTCGCTGTAGCCCACAAACATTCCCTTCTTCCCAGAAGCATCCAACTTGCTCCTCTTCTCTTTCGGCACATGAAAATAAACAGGACATCCAAAAACTCTAAAATGTGAGACGTCAGGTTTCTTACCAGTGAAAACCTCTTTGGGAGTTTTGGAGTCCAGTGCGGAATGCGGCATCGGTTTTGTATGTACACAGCAGTGTTCACAACTTCTCCCCATAGAAACCTTGGTAGACCCTGGTCACATAGCGTGCATGGGCATCTTCCATAATGGTCATGTTCTTTCGTTCAGCAACGCCATTTTGCTCAGGAGTATAGACAGTTGTGGTCTCCCTCTTGATGCCAGCTTCTTTGCAAAAGTTCTTGAACTCATTCGTCTTATATTCAGTGCCATTATCGGTCCTCAAAATCTTGATCTTCTTCCTTGTTAGATTTTCCACCAAGGCTTTGAAGGTACAGAACCACATCAAAGCCTCATCCTTCTTCTTCAAGAAGTATATCTAGGTTTTGCGAGAGAAGTCATCTATGAACTTCGTATAATAAGAACATCCTCCCAAGGATGTCACGGGTAGCATACCAGATAGATCAGAATGGATCAATTGCAAGCCATCATATGTCTTTGTGACACTTGAGGGGAAAGGTCCCCTTGTATGCTTTCCTTCGGCACAACCCTGACATACACCTTCATGATTATTTGAGAACTCAGGCATCCTTGTCACCACCTTCCTTGCTTCGGGAAGGGCCTTGTAGTGAAGGTGTCCACACCTCCGGTACCATAGTTCAGTCTGTCGGATAGTATCACATGTCATTGCTCCTAGTGGACTTCTGTTAGTTTTTTGAACATGTTCTATGCCATTTCAGATTAGGGCACCAAATAACTGAAGTAGATAGAACAAATAAAACGATTGATGGAAGACAAGCCAAAACAGAGATAAAGAATGGTGGCGTTACGACGATCAGCAGGATGCTTCAACTAGCAAAGTCTTTCATAAGGTCAGCCACCCACATGTCACACAACCCCAAGACAACCCAGACAAAGAATACTCCACAAAGACGCAACACCAAGAACGCAGCTCTATCGCCATCAAGAGAGAAGAAAATCCTCCACACATTGTGTGTATAATGAAATCCAAGTCTCTCCAATATATAGGCATCTTTGGGGGTGTGTGACACATCCTTTAAGACATTTAAGTCTATATTATATTCCAGGCCGACCTAGCACATAAGTGGAGTAAATTCAAAGTACATGTTCTGCTCATTCGATTGAGATGATCTTTAGATCAATCTTACACCTCTCAGAAAGAGGAATCCAATAAAAATATTGGGATCGTCATCTGAGCAGCACAACCCGAAGTTTGGACCTAGTTGTCCAAATTTAACACTCCCTCTCAACTAGGGAGAACTCCCTCCACTACTGCAATCCAAACATCGTGCGTCATCCCGCCGTAACTTGCTTCACTGGCTTCTTTATTTCAAAACAAAAGGTGAGTCACAAAGACATCACTCACGGCTAACCTAAAGTCAGCTCAGAAGTCCGAAACCTCTATAGGACTCAAAGGGGTCACACACCAACCCGAAGTTGGTTTCACTGACCCAAAGTCAGTTGGAGGTCTAAAACCTCACTTGGAATCGAGAGAGTCATATACTAACTCGAAGTTAGTTTCCTTGACCCGAAGTCAGTTGGAGGTCTGAAACCTCGCTAAACTTGATCCCAGATCAAGTTGTTGGACACGTGCAATCCTAGACATATAGAGTACGACAATCTCCGATGCGTCCATCGGTCTTGCTATGGTCTCTATTCACATTTCCCACCTCATTGGCCAAATGAGAGGTACTTCCCATGAGTCTGAAACTCCATGGGTAGGATGCATACGGGGCATAGATCAGAGAGAGGTAAACCATCTCAATATAATCACGGTGGGGTAGAAGCACACCAACTAGGTTCGGCAAGCCTAACCCAGTGGTTGCTTATAGCACCAAGAAGCTATCCCCAAAAGCCCCCTCGGGAGTTCCCAGAGCTCATCGTCCAACAGGACCCTCCAATTAGGGTCGTTCCACAATTCCAAGATTCTCATGGAAGGTTAGGAACACGACCTTCCCCAAGGGCATTGTGAGAATATCCGCGACCTACTCATCAGTTCCTATATGATCGAGCCTTATGGTGCCTCGTAGTACCATATCCCGGATAAAGTGGTACCATCCATCAACATGCTTGGATCAATCGTGGAACACGAGATTTTCTGACAAACGAATCCCCCTCTGATTATCACACAGGATAACGGCGGCATTTAGCACATGCTCGAACAACTCATTGACAAGCTTTCACAACCAAGTGACTTCACAACGGGCCATACATGTTGCAATGTATTTGGCCTCAGCGGTGCTCAAAGCTACCGACTTCCGTTTCCTGCCCGAACCAGATCTACGTGTGAAGCAACATCCAGATGTGCTCTTGTGATCCACCACACTGCCAGCCCAATCGGCATTAGTATATCCAAGGAGTGTCATTCTCCCGGTAGTGTATCTTAGCCCATGGTCTATCGTTCCACAGAGATATCTCAGGAGTTTCTTGGCACCAACCCAATGAATTTTATGATCAACCATGTGTTGACTCAAAGTGTTCATTGCACAACATACGTCCGGATGAGTGTTCACTAAGAACATCAGAGCCCCTATGAGTTGACGATACTTAGTAGGATTTGCTAACACAGGCCCAACAGCGCTGCCACTCAACTTCTTAAACTTGAGCTCCATCGGTGTCGACACAAACTTCCAGTCCACCATACCACATCTTTCAAGAAGCTTCACAATGTATTTTTCTTAAGAAAGAAAAATCCCGGCAGGTCTCTGTCAGACTAAGTTGCAGGAAACGCTGGCAAGGGGTCCGTTTCCGTACGGAAACGATACGGAAACGCGGAAACGCGTACCGTACGGCCCGGAAACGCGTTTTCAGTCACCGCACGCGTACAGAAACGCGCGCACGGCAGGAACGCGTTTCCAAGCCGTACGGCCGCGTTTCCTTGCCTTTAAAGCGATTTAACTTGGTTTTTTTTTTGTTTTTTTCCGGTTTTCGTGCTTTTTAACATTATTGTAATCGTTTATGGATGCTTGTAGATGGATTTTTAAAGCCTATGGACCTAGTATTTATATGTGATTCATGGTAATGTTAAATTCTTAAAGTAAAAGTGACATTCTCCTTAATCTTCATTTTCATCCTTTTACTTAAATTTTTAACATTACCATGAAATGACTCAGGATGTTTGAGAGTGGTTTCGACCTCATTGGATTTCATACGGAGAAAGTAGAATTTTAGATCTCATTCAAAATCCAGCAGACTTATCAGTTTTTCAGGATTTCAGGGTTGGGTGATTGCAATGTTTTCATTGTATTTTGTCATGTATTAGGGTATGGAACTCATATTTAATCAAGAGCACCAATCCGATATTCCGAGATTGCTATTTTCATTGTGTCTGTTATCATTCATGAGTAAATGTGTTGTAACTTGTAATAGTTTATGCTTTGAATTTATCATGTATCATGTATGTTTTTAACTTTTATGATTTCACATAATATTTCTTAAATGTCCTAAATTCTAATATAAAGTTAAATTATATATATATATATATATACCACGTTTCCCCGTTTCCAAAATTTGGGGAGGTCGCGTTTCGCTTCGCTTCTCGTTTCGGAAACTCGTTTCCGTTTCCCCGTTTCGTGCAACTTAGCTGTCAGACCTCCAAGCCTAGGAAGTAGTGCATCAGTCCTAGGTCCTTCATCTCAAACTCAGCAGCGAGCTCCCTCTTGTACTGATGAATGAGAGGGTCAGGACCTGCTAGGAAGAGGTCGTCCACATACAGCACTAGAATGAGAGGCTTCTCTTTATCAACCTTGAAGTAAAGGTTTGAATTAGCATTACTACGAGTGAAGCCCAGCTTCATCAGGTAGCTATCTATCCTCTCGTACCAAGCCCTAGCGGCTAGCCAACCTGCAAACACGGGTGTCTCGATCTTGGACTTTGAATCCCAAAGGTTGCTCTCCATACACCTCTTCCTTTATCGCACCATGCAGGAAGGCGGTCTACACATCCATCTGATGAAGATTTCGTCCTTGCGTAGCAGCAAGGGTAATATAAATTACAGGTGCAAACATAATCAATGCCTTCCTAGAAAGAAATCTCAGGCAACACATTTTCTATCAGATCCATGCTTGATCTTATATCGAGGTGACAACAACTTTGTCTTGTGGTCTAGGGACCATATCCCAGACATCACCCTCCATAATGGACTCGTACTCTTTGTGTATCACATCCTTCCAGACTTGATGCTTTACAACTTTCCCAAATGATTCTGGCTCATATTGTACTCATGGCAGTTAGATAACTCTGGTATTTATATGGCTTCTTGGTTTTCTTCCAGAATTTCCCCCTTGAAGCCATATATCTTTGAGCCATGAGGGTCTTCTTTCTTTCAACAATGATATTAGCTCAGGAGCATATACAGTTGTATTCTCCCTCTTAATCCCAGCTTCTCTTGTGAGAGAAGACATCTATTTTAAATGAGGGCATCCTAGACACCAACTCGGAAAGGGATTTGTAATCATGGGCTTAAATCTTACTCACCCACTGTACAGGCCATTCAAGAATCATAGCCATATCTGTCATACATCTTGTCAGGTGTCATATATTGTCATATCATGGATTACAGTGATGCTATAGCATTATTTATAACAACCATCAGAAGATATCAAACTTCATGGTTATATATATTTCCATATGCCTTTGAAGATATGACAGATCAAGATAGATTTTGCCATATGTCATTGTCCATATCTTCCTACACATCAAGAACAAATAAAATGACTTACTTGTTGAAGATGCACTCCACTTACATCCCTCCGACCTTGATGTACCAGGCAGATCTCACAGAGAATATTGCTGCTTTAAACTCAGCCCATCAATTTCCTCAGTCAATGTTGTTCTTACTGTTTGTACATAGTCTGCAACTTATCACAGCTACTGAGCATAATTCATATCACCATCTCTATCGTCATAGCTACAATATATGTTGCAACTAATACTCAAACTGTCCCAGGCCTACTGCACTCTGAACATTGTCCCCTGCGGTGAGTGCATAACCTGCATCGCCATCATCACTACCATGCATTCGTTTTATCAGTTTCTCACTGGCCTTTCTTGCCTCTGCAGCTTTTTTCAAAGCATCTTCAGTTGCCATAAACTGTTGCACATGAGCTTTCTGTCTCTCCTGAAGCTGCTTATATGTTCCTTTGCTCGATGGATCTATTCCTAATTTTTTGTTGCCATTGCTTCTGCCTTGAGCATATGAACTACCATCTGGAGAGGAAGCATCCATAATTTTGTTGTTTTCATATTTATATTTCAGACGTTCAGTATCATCCCTGACATCAATTTTGACAATTCGAGCTATATATGTAGTAATTCTGGAGGACTCTTGAGCAAATTTAGAGCAAGATCCTGCACATCATTTGACATTTCCCCATCCAAATCAATAACTAGCTTCTCAGCATCTAGATGTGCATGTCCCTGAACACCGACCCCTTCATAAGCCGGGAAAGTGTTTCGTCTTCTTTCAGTGAGATGAGCTGCAAGTGATTCACATGCCTTTCTAATGCTCCTTTCCTGTGCTGTTTCAATAAGAATGAGACCATCCGCTGGCTTGTTGCCTTTAATTGTGGCATAAATTGTATCCTGCTTGTTACGGGCACGCTGAATGTCAGGAGTTGCATCTTAAATTCAATTTGAGAATGAAATCATCTTTTGACTTTCTGATCGTATTCTAAAATACTTCTAAAATCTGCAACTAAGTCAAATTCAACTCCTTTTTTACTTATTTAAAAGGATTTTTCTTCAAGTTTAGCTTCTGTTGAAGCACCTAACTTTCTTATCGGGATTCAAAACCGATTCATGTTGAATTTTGATTCAGTCCTATAAAATTCGTTCAGCCAATCTTGATTTGCTACAACTAATGATCGAAATATCGGATTTCTTTTCGGAATCGACATTTTCAGAATCCTCCTGTATTTGGAGTTTCAACGTGGGCTTCATCAAAGCTGCTTACGTCTTCGTTCTCACTGTATGATAGGTCTTCGTTTTCAGGATATGAAACTGCTTCATTCATAATGGGGCCTTCGAAATCTTCGACATGATGATGTGGGAGAAGAATATAAACGTATGGGGATCACGGAAACTACCTGGTTTTGGTGCCTAGTCACTTCGATTTGAACTCTGCTTGCTCCTCTGCAGTGGATCGATGAAAAAAAAATTGTCGATGGCTGAGAAAACCTTACAGACAATCAATCCGACCTTCAACCTCCACATTTTTAAAGGAGAGAAACTAATTGTTCTGAATCGCCTTCAGGTGAATCGCATTGGCTTCATTCCGCTGCATGCCTCTAAAATTATTGAATAATCTTACCGATGTGACAAATTCCTGTTGACTTCGGTAGCCAAATTTGTCAGTCTCCTGGTGAATATTTTTCTTCCTGAGTACATGGAGATCTTTAGTCGTTTCAGTGACATTTCGAAGGCACTTCGCCTATCGACAACGGTGGGCCACTTTTGAGCATTTTGCCGCAGCGACATAGAAGATCCTCCAGCTCTCGCAGTCAGAGAAGCCGACGAATTTACAGAAATTCAGATTTTTTTCTTTTCTTTTCGTGTGTTCAGACCAAACGCACAGTTTGCTGCCCCAACTCCGCCATCGTTCGTTACCGAGCCTCACCGTCGTCTTCTTTTTTGATAACGCCAATCAATGGGACCTATGTCCAGTTGCAGCTGCGATGGCTGCTGCGGTGAGAAGATAAATTTGAGAGTCCCATGGACTCGAACCTTCAATCCATCGGCTGGATCGAAATTTTCTTTATCGTATCTCAAACCCTGGCTTTGTGCTTTTTCCTGCCACTGCGTTGATAAATCCCAAACAGAAGCCCCAGGTTTGCAGGACAGACAGATGCAGAGAGTGAAGAATGAAGACGTGGGCAAGCGTGCGAATCACGACGAACAAAAATGCCCACGCTGTCTTCTAGTTTCCGTTACAAAAAAAATTCCCACACTGACTTCTTTTGGCAACGATATTAATTTAGGGTTTCTCTATGCCTATTGTTGGACGTAATCCCGGTTATGCTGCAGTGCGCAACTTCCTCTTCCTTCGTCGGATGGGCTGCGTCCCATGCTATCTCTTGCTATGTGGTATGGCCTGCGGCCTACCACACAGCCTTGCTGTAAATTTACAGCACCCTTAATTTTCCCTTTGAACAACCCTCTCCACACTGCCCTAGATTCTTGACATAAGTTGGGTGTTGTCTTCTCCTAGCTCTGATACCATGTTAATTTTCTGAACATGTTCTATGCCATTTCAGATTAGGGCACCAAATAACTGAAGTAGATAGAACAAATAAAACGATTGATGGAAGACAAGCCAAAACAGAGATAAAGAATGGTGGTGTTACGGCGATCAGCAGGATGCTTCAACTAGCAAAGTCTTTCACAAGGATAGCCACCCGCATGTCACACAACCCCAAGACAACCCAGACAAAGAATACTCCACAAAGACGCAACACCAAGAACGCAGCTCTATCGCCATCAAGAGAGAAGAAAATCCTCCGTCATACACAGGAAAAAAAATCCAAGTCTTCATCATATTTGGGGGTGTGGACACGTCCTTTAAGACATTTAAGTCTATATTATATTCCAGGCCGACCTAGCACATAAGTGGAATAAATTCAAAGTACATGTTCTGCTCATTCGATCGAGATGATCTTTAGATCAATCTTACACCTCTCAGAAAGAGGAATCCAATAAAAATATTGGGATCGTCATCTGAGCAGCACAACTCGAAGTTTGGACCTAGTTGTCCAAATTTAACAACTTCCTCCAACTTGGTAGAGTGTATCAACTCTAAACCCAATCGTGATAGCTTCCTTGAAGCTCTTCTTCCACACGCGCACCTTTCCATCAATGAATGCCACATTGAAACCTTTGTCTTCCATGGTCGATATAGACACAAGGTTCTTCTTCAAGTTAGGTACATAGAGTACATCCTGCAAGCAGAGGACTTGACCTTGAGACAAGTGGAGGGTCACAGTCCTTGTCCCTTTCACGGGATATGTGGCATTATCTCCAAGGATAATTTCCAGATTAGTATCTTTCTCAACTATATCAGAGAGGGCTTCCTTGAACCCAGTGATGTGCCTTGAGGCACCACTATCTATCAACCAAACATCCATAGTGTCGGGTGGAGATGCAGCAGAGAGGGTAGATACAAGAATGAATTCATTTCTTTTATCAACAACATTTGATTCATCATACCTAGAATTTCTCGACCTTTTGAAAGGTTGACCATTTCCGCCGGAGGGAGCCTTCCTTTTTCCCATTCCTCCGGTTGTTGTTATCATCATCATCATCGGGAGAATCCTTCTTGAAAGGGCATTCTCTAGCATAGTGACTTGGCCTATGACAAGTGTAACACTTGCCCTTCTTTCCTTGGGCCCCTACTCTTCCTTTGTTCCTTGGACCACCAATCTTTCTAGAATGAGCAGCAAAGGCAGCATTTCCTTCATTTTCATATTCCTTTATCCTTGTCTCTTCTTGTACGCATCTCGATAGTACTTCGTCAAAATCAGGTATCACGATGTTATTGAGAATGGTAGTGTTGAACACTTGCCATTCGGACGAGAGCCCTCCAAGTGCGGTGAGTACCATCTCTCGATCAGCTATTGTCTCCCCAATAGCCAACAGATTGTTCCTGATCTCGGTTAGCTTCAGAAAATATGATTGAATTGCCTCATCCCTGCCTTTCTTCAAATTCTTCAGTTGATTCTTGAAGAATAGGACTTGATTCGCATTGTTGGCCTTGAACATGTGGACTAACTTATCATACATCTCTTTGGATATGCTCATCTCAGAGATGTAGGCAACCAGACTCTTGTGAATTGAGTCCCTGATCATCAGCTTTGTTTTGATCTCCCCCTTCTTATACTTTGTTTTGGCGGCAACAGTTGCAGTGGATGGAGGCTCTTGGATTTTACCTTGCACATAGTCCATGACATCTTGGTCTTCCAACATAAGATCCAATGTCATCTTCCAAGCATCGAAGTCATCATTCCCAGTCAATTTGTCATTTGCCTTGAAGCCATTGTAGTTTGAGGAACCCATTCTCTTCTTTGGTGATTGCTACAAATTAGGGCTTTGTCTTCACCTCAACTTTGATACCATGTGAATTTATGTAGATGTTCTATGCTTGATGCAACTTTACTTTCTCTTCAATATCAGACAACAATCACATAAACAATAAAGTAAAATGCTGATAGAACATACCAGTAGATCGATAGAAGACAAGCTAGAAATATATAAGTGTGTTGGTGCGTTACGACGGTCAACAAGATGCTTCAACCAGCAAAGTCTCAATATGGTCAGCCAACCCTCTAGGATAGCCAAACAGTCAACTCAAAAGTCAACGCCGTCAGTCAATGGTCAACGCAAACAACAACACCAGCTAGGTCAACTTTGAAAGTCAAAGTCAACATCTTGCTTCGGAAATAGTGCCAGAAAATGCGGATTAGGGAAATCGAGATTTTGGGAGAGTTTCGGGTCGATTTGACCTTGCGTTGACCAAAGTCAACGTTGTTCAGACTTTGCTGCAGAAACCCTAGATCGAAAAACAGAAAGTGCTGTTGCCAGATTTCCCACGTGTGGAGAGAGAAGAGACTCCAAGTGATCGAACCAATCAGATGAGGAGAGAGAGTGTGTGAGGATGAGATGAGTGAAATGTCCTCCAACGTTGATCTTATTTATATCTATCATTGAGGGGGTGTGACACATCTGTTGGGGCACAAAACCTTAAGGCCAACCTGCACATATTTTGAATAGATTAAAAATAAATTCAAAATAAATGTTCTACTCATCGGATAAAGATGTTCTTTAGATCAATCTTGCACCTCTCCGAAAGAGGAACCCAATAAAGATATTGGTATCTTCATCTGAGCATCGCAACATGGAGTTTGGACCTAGTTGTCCAAAATTAACAACTGAAGACTGAGGGAGTGGTATTAGCAGGGAGATTCCTTGACGAGGATGTCAAGCATACCATTGGGATGGACATAACAAGTTGGGAGAGTGGATTGGTCAAGGGACGGGCCGGGAGCATCCACACGGGTTCTTGATCATACCCATCGGAACCCACACATCTTCCACTCGTTGGCACCACGTGCAGTTGAGGGGAGCCTTGTTGTGTTCAATCCATACCCACAGTGTGGATAACAGGACTTGGGGGATTTGCCTAGGACGATGCTATGAGATTCAATTCCTCAGGGGCAGCATGATATATATTCTCTAAGGGAGGAGCAGGGTCGTGCGTGAGTTGATAGCCACAAGCTGGGGGATGAGGTGATCTTTTGCAGGGGTGGCATACTGTTCATCACCGAGCCTACACCTAGGGAGCTGGTCACGGGGGAGACATGTGCCACTCTTTCCATAGGGCATGTCGGGATCCTGCATGACCAGAGGATACCATGTATGACTGAGGTAGTTTTCTAGTGGGTGTCCAGGCTCCAGACATTGTATTGGAACATTATAGAGATGGTGGATGGCAGACTTAGTGGTGGTGGTTGGCATGAGCAGGATGGATACACATACCCTGAGTAAATTGCGAGTATCAGATACCCATCTTTTGGTTGCATTCAGGGGCTAGCTATTTGGAACATGTGGTTTCTAGCTGCCATTAGTACTACACAGTGGCAGGGATAGGGTAGTTTAGCATGCATCATATTAGTTCATGATATATGGAGCCTATATATTGATTGCATGCAAGGACTAGAGACGAGGTACTGATGGATTCCAACAATTTTCAGAGCTATGCTGGAGCAGGTCTGGCTATGGGATTCAGGGATTTAGTTGGTTGATAGATCACTCTGTCTCTTGATGAGGGGAGTCATGGTAGAGAGTGATTTAGCTCACTCTTGGGTTGATACATGGGGTTTGCGGAGGTCTTCATTGTATGGCGAGGTAGGATTTCCCTGCTACTGCACAGGTTTGGGGTTAGCTTTGGATGGGTAGGCTTTGACATCATGGAGATGCTTGGGCAGGTTTTATTTGGCCTTTATTAGTATTTCACCATCAGGTTCCAGGAGAGGAGGATATGGTATGTGCACGATGGGCAGTCAGATCAGACGTAATCAGAATGGCGCAACGTCGACATGGTGGAATCTTTATTAGATTAGCATGGGGCCCTGGTATCGAGAGATTCATTTATGACAGGATGGTGTATGCATTCAGGGTGACTCAGTGGTACATTTGGGACCCTAGTATTGTTTGCAGTGATAGTTTGGGCCAGCAGATAGTGGAGGCACTTGTTTAGGCATTTGCTTGAGGACAAGCAATTTTTGGCGGGGAGGACTGTAATATCCCAAATTTTGTGAGCTTAGGAAGTTTTCCCAATTTTGGTAATATTAATTAAAAGGGGCAAATATTATTTTGAAGAAAGGTGACAAGTATTATTTTATTGGAGATTGGCGACAAATTATTAATTTATTAAAACGAAGGAAAAAATCATTTAGTGGAAAACGACCCCCACTAATAAAATAATAATTAAAAGGGGAGTCTAGAAGCATGCAGAGAACTTATAAAAGGAGGAGGGGCTCATTTGTTGATCATTTTTTGGCTATTACACTTCATATTTCATTTTCTCTTGGAGTTGTTTAGCACAAGGGCCAGAGTGCTGTTTAGCACCTGGATTCCAAGCGGAATTCCACCCTTGTTTCAGAGAACTTCGAGTGTCTCCCTAGTGAGGCAATTTGGGGAGCTCAATTCAGAGCTTCCATTGGACATCATTGTAGGAGTTTTTTCAATAGTGCATTTTTCTAGGGCGTAGAGGTATTTTGTGGGGCACATTGTGGGAGCAAGCATGGGTTAGAGGCTTTGATATTTTGCAGGGAATTTTCTTATTTTTATATTGGAGTTTGCACGGCAATTTGCCGAGCTAGACTAGAGGCTATTACCTGGGTCAATTTTTCTATCTTTTGGCAAGGGCGCAAAAGCTATTGACCAAGTGCTGCGTGTTAGTGTCAATATGTCAGTGATCAAACATACTCTTTCAGTTAATTTGCTAGTAGTCATAGGTAAAAATTTTTGGTCTTTTCAAACAAGTTTTCAAAATAAATTTTGGTCATTGAAGGAGTCTAGGTCAGAAATGCTGCTTCCGTCATCCCATCCATGGCTATCATCACCTCAAAGGTCATCCCATTCATTTTCATTTAGAAGTCTTAGGTCATTCACTCCATCTCATCTAGTTCTGTTGTCTAGGTGTCATTGTTTTGCCTTTGAAAAGTCCAATTTGTCATCAAACAAGGCAAACAATCATTCATTTTTACCATATAAGTCTTCTAAAGGGAGTCAACATACTTTGGTGAATAAAGTAAGACAAGCTGTCTTATTTAAAAATTTGTTTTAATGTCAAAAGATTTCAAAAGGCAAAGCTGTCTTATTGTTTTCACTACAAGACAAAAAAAGTCATTTCAAAGCTTACAAAGGACAAAAGAGGCTCATCCAAACTCATTATTCTCTTTTTCATGTGTGGTAGAGCTCCTCTCTTACCTCCATTGGACTCTATAGTGGTCAACGGTTCGAAATAAAGACAAAAAACTAGTCCAAGGAACATGTTGTTACGCTTCTGTGGCAGCTGTTACGCTTCTGGAAAACGGTGTTACGCTTCTGGAAAGTGTTCAGTTTTGGGTTTTTTGGGCTTCCAAACCACTCAAACAAGTTAAAGGCTCGTTGGCATCAGTTTTTAGAGCTCTTACAACCATAATTCAACTTCTGATACCCTCTCGTGGTCAATTTATCAAGCTGACTGTTGATTTTTATGCTCACTTCATTCTCCATTAAATTTCCACTTCTTCACATCATTGAAATATTCCAGTGAACCAAACCCTAACCCTCTCATCTAACACGATCCTACACCTCCCACATACATCATATTGCCATTCCCCACCATCCATACCCTTCCTAAAAACCATTTTCATCAAACCCTAATTTCTAGCCAGTTTTCAAGTGTTAAACTGGGAAATTCCTTTGTTTCCCTCATTTGACCACCTTCATCACAATCATTTCACCTGATTTCACTCATAACATGGAGCCAAGATGCAAACTTATCTCTTGAATTTTTTGCGGAATTTTCCTTGGCTTTAAAACACTTCATCTCACCCTCTAAGTCTACCCCATCCCTTTACTCAGTTTTTCCAAATTACACTACATATACCATTCCATCTACACACTAGGGTTTCATCCTTTCACTGATAAACAAGATGGAGAGTGAGAAGAAAAACCTCAAGGGAGGGCGCCACATCAGATTAGAACCCTGCACCATGCAAGAAATCAATGCTTCACCCTTGGCCAGAAGATGTTTTGAGAAGACTGGATGTTTGAGGTTCTGTGAGAAGGTTATGGAGGGAGGATATCATCTTCAACTTACAAGCTTATTTTCCTCTAATTTCAACATGGGAAAGGTCATCATTGCAGGTGTGGAGTTTAACCTATCAGCAGATGTGATTTCTTCAGCAACAAGTACTCCTAGTCATGGAGAAAAATGGTTTAAGGTCATGGACTTAGACCTTGAAGATTACAAACAATTTCTCAAACCTCATGCTAGAGAGAAACCAGAGTACGTCTTCCCTTTCAGACACCTCCTTAACAAATATGCTCCTTTGATGATGCTAATTATGAAGTATTTCACATGTGAAGGGAGATTTTCCAGGTTGTGCAGGTACCATATCAGGTTGTTGATGCATTTCACCTCTACCAAATCACTTGACTTGCCACATTACTTGTACAGAAGTTTGATTAAAATGACTAAGAAGGTTCAGAGCAGAAAACAAGATCATTACCGAAGTCTTTTTCATCATGGTCTGGTCAAACTCATTGTGTTTTCACCTTTCATCCATCAACATGACTTGGGAAACCTTCATGGAGAGAGTAGCAACAATGCCCACCACTAGCCCTCCTGTCATGCATAGTACACCATCACCTTCACTTTCAACACAACTAATGGAGGTTGGCTCTTCCAGAATGCAAACTCACATTTCAAAGGCTCCTAGGGTTGTTGAGTTTACTCATACCTATGAGAAGGGAAATAGATAGGTATTTGCGCCCAAATCTATCAAAAGTGTACTTACACTTGACACTATTGCTGGACTAAGTTAAATAAAGGAGCAACCTCTCATGCATCAAGATGAAACACCATTGCACCAACATAGTGAACCAGTGCCATTGAAGGTTGAGGTAGCAAAGCAGGTTGAGATCAAATCGGCTGAGGAGATCATTAGGGAGAAGGATGAGGAAATAACAGAGTTGAGGGAGATATTCTCCATTGCTAAATCTCAAATCACTTTCCTACAACAAGAGAATTTGCAATTGAAGGTGAAGCAATTGATACAAAGCAAACCTAAGCTAGACTTAGAGGCAGATAAAGGTAAAGGTAAGCAGATCATAGATGTTGATCAAATGCAGGACATGGAGATTGAAACACAGCCAAGAAGGCCAAAGACAAGAGGCCTCAAAAGGGCGCTGGAGCTAGAAAGACAGTCAACTCATCCACCTGAAGAGTTGACCTTTGATGAGCTAATAGCTATGGAGATCAATCAAGATAGAGAATTCAAGTTGGGAAGGGTAAATGAACATTTTGAAAAGCTCTTGAAGAGAGCTAAGAGAGACAACAACCTCGAAAGACACATGGCAAATCACTATCGCACCAGGAACAAAATTTCACAAATAAGGCTAAAACTGTTGAAGGAAAGGCTAAAAGAAACTAAAATGAAGCTTAAAGAGAAGGATAGCTTAGATTTGTTGGCTGAAGCTTCCTTGGCTGTTTAGCCCATCACTCACAGGTGCTACAAAACAATTTTGAGAAGATTTGAAGAATTTTGGTATTTTTTGTGATTTTTGCACAAATCTGGAAATTCACTCCTCACAAAAGCATAACAAGATCTTGTTACGCTTGTTTTAAGGGCATCCAAATGATGATTTTATTATATGGATGGATGCATTTTGATGAGTACATTACAGATCAGGAACCTTTGTTGCATGACAAGATTTAATTTTGCATAAAAGGCCAAAAAACCACTCATTTTCTATGCTTCTGCCACTTTTTTGGAGGCCTTGTTATGCTTCTGGAGTAACCTTGGGAGAATGAACTTTTGGAGGCTTTCCCATGGGTCTTTTTGCAAAGTTCAAGATGTTATGAAAACTAGACACACAAGGCTAGTTGACCATTCTTTCAGAATTGGATTTGGACTCCTAAAAGTGCCTCAAAAATCGCTGCAAACGTCTGTTACGCTTCTGTAAAATTCTAATACGCTTATGTCAGAAAGTGTCACACATCTGCATAGGATTCCTCAGGACACTTGTCAAGCTCAGAAAATGTCATAATTTCGAGGTTTTGTTGTCCTATGAGTTGGAATTAGAGTAATTGAGTGGGTTTTTGCCTCTTATCATGAGGGAACATGTAATTTAATATGGGGAACACACACTCCTAGTTTATAGTTGAAATTTAGGGAATGGTTTCTAACCTCCCTAGAATCTAGGAAATGACTCATCTCATGAATTTATGATGCATTTTGGATGAGATTTCGATCCTATGAGGTGTCATGGTTCATATTTTCTATAAGTAGACTCTTTTTAGTCTTTTGTTGGGTTGTATAGTCTTATTTTGCAGTGGAGCTATTGTACAACCTTTTGGAATGAAATCAAAGACAGTCTTGTAGAACTTGTGTTGAGAAATTTGTGGTATGCATTGGAGCATTTGTTCTTTCTCTGTATGTTTATCTATTCATGTTGAATGATATATTTTCCTCTTTCAGATACATGCTTCCATGTGTTTATCTTGTAAGTTTATAAGTAGAAATCATGTCTGTTCATGCTCTGTCTTAGACAAGGTTTATATGATATGTCTATGTTCTTCTAAATAAATGAATTCACCTCAGTGCTCATTCGTACTTTCTATCACTTCATCCTATACTCAATGACCAATTAAACATGCTTTCAAGCTACCTACCTGGCCTCACACATTCTCCGCAATTTGACCTTGAAATTCAGACCTAAAAACCCTAGACCTAGCCTCCTAATGTCCCTTCCTAAATTAATTTGTCACAAGTTTATTTTCCACAATTTTGACAAGTTTGGAGACCATGGGACCCACAAAATTTTGGGAAAAAGACTTAGGAGGAAAAGGGAGGCCGTAATGTTTTGTTGGTGGAGCATGGGGGCCACACACATGAGGAAAAACACACTTGCCTAAGGGAAAAGTTCGACTAACCAAGGAGGGAGGTTGAAAGGCTAGTTGGAGGGGCCTACGTGGCGAAAGAAGGTCCACGAATTATAAATAGGAGAGGCTTAGCCTCATTTGGGGATCTTTTGTCACTCAAACTCACTTTAGTTGCCTGAGTTGCTTAGCCGGGTCACTTGTTGTTTAGCACCGAGTTTTCGAAGCGGAGAACTCACCCTTTCTTCGATGGACTTTGAGTGCCAACCTAGGGAGGTCCACTCGTACTACTTTGGAGGAGAGACAGAGGAAATTCAGAGCTTATCACTCAGCTAGTGTGTATTCCCGGAGGACGCCAGAAGGGAATATGTGGGAGTTATTTCAGGGATCTTCCGGGGTGCAATTGTCGGAAGAATTTTGGTATAGAAGCATTAGTGGGATATCAACCTTTGGGAGGATTTTGGGAGCAGGCGATAGCTGCTTGAAAGCAGCACGAATTGCAGTGTCTTGGGGCTAGCGTAGAAGCCTCTCACTGGGCACATGTGGGAGTTTGTGGGTTGAGTTGTGGAGCAAGAGGTTGCCGTGAGAAATTATGAGAACCTCGGGGAAGTGTTTCTCATAATTTTTTTAGATTGATTTGGAAGGATTTTTACTGGAGTTGCAAGTAGGCTGTATGTTACAGCAGCTAGAGGAGGACATGGTACCTGGGGGCCGAATTTCGGGGGTCAAAACCAGGCCAAACCCTTTCCGGGTTTTGGTGGGTTTTGTTTGAGGAGCTTGGGGTTAATTTTGTGGAATTCTATGAGCATTGGAGGTGGGATTTCTAGCAACATCTTTCCAGCAGACAACGTAGTTATTTTGGGGCAACGCAGTGCATCATTGTAGCAGTTGATTCTACCATTTGGGCTTGTCATTTTCTCACCTGGGCTTTGTCACGCTTGCCATTTAGGCAAGCCCAGGTGCACTTCTTCCACACTATTGTACTATTGCTCCCATTTCTTAATAAAATGGCTCAGCTGGTTATTATTTTTGGTCTTTATATGGGTGTGCACTGAATGTTTAAATTTTCCGGTGTTGCATTTATTGTTTGCTTTGCATATCACTTTTTTCCTAGTTTGGAACATTACAGTGGTATCAGAGATCAGATCATGGCTCAATCGTGTGAGATTTTTCCTATGAACGAAGAGGACAGGCATAACATTACCTACAAAAACTAGAGGTACCAGAGTAGGGAAAGGGAATTGGAGATTACACCTGATACTGAGGCACGTGGGAAGGCAGTGGTAGTAGAAGACTTGGGGGAGCCCAAGAGTATGGAGGAAATGGCATTTGATAACCTCTTGAAGGCCCTTAGTGACCTAGTTAAGGGGCAAAAGGAGCATTGATATTTTGGGGTGTTGGGGTAGCATCGAATGTGCTCTAGCTCCCAAAATTTGTGGAGGGGCTAGAGTACATGAGATCTCCAAGACCCAGAAAGCATTTAGAAGAATTCCATCAGGTTTAAGTTCTATTCAAATAATTAATCTTTTTAATTAAGGATCCTGAGTCTAACTTAGGAAAATTAAAAGATTAAAGTGAATTAAATTAAACATGTGATGAGAATGACTTAAGTGACGCAGATCAAGCAACTTCTAATCTTAGCCGTCGATTAGAGATTAGATCACGACTGTTGATGTTCAAATGAGAAAAGTATAAGAGAAGGGCTTGGGGTCAGTTGGAGTACACACACACTGGCAGAGCACTGAAGCTAAGCTGAGATTATAGGGTGTGGTTTGCTAAGAATTTCAGAAGTGTTTTAGCTGCAGCAAGCGGCAGTATTGGCAAGCGGGATAGTTGATCCCAGGCCAAGAGTACAACGAGGGCAGAGAAGGAGCATTCCAGAGTAGCACAAAGGCAGCCCTATGCAGTCCAGCCAAGAGCCCAGTAGGGGCAGCAAGAGCCAAGCATGGCTGACGCATGCCCAGTTAGGGCAGCGCTGGGGCAGCATAACCCCTTCTAGGGTGACGCAGGCCAGTTAGGCTGACGCAGAGGGCTTCAAAGCAGCGCTGGGGTTTCCAGAGGTCAGAAAGGGGTTGAGTTCTGTAAATTCCATTCGAGGGTGTGAATCAGTTATATTTTTCTGTCTCGTTTGAGGGTGTGAATCAATTATATTTTTCTGTGTCCCGTTTGAGGGTGTGAATCATTTATATTTTCTGTCTCCGGGATAGAGGTATTGCTGGCATTTATATTTCTCTGTCGGGTTAACCAGTTTTGGTGCGCAGGATTGTTGTACTTAGAATCTGCATAATAATAAAAACCCTCCAGAAGCTAGCAACACCGGTTTTCCCGCATTGGGTTTTTCCGGGGACATTTGTCCAGAAAACCCTTCTGTGTCACTTTGTTTATGAGCATGTCATTCAATATTTGATCTGTATGTGTAGGCTGTTAACTGTATTTACTTTGATGTTAATTTCGAATATTCAGATTAATAACTTATGTAAGTAGGAGAAGCAAATCAAGATTTAACAGTAGGGTTTCTTAAGTTTAAGAAATCTTCACATGGAATTAGAGCGATTGCAGATCAAGCTGGATCTTCAGCAAGACTACTGAAGAAATTTGTGTTGCAGAAAGCAGCAGTAGCAACAGAGAAACCAAAGAGGGCATCACAGCACCAGAAGGGCGCAGAGGCAGCAAGAGTCACGCAGGGGCTGACGCAGAGACAACGCAGGGGTTGACACAGAGACAACGTAGTGCTTTCCAAAGGGATCAAATGTTTCCAATGCGGCGAACTTGGACACTTTGCCAGCAATTCTCCTCAAAGGAAGAAGGACAAGGAAGCTTCTATTTCCAAGGCTGCTGTAGCAGACGATGGCTCTGACGATGATGTAGCCATGAGCGCTCATGAACCACGAAGGTGGGGCGATATTGATTTGTAGAGCAGCTACAGAGTGGTGGTGGGATCCTTGAGTAGCCCAACTCTTGGATCATATCTGTGCTACAGGAGCCTTAAGACAATAGGAAGGAATGATTGGAGCAGTGGGTGCAAAGATCGCAGATGAAGCAAAGGCAGAGGTTGAGACGCTGGAGAGGGAGCAACGCAGTGTAGATGCAGCAGCAACTTAGAGGCAGTGCAGAGGAGGCATGCTTACGCAGTGCAAATGCAGCAGCAGTGTAGATGCAGTGCAGAGGAGGCATGCTTATGCGGTGTAGATGCAGCAGCAGCGTAGAGGCAGTGCAGAGGAGGCATGCTTACGCAGTGCAAAGTTGCAACAATGCAGTGGCTTCAGGAGGAATTCGCAGAGCAGCAGCCCATTGAGCTTCAGTGATGAGACGCAGCTCGACTGACTTGTCTGTCATTGGGCAGGGGTCCTTTAGTTGCTTACTCTCAGCAACTGAGTTGCAGTGCAGCAGTTGGCAGCACGATGTAGCAATTTGAGAGGGAGCTGAGTATGAATGTAGCGAGGTGAAGTGTATTGCTAGAGCACATTCCTCGCTAAGAGGGAGTGTTGAGATTTTGGGGTGTTGGGGTAGCATCGGATGTGCTTTAGCTCCCAAAATTTGTGGAGGGGCTAAAGTACATGAGATCTCCGAGACCCAGAAAGCGTTTAAAAGAATTCCATCAGGTTTAAGTTTTTTTCAAATAATTAATCTTTTTAATTAAGGACCCTAAGTCTAACTTAGGAAAATTAAAAGATTAAATTGAATTACATTAAACATGTGATGAGAATGACTTAAGTGATGCGTGTTAGTGTTAGAATATGCATTCTCCCATCAGTGATCAAATTCACTCTTTTCATTTTCATTTTAGGTGTCCCATTCAAAAAATTTTAATCATTCCATTAGGTCATGTAAAAAATTGATTCACTGCTGGTATCCCTAGTATGAAAATCTCACTCTCCCTCACAAATTCTCATTTGCTGGCCCACCTTCATGTCTTGCTGAGAATAAAAACACTTTTGAAAAGCTCATTTCACTATGTCTTATCTCAGTCAAAGTCAACTATGGAGTCAGGTCATTTAAGGTCCCATTAGGTCATTAGGTTTCATTTTTCAAAGCCCAAAAATGCACCATGTTATCTCAATAAGGTCAGCAAAAGGTGTGAGAGTGATTCAATAAACATTTCATTATCATCTGCAGAGCAATATCAACAAGTAAATATGATATTTTAAAGTTGTAATTATGGTTTCTTTTATGATTTTCATACTCAAATGTA
This sequence comes from Pinus albicaulis, assembly GCA_034641835.2. Taxonomy (NCBI): domain Eukaryota; kingdom Viridiplantae; phylum Streptophyta; class Pinopsida; order Pinales; family Pinaceae; genus Pinus; species Pinus albicaulis. The sequence continues at coordinate 562,451,947 of CM076570.1, read as the reverse complement.
ATTATTTAAAAAAAATAGAGTTTTTATTTATTTCATTTTTTATGTGATTTTATGCTTCTTATATGTAATAAGTAACTTCCCTAAAAGCTGTCAACTCCAACTTCCATGCCAAACTGAAGATCACCACTAAATCAAAGTGACAAGTGTCAAACTCCAACAGCTTCATCTTGCAAAGAAGAAAAAGTCTTAAGAAAAAGCATATTCAACATTCTTTCAAAAGGTGAGAAAAAACATAGGAAAAGTGGGTTTTTGGATCTAAATCTAAAATCACTTAAGTATTTAAGACTCCTAGACATCAAATTCAAATACATTTCCCTCTTATTTCATCGAGCAAACAACTGAGGAGAGCGAAATATGTGATTTTTTGAGCAAAATTGAGAAAAACAAAGTAGAAGGGCACTTATCCTCTTGGCACTGTGCTTATCCTCTTAGCGCTGTGCTTATCCTCTAAGCGCCGTGCTTATCCTCTAAGCGCCGTGCTTATCCTCTTAGCGCCGTGCGTATGACCAAAAAGGATCAGAAACTTGTCAAAGCTGCAAAAAATTGCCCCCAGACTTCAACAATCATTCTTCACACTTCCAATCAAGCGACTTTTACATCATTCTCCTCTTCATCAATGTCATTTTGAATGTGTGAGTTGGTTAAAAGAAAATTTGGTGTCTTCTTGAATGTGAAACCCTAGTTTTTCTCCCTTGCACTCATAATTCCCAAAATCCCTTTTCCCTTACACTCAATACCATCCCTACATTGTTAAAATTCATTCCCAAATCCTTGTTATCATAATCCCTATCCCTAAGCTACTAATTCCCAAAACCCTAAGCCCTAGGTGCTATTTTGACCTAGGCTCCTAAATCCTAATTCCCATCACTCTTTCACTCCTTTTCCCTTCCCCATTCCTCATATCCCTAAACACTGTTTCCCATAAAAATCCCTTTCCCCATATCCTATCCGCAAATTCACCTTCCACACTATCACCTACTTCCCTAGGATTTGAACACAAACACACCATGGCAGCAGAAGGAGAACATAATAGATCACATCGTGAGGAAGAGGAAACAGAGGCTAGGAGGCCACATAAAGGGGGCAGGATAATTAGACATGAACCTATCAGCACTAGGGAACTTTTGGCTTCTCCAATGACAATGACATGCTTTAAACATGTTGGTTGTTATGATTTATGTGAACAAATTCAGAGGGTTCAACATCATTCCATGTTAACTAGGCTCTTCATATCTAAACTCCATCATAACCTAGTTACCCTAGCTGGTGTCACCTTTACTGTCTCAACTGCCATCATTTTAGCTGCCACAGGGATCCCAAATGTTGGGGAAAGGTGGTTCAAAAAGAGTGATTTTGAAAATCAGCACTTTCAGCCCTTTCTAAAACCTAGATACAAGAATGAGAAAAAGAGGATGTTTCCTTTTTCCTACCTCCTGGACATATTTGCACCCACGATGAAGATAATCATGCAGTACTTTACATGTGAAGGTGGATTCTCAAGGATGTATACCTATCACATCCAGCTCCTAATGCATTTCACGAGGGTAAGGATGCTCAATATACCTTACTACCTTTTCCGGAGTGTTGAAAAGATGGCTTTTATTGCTCAGAAAAGGGAGTATGAACACCAAATGAAAAGTATTTTCCATCATTCCCTTATCAAAATCATTGTCCTTTACCATCTAAATGAGCTCAATATTGCATGGCATACCTTCATAGCCCATGATATCTTCAGAGATCCTCCTACTTAGCATACTCAAAATCTGCCTTCATTATCTCAGCCATCCACTTCCATCCCTCCATCTCAGCCTACTGTACATTCACCATCATCATATCAGTCATCTTCATCCACTTCACCACCATTATCTTCATCCCACACTGAGACTAAATCCCCTATCGGAAATGAGAATTATGAGGCAGAGAGGGCTAGTATGGTTGAGGTTGAGCCTTTGTCAAAAACCTACCAGAGAGGCCACAAGCATGTGTTTGCTCCACAAATAGTGCGAGGGGCCATGTCTTCTACATCAGCAAAACATGTGGACAAAGGTAAAGGAAAGTTGATTGAGACAGAAACTCAGCCAGAGGTGAAACATGATGAAAACCTCCATGAGATTGAGCATGAGTTTGAGTTGGTTGACCTAGGTGATGATGATGACAGCCAAATCATTAACATGGCCATCAAAGGTAAGGATGCAAAAATCAGAGACCTCCAAACTAATCTTGACAAGGTTAGATATGTTGTACACTTCCTTGAGCAAGAAAATGAGCAATTGAAGACCAAACAAGTCATTGATGAGGTGAAGTATTTCACTGCCCAAAGTGAGGCTCAAAAGGCCAAAGTCATGCTAGATGAAACACTGGAGAGGTATGGCTTAGTTGATGAAATAGATGAACAGGTACCAAGAAGAAGACCTAGAACTAGAGGGTTGAAAAGAGCTCTAGCTCTAGAAAGGCAAAGGGAAGCTGAGCTTGCTTCTGTAAGTGTTGATTGGCTCTATCAAGCCATGGCTCCCTGTTCTTATTGATCTCTATAGTAAGCTGCTCATTTAGGGTTAGCTGATTAGCTGCTAGCAAAGGCAAGTAAGGATAATGACGTGTTGAGGAGGAAAGTCAAACATCAAGCACGGAAGGAGAAAATTGCATTGGCCAAGCTCGAAAGAGCCAATGCTAAAATTGAAGTTCTCACTCATCAAAAGGAGGACAGGTTGGAAATACTTGCTGAGGCTTCACTCTAAGCCTAGCCACCTCATCAGCACCCTTTCCACAAATTTTGAGGCAAGTTGCAACATTTTTGTCAAAGTTGTACATGACTGTGTTTTTCTACAAATGCAAATATCAAAAAAATGGTCATAAGTGCAGTGCCCTTGGCGTTGCGCTTATGTTTGGGGCACTTTTTGAGAGAAAGAAAACCACCATGAGATTTGTAATGACATATACATCTAGAAAAACCACTTCGCCAAGCTTGATTTGTAGTTTCAGAAGGTGAAAAAGGCAAAAAACCACCAAAAAAACATGTTTTTGCCCTTGTTTTTGCCTAGGCGTTGCGCTTATACCAGCCTTGGGAGATTGCATTTTTGAGGGGTCAAATCAGCACCATTTTCAGAACTGGAGGCATAATCAGAAGGAGGGCAAGATAAACTTTCCAACAAGCTATTCTGGGCCCAATTTGGACACTGGGAAGGCCTCCAAAAATGGCCTTGAACATGGAGGGTGCTTATGACACAACAAGGGCGTTTATGATAGGGAAATGGCGCTTATGCCAGTTTACTCATTTTTTGGTTTTTCACTGTAATTTTTGGTTTTACGTCAAGAAATGATTTCATTATCAATGTAATTCATCATGGTAAATGTAATTATGTAAAAGATAAGTTACCTAGGGGTAGATTCATTGGGTAAACTTATCCTTTAGTCAAAGATGAATCAATTTGAATGTAATGAGGAGTGAGTCACTTCGACCATCCTACACTTTAGCTGTCAGTTTAGATTTTTGTGGATTCCTTCCTCACCTCATGGATTCGACCCCTGAGGATGAGTGAAAGTTGTTTTGATGTCTATATCTTCCCTTTCTTCACTCTTAGCAAGGGTTGGAATAAGTTTGGATGTTCGCTAGTTGATCAAGGAAACTATTTTACTCAGTTTGGCCAACTAATAAAGAGGAGTTGCAGCTATTTTATGGGATACTTGTGGTATTGATGTCTATCATTGTCTTTTCTTTAGTTTTATATGTTAGAATGTATTGTATTCATGTTCACCTCATTTCTATGGTATGATCTCTTTCAAGTTTGATATTTAGAATACATGCTTGCTCATGCTCTATTTTGGGGAATTGATCATAGTTTGTTCATTTTCATCTGTCTAAGAAGAATACATCTCCCATGCTCTTCCTAGCTTCTTTTCTGTCTCAACACCATTCCATCACAATCCTCTTCAAGTGATAAGCCTTGTGCTTACCTTGCCCCATTGATCCTTACAACCCTATCTCATTTGCCCTGACCTAACCCCCTTGACCTAATTTCTTCATCCAGTGATACCCCAACCAAATCAAATCAAAACAACCCCCCTGCACTCAATATCTAGCCTAAAAATCCTAATTGATCCAGCCCTCCTGGCTGTGAACCTTTTGGAGAGAGCCCTCTCCGACTTGATAGGGCTAGCTATCAAGTCAAAAGCTTGGTCTGTGGTTACCTCTGTTGGGATCTCTTCTTCAGCCTTAGAGATCTCGCGGAGTGATAACAATGCGGATCAAGCAACTTCTAATCTTAGCCGTCGATTAGAGATTAGATCACGACCGTTGATGTTTCAACGAGAAAAGTGTAAGAGAAGGGCTTGGGGTCAATTGGAGAACACACACACTGGCAGAGCACTAAAGCTAAGCTAAGATTCTAGGGCGTGGTTTGCTAAGAATTTCAGAAGTGTTTCAGCAGCAGCGAGGGGCAGTATTGGCAAGTGGGATAGTTGATCCTAGGCCAACAGTACAATGAGGGCAGAGAAGGAGCATTCGAGAGCAGCGTAGAGGCAGCAGCTACGCAGTCCAACCAAGAGCCCAACAGGGGCAGCGCAGAGGCAGCAGGAGCCAAGCAAGGCTGACGTAGGCCCAGTTAGGGCAGTGCAGGGGCAGCGTAACCCCTTCTAGGGTGACGCGGGCCCTTCCTGAGCAGTGCAGAGGCTGACGCAGAGGGCTTCAGAGCAGCTTTGGGGTTTCTAGAGGCTGGAAATGGGCTGAGTCCTATAAATCCCGTTTGAGGGTGTGAATCAACCATATTTTTCTATCTCTAGGATAAAGGTATTGCTGCCATTTATATTTGTTTGTCGAGTTAACCAGTTTTGGTGCCCAGGATTGTTGTACTTAGAATCTGTATAATAATAAAAACCCTCCAGAAGCTAGCACCATCGGTTTTCCCGCATTGGGTTTCTCCGAGGACATTTGTCCAGAAAATCCTTGTGTGTCACTTTGTCTATGAGCATGTCATTCAGTATTTATCTGTATGTGTAGGCTATTAACTGTATTTACTTCGATGTTAATTCTGAATATTCAGATTAATAACTTATGTTAGTAGGAGAAGTAAATCAAGGTTTAACAGTAGGGTTTCTTAAGTTTAAGAATTTTTCACAAGGAGATGTTGGATGAGCTCAAGTAGCAGAATAGGGACAAGAGCATTCATCGTGATTTCCTATTTGGAGAGACTTTAGGGGCCTCACAACAATACGACCACCCTTCACCAGCCACTCACCCACCAGCCTTGAGTGGGCCAACTAGGACCACGCTGCCTACTTTCCTACCCTCAGCACCTAGTTAACAAGGTGGACCGGATGACTAGATGCCCATGGGAGAGTATTTCAGGGAGTGGCAATCCATGGGGGAAGATTTCAAGGCAGCTTTGTCCTTCAGAGATTATTTTTAGCTCAAGCAGAGTGACAAGGGAAGGAACAATGAAGCTCTGGGCACACAAAGTTCAGAGATGCAACGGACTATCGGGAGGATGTATTTCCCCACATATGATGGCACTACCAAGTGCACAACTAGAGCCTGGGTGGAGAAGCTGGATACCTATTTCCAGCTTAATTGGATGACGGAGGTGGAAGCCATTAAAATGGCTACCTTGCGCTTGGAGGTGGAGGCACACGATTGGTGGTTTCATGGCTTGTCCACCCTAGGGCATGCCAACGTGACCTCTTATGAGGATTTCACACGGACATTGTGGATCGTTTTGATAGGAGGGATCCGGAGGCTCACTTCAGGGAGTTGACCCAACTTAGGTAGACTGGTCACCTAGAGCACTATATATCAAAGTTTTTCAGGGTTTCAGTTATGGTGCCAGACTTGTTCGATTCCACGAGAGTGTATACATTTATCGAGGGGTTACTTGAGTCATTGCGTGGACTGGTGAAGTCTCGCAGACCCTCTACCTTACAGGAGGCCGTGACCTATGCCAAATATTTGCAGGGGGCAATCCCCAAGACTAGGGCACCCATTCCATCACGTACTCCCTACCCACAGAAGGGGAGTGACACTAGGTCCCCACCACAATGATCAACCCAAGGGCGTTTGCAGTTAGATGAGGAGACCAGGAGAGACCTCCTGAGGAGGAAACTATGCTTTACTTGTCGGGAGCCATGGGCACCATGGCATCGGTGCACAACAGGGAAGGCCCACTATATCGAGGTCTTCTTGGATAGTGACCAGGGGGATGATGTGGAGTTGGAGTATGGCGGGGGAGATAGCGAGGGTCAGGCAGAGAGGGGACCACCACCAACACCACCGCTTGGGGGAGCACCTTTTGCACCATCTTGGGGAGTCCTTGCTTCTTTGTGTGGGATTCCCAAATTTGTGACCTTGAGGATCCAAGGCACAGTGCAGGGACAACGTGTCTCAGTCTTGGTAGATAGCGGGGCCACCAGGACTATATCACTACAATGGAATTTAAGTGGTTTTTAGTTCTAGTGCTTGGGGACAGGACTATGCAGTGCACTTGGTATGTTTCCGCTTTGATAGTGACCACGGGGAATCACTCGATGATAAATCATTTCTTTGTTGTGGATGTACAGGACACCAACGTAGTGATGGGTGTCCAGTGGCTCTACTCCCTTGGCCGAGTCACCACTGATTGGAGGAAACTGGAGATGGAGTTCATCGAGCTGGATGGCAAGTTGGTAGTCCTATGGGGTATGCATTCGTATCCTCCACAGAACGTTTCAACGTATAGGATGGAGGCTGACTTGAGACATAGGGGCATAGCATGGGTAGTGGAGTTGAGGATTTCGGAGGTTGGGGGACAACCCAAGCCACCATGCCCAGACATTCATGCCATCTTGGATAGGTACCCGATAGTGTTTGGGGACATTCCACCAGGGCAGCCACCTGACAGGGGGTTTGAGCACACCATTGAGTTAGAGCGAGGGGTGCAGGCTGTTATCACCACTCCTTATAGGCATCCCAAGGACTACAAGGACGAGATTGAGCGTGCCATTAAGGAATTTTTGATTTTGGGTCACATTAGGCGGAGTTCTAGCCCCTTCGCTTCCTTAGTTTTTTTAGTGAAGAAGAAGGATGGAACTTTGCGCATGTGCATCGATTACAGGGTGCTTAATAAGACGACTCTGAAGAAATGCTACCCCATCCCGTGCTTTGATAAGTTGATGGACAAGCTCAGAGGAGCCAAGTACTTCTCTAAGATAGATTTGTGCTCGGGGTACCACCAAATCAGGGTAAGGGATCAAGACATCCCTAAGACGACTTTTAGGTGCCACTATGGGCATTTTAAGTTTTTGGTTATGCCCTTTGGGTTGATCAACGCAGCTGCCACTTTCCAGTCATGTATGAACCATGTGTTTCGTGGGCAGTTGTGGAAGTTCGTGCTGGTGTGTTTTGATGACATCTTGACATACAACAAGACGTTGGAGGTGTTAGTTTTTGTAGCATCGGATGTGTTCTAGCCACGAAAATTTGTGGACAGACTAGAATACATGAGATCTCCATAATCCATAAATCGTTTCTGGAAATTCTGCCTAGATGTGTCTCAATTAGATATTAACTGATTTTCTAATATTTCCTAAGTCTAAACTTAGGGAATATGGTTAATTAATTAGTATTAATTGAGATAAGGTGCGAATAGTCTAGAAACTCACACAGATCGACTCCAAGATGATCCTAGCCATCAATTATGTTTAAATCTTGGTTGTTGGTGCTCCAACAAAGGATTATAAGAGGAGGTCGATGTGGTGAGGAGAATACACTTGTAGAGTTTGATTTCATTGACAGATTGATTTCTAGAGTAGCAGCACTCAGTTGCCGGAGAGAGAGTAAGAGAGATCGAAGTAGTGTGAGAGGGCCAGGGACAGTGATATGCCGAAAAGATTTCCAGATCCGGAGAGGCAGCAACAAGAGGGCCGAGTTATCCTAGAGAGGCAGCGCAGAGGCTCTATGCAGTAGCTTCAACGGGCAAATCGATTTGGTGGTGAGATAAATCGTTCTTAGTTCCAGAGGTCGGATAAAGGTTCCAGAAGGTTGGAGAGACGATTTCCTCAACAGCTGGAGGCAGAACAACTTCATCAGAGGCATTTTCGAGCCACACGTGTGGGAGACAACGCAAAGGGGCTCACGCTGGATTTGGACGACCAGTTTGCTGAAGGAAAGTTGTGCCAGAGATTGCTTGTTGGAGAAGGGTAATCCCCATAAGTATTTTGCCCATATTTTCTTGCTGTTTGGATTTCCAGTTGGGCATCCATAGATGTACACAGATTTCACTGCTGCATAATAAAATAAAACCCTCATCTGTTGCACCGGTTTTCCCAAGTTGGGTTTTTTTGGGGACTTTCCTCCAAAAATAATTGTGCTAATTTTATGTGTGTGTGCTAGCATTTCTTCCAAAGTTTATTCTTTCGTAGTTTTATTTGTATAGATTGCAGTGTGATTTATTCAGTGTTTGCCGTAGAAAACAACAAATAAATTGTTAAATTAAATTAACAATTAGGAGAATAATTCCCAGTTGCTGCACAATAGGATTCCGGTTTTGGAATTTTCGCAGTAGGAGCATCTGCAACACCTGGAGGTGGTGTTGCGTATTCTGGAGGAGCAACAATTTAACTCTAAGTTGTCCAAGTGTGAGTTTGGGCTGGCCGAGATGCTCTACTAGGGACATATTATTGGCGTAGATGGAGTGAGAGTACATGAGTAAAAGATCAAGGCAATCCGGGATTGGCCCGAGCCCCGAGATGTGACAAATTTGAGGGGATTTTTGGGCATATGCACCTACTACCGGAAGTTCATAAAGGGCTTTTCCCAGTTGGCCGCTCCCCTTAGGGATTTGACCAAGAAGGGGGATTTTGCATAGACCGATGGAGCACAGTCAACATTTGATCACCTCAAGTTGGTGATGAGAAGTTGCTCAGTTTTGGCACTCCTGGATTTTACGCAGCCGCTCACCTTGGAGTGCGATGTATCAGGAGAGGGGGTTGGTATCATATTGTCTCAGAATGGACACCCCATCGCCTTCGAGAGCCAGAAGCTCCTTCTGCATGCGAGGTCGTATTCTATTTACGACAAAGATATGTTGGCCATCATGCATGCGTTGGCCAAATTCCAGCAGTATTTGGTGGGCAACAGGTTCTGGGTGAAGATAGACCTTAATAGTCTTCGCCACTTTATGGGGCAGCAAGGCCTCAGTGACAGACAACAGAGGTGGGTCAGCAAGGTGTAGGCCTAAGATTTCGAGAGTATGTCAGGGGCAAGCACTATGTGGTAGCAAATGCACTATCCAAGAGACCCACAACTATTTCACTCATGAGCATTTGCCATGATTGGAAGGCACAATTGCTGGTGTAGTACTCCAAAGATCGAAGGGTGTGTGAGATTTTGGAGAGTACACACACAAATCAGCGCCACAGGGTGATGGCCGGGGTCATATGCTACAAGGGGCGCATATTATTGGTGCTGGGCTCCCAGTTGAGGGAGAGGATACTCCAGGCAGCTCAAGACTCCCCATTACTAGGGCACCAGGGGTTCAGGAAGACATATATGACAGCCAGGCTATGCTTCACCTGGAAGGGCCTTAAGGGAGATGCGCTGAGATATGTGCAGAAGTGTGAGGCCTTCCAGAGGAACAAAGGGGAGTTGACCCATCCACTAGGTTGTTGTAGCCACTCCCCATCCCAGGGGGGAAATGGGAGAGTATCTCCATGGATTTCATCACGGGGCTCCCAACGATGTATGGGAAGGATTGTATATATGTTGTAGTAGACCGTCTGACCAAATATGCTCACTTTTTTGCCATACTGACCCAGTATTCGGCATCACAGGTGGTCGAGTTGTTCTTCAGGGAGGTCTTTCGTTTGCATGGACTCCCTAAGACCATATTGTGAAAATTTCTGAATATTACTTTATGCAGAAACCCTACTGTTAAATCTGGTTATACTTCTCCTACTTAATCAAGTTATTAATGCTGAAATCATATTAATATCGAAGTAAACACATAACAAGCTTTCACCGATTCTGATCTAAGCAAAGATACATGCACATAGACAAAGTGACACACAAGATTTTCTAGACAATTGTTTCCGGAAAAACCCAATGCAGGAAAACCGGTTTTCTGGCTGCTGGAGGGTTTATATTATTAAGTAGTTTCTGAATACAACAAATTTGGGCACCTTACTGGCTAACTCGACAGAGAAAAAAAATAGATCTGCAGCTAATCTGCTGTTCCAGAGACTGAAACTTTGACTTATCCACACCCTCAAACGGGATTTACAAGACAGCCAAAATTTTGCCTCTAGAAACCCCAACGCTGCCCCTGAAACCCCTACATCAGCGTTCCTAGCCTCTGCGTACCCTGGAGTGTCTTCTACTGCTCATCGTTGCCCTTTCTGGGCCTGCATAGCGCCTGAAGCCCTCTGTGCTGCGTAGCTGCTGCTGTTGCCTCTGCTCCTCTGTGCTGCTCCTAGCTGCTGCCTCTTTGCGTCTTGTTGATTCTTGGCACTGGGATCAGGTCATCCCCTTAGCCAATACTACTCCTCGCTGTAGCTGAAACACTTCTAAAAAGAATTTTAGCTTAGTCTCAGTGTTCTGCCTCCATGTATGTGTTCTCCAACTGACCCCAAGCCTTTCCTTTATACTTTCTCGTTCGGAGCCAACGACCATGATCTAATCTTGAATCAATGGTTAAGATTAAAAGAAAGCTTGATTCGTGTAACTTGAGTCATTTCCATCACATGTTTTAATTAATTACTTTAATATTTTAGTTTTCCTAAGTTAGACTTAGGGTCCTTAATTAAAAGTATTAATTAATTAATTATCTCCCAAACTAGATGGGATTTCCCAAATCCCTTTCTGGGTCTTGGAGATCTCATGTACTCTAGTCCCTCCACAAATTTTGGGAGCTAGAACACATCCGATGCTTCCCCAACACTCAAGAAAACTCAACACTCCCTCTTAGCAAGGAATGTGCTCTAGTACAACTCTGCTGCACCCCGAAGCTATGCACTGATCTCTAGTTTGGGTCTCTGCACTGATGCTGGACTTACTGCCCTTCATCACTGTGCTGTTGCTGCCATTCTGTACTACTGTCCATGACGCTGCCACCACCACTGCCACATCTGTACTGCAGGTCCCTCTCAATCTGCTGCAACCTTCTGCCAACTACTGAACTGCAACTTCAGTTGCTGAGAGAAACAACTGAAACTCCTGCCCAATCTTTGACAGACAAGTCAGTTGGACTACATCCTCATCACTGAAGGTCCATAGGCTGCTGATCTCTGCTGACATCTGGATACAGCTACACAGCACTACGTAAGCAACCCTTCACTGTGCTGCTGAAGTCACATCAACCCCTGCACTAAAATCTCCCACGCTGCTGTTGTGCTGTGTTGTTCTCCTGAAGCCTCTACGCTGCTGCAGCTCTGCTCTGCGCTGCTGAAGTCACATCAGCCCCTGCACTGAAATCTCCCATGCTGCTGTTGTGCTGTGCTGTCCTCTTGAAGCCTCTACGCTGTTGAAGTCACATTAGCCCCTGCGCTGCTCCTTCTACGCTGCTGCTGCATTTGCACTGCGCTTCTCCCTTTAGCCTTCAGCTCTGCCTCTTCTCCATCCTTGATTCTCTGCACCAACTGCTCCACTTGTCCCGCTACTGTCTTAAGGCTCCCGTAGCTTGGATGTGATCGAAGAGATGAGCTGCTCAAGGATCTCGCCATCACTCTGTAGCTGCTCTACAGATCCATGTCGCCCCACTTTCGTGTTTCATGAGTGCTCATGGCTACGTCATCTTCTGAACCATCGTTCGCCTTTAATATTCCTTTTTTTGGTGTCACCTATGACAGGGCTAGGAGGGACTTCCAGAGTTAGGAGCAGACGGGTCACAGGTACAGGTTGGTGTCATCAGCGGGCCCAGGGGCTTTTGGAGGAGTTTTGAGGAGTTTCGGTGTGGTCGGGTGGCGTTCGCTTGATATATTCCATCAGTCGAGCAGTTTGGCTTTCGTTCCGGTGCATTCCGACAACTTTCGGAAATTTGAGTTATTTATGGGCTTAACTCAGCTAATTATGCTGACGGTGGCATTTTGGGAGGAATACATGACAGAACACCTTAGTGTAATAGCTCATTGGAACCGGGACGAGAATACCTCCATGATGGGACATTTGGACATGAGTTTCAGTGACCGGAGTAGACATGGTAGCCAATTTACTCTTTTTTGCATTAAAAAGGAATATTTTAATAAGAGGGAAAAGTGCTCCATGAATAAAATAATAATAAAATAATGCTCTAGAAGGCTCCAAGAGATCTATAAAAAAAAGGGAGGAGGCCATTGAGGGATATCTTTGGGATCATATCATTTTATTGTATGAGAGGTGTGAGACATGGTTCTCTACTTCAGCTGTAGCCCCAGGATGGAAACCCTCGGGTGATTTGTGAGTGTTGGACGAAAACCCAACTCTCTCGAGGAGACTTCACTCAAAAGTTTCGTAGAGCTTCAGATATTGGTGTGAGGATCATTCAGATCTTCAACTTGGGCTTCATCATCTTCAGTGGGTTCAGTGACAGCTGTTGCCGGAGGGAGAGTGCAGCAGTTTAGTTTTCAGGCCAGTGCAGTGCAGCAGCTCATCTTGGTGGCCAGTTCTCCGTCTCAGCTCTTTCTTTGGGTCAGATGTATTTGTAACCCCAGTTATTATCTATAATAAAATGCTGAGATTCTTCCTATTTGATGTGTTGATAGATTGCAGTGCTTATGTGTTTATTTTACATGGAAATCTTCTGTTGAGTAAATAGTAATTTTACGGCATATTGTGGAGTTTAGTTATTTTTCTGCATTTTTAATTAAAATATCCCATCTGGGATATTACATCGCCACAATAGCTTTGGAAGTAGAGGCTTCCTTGTCCTTCTTCTTCTGGGACAATTACTGGCGAAATGTCCTAGTTCGCCGCACTAGAAACACTTGATCTTGGATAGATCACTCTTCTTCTTCCCTTACTGCCTCTTTGATGCCAAGGCTGCATCTTCTTCTTCTTCCTTATTCACCTTACTGGATCCTGTGCTGTACTGCCTCTTGGTGTGTCAACAAAGTTCTTCTTGACGAAGGATTGCCCACATACTGTCCCAGTTGGGAAGGTTCGCTCTGCCCAAGACACTTTGGACTAAAGTTTCCTTGTCCTCTGTCACTGCATTGAGTGCATTCCTTACCATCACATCATCCTCCACCTTTGCTCCCATGGCAGACAACTGATCTCTGATCGCCTGTAATCTGAAAAGAAAGGGCTCGATTTCTTCTCCCTTGGCCATCATGAATGACTGCAACTGATTCACCAAAAGCATTCTCCTTTGGTCGGATTTTCCCTTGTATAGTGTAGGTAAGGCTTTCCACATCTCCTGAGCCGTTTTCTTGTCGGCTATGTGTGGAACAATATGATCCTTAACCCCATCCATTATGAAGCGTTTGGCATGTGCCGCAACTTCCTCATGCTTCACTAGGAGAGCAACATCGGTTGGCATGGCCATGACTTTTTCTTCATGGTCCCTTAAACTTTATGCCTCCATGACTACCAGGATTTTGGCCTTCCAGACTGCAAAGTTGGACAGATCGTCCAACCTATCCTGGTCACGTAGTCCGTGAGGTGTCATCTGCTCAGTAAATCTGTCGGAACTCCTCTTCTCTATGCTAGAGATTTGGATCTAGGGTCCTTGGCGAAACAATCACCCTCTGCTCCCTCTGACAACTGACCTCCTTTCTTGGAAGTCTTCCAAATGAAACGAATCATCTCTCTTCGATCCTTTGATCGATCTGCAAATTTCTTTGACTGGAAACCCTCTGAGAAGCTGTTCTCCTCCCGCTCTTTGTCACCTAGTGCTGAGGCTAAATTCTGAATCTTCAGAAATTTAATCCCACCAGCAACTTCTGAAGCTCTGCAGCACTACTTCTGGCACTCTGAAACAACAACAACTTTAGATTTGCGTCAGCCTAGTTGCCCTCTGTGTGAGCAGACAGTCCCAACGCCGTCTCCACGTTGCCTCTGCGCAGTAAGTACGTGGCCCTGCGTGGAGACTACGTAGGACTGCGTCACTCTAGCCTTTGTGTGGCTCTGCTCCCTCTGCTGTTGAGCTGTCCGTTTTGGTCCGGCTTTCTGCGGCTGCTGCTGCTTTCTGCAACAAGGATTCTTCAGTCTTCTGCCGGTGATCTTGCTAGATCTGCAATCACTCTGATACCATGTGAAAATTTCTGAATATTACTTTATGCAAAAATCTTACTGTTAAATCTAATTATACTTCTCCTACTTAATCAAGTTATTAATGCTGAAATTAGATTAATATCGAAGTAAACACATAACATACTTTCACCGATTCAGATCTAAGCAAAGATACATACACATAGAAAATGTGACACACAAGATTTTCTGGACAACAGTGCCCGAAAAAACCCAATGAGGGTAACCGGTCTTCTGGCTACTGGAGGGTTTATATTATTATGTAGTTTCTGAATACAATAAATCTGGGCACCTTACTGGTTAATCCGACAGATAAAAAATATATCTGCAGCTAACCTGCTATTCCAGAGACTGAAACTTTGACTGATCCACACCCTCAAATGGGATTTACAAGACTCAGCCAAAATTCTGCCTCTAGAAACCCCAACGCTGCCCTTGAAGCCCCTATGTCAGCCCTGCTAGCCTCTGCGTGCCTCTCCGCTGGCCTGGAGAGCGCTGTGTAACCCCAGACTGGGTGACGTTGTCCCTACGCTGCCTTGGATGGCTTCTGCGTAACCCTGGAGGGCCTCATGCTGCTCAACGTTGCCCTTTCTGGGCCTGCGTAGCAACTAAAGCCCTCTGCGCTGCGCAGCTACTGCCTTTGCTCCTGGTTGCTGCCTCTTTGCCTCTTGCTAATTCTTGTCACTGGGATCAGACCATCCCCTTAGCCAATACTACCCCTCGCTGCAGCTGAAACACTTCTGAAAATTCTTAGCAAACTCGCCCTAGAATTTCAGCTCAGTGTTAGGGCTCTGCGTCTGTGTGTGTGTTCTCCAACTGACCCCAAGACTTTCCTTTATAATTTCTTGTTGGGAAACCAACGACCATGATCTAATCTTGAATCAATGGCTAAGATTAAAAGAAAGCTTGATCCGTGTGACTTGAGTCATTTCCATCACACGTTTTAATTAATTACCTTTAATATTTTAATTTTCCTAAGTTAGACTTAGGGTCCTTAATTAAAAGTATTAATTAATTAATTATCTCCCAATCTAGATGGAATTTCCCAAATCCCTTAAAGGGTCTTGGAGATCTCATGTACTCTAGTCCCTCCACAAATTTTGGGAGCTAGAGCACATCCGATGCTACCCCAACACTCAAGAAGACTCATCACATAGTAAGTGATAGAGACGGTTGGTTCACAGGGGCATTTTTGTAGGATAGTTTCAGATTAGTGGGCACTGAACTCACCCCGAGCATGAGTTACCATCCACAGACTGACGATCAAACTGAGAGGGTTAACAAATGGTTGGAGTGATATCTTCGAAACTACGTGACCGGGCAGCAGAGAGCATGGATTTGGTGGCTACACCTAGGAGAGTACTGCTACAACACCACCCATCACATGTCCATCGCTATGTCACCCTTCCGTGCCTTGTATGGTTATGATGCTTTGTCTTTTCCTGACATTGTTTTTGGAGACAAACGGGTGCGAAAGGCCAAATATTGGATCTAAGAGAGCCAAGACATACTAAAGGCTCTGAAGGATAACATATTGACAACTCAAAATCAGCAGAAGATGTATACAAATAGGCACAGGATTGAGAGGCAGTTTGAGCAGGGGACTTGGTTTTCTTGCTATTACAGCCATATCGCTAGCCCCCATTGAAGCAAAAAGGGGCTGAGAAGCTACAACCATGTTTCTATGGGCTGTACAGGGAGATTAGGAGAGTTGGGGAGGTGGCCTATGAGCTGGAGTTTCCCCCGGGGAGCAAAATCCACAATGTTTTTCATGTTTCGTACCTCAAGAAGGTGTTGGGGCAACAGGTGACGGTAGTTGTGGAGTTGCCTCCACTTGGTGATGAGGGGCATTTGGTTTCGGATCCGGAAGCCATTCTGGAGACTAGGGAGAGGAAGTTGAGGAGCAGAACTATCAGGGAGTATTTGGTGCGTTGGAGGAGCTTACTGGATGAGGATGCCACTTGGGAGGGTGAACACATACTTGAGCATCGAACGCTGAAGTTGCTTGCGGACAAGCAACACTTGGGAGGGGAGAACTGTAATGTCCCTTCCTAAATTAATTTGTTACAAGTTTATTTTCCACAATTTTGAAAATTTTGGAGACCATGGGACCCACACGATTTTAGGAAAAGGACTTAGGGGGAAAAGGGAGGCCATAATGTTTTGTTGGTAGAGCTTGGGGGCCACACACAAGAGGAAAAACACACTTGCCTAAGGGAAAAGTTCGAATAACCAAGGAGGGAGGTCGAAAGGCTAGTCGAGGGGCCCACGTGGGGAAAGAAGGCCCACAAATTATAAATAGGAGAGGCTTAGCCTCATTTGGCGATCTTTTGTCAATTGAACTCACTTTAGTTGCTCGAGCTGCTTAGCCGGGTCACTTGTTGTTTAGGACCGAGTTTTCCCAAGCGGAGAACTCACCCTTTCTTTGGTGGACTTTGAGTGCCACCCTAAGGAGGTCCTGTTAATCGCTTGTTGCCTACACCTACCAGTGAAAATTCTACTGCAGTGTATTGGTTTATTTCCTCCTACTTGATTTAATTAATACAAGTTATCTTCAGAAATTAGATTAAGAAAATATCGAAAATAAACACAACTACAGCCTACACATGTAGATCATTTACTGAATAATACACTCATGCAACAAAGTGACACATGGATTTTTGGATATAAGTCCTCGGAGAAACCCAAAGTGGGAAAACCGGTTCAGCAGATATGAGGGTTTATTATTAAGTAGTTATGAGTACAACAAATCTGGGTTCCAACCTTGGAATACTCGACAGAGAATAAAAGATATCAGATCTGCAGCTAACCTGAAGATCTAGTGCCAAATATTTGACTGATGCACACCCTCAAACGGGATTTACATGACTCATCTCGGATCTGACCCTAGAAACCCTCAGTGTTGCTTCAGAAACCCCAACGTTGCCCTAGAGGGCCTGTGTCAGCCTTTGCGTGGCTCTAGGAGGGCCTGCGTCACCCTTGGAGGGTCTGCGCTGCCCCTGCACTGCCTCTGCTAGGCCAGCGTCAACCTTGCGTGGCCCTAGCTGCCTTTGCGTTGCCCCTGTTGGACTGCGTGGCTCTGAAGCCCCTTTGCGATGTCCTTGCTACTGCTTCTCTTGCCTCTTGCTATCTCTTGGCCCTGGAATCAGAACATTCCCTTGGCCAACACTACCCCTCATTGCAGGAAATTCCGCCAGAAATTCTTAGCAACTTGCCCTAGAATTCCAAATCTATTCCTCAGTTCTACAAAATTGTGTGTGTACAACTGAGCCTCAAGCATTTTTGTTATACTTTTTCCTTGAACCCTTCAATGGCTGAGATTAAATCATCCATCAACGGCTGAGATTAAAAGACTGCTTGATCCATGTGACTTAGACAATTTCAGCACATGTGTTAATTAATTCACTTAGGAAATCCATTAAAAATAATTAATTATTTGAATAACTTGAACACCAACTGAAATTTCTCAAATCCAATTCTGGGGCTTGTAGATCAAGTGTATTTTAGTCCCTCCACAAAATTTGGGAGCTAGAGCACAAATGATGCTGCCCCAATTACACAAAATCTCAACACTCCCTCTTAGCATCAGGAATGTGCTCTAGCAATACATCACACCAAGCATTACAAGATCTTGAGTACTTGGTCTGTGCTGTTGATACTTGGCCTGTTGCCCTCCATCTACTGCATTGCTGCTCTCTGTACTGCTGCCCATGCCACTGCCACTGACACTGCCACATCTGTACTGTAGCTCTCTCTCAAATTGCTGCATCATGCTGTCCATAGTAGTGCCACGGCTAATTGCTGCAATGCAACTGAAAGACTCTACCCAACTGTTTGACAGATAAGTCAAGTTGCCCTCCACCACTGAAGTTCCTTGGATGCTGAATCACGCTGCCCTCCTGGAGACACTGTCATGTTGCAACACTGCACTACGTGAGCCCAACTTCTCTACGCCGCTGCCTCCACGCTGTTGCCTCTGCGTTACGCTGCTCATTTTTCAGCTCTTCAACTCCCTCTTGCTCTTCAATGTGGCCATCTGCAACCATCTCCCGACTCATCTCGCTACTGTCTTAAGGCTCCCGTAGCTTGTATGTGATCCAAGAGTAGGGCTGACTCAAGGATCCCACCATTGTTTATGGATACTCTATATATCCATGTCACCTCACCTCTTCTCTCGAGGTGCATGAGCACTCATGGCTGCATCATCATCAGAGCCATCTTCATTTGCTGCTGTAGCCTTGGAATCAGAAGCTCCTTTGTCCTTCTTCTTAGGACAACTACTGGCGAAATGACCAAGATCACCACAGTTAAAGCACCAGACCTTGGAGAGGTCCTTCTTCTTCTTCCCTTGATGCAAGGGCTGCATCCTCCTCCTCTTCCTTCGTCACTCTGGTTGATTCGCTTCCTCCATCAATAGACTGTTTCTTGGTGGTCCTCTTGATCTCCTCCTGGCGGAGAATAGCCCACATATCTGCCCATGATGGTAATGCTGCCCTTCCCAGAATGCTCTGGACAAACATTTCCCAATCTTCAGAGACAACATTTAGGGCCGTTCTCACTAGAAGCCCTTCATTTGGATTAGCACCCATGCTAATCAACTGGTCTCGGATAGCTTGAAGTCTGAAGAGGAATGGATCTATCTCTTCACCCTTCATAATTTGGAACATCCGCTTTTGATTCTCAAGAAGCATTCTTCTTTGCACCGAGCCTCCTTGGTACATCACCTCCAAGGCTGACCACATGTCATGTGCTGTATTCTTACCAGCAATATGAGGAATCACGTGGTCCTCGACTCGGTCAATGATCAAACGTTTCGTCCACGCTTGATTTTCTTCATACTTCTTGAATGGATCTGCATTGGTTGGTACAACAAGTGTTTTCTTTGCATGATCTTTGAGACCATAGTCATTTAGAACGAGAGGATTCTGGCCTTCCAGATAACAAAGTTGGACATGCCGTCCAATCTATCTTGATCCCTCAGTCTATATCGAGCCATCTTTGCTCAGATCTGAAGAAAACAATACTTTTCCCTTTGGAGCTGGGTTTCTTGGCGACTAGAAATCCTCTAGTAGCTGCTTCTTGCTGAAAACTGGCTTCCCTCCTGGAAATCTTCCACCAAAACTCAAACGGACAGTATTCTCCGATCCTGAATCTCATATCTGTTTGGCTCAGATCTGCTGAATAACTGTCTTCCTCCCGCCTTTGTTGCCTTAGCTAGGCATAATTCTGCACTTGCATAATCTCTACTCCACCAGCATTGCTGAAGATATGAAGCATTGCTTCCAGAACTTGGCTAAATTCTTCTGCAACAAGAGAAATGACTAGACAACGTCCTCCTGGCAGTCCCAGCGCTGCTCAGAAGTGGACTGCGTAACCCCAGACTGGGTGACGCAGTCCTTACGCTGCCCTGGGAAGGGTCTGCATAAGCCTAGAGGCCTTCTGCAGGTTCAGTGCTCTCCTGGATCTGCTTTCCCTTGCTGTCAAGATGCCCTTTCCGGATTTGCTGCTTTCTTTTGCCATCTTGCAGAAAAAATATTTCTTCAGCTGATTGCTGGAGATTCAGCGTGATCTGCTATCGCTCTAATACCATGTGAAAATTCTACTGCAGTGTATTGGTTTATTTCCTCTTACTTGATTTAATTAATACAAGTTATCTTCAGAAATTTGATTCAGAAAATATCGAAAATAAACACAACTACAACCTACACATGCATATCATTTACTGAATAATACACTCATGCAACAAAGTGACACATGGATTTTTTGACATAAGTCCCCGGAAAAACCCAAAGCGGGAAAACCGGTTCAGCAGATATGAGGGTTTATTATTAAGTAGTTCCGAGTACAGCAAATCTGGGTTCCAACTTTGGAATACCTGACAGAGAATAAAAGATATTAGATCTGCAGCCAACTTGAAGATCTAGTGCCAAATATTTGATTGATCCACACCCTCAAACAGGATTTACGGGACTCAGCCTGGATCTGACCCTAAAAACCCTCAGTGCTGCTTCAAAAACTCCAGCGTTGCCCTAGAGGGCCTGCGTCAGCCTCTGTGTGGCTCTAGGAGGGCCTGCGTCACCCTTGGAGGGTCTATGCTGCCCCTGCGATGCCTCTGCTAGGCTAGCGTCAGCCATGCGTGGCCCTAGTTGCCTCTGTGCTACCCCTGTTGGACTGCGTGGCTCTGAAGCCCCTCTGCGCTGTCCTTGCTGCTGCTTCTCTTGCCTCTTGCTGTCTCTTGGCCCTGGAATCAGAACATTCCCTTGGCCAATACTTCCCCTCACTGTAGGAAATTCCTTAAGAAATTCTTAGCAACTCGCCCTAGAATTCCAGAGCTATTCCTCAATTCTACAAAAATTGTGTGTGTTCAACTGACCTTCAAGCCTTTCTCTTATACTTTTTCATTGAACCCTTCAATGGCTGAGATTAAATCATCCAACAACGGCTGAGATTCAAAGACTGCGTGATCCATGTGACTTAAGACAATTTCAACACGTGTTAATTAATTCACTTTAGTTATTTTATTTTCCTAAGTTAGACTTAGGAAATCCATTAAAAATAATTAATTATTTGAATAACTTGAACACCAACTGAAATTTCTCAAATCCATTTCTGGGTCTTGTAGAGCTAGAGCACAACTGATGCTACCCTAAATACACAAAATCTCAACACTACCTACAATTAGCAAGAAAAGCCTTTAACCCCACAAGGTGTGGTTGGTGGCAAGGAACTCAGAGATGGGGTTGTCACACTAATCCCAACTCTCTCTGTTTAAGCTATCTCCTAGGCTAGCTAAGGGGGTGGTCCCTAAATGGAAAACTAAGTTAAATATTTGAGGTTGTAGGAGAATGTTAGAGTCAAATAGATTACTTAAGATTTATAAGCAAAAAGTGATGTGAACAATAACCATCAATATATAAAATAAGCGTAAAGCATATGAAACCAGTGCCTTCAAAGTATTGCTCTTTAAAATGAAATTTGTATTTGCTTAAATGAAGTAAAATTCTTTCAAATGGAAAGAAAAAGTAATCCTGAAAAGTGAAACAAGAAAATGTTAGCACAATATATTGTAAACGCTTTCAAGATAAATAGATTTATGAATCAAAGCATGAGAAACTATCTTGCTCAAAAGGAAACAAATAGTGTTCTACTTACAAAATGTAGATAAAAAATATTTGCCACAACAAAGTATTCAATTTCAACAATGACAAGAGGAATAAATAATTTGCAAGTAAAACCATGAGGTGTATTAGCATGAGATGCAATTACATTAAATTTGAATGCGATTAATTTTGGTTACTTTTAATCTAAAATGCCAAATCTAGGTGAGGAGTTCTCCTCTTGTGCTCTTACCAAGTGGTAAAAACTAGGGTGACTGTAAGAAAGAGGGGGCAAGGACACGGGGGTGTCATTAACGATACCAGTCCCTTCAGTTTCACAAGCCAGCGTGTCCCTTTGTTCCTACAAAGGGACAAGCCACCTTCATAACTGCAGGGTCACACGCTTTTACCTTACTTCCTACCAAATGGAAGAACTTTGTAAGAAAGCCTTTTTCCCTATAATTTCTATCAACTAAGCTTATGCTTGGAGGTAAATTTTAAATATGCAACTAAGTCAGAATGCCTACTATGATATGCAAGTAAGTTTGCAAGTGTTATGTAAAAATTGGAAATGCTCTTAGTAAGATTGTTACACAAGATCACTTTCTATATTTGCTCAAGTAAACATAAGATGCATAAGCTTCAAAAACATTTAAAATTGTGAGTTGCTAAAGATAAATGATGAACCAATTAAAAGCTCGATGCTTATAAACAATTAATTTGCATGTAAAGTAAATTGCAATGCTTTAAAAAAAAAATTGAGATTTGTGCTCGCAATAGCTTTGCGAAAGGAACTTTAAACTTGAGGAAATTAGTTTGACATGAAAATAAGTGATTGCTTTGAAAGATAAACTTGTCAAATACACAGTGCTCAATATTCTCAAAATGGAAATGTGGCATAACAATAAAGAATGAATTATTTAGACAAGTGCCAAGCTAAATAGATCAAAGTTTGCCCAAAAATAATAATGATGCTTGCATGAAGTAAAAAAAATTGCTTTGCAAATGGAAATGTAACTTGAAATTTGTAGCAACTATGATGAGAAATATTAAAATTTGTGAAGCAAACTTGAGGAAAAATAAATGTGTTTTATGTTACTTCATAATTAGAACATGCATATGTGATGTGAAAGAAAATGGAAATGTCAAAACCAATAAGTCAATCCATCTACAAATTCTCTCCTTGAAATGGAGAGATAAGGATGCCAATGGGTAAAACCCACTCTCCCACAACAAAAACATAAATTTTTATTATTATGGTGTTACAATGAGGTTAGAACCTCTTGGAGGGCTTCCCAAGGAATCGATGAGAGAATACAATGTGAAATATTGAAACAAGAAGGAAATCCCTTCAAGTGTGGTAGCCTCAAAAGAGATGAAGAAGTTCTACAATTGGAGAATACAAGCTTCAAAGTGGTGTATGACCTAGCTTTCTTCCACAAGCTCTCCTAATGCCCACGACCTCCTTGAAATGAAACTTGAAGCTAGAGAGAACCTACAAACAAGAATGTCATGGCTGCAAAAATAAAACCAAAGTTAGTGTGAAAAGAGAGCTAAGTATGTGAATATGCTACAAAATAATATACAAAAGCTAAATCAAGTGATGGGAAAAGATCCCCATCGCTTGTCTAGCTTATGCGAAGCTCTTGAATAGCTATATAATGAAATGAAAGCACAATTAAAAGATGTAAATGAATTTTTTAATATTTTGATTCATGCATAGATTATGTGAAGGAGAACCCTGCAAGAACAGATACTTTCAAAAAAATTAGTTCTATGAAACTCAAATAACGATGAGAGCTCCTTGAAAACAGTGCCAAGAGTAGGTTGGTCTCTTGAAGACTTTCCCTCACGCTTGCTAGTTGATTCAACAATGATCCTCTACAAAACTTCCAACAAACATTAGCTCATATGGATTAAATCAATAAACAATGGCAAGAGAACTCTAGAATTTGTATGAAAATAGAGTTTTCTAGCCTAGAGCATATCAAATAACCAATTGTAAGTGTAAGATAGTTATACATCTACAATTCAACAAAAGCATATGAGCAAAATGAAATATAAATCAAAGGCACAAGTAGAGATATACCATCAATGATCAAAGCAATGTTCCAATGGAATAACAATCATGAATGAACCCCCAATGTCTTTTTATTCATATGAAGAACACAAGTATATAGAAACAGAGCTTCCCCAAGCACAATAGCTCATTGCAAAAGATACAATAATGAGAGCCAAGACTCATTTAAATAAGCAAATGGGAGCCAATCCCAATAACCAATCCATAAAATAAGTGGCACATAATTGTCAATTCCAGTGAAGAGGTCAAATTACATTTGGCAAAGATGACTACCCCATGTGTTTCCAAACTGCTGTAGGTGGCATCCAAAATGGGCAGCGTAATGTTTTTTCTTCATGTGCGTATTCCTTAACTACTCGTTAAGTGCATATACAGCTGAAGTAAATGAGAGACAAACTCCCTCAAAATATTTGCTTGACTGCTGTGATAAATCCTTTTAGCTGGCAGCGTGGAGGCTAAGTGGAGTCTAAGGCGTAGATAGTCATCACAAACACTTGAGTTAACCTCTCTTGACATTCCATCAAAGTCTATGCTGATTTTCCTTTGGAGACAAACATGAATTAGTGGGGGACAAAGTCTGACGCATGTAGCAGTCTGTCCTCCACTCGATTCTTAGCAAAATCTGTGCTGAAGGAGATGCCAAACTAGGCTGCGTATGATGCTATCCATGAGTGCCATTATTGTGGGGACAAGTGGGAGTCCGTCCTATGTGGGAGTCTTGTCCGCACTCAAACTTTAACAAAAACATGAGTTAGGCAAATATAAAAATCTTGCTTTCACTGTTTAAATTGGAAGCGTATAATTTGTTGTTTATATTGCCCCATATGTAGACCATAGAGTAAGGCGGGGTCCCTTCTCACTCACTTTATCCTAACATTAGACTTGAATATATTTGATTTAAATTAAATCAAATAGTAACTTCAAACTTTTTTCTTTGCCTTATGAATTCCTCGTTGGACCATTTGATTGACTTTGACTTGCTAACTTGGAACTTTGACTTTGACTTGTGCTTCATGTGGTGGGCCCACATGGCTGCCACCTTATCCTTTGCTTCTCCACATAATTTCCATTTCAAAATTTAACCTATTTTGACTTTGGGAAAATTTTCTAAATTTTTCCAATTATTAATTTTTTTGAATTTTTTCTCATTTTTGCCACTGACATTAGGAAAATCGGATTTCGAGGGACTACAAGTCACTTTTTGACCCTCAAAGTGGGTCCTAGGATAATGCTGGGCCTCTGAGGATGAATTTCGAGTGGTCACATGGCCCAGACATTTCTTAAGGCTTTACATCATTACATAGAAATTATTAAATTAATTAAAAAATTTCGTTTTGCAGGAAATTTTTAATTATTAAAAAATCCTACTTAGAGCTAGTCAAATTCCACAAAATTTCAGAGATGACCTAGCATGGTAATATACATTGACTCTAGTCACTATGATGCGTTAGGCGCTCAACCTTCAAGTCGTCACCCTAGCTTTGGGGTAATGCAATGAGTGAAAAAACCTAGAAAATTATTCGTCGCTAAAAAGCAAGATTGATTAACCAAGTAAGAAAAACACTCCAAGGTGTACTCGCTTGCTGATCGAGTCCTAACATCCTATGCCTGTTACATGGCTTTATTCATCGTGATAGTGACATTTATACAATATCCCCGTAGGGCTGCGAAATTTGAGGACTGAAGAAGAAAATGATAAGAAGAAGTAGAGTTTAAAAACTCTGTTGAACCGCTGATGTCTGAAGATATCTAATGGTACATGTGTCCTCTAGTTCATCCTTGGGCGTGGAGTCTTCACATAATCATCAGGTGCCACTCCAGTGGTCAACAGGTCCAATCGTACTACTTTGGAGGAGAGCTAGAGGAAATTCAGAGCCTATCACTCAACCATTCGCTCAACTAGTGCGTATTCATGGAGGACGCAAGAATGGAATACGTGGGAGTTATTCAGGGATCTTCCAGGGTGCAATTTTTGGAAGAATTTTGGTATAGAAGCTTTAGTGGAATATCAGCCTTTGGGATGAGTTTGGGAGCATGAGATGGATGCTTGAAAGTAGTACAAATTGCAACATTCTGGGGCCAGCGCAGAAGCCTCTTCTTGGGCACACGTGGGAATTTGTGGGTTGAGTTGTGGAGCAAGAGGTTGCTGGGAGAAATAAGGAGAACCTTGGGGAAGTGTTTCTCAACATTTTTTTGGAGTGGTTCAAAGGAATTTTTACTAGAGTTGCAGGCAGGGCGTATTTTCCTGCAGTTGTAGGAGGACGTGGTACTTGGGGGCCGAATTTCGGGTGTCTAAACCAGCCCAAACCATTTATGGGTTTTGGTGGGTTTTGTTTGAGGAGCTTGGGGTTAATTTTCTAGAATTTTTTGAGCACCAAAGGTGGGGTTTCTAGCAGCATCTTTCCAGCAGACAACGTAGTTATTTCTAGGCAGCGCAGGGCATCATTGTAGCAGCTGATTCTACCATTTGGACTTGTCATTTTATCACTTGGGCTTTGTCACGCTTGCCATTTAGGCAAGCCCATGTGCATTTCTTCCACACTATTGTACTATTGCTCCCATTTCTTAATAAAATGGCTCAGCTTGTAATCATTTCCAGTCTTTATATGGGTGTGCACTGAATGTTTAAATTTTTAGGTGTTGCATTTATTGTTTACTTTGCATATCACTGTTTTTCCTATTTTGGAACATTACACATTAGTTCAACTTCTTGTGGTGTCTCTCCAATCGCGACAAGCTCATCCTGGATATCCTGAATACTGTTAAGGTAGTGGGTAACTCCTTCTCCCTTCTGCATCCTAGTTGTTCTGAGCTTCTCCTTCAGGAACATCTTTCGATTCTCAGAAGGATTCTGGTATAGTGCTACGAGAGAATCCCGCATCTCTTTGGTCGTATTCTTTGCCGCCACGTGTGCGACTACATGATACTGCACTCCATCGAGGGTTAAGAAGTTTGCCTTGGCCATCTCCTTATTATAGTTGTCTAGCTGCCGCGGGTTTGTCGGTACTACAACAACTCTCTTTGCATACGTCCTCATACCAATCTCATCTAGTAAGAATGACATCTTGGCTTTCTAGATACAATAATTCAAGGCTTCATCTAGCCTATCCTGATCTTGAAGTACTGTTGAGCCCATTTTCTTCAAAACTCACAATTGAGAAATAAACAAGAATCTCCTCTTCTGCTTGGCTACTTGCTCTGCAATTCACACTCCTTTCTAGTATGTGCAGTCTTGCTTGTTGGTTCTGCCTTTGCAACTGGAAATTTCAGATTTCCTTCAAGATTGAAACTGCAAACCTTCTGAGAAAAATTCCTTAGTGTGTGCAATTTCTCTTCCACCTAACGCTGATTTTGCTTTGCGAATTTGATGCTAATCAACTGCACCCAAATTTGCCCTGCGAATTTACTGATATGCTTCAACGGAACAATGTCTCGACTTCACCACTACCTGTTGTGTAGAAATTTCTGAATCTTAATTCTTATGCAAAAATTATTTCTGTTAATCCGGATAAGCTTCTCCTACTTATACAAGTTATCAACTGAATAAATTCAAGTCAACATCAAAGAAAAACACATAATAGATCTCCACCAATTCAGATCTAGAATAAGCACATGCACACATAGACAAAGTGACAGTGATTTTTGGACAAACCGTCCCCGAAAAAACCCAATGTGGGAAAACCGGTCTCTGGCTGCTAGAGGGCTCTATTATTAAGAATATTTCTGAATACACAACTCTGGGTTCCAGATCTAGAAAACCCTACAGAGAAAACTCTAGATCTGCAACACCTGCCTGATCTAAGACCAACAATACTGACTGATCCACACCCTCAAACGGGATTTACAGAACTCAGCCAGATCTAGGCTTAGAAACCCCAAATCTGCCCTTGAAAGACACTGCATCAGCCTCTGAAGCCCCTGCTGGGCTCTGCATCAGCCTTGGATGGCCTCCAAATGCTCAACGCTGTCATTGGAAGGGACTGCATTACCCCAGACTGCGTGACACAGTCACTATGCTGCCCCTAAGGGTCTCTGCGTAACCCCTGAAGGGCTTCATGAAAATCACGCTGTCCTTGCTGCCGTCTGCTGCTATTGCTGCTACCGTATGCGTTTGCTGTTGCTGTTGCCTTCCTCTGCGCTATCTTTGCTGATCTCTTCTTGTGTATTCTAGACCCAGGGATCAGATCATCCCCTTGGTCTAAATTCCCCTCTCTGCAATTGAAACACTTTTGAGAATTCTTAGCAAGCCCACCCTAGAATCTCAGCTTAGCTTCAGTGCTCTGCCTTTGTGTGTTTTACAAATGACCCCAAGCCTTTCCTTTATACTTTTCTCGTTGACAAATCAACGACCAAGATTAGATCTTTAATCAATAGCTAAGATTAAAAGAAAGCTTGATCCGTGTGACTTAAGACAATTTCATCACATGTTTAATTAAATTCACTTTAATTATTTTATTTTCCTAAGTTTTAACTTAGGAAATACATTAAAATCATTAATTAATTTAATATCTCCTAAACCAGATTAAATTTCCCAAATCCATTTCTGGGTCTTGTAGATCAGGTGAACTCTAGTCCTTCCCAAACTTTGTTACTTGTGCTAAGGCTAAAAATCCGAAAACTTCAGAAGTTTAACCCCACCAGCTCTTCTGAATTTCTGCAACTTTTCTGCAGACTTTTTTTGGATCGTGCATATTCAGATCTGAATCACACTGGTTGGCTTCAGACCCAACCAGCGCTTTTTCTGAGCTGCCTCTGTGCGGTAATTGCGTGGGCTTGCTAGGACACAGCGCTGGACAACATCACCCTTCCCTTTGCGTGAATCTCCTCCTGAAAACTGCGTTGTCCCTTCAGATCTGCTTTTCTGCTGGCTTTCCAGCTGCTTTCTGCAGTTAGATCCTTCAGATGCTTCAGCTGGTGACCCTTATAGATCTGCAATTGCTCTGATACCATGTAGAAATTTCTGAATCTTAATTCTTATGTAGAAATTATTTCCGTTAATCCGGTTAAGCTTCTCCTACTTATACAAGTTATCAACTGAATAAATTCAAGTCAACATCAAAGCAAAACACATAACATATCTCTACCAATTTAGATCTAGAATAAGCACATGCACACATAGACAAAGTGACAGTTATTTCTGGACAAACTGTCCCCAAAAAAACCCAATGTGGGAAAACCAGTCTTTGGCTGCTGGAGGGCTCTATTATTAAGAATATTTCTGAATACACAACTCTAGGTTCCAGATCTGGAAAACCTTATAGAGAAAACTCTAGATCTGCAACACCTGGCTGATCTAAGACCAACAATACTGACTGATCCACACCCTCAAACGGGTTTTACAGAACTCAGCCAGATCTAGGCCTAGAAACCCCAAATTTGCCCTTGAAAGACACTGCGTCAGCCTCTGAAGCCCTTGTTGGGCTCTGCGTCAGCCTTGGATGGCCTCCAAATGCTCAGCGTTGTCACTAGAAGGGACTGCGTTATCCCAGACTGGGTGACGGAGTCACTATGCTGCCCCTAAGGGTCTCTGCATAACCCCTGAAGGGTTTCTTGAAAATCACGCTGTCCTTGCTGCTGCTACTGCTGCTGCCGTCTGCCGTATGTTGCCAACTGCTACTGCTGCTGCCGTCTGCTGTATGTTGCCATCTGCTACTGCTGCTGCTGCTGCCTTCCTCTGCGCTGTCTTTGCTGATCTCTTCTCTGCTTCTTGTGTATTCTAGACCCCGGGATCAGATCATCCCCTTGGTCTAAATTCCCCTCTCTGCAACTGAAACACTTCTGAGAATTCTTAGCAACTCTGCCCTAGAATCTCAACTTAGCTTCAGTGTTCTGCCTCTGTGTCTTTTACAAATGACCCCAAGCCTTTCCTTTATACTTTTCTCGTTGACAAATCAATGACCAAGATTAAATTTTTAATCAATGGCTAAGATTAAAAGAAAGCTTGATTCGTGTGACTTGAGACAATTTCATCACATGTTTAATTAAATTCACTTTAATTATTTTATTTTCCTAAGTTTTAACTTAGGAAATACATTAAAATAATTAATTAATTTAATATCTCCTAAACCAGATGAAATTTCCCAAATCCATTTCTGGGTCTTGTAGATTAGGTGAACTCTAGTCCGTTCTCAAAATTTGGGAGCTAGAGCACAAATGATGCTACCCCAAATACACAAAACCTCAACATGCTGGAATTGCTACTGGGCTCTGTGAATTTTCCTGCCACCTGCACTAGAAAATTGACGCCTCATCCCAACAGTTTGAACTGACTTGCTGGCTTTGCACAAATCTAGAGAAATTGTGCTGTTGCTCCCTTTGATTGCAAATTTCTCCCTCTTCGTCTCTGAGCCTCTAATCTGTCAAACTTGCTCTGATACTATGTGACATTAGAGGAGATTTTAGCCTAAAAGTGCCCATAAAAGTTTTTGTAATTTCCATGTCATAATATGTTAACCTATCAAAATCCTTTAAATTTAAAAAGAGGTACATGCAAATATTATGGAGGGAAAAGAAGAAAACTACTTTTTTTAATTGTATTTTTGGCTTATCTCCTTATAGGTTTAATTCTGCATACAACGAGTGTATACACATGAAATTTGAGTAAACCTATAAGGAGATAAGCCAAAAATACATTTAAAAAAAGTAGTTTTCTTCTTTTCCCTCCAAAATTCTTAACTCTTATTTTATTATTCTAGCTATTTTTTTAATATTTTCCTTAGGAGGCTACTTTTAAGCTGAAATTTCCTCCAATGAATTTTCTTTGAAATGCAACAACTGGAATTAATTCTTCTAACTGATTAAATTATGCAGTTTATTTTGTTGTGGCGAAATAACAAATTTATCACACTGCAATTTCTTCACAAATAAAACGTTGCGAAAAATATAATGCGGAAAATTGGTGCAACAGATGAGGGTTTTATTATTATGCAACAGTGAAATTTTGAGTACAATATGGATGCCCAAAATTGGCAATCCTCTACAAGTTAACTTCGCCACAAAAATTAGTGAGACAAATCTTACCTCGCCCGACACTGATCCAACTCCAAATCCGACACAAATTGGGCTGCTCGAACCCCTGCATCAACCTTCGTGTAGATGTTGCGCAGTCCCTCACACACACTACCTAGAAGCTACTATGGTCAAGTTGTCCAACCCAACTCAGCGTCTGAGAATGACTCGCTAGCCCTTCCGAAATTTCTCCCAGTCTCCAGCCACTGAATCTGTGAGAATTCTCAACCAGTTGCAGTGATAGATTTATTTCTCCTACTTATTATTTCAATAAGTCATAATTCAGAAATCTTCTGGCAAATATCGAAATAAATACTACTGCAACATTCACAATTATATATATGCAGAGGAATAAACAGTAGAGAACATAAGCACAAGAATCAATCACATGTACACAGTTATTTTTGGACAAATGTCCCCGGAAAAACCCACTGTGGGAAAACGGGTGCAGCAGATGAGGGTTTTATTATTTCTTCAGAAATTGATATCTTTACAGGGAAATATTCGGCAGATAAATTTTGAACCACCTGAGACTGAACGCCTAACTCTCTTGGACAAATTTCTGACACCCAGATCAGCCCCTACAAGCCCCTGCGTCAGTCTGCGGGATTCATCGCGCAGTCCCAGAGCTGGACTGCGTGAATCTGCATGGAGTCTTTGCACTATAGCCTCAAGCTACCTTCAGTGACCCTCTGCTGCTCTCCGACCTTGATCTCGATCACCCTTGACCTCCTCTTGCTTCTGCAACTTCTCGCCCTGCAACTCTCCCGCTGAAATTGAATTCTACATCAAAATGGATTTCCTTCAGGTACTGAGTGTGTGCCCGACTTATCTTCCAAGTGACCCTCAAGCCTTCTTTTATAATCTTCCTGTTGGAGAACCAACGGCCCAGATTAAAAGATTAATCAATGGCTAAGATTAAATCTTGACTTGATCCATGTTTTCTAGAAGATTCACACTCGGAATTATTAATGCCCTTTAATTTTTTCCTTTTCCTAAGTTTGGACTTAGGGTCTCCATTAAAATAATTAACTATTTTAATAATTCTTGAACCGAGTGGAATTTCCACAAATTGTTTCTGGGTTCCTTGGAATGCTGCTGTCCAAGCCTCCCTGCAAAGTTTGAGACTTAGACTCCTCCGTTGAAGCTGCCTGCACAACCTCACTAAGGAAAACTCAACCCTCCTGTAACTGAATCTCCGGAATTGGAATCTCCTCAAGAGTCACTGTCTCCGCCCCTCACTAACTCTTTGTCCCCTCTCTGGCTTGAATTCTTCTCTGCTGAATCACTGCAACTGGGAAGCTCGATTGCCGCCAAGGAACTTGACCTCAAGTGTGTGAATCTCCAACCCCATCAACCTCCTCTTATAATCTCTCTTTGGCTCACCAACAACCATGATTAAATCCTCATCAACGACTAAGATCATCTTTAAGTCAATCCATGTGAGTTTCTAGAGAAATCTCACCTTTCTCATTTAATTCTTGTCAATTAATCACTTTTGCTAAGTTAGACTTACGCAATATTTAATTATTGACTAATTAACTTAATTGAGCCATCTTTAGGTGTTTTCTCTTGAAACTTTTTCTAGGTTTTGGAGCTCTTATGTTTCTAAGCCTCTCTGATCAAAGTCGAGGTTAGAACACATGTCTGATGCTATCCAACCATCAAAATCTAACACTCCCTCTTAGCGAGGAAGGTGTTCTAGACGATCTCATAACATCCTCCCATACACACTGCGGATGTCTGACAACTGTGAAAACCTGCCACTGCCCACCAAGCCATTGTGCAACTTAGATTCATCTGCTACTTTGAGCTGAACCAAAACTGCATCTGCGCTGCTGTTAACATTGCACTGTACACCTTGTACTGTTACCAACTCTGCATTGCGTTGCAACTAATCTCATGCAGCTGCTGCTGCTACAACTGAGAACAAATCTCTGAATCAGTTGTGCCACTAGAGTGGCTCTGCAGCTAGTTCCTGAGTCTTTGACTGCAACTAGTATCCGCTATGTCCACTGAGTAACTGTCTGCGCCCTTCAACATCTGACTACAACTAGTACTGTAACTGTCCCTCAAGATATCACTGTGTCATCCTAAACACTGATCCATCTGGTACTGAACACTGTGAGCCCTTGTAGCAAGGGTATTGATCCAAGAGTAAACATCTGCCCGATGCTCTCCTCCAAGGATCCTGCCCAACTCTATGCAATTTTGGAGTCTAGAGCTCAATGTCTCCTCACCTCTCTCTTGTAGGTATAACTGCATACAAAGCGAAGTCTTCCTCCAACTTGGAGGACAAATTATCTATCTCTGTCGAAGTTGTTGCCTGCGCTCGCTTCTCCTTCGTGTCCTTCTTCCTCTTCAGACACTGGGTACTATAGTGATCAAACTCTTCACACTGGAAGCACTTGATCTTTGACAAATTCTTCTTCTTTTTATCTCCTCCCTGTGAGCCTTGTCCCTAACTGGGACCTTTCTTTGCATTTCCTTTTGATGCAAGGGCTACATTCTCCTCCTCCCTCACATTCTTCGATCCTCTGCTGCTGCCACTG
The DNA here is from genome assembly GCA_034641835.2 of Pinus albicaulis. Taxonomy (NCBI): domain Eukaryota; kingdom Viridiplantae; phylum Streptophyta; class Pinopsida; order Pinales; family Pinaceae; genus Pinus; species Pinus albicaulis. The sequence goes on along the minus strand of CM076570.1, from coordinate 562,419,025 downwards.
AGACTACTCTTGACTAGAGCAAGTCGCATCGCCTCCTGCGTGAAATCTGCCCACAATCGATCCCAACTTGGTACCTGATCTTGTCCAATGATGCCTTGGAGGAAAGTAGCCCACTCCTCGGTGAGACCGTTGATAGCTACACACAGTAGTTCAACTTCTTGTGGCGTCTCTCCAATTGCGATAAGCTCATTCTGGATATCCTCAATCCTAGTAACGTAGGGCATAACTCCTCCATTCTGCATCCTAGTGGTTCTCAACTTCTCCTTCAGGAACATCTTCCGATTTCGAAAGGATTATGGTATAGTGCTACAAGAGCATCCCACATCTCTATGTCCGTATTCTTGGCTGCTATGTGTGAGACTGCATGATCCCGCACTCCATCGAGGATCTACTGCTTCGCCTTGGCCATCTCCTTATTGTAGTTCTCTAGATGTTGCGGGTCTGTCAGTATTGCAACAACTCTCTCTGCATACATCCTCAGACCATGCTCATCTAGCAGGAAAGGCATCTTGGCTTTCCAACTCCATCTAGCCTATCTTGATCTCGAAGTCCTGTTGAGGCCATTTTTTTGCAAAACTCACAATTAGGAAATAAACAGGAATCTCCTCTCCTGCCTGGCTACCTGCTCTGCAATTCATACTCGTTTCTAGAATGCGTAGTCCTACTCAAGGTTACTTGGAAGCGCAAGCGGGAGCGGGGAGCGACATTTTCAAAAGATCTTGGTGTGGAAGCGAATCGAGAGAATTTCTTTATATAATATATATTTTTATGTATTTTGATGCTTATATGTCAACAAAAACATGTAGAATGATGAATGAGATATAAAAAGCATAAAAACAGGGATTACACCATATAACATCAATCATCTAGAAGCTATAATCTTCATCAACCATGTCCACAAATTACAAGTTCTAATTTATATAACATGTAAGGGTGCACATAACCAAAATAACATCGAGTGTAATCCATCTCTGAACTGAAAATACATCAACAAATAGGTTCTAGATGGCCTTTAGCATCTAAAAAAGTCACGCTATAACAAATAGCTACTTATCATCAAAATCATTGCCTATCTTGGGATCTTTGTGATTAATATCACCCTCTAAGCAATTAACATAAGATAGAAAAAATGTAGCATGTCATGTGAAGATTTTGTTTGAGTGATGGGTACATTTTTAGTAGGGTCATGATAGAGGAGTTCGACAACCAATGTCACTAACATGAAGCTACATAGAGGGCTTGGTGCTCTTGATTAAATACGAGTCCCATACCTTAATACATGACAAAATCCAATGGAAACATTGCAATCCCCCCAATCCTGAAGTCCTGAAAAACTGATAAGTCTGCTGGATTTTGAGTGAGATCTAAAATTCTACTTTCTCCATATGGAATCCAATGAGGTTGGAAGTTGGAACCACTCCCAAACATCCTGAGTCATTTCATGGTAATGTGATGAAAATGAAAGATAAAGGAGAACGTCACTTTTACTTTAAGAATTTAACATTACCATGAATTGCATATCATCACTAGGGCCATAAGCTTGAATATTAGGTTGCCTTACTCAAAAAATCTTGTTTCTTTGAAAAGAAATTGTGTTTGGAACATCTTTGTGACAAAAATTTTGTGAAAAAACCAGGGAGTGATTTTTTTTTGTGGGAACACGACAGGAGCGAATTTCGGGACTGTGCTCTGGGAGAGATTCAAAAGGGGGGAGGGGCGCTCCCCCGCAACCCTGGTCCTGCTTGCCGGTTCTGCCTCTGCAACTGGAAATTTCAGATTTCCTTCAAGATTGAAAGTTAAAACTGGAAACCCTCAGAGAAAAATTCCTCAGTGTGTGCAATTTCTCTTCCATCCGATGCTAATTCTGCTCTGTGAAGCTGCTTCTAATCAACTATGCCCAGATCTGCCCTGTGACTTTACTGATCTGCTTCACCGGAACAACTTCTTGACTTCACCACTGCTTGCTGGAACTGCTATTGGGCTTTGCGAATTTTCCTACCACTTGCACTGGAAAATCGACCCCTTTGCCCAACAGTTAGAAATGCCTAGTTGGCTCAGCGCAAATTTGGAGAAATTGTTCTGTTGCTCCCTCCAAACTATGAATTTCTCCTTCTTCATCTTTGAGTCTCTGATTTGTCAAATTTGCTCTGATACCATGTAAAGTTTTCCTTGAAATGCAACAACTGGAATTAATTCTTCTAACTGATTAAATTATGCAGTTTATTTGTTACGAAAAAATAATGAATTAATCACACTTCAATTTCTTCACAAATAAAACGTTGCGGAAAATAAAATGTTAGAAATTGAGAAATATAGAGCACACACAAAAATATGACACCGTTATTTTTGGACAATTGTTCCCGGAAAAACCCAATGCGGGAAAACTGCTGCAGCAAGTGAGGGTTTTATTATTATGCTGCAGTGAAATTTTGAGTACAATTTGATTGCCCAAAAATGGCAATCCTCTACAAGATAATCTGGCCACAAAAATTAAGGAGACAAATCTTGCCTCACCGACACTGATCTAGCTCTAAATATGGCACAAACTGGGCTGCTCGAACCCCTGTGTCAGCGTCTGCGCAGTCTTTCACATGCTCTGCCTGGAAGCTGCTCTGATCAAGCCGTCCAACCCAACTCAGCCTCTGAGAATGACTCGCTAGCCCCTTAGAAATTTCTCCCTGCCTCCAACAACTGAATCGACCCTCACTTTAGCTGAATTGAACTCCTCCTCTGAAGCGGCCTGCACAGTCCTTGCGCAGCCTTACTGAGGGAAACTCGACCCTCCTATCACTGACCCTCTGAGATTGTGATCTCCTCCAGAATCACTTTCTTTGCTCCTCACTGACTCTGCGTCCCCTCTCTGGCTCAAATTCTTCTCTGCTGAATCATTGCAATTGGGAAGCTCGATTTCTGCCAAGGAACTCGACCTGAAATGGGTGTATCTCCAACCCCATCGACCTCTTATAATCTCTCGCTGGCTTCACCAACAACCATGATTAAATCCTCATCAACAGCTAAGATCATCTCTAAGTTGATCCATGTGAGTGAGTTTCTAGAGAAATTTCACCTTTCTCGATTATTTCCTGTTAATGTATCACTTTTCCTAAGTTAGACTTAGGAAATATTTTTTTATTGACTAATTAACTTAATTGAGCCATCTTTAGGTGTTTTCTCCTGAAACTTTTTTTTGGGTTCTGGAGCTCTTGTGTTTCTAGGCCTCTGACCAAAGTTGAGACTAAAACACCTGTCCGATGCTACCCAACCATCAAAACTAACAGTCTGTACAGGGCTTTACTATGGACATGGAATAATAATCAAGATGTTTGATAAACAATGAGTCTAGCTGTCCATCCATTTTGGAGTTTGGTTCACCAACATGTTGGGCTGTAATCAGCTACCAAGCATAATTGACTACAGAACCTTGCACTATGTGATAAATCTTTTCTCATTGTAATCAATGACACTACAATATATTTAAACTTATATACCTCTCTGGATGAGTTGTAACAATGGCTCGTCTAATGGCATGAATGGAATGGTTGAACCTCTAAACTTGCAGCGAGCAGTTACACATGAGAAGTAGAAGAGAGGAAATTACTATTGCAATGCCCTTATCCTTGGTGTTGACCTTTTCTTCAGAGGGATAGTAATGCCCATCTGAGAGTAGAAGAAATTTATTTTCAAATGGTATATCTGAGTAGATGATCTTATTCGATTTTGCCAATTTATGATTCTTTGACTCCTTGACATTCTGTTATGTAGTACAAAACAAACTACTTCTGAATACAACATGACAATGACTGCTTCTTCAGTTTCAGGGCAACTCCAGCTTGCCTAACCTGGTAAAAAAAAAAAGATAAGATGATATTTTCTTTGAAGCATTGCAATTCAAATTCTGATTCAAAAACTCTGAAAAGAAGAAATCGGTAATTTTTGCATTTGAGCAAGCTGATAGTTAGAAATTACGTTCAATTTATCTCGAAATGCCTATCAGGGTGGAGTAGATTAGAATCCCATCCATGCGGCTCTCATAATGTTCATGGAAGAAAAAGTTATGGGTGCCAAAGAAGAAAGTACAAAAATATAATCTGAGTGGAGTTTCATAGGCGGAGTACATTCACAGTGAGAGATTCTTTAAGATCACTTGAGCTACAGTTCCACAAGTTTACTACAGTAAGGGTTTATATTCATATTCCATAAGTATGACCGTATGATAAGGATGAAATTTTCTGAACTATGGATAATGGGTTAGTACAAGTTTAGAACCTGATTATTGCAAACATTGTCAGTGTTACAATTGTTAGACGTAGTTGTTGATCTAGTTCATTAGTCTACTCTTAAATACATTTGTGCTGACATCATGTCGGCATAAAAATCGACTTCAGACTTTGATGTCCTCTAGAAGTAGGAGGTAGGCTCTGATGTCCTCTACTAATGCCCATCCTACTGCTATGTCTTATTCAATCTGTCTTAGTCCCTGAAGGTGGTGGTGTCACCTCCTCGTTGTCATTGTTGTCATCCTCGTCCTCCTCTACCTCTCTTTCCCTTGCTGCCCAATTCCATGACAGGCCTATTGGTCTCAACCCTCCATGCAGCAATGGTGTCGATTTCGTTCAATGAGATGGCATCCACATCATGTGTTTTATGAAGTTGTCTCACCCACAATGTAATAGACATAGACCATGTCATTAAGGTGCTGGGACTGTAGAGTCCATCCTGTATGAGGGTCTTCAATGCAATGATTAAATATAAGCCACAAAAAAATTGAAAAAAATTAAAATCAACATTCGTAGAATCAAAATACAAAAACATGCATTAAAAAATACAAATTTAAATGATACATAAACTATAGAACCCCTACATTCCAATAAAAATTTAAGGATAAAGAGGGAAAACTGATAGGCATGCAAAACCTATCAAAAATGTTTAAAAACCCAAAAAGAAGAGGTGGTCATACCTGCAAATACACCACCAACTGTGGGAATTTGGAAAACCCTCCCCACTCCACAATAATTTTATGATGGCAAACAAACCACAGTCTCTCCTTAGCAAGATGAAGGAAAATTAATGGGTAAAGGAAACCCCATGAAAAATCTAAAAAAAAAGTAGTGGAAGTTGATTTATATACCTGCAAATGCATCCATGGTTGAGGGTAATCAATCCCCACTCCACAAAAAACATGGTGATGGCAAAGGAAAATCATGTCCTTCTCCTCCTTGGCTCAAGAAAAACTGGTATCCTCCTCCTTTGTTCTCTAAATCCTTCTTTCTGTTTGCAAAATGAGTTCAAGAAACCCAGAAATTATGTCTTAAAGCACCTTTCTCACGGCCTGACCATTTTGTCACGTCTTGCGATTTTTTCTCCTTGGCAAAATGGGTGAATTTTTATCCACGATAAAATCAGTACCACGCAGGGGCAGATATCTTGAAAGCACAATTTTTTTTTGCAATTTTCACAACACTGCTTAAAAATAAGACCCAGTATGTGGGAATGGTATCAGTATTTCAGAATCTGGATTTAAAAGGTGACATGGGAAAGTTTTACAGAGATAAATTTGAGGACCTGATTATTGGTAACTCCTTTTGCCAAATCACTTATGCAGATGGCTATACAGAGTTACATGCCAGAGCCTCAATTTTGACAATATTTCTAGTCGTGATATGAATAATACTAGATTCCCCATGAAACAAATATGTTCAAAGTCGAATACAGGAGCCTGATTTTTGTCAAACATTTATTGTACTACAATCAATTGCATTATAGACAATCATGTTTGGCTGCCAACTATGGATCCAAAAATTGAAATCCTAAACCATAGCACAGAGGAAGAGTATATACTATACTGATAAATCCGATTGAGGCCCTGGTGGTAGGGAAGCAATCTCAAATAATCTGAATAGATAATGATAGACTGTTATTTTATTGTCGTCTGTTACCCACAGTCTGTTATTTTAATCAAACCTGCTCACCGTGGATACCTTTAGGCAATCATCAACAAAATTAAAATGGCGAAAATTACAAATATAGTTCCAACAGACCTTAATTGAACACTATACAGCCTAGATGATCCAGGGTTGTGAAGGATCAATCCTTGCATCTTTTTGAGCATCCAAAATGAAACAATACTACACAAGGAGGCTGTCCAAATCCGTGACTGATCTCTTCATAGATATTTAAAAGATTTTTGCTAAATTACTCATCTTTGACTGAATTTCAGGAGATATGGGTAAATGTAAAGATGGAAAAAATTAAAATGATGAGGTAGAAAGTTTGAGGAAAAGCAAAATTCATAAATTTTGAAGACAACTCATTGTAAAGATCCCATATGCAGACATTTAAATCTGTTATTTTATGCAGTAATACGAAAAATCACTTTTAATTCAGTTCGAGCACCTAGTGAGGAGTCTGCTATGACTGTTCCATGGCATCATTGAAATGCCCATCCTCTGATGGAAAGGAATAAGTCCGAATGATCTGAATTACTAATGGTGTATAATGTTTTTTTTTCATTAAATACTTTCCCCAAACTGCCAATGCTTACCATGGATGCATTTATCCTTTAATGAGCAACATGAAATTTGCAAAGTTACAAATAGCGTTAAAGTTACCCAGATCATCTAGAGTTGCAATTCACTACTTGCATTAATTTGATTGTCGGAGGGAAAAATTGTCACTTGAAAAACCTGGTGAAGTCCATGACTATTCCTTTGCATAGTTGTCAAAAGATATTTTTACTAAACCTCTTATCTTTGAGTTAATTTCAGGAGATATGGACAAACTGAAAGATGGACAGTATTCAAAAGATGAGGTAGAAAATTTGCAGAAACCAAAGTTCAGAATTGTTGAAGATGACTCCAAACCTGTTTTAAAAGATCCTGTATCCAGCCATTTAAATTTATATATTGTCTAAATAAAATGTATTGTCATCTTCTGTTAGCAGATGCTGGTTTCTTGGTTTGCCATTATGAGTTTGTGCTTTTGTTACTTTGAAGGAATGACTTGTAATGATAACTTCGCTTGTACTCTAGGATATGTTGAATTTACCTTCCAAAGCATTGAGCTTTTGAAGGGACAATTTTCTTTGACATTGTAACCTCAGCTTCTGCGGTCTAATCCAATTGAAACAGAGCAAGCAGTTCTTTGGTTGCCTCCATTTGATCCCAAACCAAAGAGATATAGTGGGGAGATGGATGTTTCATAAGGCTATATCTGTCACCAGTCGTGCATTTTAGGACTCTAATTTTGTACATGACATGCAAATTCAAACATGCTTTCAAAATATAAATAAGTTTGTTTTTGGTCGATTTTCCTAGATGACTTCCCCTTTGCAATTATAGCATTTATTTCAAGAATGTAATATAGTTAATCTATATGAAAAGTTTACACTAAAAATTTACAGAGGCAATTCTGAAATATGTGGAACACCTTTGTCAAACATCAAATAAAATAATTCTTGTAGTCACTCAGGAGTCAGGAGTCAGGACCACCACTTTGTCATTTATTTATCTATTTAGGAGTAATTTATAATTTATTTTGTTTATGATATACTTGAATGTTTACACCTATATATAGGTCTTTTGGGAACAAATATAATGCCCATTTTGTTAATAAATCAAACGAGCTATGCATTATACTGCTTTGTTTAATATCTACTGGTTGAAGAGCTATGAGCTCTTTTATTGTAATGTTGACTTTTTTTTTCAAAGAAAAAAATCTTGTATATTTTAGAGGTAATAATATATACATATCCAGTCCATCATCTGTCAATCCAGTGATCAGATGCTGGTGTCTCTGTCTTCACTCATTACATCTTTAGTCCTAACTTCTTATAAGAGCATTTATATCCTAGGATTTTAAATCCCCTGATCATATATACCGAGTGATCCGACTACAGCAAAATAGCCCAAAAATAGAGGAGGGAATAAAGAGACAATCTAGAAAAATTGGGAAACTGCTATATGTTATGCAGCATTTCGAAACGATTGTTGCAGACGCTATTTATGAGGATTTTCTGGTACTTTACAAGATGCTTGTGCTACTAAAGTTTACAATGCACACAATATTTTACCATGCTTCAACAGCGTGCCAAACCTTACATCTTTGTCATCTTAAAGAGAAAAAGCTAAACTCATGATTTAATAGCGAAAATCTGGCTCTGTGATAGGTTGAATAAGAGGGGGTGGGCCAAATTTTGGATTTTAACTTCTTATAAGAGCATCTATATCCCAGGATTTTAAATCCCCTGATCATATATACCGAGTGATCCGCCTACAGCAAAATAGCCCAAAAATAGAGGAGGGAATAAAGATAACATCTAGAAAAAATTGGGAAACTGCTATATGTTATGCAGCATTTCGAAACGATTGTTGCAGATGTCATTTATGAGGATTTGCTGGTACTTTACAAGATGCTTGTGCTACTACTTAAGTTTACAATGCACACAATATTTTACCATGCTTTAACAGTGTGCCAAACCTTACATCTTTGTCATCTTAAAGAGAAAAAGCTAAACTCATGATTTAATAGCGAAAATCTGGCTCTGTTACTTTGGTTACAGAAAATCTTGCGGCCTATGATAACAGTGCCTTTTATCCACAATATTTTAGGATGATTCATCCAAGCCAATTAAAATAGCCCTGGCAGATATACTACCTCACAAATTAGAATAAACAAAACATTACCAATATATCATTATGATGGGCTACAGAGCGTCTATGGCAACGGTTCACAACGGCATGGCCTCCTCCAATAGTCGAACGAATTGCAAATTATGAAAATAGGGTTTGCCAAGGTTGGGTGATAGGTTGAATAAGAGGGGGTGGGCCAAATTTTGGATTTTAACTTCTTATAAGAGCATCTATATCCTAGGATTTTAAATCCCCTGATCATATATACCGAGTGATCCACCTACAGCAAAATAGCCCAAAAATAGAGGAGGGAATAAAGAGAAAATCTAGAAAAATTGGGAAACTGCTATATGTTATGCAGCATTTCGAAACAATTGTTGCAGATGCTATTTATGAGGATTTGCTGGTACTTTACAAGATGCTTGTGCTACTACTCAAGTTTACAATGCACACAGTATTTTACCATGCTTCAACAGCGTGCCAAACCTTACATCTTTGTCATCTTAAAGAGAAAAATCTAAACTCATGATTTAATAGTGAAAATCTGGCTCTGTTACTTTGGTTACGGATTCCAGAAGAAAGCACGGAATAAATTGCCTGATCAGTGAAAGCTTCTCCTGTTTTGGATCGAGTCGTGTAGTTTCCTCAAACGGAAACGTGGAATGACGTATCTAGCAATTGCTAAAGACGTTTCCCGTAACTTAGGTTCAAAAGTTTCCACAACAGTTCGAATATCATTTAGAAGGGAATCAAGACTAATGTTGGAAACTTCCACTTTATGTAGTGTTAACTTTTATTTAGTAACCCATATTGTTTTTTGAAGAGAGTTTGTTTGGGATAACAAAATTTTGGCTATTTCCTCTTGCTCACCACCACATTAAGGATTTATCTCGTGGTTAGCTGATTTGTTTGAAATCATATGTTAAAATTCATTTTGATTTCCAATCTTGGGTATTTAGATATGTCAATTTATTGCCTACAACAATAAGAAAACTTCCATGAATTATTGGGGTTACTAAATAATCACTGTTTTGTTGAGAAATCTAGGGCAGCTAGATTAGGTGTGATTTCTCTTTACTTTGATAACTGCTTGTGATGTTTTACTTTAACTTGATGTACTTGTATTTCTTTCTTCTTCCCTTGATTATTATGGTGTTCTTATCATCAAACAACTACCAAAAACATGAAGATCAATAGAACAAATGGACACATGTTAATTTTTCATAGGCTATATTGTTTTATGCTTTGATAATTGCATTTCTTCATTAACACATTAAATTCACCCCATAGCATCATAACATTATTCAGATTTACATCATAATTCAATAGCATATGCAACTATATAGAGAGAACAATATCATCATCGTCAATGCAGGGAAACATAAAGGAGCAATAAAAGAAAAGCATGAACACATAGAGACACTAGGATCGGTCGGAGACCAGGGAAAAACCCACTATGGGGAAAACCCTTTCAAATTTTTTTTCTTCTTAGATTGTCATCAAATGATTTAGCAAAGAGAGTACAATGATCCATATTTTCATCTATGCAACTAACCAACAAAACACCTAAAACATCCATGAAATGTACCCAACTATGCTTATAAGCAAAACCATGATTTAGAGGATTGTAATGTACTGTCACCGTCTGTGGTCAACTGCCGAACACTACAGTCACTGAGCGAAATCTACGGAAGACAAAAATTTCATATTTTAGTCCTTGGTCGCATGGAGGAGGAGTCATTCGTGCGACTATAGCTTCCCAGTGGCTCCCTTAAGCCTACCAAATGTGCGACTGGGGTCGAAACTGGACTGCAGAAACCCTAATCTCCCGGTTGCATGCACAAAGTGTTATCATGAGCCTGTGTGGGAGCAACTAGGGTCGAAATCTTCCTGTTCTGTGCTTGCGACTAGGGCCCAAAACCCTAAATCAGAGATGCGAGCTTCGGACCTGGAATTTCACCTCAGAGCGAACTTAAACCTACGCGGACGAGTCTCAGACCTATGCAAGCCAAAAACAATATAAAAGTATGTCTCATCATTGTCTAAATGAGGTAGAGGTCACTTGTATTTATCAATGTTGCGAAAATCGCGATCGGGATAAAATCGGCAAGGGTCCAAAAAAGGAAAAAAATCATAAAAATCGGGAACAAATCGGTAGAAATTGGCAAAACATCGGAAACATTAAAAAACATTTAAAAAATCAATTTTTTTTCAAATTTTTAAGTATCTAAAGCATCCACGTTTTTTGATGATTTTTACGATTTTCTCATTCTGGAAAAAATCTTGGCGATTTTTCATGATTTTTTGGCAATTTTTACGATTTTTTTGCGATTTTTGCATTTTGGAAAAAATCGCCGATTAAATTGGCAGTTTAATTGTCATGCGGAAAAAATCGCAATTTAATCGCGATTTTCACAACATTGGTATTTATAACCTTCCTATGGGTCCACTTTGCTTTAGGGCTGACCTGATCCAATATGCACGTGTGTAGGGCTGACCTAATCCAATGTACATGAGTGGGTTCATAAATTCAAAAACCAACTTTTGCTTGTCTAAATGAGGTGATCTTTAGGTCGATTTTGGTCCTCTTGAAAAGAGGAATTCAATGCAATCATCATCTTTGTCATAGGAGCTATCCAAAGTGGAATTTGACCGCAGTTGCCTATTTTTAACATTCCCTCTCAACTAGGGGGAATTCCACTTGCCAATATCTATGCATCGATATTCTATCATCATATCCTATCCAGTCTCAAATATCATCATGTATTGTCACTGATCATCTAAATTCATTTCTTGCTTAATCCTGCCTATCTCTTGATTGTCCCTGCTTATATGTCGAACATTCTCAAATCTAAAAGAAGATTTTTTTACAAGAGGGGAGCTTAAGCTACCACCCTTTATTCATCAGGCTACGATCCAGAATCTCTGTCAACGGGCTACTACCCAGAGTCAATTCACATCATCATCGGAGAACATATCATCCGAAAACACTTCTCAACCAGGAATCATATCGGGGAGCATATATCATCCCAGAATCTCATGGGGGAGCTACTACTACGATCCCATATCGAGCAATAGGATATCCAAACACACAGGGGAGCACATCTCAACTCTGGAACTGCATCAGAGAGCTCATTCTCAACCCGAAATCGCATAGGGGAAAAAATCTCAATCCAATCCTATTGCTTGTTGATCTTTCCATCAATTACCCTGAATAGTCATGTGGTAGAACACCTGCATCATAATCGACTTGGGTTGTACACCCCAAGTACACTCTCAACCAGGAATCATATCAGGGAGCATATTTCAACCCAGAATCTCATGGGGGAGCTACTACTACGAAAACACTTCTCAACCATAAATCATATTGGGGAGCATATCTCAACCCAGAAACTAATGGAGGAGCTACTACTACGACCCCATATCGAGCAATAGGACACCCAAACACACAGGGGAGCACATCTCAACCCTGGAACCGCATCAAGGAGCTCATTTTCAACCCGAAATCACATAGGGGAGAAAATCTCAACCCAATCCTATTGCCTGTTGATCTTCCCATCAATTATCTTGAATAGTCATGTGGTAGAATGTAATATCCCGAATGGAAATAAACAACAATATAAAGCACATAAACAAAGACATACAACAACTAGAGACAAATCATAAGAAAAACAGAAAATATGGAGAACGCTGAGCCATTTTATTAATACTGAGAAATGGAAATGAGTACAGAGGTGATCAGAATGATGGCACCTCGGCTTGCATTAGGCAAGCGTAGAAAGACTCTCAGGAAATGACTCGGAATGACCTCTCCTCCCAATACCTAGAAAAGCCCAGAAAGCTTTTCGGAAATGGCTGACCCCCGAAAATGGTTCCCTTGAGTCACTACGCTATTTCTCAAGGAGGGATGCTGGTGTAGAAATTTCTGTTTTTCCATCCTGGTTTTCAGTTTCACCTTATTTCTCCAATTAGTTAAATGCCCTTTCCCATAACCTTACATTCAACACGCTGGAAAATAAATATTTGCTGAAAACACAAATTCTGGAAATTTTTCACAATGCTGGAAAATGCAGAAATAAAAATCAGCAGACTCAAATAGCCATTCAGCACATTTCAACACAGTGATTTTTGGTCAAGGTGACCCTGGAAAAACCCCCTACAACTCTTGGGGGAAACTAGTTCGAAAGCTCTTTCTTATTTCTGGAAAAATGCTTTTTACAGTGAGAGAAATATTCAGAAAAAATCAGCAAGTAGACGTTACAACTTATCTCGTTTTCTGTGCTTCACAACCACCTCAAAAAACGTGCACACAGCAAAAATGAACCATCAATAAATGCTGTACGGATTTCCTTGAAAAACGTGCCCAGAAATTACAACATTAATTTTTGCTGTACGACCTCTTTTTGCGTGCAGAATAGCAATAAATGCTGTTGTACGACCTCCTTGGAAAGCATGCAAGCTGTATTAAATGTTGCTGTACGGAAATCTGCCTCGATTTCTGTGCCAATAATCAGCAACAGGCTATACGACTTGCCTCGATTTTCATGCCACAAAAAACAGCAAACTTCTCCCTCGAAATCTGTGCTAGAAAAGTGTACTGCTGCCTAGGAAAGCATACCCAAAGCTGCTGTACGAATTCTGCCTCGGAAATCGTGCCAAATCTTGCTTGAACTGTGTGCCAACTCTACTGTTCGGACTTGCTAAAAGGTTGCCTCGGTTTGTGTGCCAAAGTGCTGCCTCTTTCTCCTCACTACCCAGAAATCTCCCTTGCTCTCTTTCTCTCCTTCTCCTAATCTGTTTATGAAAGAATGAATGACCTTTTCCTCCTTTTCCTCCTTTAACCTAACCCTAAGTGACTTTTGGGGAATCCCTAAATCCAATGACTAAAATAGCTTTAGATCTAGGGTTGAGATTAAATGCTCATTTAAATCTCACTTTCTATTTTTTTACTTCACCCCACTTTAATAAAGACCCACTTAGTCATTTATTTCCAAAGTCACTTTTCCTTTCTAATTTTACATTGACTTTATTAAAGTCACTTTAAAATTAGAGTTTAGTAACTTTATCACTTAAAGTCACTTTTAAATTAGATTTGAATTTATAACTTTATAAAGTCACTTTAGGAGAAAAATTAAATTCTTTTGGACACTTTTCCCTAGGCCAAAGATCAAAGCCTTAGGGAACCACCTGTCCTCCGATAACCAAATTTCAACACTCCCTCTTACCGAGGAAGGTGTTCCTCACCACACCCATCTTGTCTCTGAAGTAGACATGCTTGTCTCGTGGTAAGGCTTTGGTAAGAATATCTGCCACCTGCTCATCAGTGGGAATATACTCAAGCTTCACAGCTCCCTTCTGAACATAGTCTCTGATGAAGTGATATCTGATGCCAATATGCTTTGACCTGTCATGAAATACTGGATTATTCGTGAGTTTAATGCAACTCTGATTATCACAGTATATCACTGAAGGTCTCAATGGCTAACCAAATAAGCCAAACAACATCTTGCGAAGCCAAATGGCCTCACAACTAGCTAGACTGGCTGCCATATACTCTGCTTCCGCTGAACTCAATGCTACTGACTGCTGCTTTCGGCTGAACCATGACACAACTGCCGAACCCAACCCAAAACAGCACCCCGAAGTGCTCTTCCTATCAGAAGCACAACCTGCCCAATCAGAATCAGTGTAACCTGCCAATCTCACTCCATCCCCCTGCCTGTAGTCCAGACCATAATCCACTGTCCCCCGCAAGTATCGCAAAATCTGTTTTGCAGCCACCCAGTGAACCTTCCTAGGCTCACACATAAACTGACTCATCGTGTTGACTGCAAAACAAATATCTGGTCTAGTGTTGACCAAATACATCAAGGATCCAATCAGCTGTCTGTACAATGTGGGATCCACCAACTCGGAATTCGAAGCATGAAGCTTCTTCCAGTTGGTGATCATCGGTGTCGACATGGGTCTACAATCCTCCATGTGGAATCTGCCAAGGATGTCCACAATATACTTCCCCTGTCCTAGGAAGAAATTCCCCTCCTCCTGCCACACCTCCAAACCCAAAAAGTAATGCATCAAGCCGATGTCCTTCATCTCAAACTCCACCGCAAGATCTCTCTTGCAGTGCTCTATGAGTCTCTCTGCACCTGTAATGACCAAGTCATCCACATACAGCACCAGAATGAGAGGCTCTTCACCTATCACAATATAGTAAAGGTTCGGATCTGCCTCACTCTTTGTGAAACCCATCTTCTGCAAGTATGTATCTATCCTGGAGTACCAAGCTCTGGGAGCTTGCTTCAGGCCATAAAGGGCCTTCTTCAGTCTGCACACATGGGACTCCTTCCCATGCACCTCAAAGCCCTGTGGCTGCTCAATGTACACCTCCTCCTGTATGAAGCCATTGAGAAATGCGGTCTTCACATCCATCTGGTGGATCTTCCAACCCATCTCTACTACTATCGATATAATGGAGCGGATCGAAGTATATCGAGCCACAGGAGCGAAGGTCTCCTCATAATCAACTCCCTCTACCTGGGAGAACCCTCTAGCCACAAACCTCGCTTTGAATTTCTCAATGCTGCCATCTGCAGCATGCTTTACCTTGTAAAGCCATCCGGAAGTAACCACGGATTTTCCCTCAGGCCTCGGCACCACCTCCCAAACATCATTCTTCATGATAGAAGAATACTCCTCCTGCATGGCCTCTCTCCAGACCTGCTGGCTAGCTGCCTCCTCATAGCTAGAAGGCTCAGAGTCAAGGATGTTGGCAACCATTGCCATATAGCTACAGAACCCTCAAGTTACCGCTTCTCTCCGACCGCCCTTAGGCCCGAAAGAATAGATGTGGCTCCCTCCTCAAGGTATCCCGCGTCAGCTTCTTCTCGAGCAAGTAAACTTCCACTGAGAATGAAACTGGTCCCTCCTCATCAGAGCTGAACCTCTCGACCGTCCGTCCGCCGTCCTCTCGCTGCACCGAACCTCGTAGATGATGAAGACCGTGTGAACCGTCCATTGGTAACTCCTAGTGAATCGCTCTCTTATTTCGCCGAAGCACCACTCCTTCCGACTCGTGAGCCATCGTCACCGATGGACTCTGACACCATAATCGATGTACCTCCTGATCCCTCCCACCTGGATCCTTACGCCTGACTCAGCTACTCTTGAGGGTCTGGCCGATCCAGATACTCTAACTCTCGTGACCTCCTGAAAGCCCTGTCCTCCTTGAACTTCAAATCCCACCCAACAATAACTCTCTTCTGTGCATGAATATAAATCTGTGTATGCCTTTGAGAGGTTCCACCCAGCCTGCCAAAGACACCCTCTCGCGGTGGGCTCTAGTTTGGTCCTCTTCTCCTTGGGTATGTAGGAGTATGTAATGCACCCAAAGATATGAAGATGACCAATATCAAGCTTCTTCCCAGAAAAAGCCTCCTCCAGAGTCATGTGCCCCAAAGCACGATGCAGACTCCTGTTCTGCAAATAAATAGCTGTGTTGCAGGTCTCTGCCCACAAAAACAATGGCAACCCTTGATCATGTAACATGGCTTTGGCAGCCCCTCCGATGGATCCGTTCTTCCTCTCCGCAACCCCATTCTGCCGGGGGTTGTAAGGAACAGTGAGCTCCCTCCTAATGCCTGCCTCCGCACAATAGTCAACAAACTCTCCAAGGGTGTACTCTCCTCCATTGTCCGACCTCAGGGACTTGATCTTCCGACCTGCCCGAGTCTGCTGGGAGCCTAAATCAAACTGCTTGAAGACCTCACTCTTGGTCTTCAAGAAATAAATCTAGGTCCTCCTGGAGTGATCATCAATGAATAAAACATAATACTCATATCCACTCAAGGAAACATGAGACATCTGACTGCTCACATCGGAATGAATCAAATCAAGTATCCTAGTCGATCTACTATCACTGCTGGGAAAAGTGGATTTAGCAAACTTACCCATCGCACATCCTCTGCATGTATCAAAGTGATCAGTACTGAAATCTGGCACACCTGTAGTGATCTCCCGCAATGTCCTCAAGGCTCCATGATACATGTGCCCCATCCTGCGGTGCCAAATCTCACACATCTCTGAATTGCTAGCTCTGCTGCCGGTACTTCTACTAAATGCCAAAAGGGGTCGAAATGCAAACTTGTAAACCTTTGCATGGCGTACACCTATCACTCTAGTTGAATCAGCTGGAGTGCCCCTGGGATATATCAGCACCCGTCCTCTCCTAAGCACACCATATCCTCTGTCCTCCAAAGCTGAGACGGATATGAGGTTCTTCCTCATCCCTGGCACATAAAGAACATCCGACACCTTCAAGGGAGGTTTAGACTCCCTCTGAAATGTCAGTGTTCCCACACCGAC
This sequence comes from Pinus albicaulis, assembly GCA_034641835.2. NCBI lineage: Eukaryota > Viridiplantae > Streptophyta > Pinopsida > Pinales > Pinaceae > Pinus > Pinus albicaulis. The sequence goes on along the minus strand of CM076570.1, from coordinate 562,402,034 downwards.
TGCTCTAACAACTCTGTCATCACCGAGTACTACCTCTATATCAGTGCCACTCTCTGAAAGCTCTGAGAAGTACTCACGGACTCCTGTCATATGACATGAAGCCCCACTGTCCACATACCAGATACCCGAAGATGCTCCGCTAGTCGAGGGAAATGCATGCTCCCTCTGAACCTCTGTGGCAGGTGATCCTGCACTAGTGGACTCACAAGAAATGAACCCAAACTCCCGGTCAAAGCGATCCGTGAAGTCCTCTACCTCTGCTGATGCTGCCATGTTCTAGTTCTTCCCCTTTTTCTTCTTCTTCGAACACACAACTGCATAGTGTCCCATCTTCTGACAATTTGAACACTTCACCTTGGAATAATCCTTTTGCATGTTACCCTGTTTACCTTTACCTTTGCCTTTGCCGCCACCACTGCTTGTGGAAGCTTGCTTCTTTCCCTTGCCTCTCTTGCCTCCTGCCAACAGTGCTACATCCTCATCCTGCTCAACTGGATTGGCTACCCCAAGCTGACCCTTCTTGATTTCTGTCTGAATGCAATCATCCCAAAACCTCTCCCATGTGGGAAGGGTCTCACGTGCGCAAACCCCATCAGCAAAGTTCAGTCATGAACTGGGGAGGCCATTCACTGCAATCCGCACCAACTCAGTGGATGGAATGACCTCTTCAACTGCTGCCAACTCATCTCTCACATGAATATCTTTGTGAGATATCCAGCTGCACTATCAGTCTTACCCATCTTAATGGTCTTCAGCTTCTCCCTTAAGACCATTTTCCTGTTCTCATTGGTACTCTGGTAGAGATTGGTCAATGCTGTCCACATCTCATGAGCATTTCTCTTTCCTCTCACATGAGGAATGCAATGGTCTTTGATTCTGTCTAGAATCAGTCACTTACCCTTGTTATTTTTTTTATTATACGTTGCCAACTGAACAACATCAGTAGGCACAACAAAAGGGTGCTGTGTGGTATGCACCATGACATCCCAGACTTCTGCCTCTTCAAAGATACTTTGCATTCTCTCCTTACAAACACTGTAGTTGCTATGCCCATCCAACCTATCCTCCACTCTCAATCCCAATGACATCCTCACTATCCTAAAAACTGAAAATAGCACTGCTGTAATAAAGATAAAATTTCTGTGTGTGAAAAATCAACTTGTTGGAATTTTCTGAGTGAAAAATCAACAGACTGTATTTTTCTCCTTTGCTATCCCAAACTGCACTTTTAGCACCCAAGCTCCGATACCATGTAGAAATTTCTGTTTTCCCACCCCGGTTTTTAGTCTCACCTTATTTCTCCAATTAGTTAAATGCCTTTTCCCATAACCTTACATTCAACAAGCTAGAAAATAAATATTTGCTGAAAACACAAATTTTGGAAATTTTTCACAATGCTGGAAAATGCAGAAATAAAAATCAGTAGACACAAACAGTCATTCAACACATTTTAACACAATGATTTTTTGTCAATGTGACCCTTGAAAAACCCCCTACAACTCTCGGAGAAAACCAGTTCGAAAGCTCCTTATTTCTGGAAAAATTATTTTTTACAGTGAGAGAAATATTTAGAAAAATTCAGCAAGTAAACATTACAACTGATCTCGTTTTCCGTGCTTCACAACCACCTCGAAAAATGTGCACAGCAAAATTGAACCAGCAATAAACGCTGTACGGATTTCCTTGAGAAACGTGCCCATAAATTACAGCATTAATTTTTGCTGTACGACCTCCTTGGAAAGCATGCAGGCTGTATTAAATGCTGCTATACGAAAATCTGCCTCGATTTTTGTGCCAACAATCAACGACAGGCTGTACGACTTGCCTCGATTTTCGTGCCACAAAAACAACAAACTTCTCCCTCGAAATCTGTGCCAGAAAAGTGTACGGCTGCCTAGGAAAGTGTACCCAAAGCTGCTATACGGATTCTGCCTTGGAAATCGTGCCAAATCTTCCTTGAACTGTGTGCCAACTCTGCTGTACAGACTTGTTGAAAGGCTGCCTCGGTTTGTGTGCCAAAGTGCTGCCTCTTTCTCCTCACTGCCCAGAAATCTCCCTTGCTCTCTTTCTCTCCTCCCAATCTGCTCATGAAAGAATGAATGACCTTTTCCTCCTTTAACCTAACCCTAAGTGACTTTTGGGGAATCCCTAAATCCAATGGCTGAGATAGATTGAGATCTAGGGCTGAGATTAAATGCTCATTTAAATCTCACTTTATATTTTTTAATTCACCCCACTTTAATAAAGACCCACTTAGTCATTTATTTCCAAAGTCACTTTTCCTTTCTAATTTTACATTGACTTTATTAAAGTCACTTTAAAATTAGACTTTAGTAACTTTATCACTTAAAGTCACTTTTAAATTAGATTTGACTTTATAACTTTATAGAGTCACTTTAGGAGAAAAATTAAATTCTTTTAGACACTTTTCCCTAGGCCAAAGATCAAAGCCTTAGGTAACCACCTATCCTCCAGTAACCAAATTTCAGCGGCTGGCTCTGAATGATCCACTCCAAATAATGGCCCGTGAACCCTCCAAAATACTGGAATAGGGAAGGGCTGGCCTCTTTCCCACTATCCCGGGCTGAATCCACCGACAAACCCCCAATCTGGAACCACCTCCTCTCAAGACTGCGTCCTCCCTCTCACTGACTGCGCTGTCTCTCTGAGTGAATGCTTCGATTGTGGTTGCTGCAACTCTCTCTGGCAAAACAAGGATGAAACTCCTCACCCGAGCAGGCAGTTGAAGTCCCCCGGGGCTGAGGTTGGGATCTCCGAACGGAGACACCCGATGTACTGAATAGCACGTGCAGACTTTGCTAAACAACTAGCATGCTCAATGTCAAAAGGCAAATCTCAAAGATGCATAATCAGAATGAATTAAAATGAGGAGATGCTCTTATGCTTGGTGAGCCTTGCCCTCACCTAGGCCCCACCATCAACTGCGCTGTCTCCTTGAGCCACGCTGTCCATCTCTCTCTACGCTGGCTTGGTCCCACGCTGCCTACGCTGCCCCTTTTCCCACGCTGCCACTTGACCACGTTGCCAACTAGTCATGTCTCTTAAGTGACTTTAGGAAATACATTTTATCCTAAGTGTGAGTTAAGTGTCCCTCTTCACCCACTTTATTTATAACTTGACTTTATAAAGGCAAAAAAGTCAAAATTAATATTTCTAATTAGCTCTTGCTAATTGGGAATATTACAGCCCTCCCCGACAAAACGTTGCTTGTCCTCAAGCAACTGTAATGATGGATGTTGCAGAATCTTCTCATTCTCCCAGGTGGCATCCTCATCCGGTAAATTCCTCCATCTCACCAGGTACTCTTTGACTGTCTTGCTCCGTAGCTGCCTGTCCCTAGTGTCAATAATGGCCTTCGGCTGTAGCACTAGATGCCTCTCATCATCGGTGGGTGGAAGCTCCTCTGTTGCAGTCACCTACTGTCCTAGTGCCTTCTTCAGGCATGACACGTGAAAAACGTTATGAATCTTGCTACCAATGGGCAGCTCCAATTCATATGCAACCTCTCCAACTCTGCGTGTCACCCTGTATGGTCCATAAAAGCGAGGCTTGAGCTTTTCAACCCCCTTTTGCTTCAACGTGGACTGCTGATATGGTTGCAAGCGTAAGTAGACCAAATCCCCTACCTCGAACTGCCTCTCAACACATCCCTTGTCGGCATACAACTTCTATTGATTTTGCTTTGTAGCCATGTTATCCTTGAGAGCTCGGAGTATATCCTGACTCTCTTGGATCCAATCCTTGGCTCTAGGAGCCTTGCTATCACCAAACATCATGTCAGCAAAAGATAAAGCATGACACCCATACAATGCATAAAATGGAGACATACCGATGGACATATGATGAGTGTTGTTGTAGTAGTACTCCCCTAAGTGCAACCATCTCAACCATGCCTTCTGCTGCCCGCTAACATAGTTACGTAAGTAGCCGTCCAACCACTTGTTCACTATCTTTGTCTGCCCATCCATCTGGGGGTGGTAACTGGTACTCGGTGTCAACTCAGTGCCCACCAAACAGAAAAGCTCCTGCCAAAACCTGCCCATGAAGCGGTTATCCCTGTCACTAACAATGGTCTTTGGGAGACCATGCAATCTGAAAGCGTCCCTGAAGAAGAATTCCGCTACCTGTGCTGCTGTGTAATGTGCCGATATGGCAAAGAAGTGAGCATATTTAGTCAGCCAATCAACGACTACAAATATGCAATCCTTGCCCTGCACAGTGGGCAACCCCGTAATGAAATCCATCGAAATACTCTCCCATTTCCCCTCGGGTATGGGAAGAGGCTGCAATAATCCTATCGGATGGTTCATCTCCCCCTTGTTACGCTGGCAAACTTCTCACTCCCTGACATGTTGGAGTACGTCCTCCTTGAGGCCCTTCCAAGAGAACCTCTCCTTGATGGCCCTATAGGTCTTGGTGAACCCATGGTGGCCTGATAATGGCGAGTCAGGTGAGGCGTGCAATATCTTCTTCTTGAGCTAGGAGCTCTCACTCAAGAAGATCCTGTCCCTGTAGTAGATCACCTCGTCTATCACTCTGTACCTATCATCTGTCACCTGTCCATCCAAAATCTCACAGGCAAAACGGTCCTTGGAGTACTCCTCCAAAAGTTGAGCCCTCCAGTCCATGTCCAAACTCATCAAGGACAACGTTGCCGGTCTGCGTGAAAGTGCATTAGCCACGACGTTGTTCTTCCTCTTGACATACTCGATGTCAAAATCATATGCCTAGATTTTGCTGACCCACTTCTGCTACCTCTCCTGCAACTGTTTCTGCTCTAAGAAGAATCGGAGGCTGTTGTGGTCTGTCCTCACTCTGAACCTGTTCCCTACCAGGTATTGCCGAAACTTGGCCAATGCATGCATGATGGCCAACATCTCCTTGTCGTATTTAGCATACAACCTCTCATGTGGCAGCAGCTTTCGGCTCTCGAAAGCTATGGGATGGCCTCCCTGCATCAAAACTGCGCCTATCTCCTCCCCTGATGCATCACACTCCAGGACAAAAGGTTGTGTAAAATCTAGGAATGCCAAAACCGGACAGTTGCTCATCACCTCCTTGAGCCTATCGAAAGCCCTCTGTGCTGTATCAGTCCAGCTGAATGCCCCCTTTTTGGTGAGATCCGTAAGAGGTGTTGCAAGCTGGGAGAATCCCTTGACGAACTTCCGGTAGTAGGTGCAGATACGCACAAATCCCCGAAGCTCTGTCACATTCTTTGGCTCTCGCCAATCCTTGATGGCCCTAATCTTCTCCTCATGGACTCTCACTCCGTCCACCTCGATGATGTGCCTTAGATAGAGCATCTCCGTCAACCCAAAATCACGTTTGGAGAGCTTAGCATAAAATTGCTACTCCTCCAAGATGCGCAGTACAACCTCTATATGTTGGAGGTGCTCCTCCCATGTCCTACTGTGAATCAAGATGTCATCAAAAAACACTAATACACACTTCCTCAAGTGACTTCGGAAGATGTGATTCATGCATGACTGGAATGTGGCTGGAGCATTGGTCAGCCCAAAGGGCATCACCAAGAACTCAAAATGGCTGTAGTGACACCTGAAAGCGGTCTTGGGAATGTCCTGCTCCCTCACGCGAATTTGATGGTACCTGGATCTCAAATCAATCTTTGAGAATAACTTTGATCCTCTCAGCTCATCCATCAACTCATCGATCCATGGGATGGGGTATCGGTTCTTCATGGTCTTCTTGTTTAGGGCCCGGTAGTCAATGCACATCCTCAATGTGCCGTCCTTCTTCTTCACTAGTACTATGGAAGAAGCAAAAGGGCTAGTGCTGGGGCGGATGTGTCCAAGAGCTAAGAGCTCATGGATGGCCCTCTAAATCTCATCCCGATAGGCCTTAGGATGCCTATAGGGTGTAGTGATGACAACCTGGATGCCCTATTCTAGCTCAATCGTGTGCTCAAACCTTCGATCTGGCGGCTACCCTGGTGGTATCTCCCCAAATACCGTAGCATACCTGTCGAGGATGGACTGTACATTTGGGTGTACGGCCTACCCTGTAGATCCTGCCTCTGACACACGCAACTCCACTGCCCACTCTATGTCCCCCTTCTGGAAATCTGCCTCCATCCGGTGTGCTGAAATTGTTTGTGGTGGGTAGGTGTGCATACCCCGAATCTTCCCATGCCTCCAAGTCTTCTTATCCGTCCACTCCATCTCCAAGGTCTCCCAATCAGTGGTGACCTTTCCCAGTGTGATCAACCACTGTACCCCCAGTATCACGTTGGTGTCCGGAATGTCCACCACAAAAAAGTGATCTGTTAGGGTGTACGTCCCCATAGTAACTACCAAGGCTGGCACATACCTGGCACATTGCATGGTCCGGTCCCCTGGAACCAGTACCGAAAACCCATCAAAGCTCTCCGTTGGTATGCCCCTCTGCTCTACCAGCTGGGCATCAATGAAATTGTGGGTGGCCCCACTGTCCACTAACACTGAAACACGTTGTCCCCATACTGTGCCTTGGACACGCAGTGTCAAGTACTTGGGAACTCCCTGCAAGGCTGTAAGGGCTCCCCTAGTAGGTGAGAAAGCTGCACCTCCCGCTCTTGGTGGTGGAGGTGGCAGATGATCCCCTCTCTGTGTTGTACTGCTGCCTCCAGCGTCTATCTTCTCGTACTCCTCTTCTTCCCCACTATTGTCGGAGAAGACCTCGATGTAATGTGCCTTCCCTGCAGCACAATGGTGTCCTGGTGCCCATGGCACCTGGCATGTGAAGCACAACCTCCTCCGCTTCAAATCTCTCCTGGTCTCATCATCTCCAGGCCCTCTGCCCTGGTCCCCCCTTGGATGTGGAACCCTCACGTCCTTCCCCTTCGGCTGGAATGCCAGTCTCTGGGGAAAAGGAGCTCTGGTCCGGGGTAGTGCATCCTGCAAATCTCGAGTCCTCCTAACTGCATCATGGAGTGTCGTCGGCCTCGTCGAACTGACTAATCCCCGTAGAGGCTCTGCCAATCTGTCTATGAACATATAGATCATACGGGCTGCGGATAAATCAGGTACCATCATGGAGAGTCTTAAAAACTCTGAGATGTATGTGTCCGGGCTCCCGGTTTGTTTGAACTTTGTCAGCTCAACAAAATGCTCCTCTGGATCCCTCCGATCAAAACGCTCTACCAGCGTCCATGTAAACTCAGCATATGCTGTCATCTCGAGTGCCCCAACGTAGCCATCTCGTGAAACCACCAGTCCTGGGCCGCACCCTCTAGGTGCAGTGCTGCCACTTTGATGGCCTCTAGCTCTGCCATTTGATTAAGTTGGAAATATATATCCAACTTCTCCACCCAAGCCTTTGCCGAACACCTGGACGATCCGTCAAATGTCGGTAAATGGAACCTGCCTGCAGTGCGCTGTACATCCTTGTCATGTGAGTGCCTGTTCCCCCTGTGATGGTTGCGGGGTCTGCGGTCCCACTTGAGCTGAACGAAATCATGGAATGTGAGGGCATCTCTGAACTCTTGATCGTAGGACTGGTACTTCGCAAAGTGATCTCCCATGTGTGCCGGTTCCTGCTCCTGTTGTGCTCCTGCCCCAGTGTCTGCGGCAAGAAAAGTAGGCATCATGGAACGAAGAGGTGTGTGTGATGCCATCTACTGCGCTGTGAGGTGCTTCTATAAGTGAGGAGCTGTGCCCGAGCCCTCTCCAACATGGAAACCCCTTGGGGTCTCATGTTGTCTAGACTCTGCCGTGAACCTTTGCCCCATCTCTTCGATCCGCCTCGACAAATCCTGCACTGATTTGAGGAGGAGTTCCCCGAACTCCTTCCCGGCATCTCTTTCCTCCGCCATTGGTTCCTCTTCCTTTGCGTCCACCATTGGAACGCTGTCACCTTTCCCGAAAGTGAGCTCTAACCTCCGTTCTTGGTCTTTATACTTTCTTCCCCAGTAAGTGATGTGTGGTTTTCCTGCTGGTGTCATAGACAATCTGCTCCACAGGCTGAGCCAAGTCTATGAGCTCTGATACCACTGTAATATCTCGAATGGAAATAAACAGCAATATAAAACACATAAACAAAGACATACAACAACTAGAGACAAATCATAAGAAAAACAGACAATATGGAGAACGCTGAGCCATTTTATTAACACTGAGAAATGGAAATGAGTATAGGGTGATCAGAATGATGGCACCTCGGCTTGCACTAAGCCAGCGTTGAAAGACTCTTAGGAAATGACTTGGAATGGCTGCTCCCTCAAGACTGCGTTATCTCCAGAGCTGCTGGTACTGCTACTGTGCTGTTGCTACTGCTGGAATGAACTGAATCTTTGGGGCTGCTCCACACCTCGGAAAATTCTGAAACTTCGGGAATGGCCTCTCCTCCCAATATCCAGAAAAGCCCATAAAGCTTTCTGGAAATGGCTGACCCCTGAAAATGGCTCCCTTGAGGCACTACGCTATTCCTCAAGGAGGGACGCTGGCTCTGAATGATCCGCTCCAAATAATGGCCCTTGAATCTCCAAAATATTGGAATAGGGAAGGGCTGGCTCCTTTCCCACTATCTCGGGCTGAATCCACCGACAAACCCCCAATCCAGAACCACCTCCTCTCAAGATTGCATCCTCCCTCTCATTGACTGTGCTGTCTCTCTGAGTGAATGCTCCGACTGTGGTTGCTGCAACTCTCTCTGGCAAAACAAGAATGAAACTCCTCACTCGAGCAGGCACTCGAAGTCCCCTGGGGCCGAGGTTGAGATCTCCGAACGGAGACACCCGATGTACTGAACAGTACGTGCAGACTTTGCTAAACAGCAAGCGTGCTCAATGTCAAAAGACAAATCTCAAAGATGCATAATCAGAATGAATTAAAATGAGGAGACCCTCCCTCCTTTTATGCTTGGTGAGCCTTGCCCTCACCTAGGCCCCACCATCAACTGCGCTGTCTCCAAGAGAAACGCTGTCCATCTCTCTCTGTGTTGGCTTGGTCCCATGCTGCCTATGCTGCCCCTTTTCCCACGCTGCCACTTGACCACTAGGCCCCACGTTGCCAACTAGTCATGTCCCTTAAGTGACTTTAGGAAATACTTTTATCCTAAGTGTGAGTTAAGTGTCCCTCTTCACCCACTTTATTTATAACTTAACTTTATAAAGGCAAAATAGTCAAAATAAAGAATATTACATAGAACACCTGCATCATAATCAATTTGGGTTTTACACCCCAAGTATAATCTCAACTCGTTGGCTAGACGGGGAGCAGTGTTCCCAACAAGCCCTGCTTGTGGGTATGATGCCAACCAAGGTATACTCTGCATAGACCAGATACGAAAGCAACATCTCTGACCATATGAAGATAGGGGAGCAACATCTCCAACCCTATGGGTAACAGATAGGGGTGGTACCCTATTGTCCAGAGATCCTTCAACCCCAAGAGCCCTCTATCTCAATTCCTCATCTTGGGAGGTTAGACAGGAAGGAAGAGTTGGCTCAGTGTCCTCGATCAACGATGCTCTCTATAAATCATCAATATATCATCGTAGTCGTATCAAGTGATCACCATGTATCAATAGTAGCTATCTCTTGTTCATACATGACATCAAATCAGATATCATATTAGAAAATAAAAAATCATATATATATATATATATATATATATATATATATATCACAAAAGGATATCATAGTTATCCTCCCTCTCAAGGAGGTGTCAAACACAAGTCTATGCTTGTCTCGTACAACTGCACTGTCTTAATATATGAAAGGTAACTCAGTCCCAGATATATGTGGGATTTTCTTCCAATCGGATCCCACTCTTTGTCATCGCAATGTATCCATGTCATATCCAGATCCTGTTCAGACGACTCTCTAAGGACCTTCGTCATCCTGCCTCACTGCTAGCCATGCTAGCAACATCGTACTCAACCACGGTCGTGCTACAAACCTCTCATCTAAATATCATGGCAGATCTCATACTAGGGCAACACTCATATGTGCTCATCTAATCAATAACAATATCAATCATCATCAACATATCCATGAAGTGACATATTATAGGAAGAATATCTTAGATCAAAAATTGATCGTCTCATGCAGATATCTCGAAGGATGCTTGGCGGTAACTCAATGTGAATGAAGCGATTCAATCATGAATCGACTCAGGTTCTATGTATATATACTGTAATATTCCCAATTAGCAACAGCTAATTGGTAATATTAATTTTTGGCCAGTTTACTTTTTATAAAGTTAAATCAGTTAATAAAGTGGGTGATGAGATACTTAGCCTACACTTAGGAAATAAGCATTCCCTAAAGTCACTTGAGCATATAGTTATTTGGCAGCGTGGGGCCCAGGAGGTTGAAGTGGCAGCGTGGGCCAATGACAGCGCAGAGAGAGAGGGACAACGTGGGCCAATAGGGAGAACGCAGTTTTGGTGGGGCCTAGGTGAGGGCAAGGCTCTCAAAGCATGAAAAGGGGAAGAGGCTCCTCATTCTCTGATTCGATTATGCATCTATGTTTTGTCTCTTGACATTGAGCACGCTTTTGCTATTGAGAAAAGTCTGCAAGCGCTGTTCAGCACACCGGGTGTCTCCAAGTGGAGATCCCAACCTCAGCCCGAGGGACTTCAAGTGTCTGCTCGGGTGAGGAGTTCTATCTATTGATTTTCGGGTGGGAGTCATAGCATCTTCAGCCAGGGATTACGCACTTGCTTGGGCAGCGCAATCTTAGGGAGAGATCACACAGTTCTTGGAGGAGGCAGTTCCGGGAGTGAGGATTCATCAAGGGATTCAGCCCGGGATAGTGAGAAGGGATCAACCCTTCAATATTCCATCACTTTTGGTAGAGGAGGAGGCCACAATGTGCAGAGGATCATTCAGGGCTAGTGTAGTTCACTGGGATAGCGTTATTCCTAAAGGGAGGTCAAATTTCGGGGTCATCCATTCCGGAATTCCTTTCTGGGATTTTCTGGGTATTTGGAGGAGAGCTCATTCCCAGAGTTCCATATTTTTTGAGCAGGGGAACAACTCCAAACAACCATCCTATTCTAGCAGTAGCAGCAGTCCGGTAGCAGCAACAACAACATTTTAGAGATAGCGCAGTCACTGATAGAGAAACAATTCTGTGAGAATTTCTGAGACTATTTCTAGCTTGCCTTTGCAAGCCAAGGTGCCATCATTCTGATCACCTTTGTACTCATTGTATTTTTTAGTTATATAATAAAATGGCTCAACGTTCTCCATATTTTGCATTGTTTATGTGATGTCTCTCTATTTGTTGTAGATTCTTGTTTATGTTGCTTTATATTGCTGTTTATTTCTATTCGGAATATTACAATGGTATCAAAGCTCATAGACTTGGCTCAGCCTGTGGAGCAGATTGTCTTATGACACCAGCATGAAAACCCTATATCACTTACCGGGGAAGGAAGTATAAGGATCAAGAGCGGAGGCTTGAGGCCACTTTTGGAGAGGGAGACTGCATTCCAGTAGTGGATGTAGAGGAGGAAGAACTGATGTCAGGTGAGAAAGATGAAGGAAAAGAGTTCAGGGAACTCTTCCTAAAGTCTGCGCAGGAGCTATCGAGGAGGATAGAAGAGATGGGGCAGAAGTTTACTGCAGACCAGAGATAGTGAAACCACAAGGGGTTTTCACATCGGAGAAGGGTCCGACACTTCCCACCATTTGCAGGAGCAGCTCACAGCGTAGCAGGTTGTATCACTTACTGCCCCACGTTCCATGATGCCTACATTTCTAGCTACAGGCACTGGAGCAGGAGCACCTCAGGAACCAGAGCTGGTTCATATGGGGGATTATTTTGGCGAGTATCAGTCCTATGGGCGAGAGTTTGGTGAGGCTCTCACTTTCCATGATTTTTTCCAGCTCAAGAAGGAAAACAGACCCCATAACCAGAATAGAGGGGGCAGGTACATATAGGATAGGGATGTACAACGTACAGTGGGCAGATTTTTCTTGCCAACATTTGATGGATCCTCCAAATGTTCGACAAAAGCTTGGGTGGAGAAGCTGGATATCTATTTCCAGCTTAATCAGATGGCAGAGGGAGAGGCCATGAAGGTGGCAGCACTGCACCTAGAGAGAGAGGCCCATGATTGGTGGTTCCACGAGATGGCCACGCTGGGTCACTCGGCTGTGACAGCGTATGCAGAGTTTACATAGAGGCTGGTAGAGCGGTTTGATCAGAGGGATTCAGAAGAGCACTTTGTTGAGCTGACCAAGCTCAAACAAACCGATAACCCGAACACCTACATTTCCAAGTTCTTGAGGTTTTCCGTGATGGTACCTGACTTGTCCTCAGCTAGGATGATATACATGTTTATTGATGGGTTGGCAGAACCTCTGCGTGGGTTATTCAGATCCACGAGGCCTGCTACACTTCATGATGTAGTTGGGAGGTCCAGGGATTTGCAGGATGCCCTACCCAAGATCAGAGCTCCTTTCCCCCAGAGACCGACATTCTAGCCGAAGGGGAAGGACACGAGGGTTCCACCTCTGAGGGGGAACCAAGGCCGGGGGCCTTTGGACGATGAGACCCGGAGAGACCTGAGACGGAAGAAGCTATGCTTCACATGCCAGGAGCCGTGGGCACCGGGACATTAATGTGCCGCTGGGAAGGCACACTACATAGAGGTCTTCTTCGACAGTGACGGGGAAGAGGATGCATATGAGGAGATGGAGGTAGGAGGCAGCGTTGTAGTACAGAGAGGGGATCATCCACCACCTCCACCACCAGGAGCAGGAGGGGCAGGGTTTGCACCTACTGGGGGAGTCCTTGCTTCTTTGCGAGGGGTTCCAAATATTTGACACTACTTGTCTAGGGTACCGTGCAGGGACAACGTGTTTCAGTATTAGTGGACAGTGGGGCTACCCACAATTTAATTGATGCACAATTGGTAGAGGAGAGGGTCATACCGACAGAGAGCTTTGATGGATTTTCAGTGCTGGTACTAGGTGCCAGAACTATGCAGTGCGCTAGATATGTGTTGGCTTTGGCAGTGACCATGGGGACTTACACTCTGACGGATCATTTCTTTGTGGTGGACATTCCGGACACCAACGTGATACTGGGAGTGTCGTGGTTGATCACGTTGGGGAAGGTCAGTACAGACTGGGAGACCTTGGAGATGGAGTGGAGAGACAAGAAGACCGGTAAGCATGTGATGATTCGGGGCATGCACACTTATCCTCCATAGACAGTTTCAGCACACCGGATGGAAGCAAACTTTCGGAAGGGAGACAGAGTGGGCAGTGGAACTACGTGTTTTAGAAGTAGGGTCTACAGGAGAGGCTGTACACCCAGATGTGCAGTCGATTTTGGATAGATATGCTACAGTTTTTGGGGATATACCACCAGGGCAGCCACCTAATCGAGGGTTTGAGCACACCATTGAGTTGGAGCAGGGCATTCAGGCCGTGATTACTACATCCTATAGGCATCCCAAAGCCTACAGGGATGAGATTGAAGGAGCTATTCATGAGCTCTTAGCGTTGGGACACATCCGACCCAGCACTAGTCCGTTTGCTTCTTTTGTTGTACTGGTGAAGAAGAAGGATGGCACACTGAGGATGTGCATCAGCTATCGGGCTCTTAATAAGAAGATCATGAAGAACTGATACCCCATCTCGCGGATTGATGAGCTAATGGATGAGTTGAGGGGGTCGAAGTTCTTCTCGAAGATTGATTTGAGGTCGGGTTACCATCAGATCCAAGTGAGGGACCAGGATGTCCCCAAGACAACTTTCAGATGTCACTACGACCACTTTGAGTTTCTGGTGATGCCCTTTGGGCTAACCAATGCACCAACCACTTTCCAGTCCTGCATGAACCACATCTTCTGTGGTCAACTCAGGAAATTTGTGCTGCTATTCTTCGATGACATCTTGATATATAGTCGGACATGGGAGGAGCACCTACAGCACATTGAGGCTATATTTTATGCTAAGCTCTCCAAATGTGAGTTTGGACTGACATAGATGCTCTATTTGGGGCATATCATTGGTGTGGACGGAGTGAGAGTCCATGAGGAGAAGATCAGGGCCATCTGGGATTGGCCAGAACCGAGGAACGTGACTGAGCTTTGGGGGTTTGTAGGCATCTGCACCTACTACCAGAAGTTCGTCAAGGGGTTTTCCCAACTTGCTGCACCCCTCAAAGATCTTACCAAGAAGGGGGCATTCAGTTGGACAAACACAACGCAGAGGGCCTTTGATAGGCTCAAGGAGGTGATGAGCAGCTGTTCAGTTTTGGTGTTGCCAGATTTCACGCAACCTTTTTTCCTGGAGTGTGATGCATCTGGAGAGGGGGTAGGTGCAGTTTTGATGCAGGGAGGCCACCCCATAGCTTTCGAGAACAGGAAGCTATTGCTGCATGAGAGGTTGTATCCCATATATGACAAGGAAATGCTGGCTATTATGCATGCACTGGCTAAGTTTCGGCAGTACTTGGTGGGGAACAGGTTCAGGGTGAGGACTGATCACAACAGCCTCTGGTTCTTTCTAGAGCAGAAGTAGTTGTAGGAGAGGCAGTGGAAGTGGGTCAACAAGATCCAAGCATATGACTTTGACATCGAAAATGTCAAAGGAAAGAACAACGTGGTGGCTGGTGCTCTTTCACACAGACCGGCAGTGTTGTCTCTGATGAGCTTAGACACAGACTAGAGAGCTTAGTTAGTGGTAGAGTACTCCAAGGACCGTTTTGCCTGTGAGAAACTGGATGGACAGGTCATGGATGACAGGTACAAAGTGATGGATTAGGTGATATACTTCAGGGACACGATCTTCTTGACTGGGAGCTCCCAGCTCAAGGAGAAGGTACCGCATGCCTTACATGACTCACCACTATTAGGTCGCCAGGAGTTCACCAAGACCTACAGGGCCATCAGGGAGAGGTTCTCTTGGAAGGGCCTCAAGGAGGACGTACTCTGGCATGTTAGGGAGTGCGAGGTGTGTCAGTGGAACAAGGGGGAGATGAACCATCCAATAGGGTTACTTTAGCCACTTCCCATTCCAGAGGGGAAATGGGAGAGCATTTCGATGGATTTCATCACAGGGTTGCCCACAGTGCAGGGCAAGGATTGCATCTTTGTAGTCGTTGATGTTGATTTCTATAGCATCGGGAAGTGTTCTAAGTCTCATTTTTGGTAGAGAGGCTTGAACATCAGTTATCCAGAGAACCCAGAAATCGTTTTTGGAAATTCCACTCGGATATGACTTTATTAAAATAATGAATTATTTTAATGCAGACCCTAAGTTTAAACTTAGGGAAATTAAATAATTAAAGGGTATTGATAGAGTAGAGTGTGAATCTTTTAGAAAATGAAGATCAAGTCATCTTTTAATCTGAGCCATTGATTAACAATATAATCTTGGCTGTTGATTCATCAGCGAGAAGACTATAAGAAGAGACTTGAGGACCATTTGGAAATCAAGCCGGGGACACTCTCAGTACTCGAAGGAAATCGACTTTGAAGCAAGAGAATTCGATTTCAGTGGGTGAGATTGTAGAGGTAGGGTTGCAGAAGTAGAAGGAGGGAGGAGTCAGTTATCGGGAAGCAGAAGTTAGGAGGATGAAGGGAAGGGTGAGCTGATCAGCAGCAATATCCTCTCCATGCAGAATCACGCAGCCTAGGGAGAGACTGCGTAGAGCTCTCACGCTAGATGACGCAGAGGGTGAAGAAGGCCACCCTGAGGGTCTGAAATTTGTCTGGAGGATCCAAAAAATTCGGCCAGGTGTTTGCTAATTTTTCTCTGCTCATCAGACTCTTGTAAATGTACTTTCCGTTTCTGAAGATAAATATAAAACCTTCATCTGCTGCACCGGTTTTCCCACATTGGGTTTTTCCGGCGATTATCCAAAACTAACTGTGTTCATGTGGTTGTTTCTATTGTGCTACTTGTGTAATTTATCTTTCTGTTCTTATGCTCTTGATGATAGTGAAGATCTGCAAATGTGTTTATTTCAGAATTTACTGAAGCATCTGTAAATAACTTATTTCATAAGTAGGAGAAATAAACCGAGTATTGCAGAAATATTTTCCTCTTGAAAATTTCACAGTTGATCGACTGACAAAGTATGCACACTTCTTCGCTATATCAGTGCGGTACATAGCAACACAGGTGGCGGAGTGGTTCTTCAGGGATGTTTTCAAGTTGCATGATCTTTTGAAGACCATTGTCAGTGATCGAGATAGCCGTTTCATAGGTAGCTTTTGGCAGGAGCTCTTTCGTTTGGTGGGTACAAAGTTGACTCCGAGTACTAGTTATCACCCTCAGACGGATGGGCAGACGAAGATAGTGAACAAATGGGTGGAAGGCTACTTGCGGAACTATGTCATAGGGCAACAAAAGGCATGGTAAGATGGTTGACAGCGCAGAGAGAGAGGGACAGAGTGGGCCAAGAGGGACAATGCAGTTTTGGTGGGGCCTAGGTGAGGGCAAGGCTCTCAAAGCATAAAAAGGGGAAGAGGCTCCTCATTCTCTGATTCGATTATGCATCTATGTTTTGTCTCTTGACATTGAGCACACTTTTGCTGTTGAGCAAAGTCTGCAAATGCTGTTCAGCACACCGGGTGTCTCCGAGCGGAGATCCCAACCTTAGCCTCGGGGGACTTCGAGTGCCTGCTCGGGTGAGGAGTTCTATCTATTGATTTTCAGGTGGGAGCCATAGCATCTTCAGCCAGGGATTACACTTGCTTGGGCAGCGTAGTCTCAGGGAGAGATCACGCAGTTCTTGGAGGAGGCAGTTCCGGGAGTGAGAATTCATTAGGGGACTCAGCTCGGGATACTGAGAAGGGATAAGCCCTTTACTATTCCATCACTTTTGGTAGAGGAGGAGGCCACAATTTGCAGAGGATCATTCAGGGCCAACATAGTTCACTGGGATAACGTTATTCCTAAAGGGAGGTCAAATTCTGGGGTCATCCATTGCAGATTTCCTTTCTGGGATTTTCTGGGTATTTGGAGGAGAGCTCATTTCCAGAGTTCCATATTTTTATGAGCAGGGGAACAACCCCAAAGAGCATTCCTATTCTAGCACTAGCAGTAGTCCGGCAGCAACAACAACAACATTTTGGAGATAATGCAGTCACTGATAGAG
This sequence comes from Pinus albicaulis, assembly GCA_034641835.2. Taxonomy (NCBI): domain Eukaryota; kingdom Viridiplantae; phylum Streptophyta; class Pinopsida; order Pinales; family Pinaceae; genus Pinus; species Pinus albicaulis. Next base: position 562,384,947 of record CM076570.1, on the reverse strand, counting down.
CAAGCATTCCGTGAGCATTTTTGAGAGTATTTCCAGCTTGCCCTGTGCAAGCCAAGGTACCATCATTCTGATCCCCTTTGTACTCATTGTATCTTTCAGTTATATAATAAAATGGCTCAACGTTCTCCATATTTTGCGTTGTTTATGTGATGTCTCTCTATTTGTTGTAGATTCTTATTTATGTTGCTTTATATTGCTGTTTATTTCTATTTGGAATATTACATATACGGATGGATGTTCAAAATAGAACATCAATGCATCAATCAACTGTCGATTGCCATGTTGAGATCAACAATATCTCATCGCAACATCTTGAAATTCAATCGGAGTGTCCAAGGATTCACATTTCCATTTTTCAATATTTGTTCAATAGCTTTGCAATATAGATTATCTTTTCCCAACATCAAAAATCTATTCATCATGCCATGGTTCATCATTTCGAGCTTCAGAAGCCATCTCCTTCTTACTTGGGTCATCAGAGGCTCATTACCTGACAATAATAGATCATGAGTATATAAAACCAAAACCAAAACCAAAATCAAAGTCATACCTTGGAACACTTCTGAAGTAGAGGTTTGGATCAACACATCATCCTGACTTCATGAGACAACTGTCAATGCGAACATCTGGATCGGGGAGCTTGTTGCATGCAATGCTCTCTGCAAAAATAACAATTTACCAAACCAACATGCTCAGCCTTACACAAATCAATATTGTGCAATTAAATCAGCTAAGTCAGCTCATCAAATTTAGAAGCCAGATCAAAACTAATTTCAAGGTCATCAATATCACAATACCAATTCTTTAGACCAGGTGATAGGTAGAGATTTCATCAAGTCATTACATCATCTATTGTCATGCCACCAAGTTGTCATCTATTGTGTAATATCAATCCAAGCTTCATCAATTCATTCCCATGATCATAATACAAGTCATTTCTGCCACTATATGTAAAAACATACACCAAGGGTAAGTCATGCAGGTTCCATATTCATACTGAGTGACAGCTGTCAATAATTCAACCATTGTGCTAGGAACAAGGAGGAGGCCAATACAAAACCATTATTGAATACCGGTATAAGTCACTGAAGGTCATTATGCCCATATAGCATTGTCATAAATGCAAATCATCAATTGTCAAGTCAAATCATTAGTCATCAAGTCAAATCCCAATTTTGCTATCATAGTGAAATCTATATCTCAATCATCAAATCAAGCATTATGCCAAAATTCCAAACACTGCTCATCTATATCAATCACCCAAATCATGTCAAACTCTTGTAGCACAAACTTCATTGGTTAGATTATAATGACATATCTATATGCATATCTCGGTCACCTGCAAACACAAGTTCATTCTACATATTATAGTACTCATTCAAACTTCCTTGCTCACAGATCTTTCTGTTGTCTGCTCGACATCTGTAGGACTGACATCTTTCAAGTGAAACTGATCTTATGGACAAAACTTTATTTTTGTGTCCTGTAGGCATAGTCGCACCCATGGACCTTCCTCTGTGCGGTTGGGAGACTTTAGTCGCACTCTCCAAGATGTTATGCAAGCGACTGTGGTTAGATCAACCCAGAACTTATCTCAGTGCCTCGGTCGCATCCTTGAGCTTACTTTCGTGCGACTGGGGGGTTACAGTCACACTTGTAGGCTTTCTTTCGTGCGAGTGAGGCTTAGAGCTAGAGAAAACTATCTTACCTCAAATTAGAACTTTGCTGCAGATCAACAATGTTAGATGCACATAGATCATACTTCAACAGTACAAAGTATACATATAATGCAAATGGTAATAGGAGAAGGGATCTTATGGAGGGATTCTTTCTCTACATGGGAATCCACTTTATTCATCTTCATTCATGCCATCAACCTGTCTATAATGCTGTCATACATTAGCAGATTCGTTAGATCATAAAGTCAGATTACACTGCATATTCATTATGGTTATACCATGTTAACCAGTGTTGCAAAAATCACGATTTTTTGAAAAAATTGCCATTTTTTCTGCATGACGATTTAATCGGCGATTTTTTCATTTTGAAAAAGTCGCCAAAAAATCATAAAAAAATCGCCAAGATTTTTTCCAAAATGAAAAAATCGCGAAAAAATCGTAAAAATCGCGAAAAAATCGTCAAAAATCGTGTACATTTTAGATACTTGAAAAATTGAAAAAAATGATTTTTTTTAAAATTTCCGATGTTTTGTCAATTTTTACCGATTTTTTCGATTTTTTCCTTTTTTGGACCCTTTTCGATTTTATCTTGATCGTGATTTTCGCAACGTTGATGTTAACATCATGTTAATTTTAGTTAACCATGGTATGTTCTATGCTTAGAGCAAGTTACTTCAATCTTTCTTATTAAGCCCAATTCAATTTCTTGTGATGCAATCACATTAACATTGACAGTAAATGCTGATAGAACATAAATAAATCGACAAAAGACAAGCCAAGACAAGAGACATGTTAATTTGGCGGATGCCAGGGAGAAAAACCCCAATGTGGGGAAAACCCTTTGATCAAATCTTCTTATTTTTCTTCAACTTTAGTAGAGAGAGAAAGTATAATTTGCAACAGTCAACAGGATGCCCTAGCTTGCAAAAGTCAACACTGGTCAAACAAACAAATCAGCCTCCAATGAAGCTCGGTCAAACCCAGTCAAACTCGGCCTCCAATCACAGTCAAGCTCAACCCAAAACAGTCTTGAAATTCGGTCAATGCATTGGTCAAAGTCTGTGGTCAAATCAACAGTCAAATCTATGGTCAACAATAGTCAAAGTCAACATTTCTCCTCAGTTTCTGTGCCTCCAGCTGCAACCTCTTAAAATCAAAATTATGACCCAAAAAACGAAGTCAAACAGCAAGGGTTAACCCAAAGTCAACGGTGTCCAGTAAAGCCCTAAAACAACTTGAAATTTCCAGCTGCTGTTCCACACGTGTGAAGGAGAGAGAAAGCCTCTTCGGCTTGTACGAACCAATTAGAAGGAGAGAGAGATGTGTGTGTTGAGATGATGATGAAATGACGTTTGTGTCTCCTTTTTATATCCATCACTAAGGGTGTGTGACACATCTTTTGGGGCTTGTGAGCCTACATTACAAATCTAGCCGACCTTGACAAATTGCATGTGTGGAAAATAAATTCAAAATCCAACTTCTGTTCATCTAAACAAGATGATCTTTAGATCAATCTTGCACCTCTCTGAAAGAGGAATCCAACAAAGATATCATCTCCATCATATGAGCAGTGCAACATGGAGTTTGGCCCTATTTGCCAAATTTAACACTCCCTCTCAATAAGGGAGAACTCCACCTGTCCATCCATCTGTCAACCTATGCAATCATGTCATCCAGGCACATCATGTACTATCATATATCATCCTGCAATCCTGTGTCATCTTGTTGTTTCTGTACTTTGTCGACTTTGCTTTGTTGTAGAAGAAATAATGAAGATATGATCGAGAGTGAGTCACAAAGACCTTGCCACTCTCCACTGACCCGAAGTAAGTTTTGAAGTAAAAGCCTCAACCAGAGTTGATCCCAGACCAAGTTGTTGGACACATGCCATACTAGACATAGAGAGTACGACAATACACGATGCGTCCATCGGCAATGCTATGGTCTCTATCCTCATTTCCCAACTCATTGACCAGGTGAGAGGTACTTCCCATGAGTCCCGGACTACATGGGTAGGATGTATGTGGGGCATAGATCAAAGAGAGGGTGAACCAACTCCATATCATAACAATGGGGAAATAGCATGCTAACAAGGTAAGGCGAACCTAGGCCAGTGGTTGCTTATAGCTCCAAGCAGCTATCCCCAAGCCCCTTGGAGCTCCTAGAGCTCATAGTCCAACTCAAGCGGGACTAGGGTTGCTGGGGAGTGGCCCCCCCCGCTCGACCCAGCGCCCAAATCGCGCTCCGCGCGAGATCTAATAGGGAGTGCCTCGAGAGCGTGCTCCCAAGGCAAAAAAAGCGCTCCTTGGTTTTTAGGGAGCGCTCAGGAGCGAATGCTCTCTCCTAAAAAAATATGCTTCGGGAGAGATTTTTTTAAGGAGGGAGCGCTCGGGGAAAGTTTGCTCCCGAGCGCTCCTCCCTCAGAAAAAATGCTCTTGCTCGCCGCGGCCGTGGGTGGAGAAGGGAGGCCGACTTCAGTTTTTTTGGAGGGAAAGAGGGAGGGGGGAAGATAAAAAGCCTCCCCTCTCCCTCATTATCATCATTCTCAATTTGTGAGCAAGAGAGGAGAGAGCAAGAAAGAGCAAGGGAAGGGAGAGCTTGGAGAGAGTAAGAGAGAGCAAGGAGCTTGGAGCTTGGAGAGAGCAAGAGAGAGGAGCTTGCAAAGGATATTAGAGCTTGAGATTGAAGGCCAAAGAGGTAGGATCAACACTCTAGAGTCTGATCTAGATTTTTCTTTTTCTATGTTGCATTTTAATTTTTTGAGAAATGAAAATTGAAATTTTTTTATTCTCTCTTTTTCATTCCCATTTGGCATTCCTCCATTTTTTTGTAGGCTAAAAACTTGAAACATCATGGCTATATGGCTTGGCATTTGCTTCTTGTTGGTTCCTTTTTTTGTTATTATGGTGTTGGAGAGTAGAAGAAAGAGTGTTATTCAAGAAGAGGAGGATGAAGAAGTGGGTTATAGTGGATTTGATGAAAATCCTGAAGAGCAGTACCTTGGTAAGGAGGAAGGGGAGAGTGGAGATAATGAGACCATAGTGACACCAAGTAAAATTGACCAAACACCATTGTGGAAATATGTTACTATGCCTGAAGCAGGGAAAGGGGGTGGAACCACTAAATTTGTTTGCCCCCATTGCAATACACAATACACATGTTCATACACTCGTGCTAGAAGGCACCTTTGTGGGAAAAGGCCATGGGATGGAGATAAAAATGTAGGAATCAAAACTTGTGTAAGTGTGTCAGCAACAAATAGAGCCAAATACATAAGCGAAGAGGAGGAATACAAATCTAAAATATCTAAGGGTTTCTTAGAATCTTATCCACCATCACGGCATGCACAAAGAATTCCATCAACTTACACCCATGGCCGTGGATATGGAGGCACACCTGGCACAGGAGCAAACATCTGTTTAAGGCATAGAACCATATCAGATTTCCTTGACGAAGGGTCTAGGAATGATGTGGATTCAAAAATTTTCCAGTTTCTTTATGCATGTGGGGTACCATTCAATGTTCTTCACTCACCTTATTGGCATGAAATAGTTTTTTCCATTAATGATGCTCCCATAGGATACAAGAGCCCTGTGTATGACAAGGCTAGAACCGTGGGACTTGATCATGAAAAAACAAAAATAACTCATTCTTTGAGTAGAATGACAAGTTCTTGGAATGAGCATGGGGTGTCCATTGTATCTGATGGATGGACAAATGTAAAAGGCAAGCCAAGGCAAAACATTGATAAGTGTTCTTGCTGTGTCTGTTAGTGGTGCAATCTTACTTTCATCATATGATTACTCAGATAAGTTCAAGACCGACATCAACATTGTAGAACCATTACTTGACACAATTGAACCTATTGGGCCATACAATGTCGTCCAAGTCATCATTGATAATGCTGCTAATTTAAGGCAGCGAGAGCAATTATTGAGGATAAATATCCCAACATATTTTGGTCTGGGTTTTTGGTTCACAGAATGAACCTTTTGATGCATGACATAATTAAAAACAAACAACCTCAATACAATTGGATCGGTGATTTGTACAAGAGAGGCAAAAAAATGATAAGATTTATTACAAATCATAGCAATACCCATGGGCTTTTCTGCAGTCACTCAAGATTGAAGTTGTTGAAGATTGCAGAGACTAGATTTGCTAGCTATTACCTCACCTTCAGGTGCCTTTTGAAGGTAAGAGAGTCATTGGCTAGCATGGTATCAAGTCGACATTGGTAGGTATTAACGGATAGGGCAACAACATCAATTGACAGGTAAGGTGTTGAACAGGTGGAGGAGACCGCTCTTGATGGTTTGTTTTGGGCACGTGTGAGGGAAATTTTGAATTTCACCATGCCCATTTATAGCATGATTCGCTTTACAGATACGGATAAACCAGTGATTGGGGAGGTGTATGAGCAAATGGATAGCATGTTGGGGTAAATAAAAGATGTTGTCAAGGAAAATGATCCCAACTTGTATTCAATGATTCACAATTATGTGTGTGCACGGTGGAATAAACTTATTTTTCCACTACATGCCTTGGTGTATATCCTTATGCCAAAATACTACACTCCATGTTGGTTTGGCCAACCTACGCCTGGGGGTGGGGTTAGGATCAAACCTCATCTAGATCCAGAGGTACAAGAGGGATATATGAAAGCATTAGACAAGTTGGCCCCTGACATGGAGGAGTGTGCTAGTCTACGCCTTGAATTAGGCAGATACTACAGTTGCACTGGTTTTTTTGGTTCTTTGCATGCAATGGAAGATAGAGATAGATCTGATGCTCTCACATGGTGGGAAACATATGGCGGCATGGGACTTTTGCCAAAATTGGCAAAAAAAGTTCTCTCACAGGTTGTAAATACTTCTTCTGCAGAGAGGTGTTGGAGCATCTACAAGTTCATCCATAATGCGAGAAGAAACAAACTCAATGAAAACCGAGCAGAAAGCTTGGTTTATGTGCACTACAACTTGAGGTTGTTGAGTGATTATTGTGATCGGGCTTCTGAGGATCTATCATATAAAGTTTGGGACAACAGACCAAAGGACGATAATTTGGAGGACGACACTATACATCTAGAAGAATTGGAAGCAAAACTTTTGAGAGACGAGGATGAAGCAACAACAGCCATGCCACTGCCACACCCACCATCCACTAGCAGTGCCAGTGCCAGTGTTCGAGTTCCAACTATTGTTCCTTTGCTGACGCAACCTCCACCTACATCCTCACATGGAGGGCATGTGTCTTCTAGTTATGGTCGTGGTACTATGCGGGAGGAGACTGCAAGAAGACCACCATTACTGCAAGCTGGTAAAAAATTAGACATTTCTCGTGGGAGTGGCAAGGGGCTAGCCACCAGGCAATAGATAAAATAGATTTATAGTTTACTGGTCTTTTATATTTTCTAGTAGTTTTTAACTTTTTATAAGTGTTGAAACTTGACTCTTTCATATTTATTACGATATTTTTTGTAAACAATATATGACAATTTAAGTTTGAAGTTTGAAACTTTGAAGTTGGCAGTTATAAGTTTATAACTCATTATGAATTATGAGTATGATGCTTCATGAAAGTTGAAAGTTGTTTCATTTCGTTTCATTTTATAACATTTCATTTCATGTTAAATATTCTTTGTTGTAATGGTTACACTTAGCTTACAAGTACAACTATGGTGATCAATGATGATAAATGTTATATATTGAATTTTGAAAGCTTGAAACTTTAAGATTGATGAATCATGAGACTCAAGAATCAATATGTTGTATGTTTCTAACTTGTGGACATGGTTGCTGAAGATTATAACTTCTAGATGATTGATGTTATATGGTTCAATCTATGTTTTTCTGTTTTTTATGTCTAATTAATCATTTTGCATGCTTTTGTTTTGTTTTGTTTTTTTTCTAAATAAGACTATTTCTATTATATGGCACATAAAAATACAATTCGAAACTTTCCCGCTGGAGTTGCTATGCTAGCCAATTCAGGTAGGTGTAGAGTTCAAAAACACGAAAATGTGACTGCCCTAGTTGGGGAAACCAGTCCATAGATTGCTGCCTCAAGTGGGGAAATAAGCATTTGCAAAAATTGTCCAAAAAATTATCGAGTTGTGCAGGAACAAGAAAAGCATGAGAGCATAAAAGAGAAACCTATCTGAGGTAGATAACCTCTCGAAATAGATTATGAAGCGGCGAGACATGCTATTGGTCATGTGGAGGAGGGTCTTGAACTATGAAGCACCCATAGTCGTCAGAGGAGTCCTCTTCTTTCTTCAACGACTGCACTATGGGCTCAGGTGTTGCAGTGGAACGCACACCTGCATCCATAGCTTTGTCATCGCTCCCTTCGTTGCTGGAGGAACGTGTGGCTGTTTTGGTTGGCAGAGCCTCAGACTTCTTGGAATGCTGAGGGTGAATCGGGGATATGGTGGATGCTCTGAGACGTTTTTGAGCGCCAGAGCTAGCAGAGATGGATGGGACATCCGGAAAACGCATAGTGAGAGTCGCGGAGATGAGGGGATGGTCTAGAGAGCCAGAGGAATCGTAATTGAGCTGGTCAGCGGCCGAATTTTCCTCATGGAAAGGGGGACGACTTTCATCATGGAGGGAAATGGGAGGGCGAGAGGTCTGGCCTCTACCATGACCTCTTCAGCAGCGCATTCTGTGCCTCCGAGGCATGTTGTTGCAGCAGGGTGCTGGGGCAGCGAGGGGAGAAGCGGAAGGTTAGCAGGAGGCCTCAAGCAGTGGAGGTGGCGGGGAATGGACGCCGAAGAGCTGTGAATTAAAACAGGCATAATGGACAGAGAGGCTAAGGCTGCAAGTGAAAACTGCAGGTGAGAAGGAGCTGGGCGCCATAAAATACCGGGAGAGGCAGCACGCCAGACGAGTATTAAATCTCAAGGCAGATGGATTAATGCCTGCAGCTGGTGAACAACTGCTATATTTATTGTCGATTAGACAGAGGCCATGCGCAGCGATGTGGCTTCGCCATGTGCGTTGCGGAGGAGCCACCGCGTCCCATTGCTTAACTATCACCTACATCCGGGGATTCTACATGCTTTTGTTGACATATATGCATCAAAATATTAAAAAATATATATTATAAAAAAAAATGCTCTTTGAAATGCTCTCGGACCGGGAGCTTCTAAAAATGGTGCTCTTGCTCCCGCTCCCATGTAACCTTGAGCGGGACCCTCATAATAGGGTCTGTCCACGATACCAAGCTTCTCATGGAAGGTTAAGAATTTGACCTTCCCTAGGGGCTTCATGAGAATATCTGCGACTTGCTCATCAGTGCCAATGTGATGGAGCCTTTCGACACCTCGCTGTACCATGTCTCGGACACAGTGGTACCTAATATCAATATGCTTGGATCAGTCGTGGAACACGGGATTCTTAGAAAGACGAATCCCACTTTGGTTATCACAAAGAATCACGGTGGTATCCAACACATGCCCAAACAGCTCATTGAAGAGCTTTCTCAACCAAACAACTTCACAACATGCCATACTTGTTGCAATGTATTCTGCGTCGACGGTGCTTAAAGCAACCGATTTCTGCTTCCTGCTCATCCAGGAGATCGAAGCAGAACCTTAGGTGAAGCAACATCTAGATATGCTCTTACGGTCCACCACACTGCCTACCCAGTCGGCATCGGTATATCCATGGAGCCTCATACTGTCGACAGTATATCTTAACCCATGGTTGATTGCGCCCTAGAGATATCTCAAGAGATTCTTGGCACCAATCCAGTGAATGTGATGAGGCTTTACCATGTATTGACTCAACGTGTTCACTGCAAAACATATGTCCGGACGTGAGTTCATTAAGAACATTAGGATCCCCACGAGTTGACGATACTCGGTAGGATTTCCCAAATCGGGCCCAACAACACTTCCACACAACTTCTTAAAGTGTAGTTCCATTAGAGTAGTCATGAACTTGCAGTCCACTATCCCAAATCTTTCCAACAAATTCAAAATATATTTTCCTTGAGAAAGGAAAATCTCCCTTGGCTTTTGCTAGACCTCCAAGCATAGGAAATAGTGCATCAGTCCTAGGTCCTTCATCTCGAACTTAGAAGCTAGCTCCCTCTTACATTGATGAATAAGAGGGTCAACACCTGTCAAGAAGAGATCGTCCGCATAGAGAACCAGAATGAGAGGCTTATCATTATCAACCTTAAAATAAAGGTTTGGATCAACATCACTTCGAGTAAAGCCCAACTTCATCAAGTAGCTATCGATCCTCTCATACCAAGCCTCGGGGGCTTATTTTAACCCATAGAGGGCTTTCTTCAACCTGCGTACATATGTTTCTCTATCTCGAACTTCGAACCCCAAAGGTTGTTCCACATAGGCCTCTTCCTTGATTGAGCCATGTAAGAAGGCAAGCTTGACATCCGTTTGATGTAGACTCCATCCTTGCGATGCAACAAGGGCAATGATCGAACAAATGGTGGTGTAGCGAGCAATAACTGCAAATATATCATCATAATCTATACCTTCCTTTTGAGAGAAGCCTTAGGCAATAAATCTTGCCTTGAATTTTTCAGCACTCCCATTAGCTCCATGCTCATTTTTGATGATCGACTCATATTCCTCGTTCATAGCATCCTTCCAAACTTGGTGCTTCACGACTTTTTCAAACGTTCCAAGCTCAAATTATACAATGGTGCTTATGGCTGCTAGATACACTTGGTACCTATTTGGCTTCTTACTTTCAAAGAATATTCCCCTTGGAGCAATATGTCTCTCGGCATCTTTGAGAGTGTCTCTAAGCCATGAGGGTCTCTTTTTATTTGAAGAAGGTGGATCTATAGGATCCATCGGACCTTCAACATCAGTCATTGGTTCATCCTTCAGTTCTTCTTGCTTTCCTACTTCTTCTTCTTTGTCTTCCTTTGAGATAAGAAGATCTCCAACCTTCCTGAGGGCAACATCTTCGTCGAAGGTGACATCATGATATATCTCCACTTCTCTTTGACCAAGCACTTAGATTCTATATGCCTTTGAGGTTTCACTGTAGCCCAGGCACATGAAAATATACGAGAGTTCTAAAAACTCGAAAATGAGAGACATTAGGCTTCTTACTAGAGAATACTTCTTCGAGAGTTTTGGAGTCCAATGTAGAATGTGGGCATCTATTTTGAACATACATAGTGGCGTTGGCAGCTTCTCTCCATAGGAACTTTGGAAGACCTTGGTCATAAAGCATGGCATGGGCAACTTCCAAAATGGTTCTCTTCTTCCTTTCAGCAACACCATTTTTTTCGGGAGTATACATAATAGTGGTCTCCCTCTTAATGCCAACTTCCCTGAAATAGTCATTGAATTCATTTGACTCATATTCGGTTGCATTATCGTTCCTCAGAATTTTGATCTTCTTCCCTGCTTGATTTTCAACCAAGGCCTTGAAGGTGCGGCACCATTTGAATGCTTCATCCTTTTTCTTCAAAAAGTAGGTCTCGCGGGAGAAGTCATCTATAAAAGTGATATAATATAAGCATCCTCCCAAGGATGTTACGGGAAGCATACTGGATAGATATGAATGAATCAATTGTAAAATATCAGATGTCTTAGTGACACTCGAGGGGAATGGTCCCCTTGTATGCTTTCCTTCGGCACAACCCTGACGTACACCTTCGTGATCATCTTTGAAATCAGGCATACTTGTGACCACCTTCCTTGCTTCTGGCAGGGCTTTATAATGAAGGAGTGCAAACAATGGTGATATAGTTCGGATTGAAGAGTTGTGTTACATGTCATGGCTCCCAACGGACTTCCTTCAACCTGATAGAGTGTATCAACCCTGAAACCAAGAGTGAATGCTTCTTTGAAGTTCCTCTTCCAAATGCATACCTTTCCATCGATGAATGCCAGCTTGAATCCTTTGTCTTCCATTGCCGAGATAGACACTAGATTCTTCTTCAAGTAAGGTACGTACAACACATCTTGCAAACAAAGGACTTGACCTTGATTTAGATGAAGGGTCACAATCCCTATCCCTTTCACGGGATAGGTGGCATTGTCTTCAAGGATAATCTCCAAATTAGTATCCTTTTCAATCAAATCAGAGAGGGCCTCTTTATATCCAGTGAGGTGCCTTGAGGCACCACTATCAATCAATCAGTTATGCAGGGTGTCGGGAGGAGATGCAGCAGAGAGGGAAGATATAAGAATATGTTCATTTCTCTTATTATCAACAACATTTGATTCATCATGTTAGCGCTGGAATCAACACTTGGATTGTGACAAGTGCTTGACCAAACACATCTTCAACTCAAGGGCTATTTTATGATTTGGATTGGATTATTGGAAAGTGGTTGAATCTTACATTCGTTGAAAGGGTTTCAAACAGATAACTCATTTACACATTTGAGGGTACTAGGGCCTGATGTGGTAGCAAGAGTAAATTTGTAATCTATTGGCTAGGAGAATATGCAAAAGGACAGTGGGTCTATAGGTGATCAGGGGATCATTTCCAAGTTATGAAAATTTGCTCAAAAATGAAAATGATAAGAAAGGGTTACAATTTGAACGACCAGAAAGGTCTCGTTGCACCGATTCTAGCGCCGTGAACGGTTCTCAAAACCGGGGTCGTATGTGAAAGTTACTGAGGTTTGAAATCTCCAGTAACCTCCAAAATTCAGTTGACCAAGTTTGACTTTTAACTTTGGAAAAATAAAAAAAAAGAATATTCCAAAGAATATTTTGGGAATATTCTATTCAGGCGTATCAATGGTTGACAAGTGGCATTGGAGGATTGGTTAATGTTTTGACTTATTTGGATTTTGACCAATCAACGGATGCCACGTGGCAAGCTCGGAGGCTGCCACGTGGCCCCAGGCCCGTGGAAATTTTGGCATTGTAAAATTTTGTTACCTCCGCAGTGTTCGAACGCTGGTCTATCGGCTAGCAGCCTACAGGCCCCACCGGCCGGGCTATACATTGGTGCTTATAATACAATGGGCACGCGTTTTATTTATTGTTTGAAAAAAGTTTGGGCAGAAAAAATGTTAGGGCTAGCCCCCAAGGCTAGCCTCGTTCATAGGACCCGAGTGCTGAGAACCAAGGGCCTCAAAGCACTCCGCAGCGATTATGAAGCGACGGTTATGCTGGCGGTTAAACATGTGGCCAGCGATCTTCAGATTTAATGCCACAGTGAAATGTTTGTTGGTGGCTTATCCGCGCGGGTTAAGGCCGCGGTTTAAACGAAGGGTTTAACGACGGTCAGCATGTGACCGCCCCACTTAGCTTTTATTTCCAACCACTAACGGTCTGCCAAGTTTGGGCGCGTTCCACCATTTTCGGCCTTTTGCTATTTTTGGAGCGGTAACTGGCAGTTCCTCCACTTTTAGTGAGGTTTTTGGGGGACATTGGGCAATTTTCTTTGGGAGGCCATAACTCCCTCAATATTGAACGAAATTGGGTGAAATTTTAGTCAATTTTGGGTCTCTTCGACCTTCTGAACAGTTTGGAATAGGTTTCAGGTCGAGCAGAGGTGATCTACAACAGCTTTTGCTTCGAGGAAGATGAAGAAGCCATCAGGGCCATCATGGAGAAGGCACTCTATTGGGTAATATTTCACTGTTTAGTGTGAAACAAAAGCCATTTCTAGCTATTTTCTATCTTTTGAAGCTGAATTTACAACTGGTTTTGCCTATTGAGGCATATTTTTACCTGTATAACCATTTTGAGCAAATTAATACAAGAGGGACATGCCATTTCGGAGGCTTGGACCAGTAGACGTAGCCTAGGAGGGGTGAACTGCTCAACAAATCGCTGAGTAATGTGTTTGTTGAAGTTTATTTGTTGTTCTTTTCTGCTATACTATGTTAAACAGTTAAATTACTTAATCAATTCTCACACAGAAAACTCATAAACAAAGCCAGAGATATTTGTTTAACCTGCAATTTAAGGAGAACCATTTGCACACATTATTATATCTGTTTGGATACTTTGCATAGTGTAACAAATACAATCCATTTCAGATCAGGTTGGTATTAGAGTTGGTTTTTTTGAGCATTAGGAGAGCTAGTGTTTCTCTCTGTATTGTTCTTGTGCAAAAGGATTTGTTTAAAAGTTTGCATTATAAACCTTGCAAGTAGTGCAGAGCCATTTTGGGGCAGCATTTGTTATTGGTTTTTGAGGCTTACTAGGCTGAGTTTGCTAGAAGGTGAAGGAATAGCGATGGATAGCAAGTCTTGGAGAGGAAAAAAAGGAAGAAAGCTCTGAAGGCTTCTTCCTTACCCCAAATTACCTTAAGGTCACCATTGAAAAACAAACCCTCTTGACGATTGTTTGTTAAGAAGCTCTTGGAGTTTGTTTGTTGTTTGGTTGCTTGAATAAGAGTTTGTCTTTACAGCATTTGGTTAAAAAAGCTTTGTCATTTGTTTTGAAAGCTTTGAGAACTTTATTGAAGTTCCTTTTGTTCATTGACATCATAATGACAACTTCTACAAGTGAAGTTTCCTCCTTCACAAGATTCTTCGATGATGATATGAAGCGTTACTTTATTATATTGAAGGACATGGTGCAGATTTTGTTTAAGGATAAAAGAGAAAGCACTGAACTTCGTGAATAGTTGTTTGCCATGAAGGAAGAGAAGGAAGAAATTTTTCAAAGATTGCATGATATGGAGATACAGCTCCATCAAGCCCAAGAGGCTTTGACAAAGAAAATGCATGAGGAAGAGGTAATCCATTCTAATCTGTCTTCAGTTTCCTCATTAGAAAGATGTGTTGGTTTTTTCGAAAAACATACAAGAGGTATAGGGTCCAAATTAATGATTAAAATGGGCTATGAAGGCAAAGGGTTAGGCAAGCATGCACAAGGCATGGTTGAACTTGTTTCGGTTGAGGAACGACCCAAGAATCTTGGTCTTGGTTATGTGTAATTTAATGGCAAAGACTCCAAAGCCATGAAGGCATGTGAGGCTATTTCAGAGAGAACCTTTATTCCAAGTTCTAAGATGCAACTATGTCAAATTTGTTTCAAAGATGATTGCCATTGCTTTAAGCCTTTGTTGCAACAAGAAGATGGTAGACATGCAGCTTATGGCGAGCATGCAAGTTCATATAGTTTTCAAGACAAAAATGGTGATGTTAGTCTGCAAATGAAAGCTGTAGCCTCTACTAGTTCGTCTTCTCATGAAGACCAAAAGGATGAACATTCAAAGCAGCGCAAGAGGTATAAATCTTCTCATGATCAATTTGATTGTGTTTCTGCAAGGCATGATCATTTTGAATGCTTAAATGGAAGAAAGATTTGTTGTACACATTGTGGTCGATTTAATCATGATGTTTCGAGATGTTGGATGAGGAAAAAGGCATACAGGAAGCAGATAAAGCAAATGCAACTTTCAAAGAAGGTGCATAATATTTGCACATATTGCCAAAAGAGGGGACATGATGTCTCTCATTGTTGGAATTTGCATCCAACTAGTCGTCCCAAGCACATGCAACAAGAGGACAAAAAGATTGGCAAAGAGGGAACCAAGGATTCCATTATTGATGTAAAAATGGAATTTTCACATGAAGAAGAGTTGCAACAACAAAAGTCGCCATGGAGGTGGCTTTGTAAGAAGTGGATAGACTTCTTAGCACAGTAAGATGTACTCATTTTGTACATATGCAAATTTCGGTTGTATGCATGTATTTTATGTTGTAATCTCTCGTTTGTTTGAGCCACCTTGGATCATTGATCAAGGCAGCGATGTACAGTTTCCTTCTGCGAATTTCTCGCTAGAAATTTTCTGAGTGAGTGCAAGAAAAATAGTTTTTGACAGGAGGACAACAACATCGAGGAAGGGAAAGGTGAATTGCTTTCTAGTTGTGGTTCAAAGTCACTAGCCATGCAAGGCAAGTGTTTGGAGGCTGAAGAGAAGAGGGTGTAGTACTCTCATTTGCTGTACAGATCAGTTTCAGTTGTCCAGAGAGCTTTTGGGGTCCAAAAGCTTCTCATTTGGGAGGTGTGATCAGGAGATCATTTCCAAGTTATGAAAATTTGCTCAAAAATGAAATTGATCAGAAAGGGTTGCAATCTGAACGACCGGAAAGGTCTCGTCGCTGCAATTCTGGCACCGTAAACGGTTCTCAAAACCGAGGTCATATGTGAAAGTTACTGAGGTTTGAAATCTCCAGTAACCTCTAAAATTCAGTTGACCAAGTTTGACTTTTAACTTTGGAAAAATTAAAAAAGAATATTCCAAAGAATATTTCGAGAATATTCCTTAGATTATTCTCCAAAATATTCCATTCGGGTGTATTAATGGTCGACAAGTGCCATTGGAGTATTGGTTAATGGTTTGACTTATTTGGATTTTGACCAATCAATGGGTACCACATGGCAAGCCCGGAGGCCGCCACGTGGCCCCAGGCCCGTGGAAATTTTGGCATTGTAAAATTTTGTTACCTCCGCAGGGTTCGAACTTTGAACGCTGGTCTATTGGCTAGCAGTCCACAGGCCCCACCGGGCGGGCTATACGTTGGTGTTATTTATTGTATGAAAAAAGATTGGGCAGAAAAATGTTACGGCTAGCCCCCAAGGCTAGCCTCGTTCATAGGACTCGAGTGCTGAGAACCAAGGGCCTCAAAGCACTCCGCAGTGGCTATGAAGTGATGGTTATGCTGGCGGTTAAACATGTGGCCAACGCTCTTCAGATTTAATGCCACAGTTAAATGTTTGTTGGTGGCTTATCCGCGCGGGTTAAGGCCGCGGTTTAAATGGAGGGTTTGGCAACGGTCAGCATGTGACCGCCCCACTTAGCTTTTATTGCCAACCACTAACAGTCCGCCAAGTTTGTGTGCGTTCTTCCATTTTTGGCCTTTTTCCATTTTTGGAGCGCTAACTGGCAGTTCCTCCACTTTTAGTGGGGGTTTTGGGGGACATTGGGCAGTTTTCTTTGGGAGGCCATAACTCCCTCAATATTGAACAAAATTGTGTGAAATTTTAGTCAATTTTGGGTCTCTTCGACCTTCTGAACAGTTTGGAACATGTTTCAGGTCGAGCAGAGGTGATCTACAACAGTTTTTGCTTCGAGGAAGATGAAGAAGCCATCAGGGCCATCATGGAGAAGGCACTCTATTGGGTAATATTTCACTGTTTGGTGTGAAACAAAAGCCATTTCTAGCTATTTTCTATCTTTTGAAGCTGAATTTACAGCTGGTTTCGCCTATTGAGGCATATTTTTACCTGTATTACCATTTTGTGCAAATTAATACAAGAGGGACATGCCATTTGGGAGGCTTGTACCAATAGACGTAGCCTAGGAAGGGTGAACTGCTCAACAAATAGCTGAGTAATGTGTTTTTTGAAGTTTATTTGCTGTTCTTTTCTGCTGTACTATGTTAAACAGTAAAATTACTTAATCAATCCTCACACAGAAAACTCATAAACAAAGCCAGAAAGATTTGTTTAACCTGCAATTTAAGGAGAATCATTTGCACACATTATTATATCTGTTTGGATACTTTGCATAGCATAACAAATACAATCCATTTCAGATCAATAGGATAAAAGTCCACTATCTGGATGAAGAAATAACACAAGATCCATATTGGTAATTCATCAACAAAAGAAAGCTTTTACAAGACTTACAAAAATTTCATTGTACATCAAAAGGTATCTGTTACAAGGAATGCTCATGGATAAGTAACCATACATATATTATCAAGAAAGCTTGCTAGGCAAGACTAATAAAATTAGAAAATGATGCATAGATATATCATGAGACTAACAAAAACATGAAACAATATTAATATCACAGTCTGGAACTGAAAAATTCAAATATGGAAATACATGATATAAGTAGACAATACACACACCAAGCTTTCATAATTCCTCAAGAGTGCTTCTGATATATTATATATTTAAAATATGTAACAAAGTATGCTCTGCAAGGTACAACCAACGAACCTCTCTGTCTTTGCATTACACAATATTTATACAAAATAGGAGTTTTGCCAAAAGCGTCCAATAAAATTGGAAATCTATTTTTGGGAATTTATTACAACTCTCTACGTATAGTAGAGTTTAGCTAAAACATTAAAAAGGAAATTGAAATAGAAATAAAGAGAAAGCAGGGCATCATGGAGCTGAAGCTGGTTGAGTAGAGGTGGCTAAGTGCCCTCGTAGCTTGTCAAAAACTGCCTCCATAAAAGGTGGAATCCAACAATTGAAAGGAACACCTGTATACATATCTCCAAAAATATAGGAGTGGCTAACCAACTGGAAGTTATCTTGATCAGATGACACCTGGCAAAAGCTCATCATCAGAGAGATTACATTCATTTCATCATCTTTAGTGTCATCCTTGTGAGAATAGAACCAAAAAGTAGCTTTTCTTCTCCATATACTAAATCTGAAAATAATAGCTACCTTTTCTAAAAAGGGTAGCTACATCCAAAAATACTAAATATCAACCAAAATGAAATGCTTCTTCATATTTTGAAGGCTCTGTATATTCATTTATCAGAGGTCTAACGTGGAGGCAAAGATTCTGATAGCTTCAACTTTAGTTACCGTTTTGTTTGACCTCCTCTTTTGTGCTTGATTTTTCTGTCGAGTCTTTTTCTTCTTGGCTTCATTCTCTGGGCAATCATCAATGTTTATGATTTCATCCGTAAGAGCAGGGTTGGCAATGAGCTTACTTGTTAATCTGAGCTTGTTCTTGGGCCTGGTGCAAGGCCTTTGAATCTATGGGTTTGGAATATATATAGGCCTCTTTCTACCGTGTATGAATCTGCTCGACTGTCCTTCTTCAAACTCTGACTCGGTGTACTGTGCATCATTGCTATCCTTCTCATAAGATGAATATGAATGTATTATAGTTTTCTTCCTCTTCTTGGCTGAAGAACCAATAAATGAGAAAAGCTAAGCTATGGTAGGTTCTTCCATTGTGATAGTCTCTGAAACTTTGCTTTTCCCTTTTCTTAAGTGAGGAAAAGACTTATGAAAGAGTAGGCTCTTTGAATGAAATGTCACTGTTTTGTTGAGTTTCATGTCTAGCCTCTAAAACAGGGTTTGATCTCATGGCTTCAGGGTTGACTTCCACTGAAGGTAGAACAGGGTTGGATGTCAGGGCTTCAGGGCTGACTTACACTTAAGCTCCCTCTGTCATGATGAGCCTTCTCCTGTCTTTACCCCTTGAAGAGGAAGCTGCCTCCTCTTTGCTTTTAGAAACAATGTTTTTGTCAAGTAGGGTATCTCTTTGTTTAAGCTTGTTTCTACACTCCTCCATGAATGACCTCAAGGTTTGTGGTTATTTGGATGAACTGCTAGTGTAGACCTCATTTGTTGGTTATGTTGTTGGTGTAGATGTAGTAGTTCTAGCCTTTTTGGCTAAGCTCCTAGTCTGCCTACTAGATGACATTGAAGATGAGCCAGCGTGTGAGGGAGTTGATGTATGGGTAGGGTTTGACTATTGTTCTTGAGTTTTCAGCTTTCTTGGCCTTCCTACTCTTCTTCTTGAATAAACATTGCTAAATGTTGAGAATTTGGAGGGCTAGTCATTAATTCAAATTCTCTTCTTGATAATTACTTTTGAGCTTACTTGAGTTACTTATATCTTCTCTTGCTTAGCTTATTTAATCTTTCATCAAGTCAATTACCAAAATACAAAAGACACAAAGTTAGGCTCCTAGAGCTAGGGCAAAACCTCTTCGTCTTGGAGAGGAAAACCCATGAGAAATTCTTCTTATAGACTTTCAGATGACAAGTACCATGACCAAGATTCAGACCCTAGACCTTTATATGTTTCCAAGGCCTTGTCATTGCTTCGTCATTGGCTCCTTCTTTCCTACACCTACTTACACTGACGTGCACTTGTCAACACCAAGGCTAGAGAGCTCAGTCTCTCTGGATGTATATGATCCTTGCTTGAGATATCATCACTTACAAAATCGTAATACTATTTTGGCACAGTAGTATGATCTCTTCCTCATGCAGAACATTGCCTTGATCTCGCGTATATTCCAGAACTGAACTCGCACTTTAGTATGCTTGCAATACCTCTGTGATCCGCATCCATTTCAGACTTAAGACTTTACTTCAATATGCTGCCTTGTCTTCACTTCCACGCTGCCTTAAATTTACTTAAACCCTGTCCTTGACCGAAGATGTATCCTTCTTGAAATCACAGGCATGTCCACACTATTTTCCTGTTTCAGATTCGCACTTTCCTGTGGAAATCTCAGAGAAAAATCCGCACTGAAACACATGCAAGAAATCTGCACTGAAGCTCATGCAGGAAATTCGCACTGAAGCTCAGAGATGTAAGAAAATCTGTCCCCAACTGATTCACAGAACTGGGATATATATATATATATATATATATATATATATATATATATATATATATATATAGATTCACTGTCGTGAGGCCAACCATATCTTTTGTTGTGAGGCCGACTTGACATGTTGGGAGGCCGACTAGACACATCTTTCCAGTGTTTGATTGAGGGCTGATTAGAGCCATTCTTCCACGGTTTCTAGGACAAGGTATTGGAGCATTTCATGAGACTAGATCCTTCATATATATATATGACACTTAATTACATTTATCCCTAGAAGACAAAACCCTAGATAGACATCAAGAAGAATTCTATTAACCTATAATAAACTCTTGCTCATGAAACCCATGGAACAAGTACAAAATACATTTTATTATCTTTGTCTTCTACTTTACATAAATCCATAATTACATAGTCAATATGAAGACCGATCCTAGTTACACTTTTCAACACTCCCTATTAACTAGGGAGGTATTCATATAGGTACATGGTCACTTTCAAACTGAAGAATCTCATAAGAAGAATCATATTGGTAATCACATTTGTATAACATCATATCAACCGACATTGTCCTAGTGCAAGGCCTTGACTAACAACCCCATCTCTCAAAGAGACTATGGGCTACAATGCTGGCGAGACACATGACTTATAGACACCGTAGTCATTGTCTCTCCAAGGTACATACTCCACCTAGGTGTTCCCAGAGTATGACCTTCTTGGACTATTCTTCTCTTGGGTAGCCAACCCTCAAAGAATATCGGTCCTCGACTACTCTTATCTTGAATGCCCTATCTCATTCTCAAAGAGTATCGAATGCCAGATGATTACCCAATCCTCCATTTTGTCTTCCAGGTGAAGACCAAAATGATGTGTCTATCCATTCCTTCCACCTGGCCTTCACTAAGACTTATGGCTGTTAGTCCTGGTCTAGTGCATGACACATGTATTATAGAATCACATACGTCACTCCCTCTCAACTCAGGAAGGACATAGTTCAATTTTCTTCCAAGTAAGAAACTTACCAGGCTCCCTCTTGACCAAGGTCCTGCAGCAGCAATCCAGCTACTCATGAAGAATTCCTCCCCTTGATGTCATGGATTTCAATATTGAGGAATCTTCAACTTTTGGCTTCATAGGGCACAGATCATCCATCACTTTCAGTCACAAGTCATGTCCACTATCAGAAAGTGATTCATCAATTTTTCTCATCTAGTCCACCGTTATGCCACGCTGCTTTCCTTCGAGTCATCTCCAAGGATCATACATCCTTTCTCATGATTAGCAACCCTGCACAAATTCATCCAGATAAACATATACGTATGAACTTTTAAAACAAAAGTTACCTCAGTTATGATCTTTCACCATGACATCTTCCTGTAGGCATTGACATCCTTTATTCAGATTGACACATCTCCTAATGATATGTTTTGTTAAGGGTCTTCTTCTTTACCAGACTTCTGTCAGAGTCTACATATCCTCCCAGGAGATCTCCTAGTCACATCTTCTTGGCTTCCGGATGATAACTGCCTCTGGACATGGTTGCATTTCGTGATCTCTTCCTTTCTGCACATCCTTCATTCCCAGGAACTTACAAATTTTCCAGTTTCTCGTTCATATACAACCACCTCATATTCCATGAGGATATATTATGTTGATTTCATCTATCAGTGCATTGAGAAATTCTCCTTCATAGATCATACTTCTAAATATGGAAGTCTATTACCTGCAACCATATGACATGACTTCACAGTGTCTAGTGTCAATATATAAATATATACATACCTCATACCTTTATCTTTTAGGTCATCCTGTAGCAGTTTTACTAAAATGAAGAGCTTCATTCCCTTGCCCTGTTTCATCCATATGTCATTACATCCCAAAGTTTTGTTTCCATGATGACCCTTGATCTTGATGACTGCCGTCCATCAGTATTGTTATCAGAGAGGCTTTTCAGGAGCTGTTTCATCGAGAGCTCCTGTCATGCTTCGATCATGATGCTATAATATACACTGCTTCCTATCATACTATTTTACAACCAACAGAAATCACTTAAAGGAGAAGATGATCTCAATCATAGTGGAGATCCCTCGCTTCTCCTTTCTTAGATTTCTTTGCATCAGGTTCTTCCCTCATACTTGAGATATGGGCTTCTTCCCTTTTCCTCTTATCCTTGTTAGATTTAGGACAATTTCTTTTATAATGCCCAAGTTCATTCCACCCAAAGCATCATACTGTGTCCATATTCCTTCTTTTATTTCGAGGACCAAGTTTTCCGAATCTTCCTTTCTTCCTGTATGTGGCTGCAAAGGCTTGATTCTCTTCACTTGGTCCTGTATCAGCTTTGGCTTTCAGTGTTGTTTCCTCTATTTTACATGGAGACCATAAATCATGGAATGGTGTGACTTCTTTATTCCCGTATAAACTTGAAGTGAAGTTTCCCCATTTTTCTAGTAGAGCATTCAACACCACTGTAGTTATCTCAGTGTCAGACATTACTTCTCCTAGTTCCTACAGTTGATCTCTTATTTCAAAAATCCTCATAAAGTGTGGAGTGATTCATTCTTCCCTTGACAATTTCATTATATATAGTTCTTGTCTCAGAGAGATTGCTTCTTCTGCAGTACTCACAGAGAATAGCTCCACTAGTTTCTCATATATTTATTTCGCAGACTTTAGTTTTGATGCATAGGGAATGAGTGAGTCCTTAATAGATTGTATGAGAACCCTCTGGGCTTTGATTTCTCCTTTCATGTACTTGGCATGAGCTGGGGCATCTTCTCTTGGTGGTTGAATTGTCGACCCATCGATGTAGCCCATAAATTCATCTTCAATTAAATTCAAATTTGTCCTCTTTTTCCATGCACCAAAGTTTGATGACCCATCCAACTTGTTGCTCTCTTTACAATAAGTCATCTTGACAGATTTAAGTAAGGTCATAGATACTTACTTGAGTAGAGTGGCTCACAGCTTCCTTGATGATGACGAAGGAGTTAGGAGCTTCTTTAAAGATAGAAATTTTCAATCTAGGTGTTCTTGAATCCTTGATGGGAAAGGATATCTTCAAAAGATGACGTCCTTTTCAATCAATGTCTTGAATGACAATCTTTGATGGCAAAGATTATTTTCTTGAAAAGTTGATCCTTTGAATGAAATGAAGATCTTTCTTGAAAATAGCTTGAGAGTCTTCCTTGCAAACTGATTTGAATTTTCACCCAAACTTTGATTTTTGCTTCCTGGAGTGTCTCTTTGTCAAGCAACCCTTGAGTTCAACACCTTAGCTCTGAAACCATGCTGAGAATTTGGAGGGCTAGTGATTAATTCAAATTCTCTTCTTGATAATTACTTGTGAACTTATTTGAGTTACTTGTGTCTTCTCTTGCTTAACTTATTTAGTCTTTCATCAAGTCAATTACCAAAATACAAAAGACACAAAGTTAGGCTCCTAGAGCCAGGGTAAAACCTCTCCCTCTTGGAGAGGAAAACCCATGAGAAATTCTTCTTATAGGCTTTTAGATAACAAGTACCATGACCAAGATTCAGACCCTAGACCTTGTCATTGCTTCATCTTTGACTCCTTACTGCACCTACTTACACCGACCTGCACTTGTCAACACCAAGGCTAGAGAGCTCAGTCTCTCCAGATGTTTATGATCCTTGCTTGAGATATCAAGACTTTACACAGTCCTAATACTATTTTGGCACAATAGTATGATCTCTTCCTCATGTAGAACATTGCCTTGATCTCGCATATATTCCAGACCTGAACTCGCACTTTAGTATGCTTGCAATACCTTTGTGATCCGCATCCATTTCAGACTTCAGACTTTACTTCAATATGCTGCCTTATCTTCACTTTCACGCTGCCTTAATTTTCTTAAACCCTGTACTTGGTCGAAGATGCATCCTTCCTAAAATCACAGGCATGTTCCCAATATTTTCCTGTTTCAGATCCGCACTTTGGTTGCCTAGACCAGTCTACAGTTTCCTGTTTCAGATCCGCACTTTCCTGTGGAAATCTCAGAGAAAAATCCGCACTGCAACACATGCAGGAAATCCGCACTGACACACGTGCAGGAAATCTGCACTGAAACACATGCAGGAAATCCACACTGAAGCTCGTGTAGGACATCTGAACTGAAGCTCAGAGATGTCTAAAAATCTATCTTCAATTGATCCGCAGAACTGGGGTATATATATAGACAGATTCACTGTCTTGAGGCCGACCATATCTTTTGCTGTGAGGCCGACTTGACATGCTGTTGGGAGGCCAACTTGACATATCTTTCCAGCGTTTGATTGAGGGATGATTAGAGCCATTCTTCCACAGTTTCTAGGACAAGGTATTGGAGCATTTCATGAGACTAGATCCTTCATATATATATGACACTTAATTACATTTATCCCTAGAAGACAAAACCCTAGATAGACATCAAGAAGAAGTCTATTAACCTATAATAAACTCTTGCTCATGAAACCCATGAAGCAAGTACAAAATAGATTTTATTATCTTTGTCTTCTACTTTACATAAATCCATAATTACATAGTCAATATGAAGATCGATCCTAGTTACACTTTTCAACACTAAATCCCTCATCTGTTATAAATTTCTCCCATGTAGTCCTTTTCCTTCTGAGGTGATAAACTATTAATATCTTAATCAATCCTCTGTGATATAGATTATGAAGAGAGTAGCCTGGGATCTTCTGTATCTTTTGAGACATTGATAACAGGGATCTGTGAAGGAAAAAGGGTAGATTCATAGGTTTGGCACAGAGATATGGGCTAAAAACCTAATTTGGTATTTGTGGACAATTGAAAACCTACCCTCACAAGTTATGTAACGTTGTACAATAGCAATGACATGCTGCCACTTAGGTTTAAAGTATGAAATATGAATGGTAGGAGTCCAACCAATGTGTTCATGCTCAGGCTTTAAATAAACATTTGAATCAACTTTAAGGAGAGTTTTATTATTCTTATGCCAAGACTCACCTATTGTTGAAGTCTGAGTTGCCCTTGCAATGATGGTTTCAGTAATATTGAAGGTCTGAGACCCAATCCTAACCTTTTCTCTATCAAATGTCTTAGCAAACGCTTGAGCCACGACCACATTCTCACCTAAAAATTTTCTTAAAAACTGGTACCAACCTACTGCCTTGAACTCGGCCTTAGCACAATTATCCACAAAACGAGTGTTAGTTGGCTCTGAATGGTTCATGTTACCTCCTTTGCCCATACTGGTTGCTGTTAACCTGACCTTCAACGCACAAATGTAAAATGAGGAATACCCTCCACGAAATCCTACTTGCTGGTACTTGTTAACAAATGGTTTTAAATTGGAGAATAAAAATATTAATTGCAGTGTCACAAGAGCGGATGGAGGCAGGGTTATGCATGGCCTAAGACTCGGTGAATAGGAGTAACACGAACACATAAATGATTTAAACTTGCTGCCAACTCATTTCACCAACTCCATCACATTTCTTAATAATTGCTACACGTACTGCACTTTGACACATATACCCTTTAATGAGTAGCAATATATTTGCATAACCTTAGCAGAAAAATAATCACCCTTTTAATGCATTCTCCAATGAAAAACAAACATCCTTTAGATGAACAACACCCTTTGCTTTAACATATCCTCAATCTTCGAATAGCAATGGTGATTTCATTTGAATAATGTTTTCTCTGTTCCCTTATACTAATTTTGCAAGTAATTGTTACCTTTCTGAAAGAGACAACTATTCCTGTAAAAACCATAACTTTTGAAACAGATAGCTACCTCTCATGGAAAGAACAACTAATCTTATGTTATTCTTAACAAAACTCATGATTCTAACTTGGATAGGAAATCATAGTGAAAGAATAAGACCCTTTTTCAAATGGAAACTCTTGACCTTAACCACTGAAAGTAGTTAAAAGACTTATTTAAAAGAGACTTTACCCTATCGACTTTGTAACAGAAACATATTATTGGACTCAGAATTCTTATTAGATTTTATTAAAAAGTAATAAAGACTCATACAATTTAATCCTCCAGGGCTCTTCACCACAGGTTAGAAGACAGGAGAGGATCAAAGACACGACTTACAACGACGACTAGACTTTGAATTTTTTTTTGAAAAATTGCAGTGCTAAAACATCATACTTGGAGTTCCTCGACCTCTTGAAAGGTTGACCATTTCCATTTCCATTTCGATCAGAGGGAGCCTTCCTCTTTCCTTTGAACCTGTTGTTCCTTTGATTTCCATTCACCCTGAAGTTGTTGTTGTTGTTGTAGTCATCATCTTGGGGAGAGTCCCTTTTAATAGGGCACTCTCTAGCATAGCTTTGGTGAGGTAAATCCCCTCTGCGGACAAAGGCGATCCCACTAGCCCTAGAGTGGGTCTAGCCACAAACGAGACAAGCTATAATATGGATTCCTAGTTAATGAATGGATGGAGATTCGATAGATGACTTACCGGAGGTCCTACGCTGTTGTTGTCGTCGAAAAGAGTGGCTGCCTTTCGCTCCTGGTTTGACAGATCACGAATTGTCGTTTTCACGCTTGGATACCTGCACACACACAAGAAACAACGACGATATACAACATACTATTTCACATTTGTAACTATCAGTGAGTCGAAGAAGACTAAATCAATTGC
The DNA here is from genome assembly GCA_034641835.2 of Pinus albicaulis. Taxonomy (NCBI): domain Eukaryota; kingdom Viridiplantae; phylum Streptophyta; class Pinopsida; order Pinales; family Pinaceae; genus Pinus; species Pinus albicaulis. Next base: position 562,358,323 of record CM076570.1, on the reverse strand, counting down.
ATTAGATAATCATAACACAATGATGGAATCAACACCATAGTCAAGTATATTAATGAGAGAAAGGAAGAGTACAATCAAGATTCGACATTGCGGTCTCCTCCAACAGGGTTCCAGCGAAGCGCGTCTCACAAAGGCTCGTCGGGAATTCGGACGGGGCTCTCTCTGCGGAATTCTCCTTGGTTCTACCTTCTCAATAGCAATTACTCAGCTACTAAGTCACCTGATACGGGGATACGGGGATACGGGGATTCGAGGAATTGGATTCGGGTACTGTGACCCCTGGAACATGATACTTCTAGGATACGATATGTTATATATTATTTTATTAAAAATATATATATATATATATATATATATATTTAAAAAATATATATATATTAATATATTAAAAATGAGATATTTTTTACACAAATTCATACAAAATTCATTGATTCAAACAATAGATACTCATGAGTCATACATGATCATTGATCATTGATACATTGATACACCATACATGATACAATTGTCAAATTTACTCAGAAAGACAAGATTGAAGATAGTAAGATACTGTAGTTTTCTCATTAAGTCATCATAATCAAAATGTGTTACATAAGTACACTGCCAATGGCAAATAGAAATAGAAAATACAAAAAAACTACAGTCTACAAGACTACAAGCCTGAAGCCTCAATGAGTGAGAGACTAGAGTCAATGAGTCATCAATCCTCATCAATCCTCATCAATCCTCATCATCATAATCAGCATCACTGTCCTCATCGCGATCATCATGCTCACCACTGCTATCCTCTGGCTCTGATGCATCCTCCTCCTCTGCCATCTCTGCATCTGCTAGTGTGGAGGATGACGCCTCTACTCCATCATCAAATGTGACAGGCTCTAGCACTGGTGCATTGAGATCCAAGTTGGCCAATGCCAACTCAACACTGCTGTCCAGACCCATATCATCAGGAAAGACATCCCACATCTTTGTCTTTCCCTTCAACCAATCCTCCCTCTGCCTGTGGTTGAGATGAAGGTTGGTGTGCACATACACCATTGTCTCTGCCCTGGACTGCTCAAGCCTGCTCCTCTTCACACTATACAAATTCCCATATGTGCTTCAATTCCTCTCACAACAAGAGGATGAAGTCACCTGAGAGAGGAGCCTCATGGCTAACTGCTGTAGAGGAGGGCTTGTTGCCCCATGAGTTGCCCACCAAGAATAGGGCTTCTTAGCCCCCCTGTCTCGAATCAAATCATAGCCTCCAAATCGCCCCCCGCCAGTGGAAAAATCTGCAAAGGCATCCTCCACCTCATCAAGGGATGCCCTATCGTGAAAAATCCTCCTCAATGCATCTTTCCTCCCCTGTGAAATTTCAGCATCCATGTGAGGAGGGAATTTGCGGGAAGGTCCACCATTCAGCCACTCATGGCTGTAGTATTTTAGGTTCAAGGAGTGAGCCAAACAATGTAAAGGTGTGCAATTCTTGTCCCATCTGCTGACAAGAATATCCTGTATGACGGTGAAGAAGGCCTCAGGTGATGTCTCATACTCTGGGCACTGACTCTGTAAAACAATGGTCCTCACAGACTCAATCATGGAATCCCATCCCTCATACACCTCTGCTAGGATGGGTTGGTCTATATCTGCAAATCGGAGCAAGGAAATTATAGGCTCCATGATCTGAATAACTAGATCTACCTTCTCCCACCATATATCATCCAACAATGTGTCCTTCACCTTCTTTGAGGCTACTTGATCCGTCTTTCTTCAAAAAGACCAAAAATCTGAAATAACCATGGACCCAAGAGTGGTCTTGACCTCCCTCAACCTCTTCAACATGATGAATGAAGAGGCAAACCATGTATCTGCAATCTTCAACAATGATAGATTGTTGTACTCCTTGTAGATAGTGAGGGCATTTGTATGGTTTTGTACAAAGTTGCGGATATGTTGTGCATCCTCAATAATGGCTTCAATCCAAAGCACATCAGAAGCAATAGATTTCATTGCCAAGTTCAATGAATGGACAATGCAAGGTATCCAAAATACTTGTGGATATTTTGCTTCCACAATCATGCTAGTGGCCTTGCAAACAGGTGCATTATCTGTAATGATTTGCACACAACAATCCACACCTACACTTTCAATAACTTTGAGAAATAACTCACCCATATATTGTGCATCCTTGTACTCTCCAAGTGCATCCACTGCTTTCAAGAAAACTGCACCATTCGAGGATGACACCATGAAGTTAATGAATGGGTGGCGTGCTGGATCTGTCCATCCATCAGAAACAATGCTAACCCCAGATGTTGGCCATGCTGATTTAATAGGCTCAAGCATTTTGTCCACCTCTTTCTTTGCCTTTGTCAACAATGTGGTTTTGAGCTTCTCTGACCCAGGAGGCACATACCCTGATGGAGCTCCATGACTAAGAGCTCGACACATCTCAATAAATAGAGGTGACCGTGCAACATTAAAGGATTGAAGTTCTGATAGAAAAAAAATGCAATGGTGAGATCAAGCTCTTCCCTCTTCTCTTTTTGGAAAATCTTGTCCATTGGACCAACTGCAGTTGCCTTTCTCTTTGCTAATTCTCTCCTACTAAAAGTCTCAAAAGGGAATTTGTTGCTGCTTTTCCTTAAGAATGGAAGGGGGTCATCATTCTTGTTTTTTATTTTTATTTTGCTGCCATATTTGCCTCACCAATACCCTGCTCTTTCTCCAATTCCTTTATCTGTGCCGTTTTAATTACTGTACAACATTTAATGCCACAACCTGGAATACCCAACAAATGAGCATTCACACGGAAATATATGCAAGTGAACTTGCCGTGGCAAAAATTGCATTTCCATGAACAATTTCCTCCTCCTTTTTTTCCTGTCCATTCCTCTCTTGTCACATATTTCCACAATGGGTATTTGGGGTCAACAATTTGTTTTCCCGACACATTTGAAGCTGTCGCTGCAGCCCCACTTCCAATGGATGGAATACTTGCAGACCCTGATGAAACAGGGACAGGAGGGGCATCTCCAATGGGGACATTCTTCCCCTTTCTTTGCCCCTGTCTTGCTGTCTTTGATTGAGCCATGAATATTGTAAAAAATAAACAAAAATAACCAAATATATAAAACATATGCACATGCAAACACTAACAACAAAATAAATGCAAAATATAGAGGGACATTGCACTTACCGGATGCTCGAATTTCTTCGAAAGAACTCCCTTTCTCCTTGCTCACACTTGCTCCTTCCTCACCCTAGCTCCTTCTCACTTCACAAAATGAAATGGGTGAGAAACAATGAAGAAAAACCTCACGTTATAAAAGAAATAGTGCTTTTTTTTTGACTGGCGGGTCTGGCCGTATCCGATTCACCGGGTACGGCCGTATTCGTACAGGGTACGGTCGGGATACACAGTACCCGGTGAATTGGGGGCGAATCAGGTACGAATTCGTATCCAATATGGGGATTTGGGATTCGGTGACCCTTTTTGACGAATCTGGTTACTTAGCTCAGCTATAGTATCTCTTCTCCAAGTTCAGCTTCTTGGCTATATGTTCAGCTAGCTTTCATAAAGGGAGAAGGTCTGTTTATATAGAGGGAGAGGGAGAGGTTAGGATCCCTATAATCATGGAAGGGAGACCTATCTTCAAGGAGTGTTCCATGGGAGGAGGAAACCACTACCTAAAGAGGGAGATCTGTGGCTCAACAACTTAACCACTTCCTGTGACTCATCCCCGAGGTGGTTAGAAGGAAACTTCTGCCTCTTTTTGTTAAAAAACATTCCTAAAACAACTGGCACTGGCACAACATAGAGATAGAGCACCAACTACCGCGGACTCTAGTGTAAATCCTCGGGGTGAACTGGCTACCCGCGCCAAGTCCAAAACATAGGTTTTTGTGGGATTTTTGAGGAAATGTTCAACAAGCAAAATGAAGTCCTTATGCAGAAGGATGCAAAGAAGGTGTTTGCAGAGTATGACACTGCTCACAGGTCACGGGAAAGACCCTCCAATATGCGGGGTTAGGGATTGCAGGGACGGTGACAAAACGCTGTGTAATAGATGCCCCTAAAGCATGAGGTCCGAGAGAGAGGGAGGGATGAAATGCTTTATGAGAACGCGTTCGACCCAAACATTGCTGTCAGAAAACCTGCAAGTACGAATACAACTGATACATCTGATACATGACATGTGGCATGGGCGCAACCATCCATAATAGAGTACATAAACAGTGAGATCTGAGGTATGGACACAGGCATCCAGCAGTAGGGATCAACAAACAGACTCAGGTATGGTCGCAGCCATCCAATCAGAAGAGTCATATAATGAGTCATAGTAATCCACAAAGAACCCGCAGCCTAGATTTCATCAGACAAAATCGAGGGTCTTGCGCTTCATCTCGACTCGAACAAAGTACAAATTCGAGCATGCAAATATGTGAGCTGAAGTCGAACATGCAAGAAAATCGTCTGATTACCAGCCAATAATGAAAGTTGTTAACAGACGCGAGAGAAACTACCAATAATGACAATGGCTCTCAAGGTACGAAAGGTACAATCCACGGAATGTGAACAGTGATCTGACATCGAACACCCGCAGAGTCAGTGGATCGAAGGCCAATGATGTGGACCTTACGTCGAATGCAAAGAACCTGCCATTGAGGCATGCAGGCTCCAAGGTACCTGAAGGGAGTCTCTAGAGTGGCTTCATAGATAATGAGCTGGAGTTGATAGGAAGTTACCTTGATCAAAGGTGGGCCATAATGTTTCCCACATCATCGACATGAGACAGAGGAATATGATGTTTCTGAATCAAGACCAATAGAGAATCAGAGGGAGGTTGAAAACTTCAGAGGCAAACTTCTCTTGAACATATCGGCGACACGACACTGGATTTGGCAGTATTTGACATCAAGGGATCTGAGGTCATGGCGACGTGGCGAAGAGCAGATAAGCGGTCAAAAGAGATTACCCAAACCCATGGAGGCAAACAAATGACGAAGTGAGATGTCCCCAACCCGACACGAATGCAGACAAGTGCTATGTTCAAGAGTGACATACTGCCAACACGACTATAATCTGGTTCCATTTTCTCCTACCATTTCTGGTGAGTACCCCAATTATTTTTGAAAAACAAGCTTGAAGGGGATAGCATATGCTTGCGATGTAAGTTTGTCCTTCGGACAAATCCAACCTAGTACATTTTACGAGCCCTAGGAAGAAGGAACTCAAGTAACGTCATAATGACGGAGTCCGATGTCATCAGTTTTAATGAGTCTGACAAAGGAAGAACTCGACATCTTTTCATATTTAGAGAGTTTGAAAAGAAAGCGAAAAAGAAAACTCCAGCAAAGGCCCTTTTCGTAAGTAGTCTCTCAGATCCGAAAAGGTAGAAAACTGTGTTTGAGAGAACCTCTTAGTCGCAATAGGCTAAGGTATTCCTTTTTCGTAAATAATCTATCCCAGCCCGAAAAAAGGGTAAACGTATACTGGGTAGATATCGTTTCGCAACCATTTAACGAGTTCAAAATGACAAGCGTCTCGGCAATCTTTTCAGTTTTAGAGAGTCATAAAAGAGCTGAAAGGTGACTCCCGTAGTGACTTTTCGTGTTTTTACCGATTCCGAAAAAGTATAAAATACAATTCGTTTCTTCGTCATAACCATGTGAAAACCTGTCGCTGTACAAAAAGATGAGTGTAAAATGTATTCCTTGAAAATAATACGATTAAATAATCGAAAAATATGTTTTAAAACCTAATTTAAGATTTTGAAAAGTTATAAAATGCCATAAGTGGTATAAATTATTTACGTTTCACTTTTACCTCTTTGCAGAGCAATAGTGACCCATTTTCCTTGCGATCTTGTGGCGACGATTACGTACGATTCAGTGAACCAATCTTGATTCCGTTAGTTTCAGGTAAGAGCCGACATCATTTTCCATCTTTTGAGCTAAATTTCATTACCTTGATTTGTCAATTTGAATCCTTTAGGGGAGGATTTGTCAAAACTAGGGCATCGCGGTTGGCGCGGGTTTCGGGCACGAACTCGCACCAATTGCCCGGTTGGCACGGGTTTCGGGCACGAACCCGCACCAATCGCCCCTTTTTTACACAGGGGTCGCACCTATTAGTATCAAGTATGGTCTGCCCGAAACCCGTGCCAATCGCCCCTTTTTTACACAGGGGTTGCGCCCATTGGTGTCAGGAATGGTCGCAGCCATCCAATCAGAAGAGTCATGTAATAAGTCATAGTATTCCACAACAAACCCGCAACTTGGATTTCAGCAGACAAAACCCAGGGTCTTGCGCTCCATCTCGACTCGAACAAAGTACAAATTCGAGCATGCGAATATGTGAGCTGAAGTCGAGCATGCAAGAAAATCGTCTGATTACCAGCCAATGATGAAAGCCGTTAACAGACGCGAGAGAAACCACCAATGATGACAATGACTCTCAAGGTACAAAAGGTACAATCCACGGAATGTGAACAGTGATCTGACGTCGAACACCCGCAAAGTCAGTCGATTGAAGGCCAATGATGTGGACCTTGCGTCGAATGCGAAGAACCTACCATTGAGGCATGCAGGCTCCAAGGTACCTGAAGGGAGTCTCTAGATCAGCGTCCTAGATAATGAGCTGGGGTTGACAGGAAGTGACCTGACCGAAGGTGGGCCATAATGTTTCCCACATCATCGACACGAGACAGAGGAATATGATGTTTGTGAATCAAGACCAACAGAGAATCAGAGGGAGGTTGAAAACTTCAGAGGCAAACTTCTCTTGAACATATTGGCGACACGACACTGGATTTGGTAGCATTTGACATCAAGGGATTTGAGGTCATGGTGACATAGCAAAGAGCAGATGAGCGGTCAAAAGAGATTACCCAAACCCATGGAGGCAAACGAATGACGAAATGAGATGTCCCCAACCCGACATGAATGCAGACAAGTGCCATGTTGAAGAGCGACATATTGCCAACACGACTACAATGTGGTTCCATTTTCCCCCACCATTTTTGGCGAGTACCCCAATTATTTTTGAAAGCAAGCTTGAAGGGGATAGCATATGCTTGCAATGTAAGTTGTCCTTCGGACATATCCAACCTAGTACATTTTACGAGCCCTGGGAAGGAGGAACTCGAGTAACGTTATAATGACGGAGTCCGATGTCATCAATTTTAACGAGTCTGACAAAGGAAGAACTCGACATCTTTTCATATTTAGGGAGTTTAAAAAGAAAGCGGAAAAGAAAACTCCAGCGAAGGCCCTTTTCGTAATAGTCTCTCGGATCCGAAAAGGTAGAAAATCGTGTCTGAGAGAACCCCTTAGTCGCAATAGGCTAAGGTATTCCTTTTTCGTAAATAATCTATCCCAGCTCGAAAAAGGGGTAAACGTATACTAGGTAGATATCGTTTCGCAGCCAATTTAATGAGTTCAAAACGACAAGCGTCTCGGCAATCTTTTCAGTTTTAGAGAGTTAGAAAAGAGCTGAAAGGTGACTCCAGTGGTGACTTTTTCGTGCTTTTACCGAGTCTGAAAAAGTATAAAATACAACTCGTTTCTTCATCATAGACATGTGAAAACCTATCGCTGCACAAAAAGATACGTGTAAAATGTATTCCTCGAAAATATGACAAAATGATCGACAAATATGTTTTAAAACCTAATTTAAGATTTTGAAAAGTTATAAAATACCATAAGTGGTAAAAAATTATTTACTTTTCACTTTTACCTCTTTGTAGAGCAACAGTGACCCATTTTCCTTGCGATCTTGTGCCGACCACTGCGAGCGATCCAATGAACCAATCTTGATTCTGTTAGTTTCATATAAGAGTCGACATCATTTTCCATCTTTTGAGCTAAATTTTATTACCTTTTTTTTTTTTTTCATTTTGAATCCTTTAGGGGAGGATTTGTTAAAACTAGGGCATCGCGGTTGGCGCAGGTTTCGGGCACAGACCCGCGCCAATCGCCCCCTTTTTACACAGGGGTCGCGCCCATTGGAGCGACTGTTAGTGAAACAGTCGTGCCAACCGCGCAACCCAAAATCTGCCTAAATTTAAAGAAAATGCAACCATTTGCTTGCAAATTTCGATGCCTAAGGAGACTTACAATGTTCATATGAACAATGTGTCCAGGTACTAAGCGGAAAAGATGGTAATTGAGTGGAAAGAGAGAGAACACAATGAGGAGGATGAATTGGCCATGGAGAATGAACAATGCATGAACGCCCTCAGAAACTGTGGGCTAAAGAAATTCTTCCTGACACTGTGCCTCCGGGCTCAGCCAGAATTGCTTCAATATTTGATAACCATTTGGGACGAAGATCAAGAAAAGTTTGTGCTTCGGGATCAGGAGCTTGAACTTGAAGTTTTTGATGTTTATTTTATCATTGGATTATCGCGTAGGGGTGCAGTCCCTATCTTGATCGGTACCCGTCTTTTCGGGGAAAGCATGGCAATGGTAATTGACAGGGTGTACCGAGGGGCACGAAAAGGAACAGGTAGTGGCAAAGTTGACATCGAAACCATCCTTGATCTGGCACTAAAAGTAGTGCTACACACTATCACGTGGGCTGCAGGATCGCAAGCACCGCATGAGGCCACAAAGACACAACTACTCCTTGCCTCAGAGTGCATGAAGCCGACTCTCTTCAACTGGGCCGAGGCTGTGACTACCAACATCAAGCGGCAACTCACTAAGTGCAAGAAGACCAAACTAAAACAGTTTGGGTATGGATCGATTCTGGTATTTTTCTTCTTGGAATGACTACCTATATTCTAGCATCAGGAGGTCATTGTCCCGATGCCACCACCCAGAGAACCACGGATGGCCCGATGGGCTGCGCTGATGCCTAGAGCAGGGGGTGGCCAACAGATGTCCTGGAGGCTAGAGTTTTTTGATTGGCTCCGTCGACAACTGATTGTCGTGGAGGATTGGCCCTATGTTGGCACAGACTTCATTGGTGATCCAAACCTTCCACTCCCGGAGGGAGAGGATTGGGACGAAGAGCTAGGTGAGACTCATTTTTTATTTTCATGAGTTTTATGATTTTTTGGTATATATGCATGTTCTGACAGTTACTCTTATATGTATGCAGATGTTGGCCCAGAGCGACCTGTAGGTATGTCGCCGATAACGAGGTGAACTCCTCGTGATTTCGATCCTCATGGTGAGGGCAGTGACGAGGAGATAGTACAGAACCTGGAGGGGATCACTTGTGGGATTCCAGACTATGCTCGTTTTGATGATGTTCCTCGAGCCTATCAGAGGCACACTGTAGGGTTGCCGAGTCGTATCCACCACTTGCTGAGGCGGTTGGTACGGGCGGTGACGTACTATCATGAGCATGTAATATTCCCAATTAGCAATGGCTAATTGGAATATTTGATTTTGGTCAATTTTGCCTTATGTAGTTATATTATAAATAAAAGTGAGTAGAGGGGAACATAACTCTCTCAAAAATAAAAAGTGCACTCCCTAGTAGACACACGTTGTAACTTAAGTGAGCCAAGCGGGGCCAGGAGACCACGTAGAGAGGGGGCCCACGTAGACCACATGGAGGGACTGCGCAGGCCAATATGGAGCACGTGGCAAAGGGAGGCAAAGTTGGAGTAGGTGAGCCTTAGGGTTTGAGAGAGGCTAATGCTATATAGAGAGGAGAGCCTCCTCATTTTGATCATTCGATGTTTATGATATTGAGCTGGTCATTTCGACTTCTTGAGCACGTTGGTTGTTTAGCTAGTCTGCAGCACTGTTTAGTGCACCGAATGTCTCCGTTCGGAGATCTCACCCTCAGCCCCGGGGGACTTCGAGTGCCTGCTCGGGTCAGGTTGTTCTGTCAGTATTTGCAGGAGGATTGGTGTTTGGCTTTTGTGGAGGAGCAGTGCATTCAGAGACTGCGCAGTCTTGAGAGGGAGGACGCAGTCCATTCTTGGGGAGCTCTGGATTGGGTTTCTTTTGGAGGATTTGAGCCTGGAGATTGAGCAAGGGGCCAGCCCTTGCCCATTGGAGGATTTTGGTAGAGTTTGTGGCCGTATTTTGGTGGTTTCCATTCAGCCTCAGCGCAGAGCCTTGGAGGATAGCGTAGATGCTCAAGGGAGTGATTTTCGAGGGTCGGCCATTTCAGAAATGTTTTCTGGGCTTTTCTGGGTTTGGTGAGCAGAGGCAGATTCCAGAGTATCAGCTCATTCCGAGGAGGGGAGCAGCCCCTAATCCTCATTTTGTTCCAGTAGTAGCAGCTACACGGCCGTTTTCCAGCAGCTTGGACGCAGATCAGAGAGCAGCCATTTCCTTGCAATTCTGAGAGTATTTCTTCACTTGCCTTGAGCAAGACTAGGTGCCACCACTCTGATCACCTATTGTACTCCCTTATATTTCTTAGTATAATAAAATGGCTTAGCATTTTCTCTATATTCCTGGAGTATTTGTTACATGTTTGATATATGCTATTGTATGCTTGCACTACTGTTATTTCTCTCTCTTTGAGCATTTCAGTTACTATACCATTTGGTGTGTTTTCCCCATACTCTTAGACAGAGTCTGAAAAGGGCCAAGTAGCCTCCAGATCTCACCCTCTTTTCAGTGGTGAAATATCTGGTAAACGCCCTCCCAGTCCATCTCTGGTTGGAGTTTGCTTGTGTTTGAGAAATATCCCTGAAACGAGATATTACAGTGGTATCAAAGCATAGATTTGGCTCAGCCTGTGGAGCTAGTTGTCTATGACACCAGGGGAGAAACCCTACATCTGCTACAGAGGTAGGAAGTACAGAGATATTGAGCGTAGGTTGGAGAACACCTACGGAGAGGGGGACTGCGTTCGGGTGGTGGACACAGAACATGAGCAACCTGTGATGGATGCAGAACAGGAGGGGCCTGTGGTAGACGCAGAGCAGGGAGAGTCGATGGCAGATGATAGTGAGGCAAAACAGTTTGAGGAGGCACTCCTCAAATCAGTGTAGGATCTGGCGAGACAGATTGAGGTGATGGGTCAGAGATTCACTGCTGTGGAGGCTAGACAGCATGAAACCCCAAGGGGTTTCCATGTTGGTGAGGGGTCGGGCACATCCCATCATTTGTCGAAGCGGGATGCCACTCCGCACCAGGCATCACATGCACCCACACGTTCCACTATGCCCACCTTTCTGGGTGCAGACACAGGGGCAGGAGTACAGCATGATCCAGAGCCTGGTCACATGGGTGACTATTTTGCTAAGTACCAGGCATATGGGCAGGAGTTCAGGGATGCCCTTTCATTCAGAGATTTTGTTCAGCTCCGGCGAGACAGTAGACCCCGCGATCATCACAGAGGGCACTGGCATTATCATGATGGGGACACATAGCGTACAGCGAGCCGATTCCATTTGCCAACATTTGATGGCTCATCAAACAGTTCGACAAAGTCTTGGGTGGAGAAGTCGTGATATGGTTTCCACCACCTCGTGTTATAAGGCAGTTGGAGGCCACTGCGTGCTACGTTGGTATTTAAGGCAGGAGCCCGCATCCGGTGGGTCTGGGCGGATAGACACCTGCATTAAAAAAAAAATAATTGTTGTTTTATGTTCACCTTGCACTGATAGAGAGACCCACCTGAGGGAACACAATTGCAGCTTTGTTGGCTCACTGTGCTCCAAGGCACGGAGCCCAGAGACGCATACTGCAGACCGAGGGTTTCGTGATGGTGCTGACCATCCGCAGCCGATGATCTGTATGTTTGCTGAGGTTAGAAGAACACCCGGTCTAGTTAGATCCACTAGACTAGCCACACTCCAGGACGCTATTGGCAGGACCCGGGATTTACAGGATGCCTTACCCAGGACCCGGACACCTTACCACCAGAGACAGGCTTTCCAGCCAAAGGGGAAGGATGTGAGGATTCCGCCTCCAAAGGGGAATCAGGGTAGGGTACAGCTAGATGATGATGCCAGGAGGGAGTTCAAGAAGAAGAGGTTGTGCTTTACCTGTCAGGAGCCGTGGGCACCAGGACACAGATGTGCTGCGGGCAAAGCACATTTTATCGAGGTCTTCTCCGAGAGCAACGGGGAAGAGGATGAGTATAAGGATGGAGAGGCAAGAGACAGTCAGACAGCGCAGGACCATTTGCCACCTCGACCTCTAGGAGTAGGAGGTGCAACTTTTGCACCCACAAGGGGGACCCTTGCAGCATTGCAAGGAGTACCCAAGTATTTGACGCTGCATGTCCGAGGGACAGTACGGGGGCAGCGAGTTTCAGTTTTGGTAGACAGTGGGGCAACCCACAACTTCATCGATGCACAGATGTTTGAGAGGAGAGGCATACCGACAAAGAGCTTCGATGGATTCTCAATGTTGGTCCCAGGAGATCAGACGATGCAGTGCGCCATATATGTTCCAGAGCTAGCTGTGACGATCGGTACCTACACAGTGGCCGACCACTTTTTCGTGGTCAACATACCAGATACCAATGTGGTACTGGGTGTTCAGTGGCTGATTACTTTGGGGAAGGTCACCACAGATTGGGAGGCCTTGGAGATGGAGTGGGATGATAAGAAGACCGGGAAGCATGAGAAGATACGTGGGATGCACACTTACCCACCCCAGACTGTTTCAGCTCACCGGATGGAGGCAGACTTCCGGAAGGGAGACATAGAGTGGGCGGTTGAATTGCGGGCATCAGAGGCAGGGACTACCGGGCAGAAAGTTCATCCGGATATAGAGGTCGTCCTTGACAGATATGATACGGTGTTTGGGGAGATACTGTCGGGACAACCACCAGATCGGGGGTTTGAGCACACTATTGAGCTAGAGCAGGGCATCCAGGCAGTTATTACCACACCCTATAGGCACCCCAAAGCCTATCGGGATGAGATTGAGCGGACCATCTAGGATTTGCTGGCTCTTGGACATATTCGGCCTAGCACCAGTCCTTTTGCTTCTTCGGTGGTGTTGGTGAAGAAGAAGGACGACACATTGAGAATGTGCATTGATTATAGGGCCTTGAATAAGAAGACCATGAAGAACAGGTACCCCATACCACGGATAGATGAGCTGATGGATGAGTTGAGAGTAGCACAGTTCTTCTCAAAGATCGACTTGAGATCCCGGTACCACCAGATTCGTGTGAGAGAATAGGACATTCCCAAGACCGCTTTCAGGTGCCATTACGACCACTTTGAGTTCTTGGTTATGCCTTTTGGGCTAACCAATGCCCTAGCTACTTTCCAGTCATGCATGAACCATATCTTCCGCAGTCATCTGAGGAAGTTTGTGTTGGTCTTTTTCGATGATATACTGATTTACAACAGGACTTGGGAGGAACATCTCTAGCATATAGAGGCAGTACTGCATATTTTGGAGGAGCAACAGTTTTATGCTAAGCTCTCCAAGTGTGAGTTTGGGTTGACGGAGATGTTGTATTTAGGACACATCATAGGAGTGGACGGAGTGAGGGTCCACGAGGAGAAGATCAGGGCCATCAGAGATTGGCCGGAGCCGAGAAACGTGATGGAACTTCGAGGATTTGTTGGCATCTGCACATATTATAGGAAGTTCGTCAAGAGTTTCTCTCAGCTTGCTGCACCCCTTATAGATTTGATGAAGAAGGGGGCATTCAGTTGGTCAAATACAGCGCAGCGGGCCTTTGACAGGCTCAAGGAGGTTATGAGCAGCTGCCCAGTGCTTGCGTTGCCAGATTTTACGCAGCCTTTTGTTTTGGAGTGTGATGCGTCAGGAGAGGGGATCGGCGCAGTTTTGATGCAAGGAGGCCACCCTATAGCCTATGAGAGCCGGAAGCTCCTTCCTCCTGAGCGGTTGTATCCTATATACGACAAGGAGATGCTGGCCATTATGCATGCATTGGCCAAATTCTGGTAGTACTTGGTGGGTAACAGGTTCAGGGTGAGGACTGATCACAACAGCCTCAGGTTCTTTTTGGAGCAGAAAGAGCTACAGGAGAGGCAGCAGAAGTGGATCAGCAAGATCCAGGCTTATGACTTTGACATTGAGTATGTCAAGGGGAAGAACAATGTGGTAGTTGATGCACTTTCACGCAGACTAGCCACGTTGTCTCTGATGAGTTTGGATACAGATTGGAGGGCTCGACTCTTGGTGGAGTAATCCAAGGACAGATTTGCCTGTGAGGTTTTGGATGGTCAGGTGACAGATGATAGGTATAGGTTGATAGATGAGATCATCTACTACGGAGATAGGATCTTCTTGATTGAGGGCTCCCAGCTCAAGAAGAAGATACTTCAGGCGTCACATGACTCACCATTGTCCGGCCATCAGGGGTTTACCAAAACCTACCGGACCATCAGAGAGAGGTTCTCTTAGAAGGGCCTCAAGGAGGACGTGCTCCAGCATATCAGGGAGTGCGAGGTTTGCCAGAGGAACAAGGGAGAGATGAGCCATCCCGCAGGATTGTTGTAGCCTCTTCCCATTTCGGAGGGGAAATGGGAGAGCATTTCGATGGATTTCATCACAGGATTGCCCATGGTGCAGGGCAAGGACTGTATATACGTCATCGTTGATTGGCTGACGAAGTACGCACACTTTTTCGCCATATCTGCACACTATTCAGCGGCACAGGTGGCAAAGCTGTTCTTCAGAGAGATCTTCAGGTTACATGGTCTTCCCAAGACCATCATCAGTGATAGGGACAGCTACTTTATGGGCGGATGCTGGCGGGAACTTTTCCGGTTGGTGGGGATAGAGTTGACAACGAGCACCAGCTACCACCCACAGACAGACAGGCATAGAGAGATAGTTAACAAGTGGCTGGAGGGCTACTTGCGTAACTATGTTAGTGGGCAACAAAGAGCGTGGCTGAAGTGGCTGCATCTAGGAGAGTACTGCTACAACAACACACATCACATGTCCATCGGTATGTCTCCATTTTATGCTTTGTATGGATACCATTCTTTATCTTTTGTTGATGTGATGTTTGGTGCTAACAAGGCTCCGAGAGCCAAAGATTGGATCCAAGAGAGTCAGGACATTCTCCGAGCTCTCAAGGATAACATGGCCACAACGCAGAACCAGCGGAATCTGTATGCCGACATGGGTTGGATGGAGGGACAGTTCAAGGTAGGGGACTTGGTCTACCTACGTTTGCAGCCACACTGACAGTGGTCACTGAAGTAGAAGGGAGCTGAGAAGCTAAAGCCCCATTTTTATGGGCCATACAGGGTGATACGTAGGGTTGGACAGGTTGCTTATGAGTTGGAGCTGCCCCAAGGCAGTAAGATTCATAACATTTTCCATGTATCATGCTTGAAGAAGGCATTGGGGCAGCAGGTGACAGTGACAGAAGAGCTACCGCCAACAGATGATGAGGGGCATTTGGTGTTACAGCCAGAGGCCATTATTGATACCAGGGAGAGGCAGCTGCAGAACCGGACAATCCGGGAGTTCTTGGTGAGGTGGAAGAATTTGCCGGATGAGGATGCCACTTGGGAGAGTGAGAAGATCTTGTAGCATCCATCACTATAGTTGCTTGGGGTCAAGCAACATTTTGCCGGGGGAGACTGTAATATTCCGAATTAGCAATGGCTAATTGGAATATTCGATTTTGGTCAATTTTGCCTTATGTAGTTATATTAGAAATAAAAGTGAGTAGAGGGGGACATAACTCACTCAAAAATAAAAAGTGCACTCCCTAGTAGACACGCATTGTAACTTAAGTGAGCCAAGGGGGGCCAAGAGACCACGTAGAGAGGGGGCCCACGTAGACCACATGGAGGGACTGCGCAGGCCAATATGGAGCACGTGGCAAAGGGAGGCAAAGTTGGGGGAGGTGAGCCTTAGGGTTTGAGAGAGGCTAACACTATATAGAGAGGAGAGCCTCCTCATTTTGATCATTCGATGTTTATGATATTGAGCTGGTCATTTCAACTTCTTGAGCACGCTGTTTGTTTAGCTAGTCTGCAACACTTTTTAGTGCACCGAGTGTCTTCGTTCGGAGATCTCACCCTCAGCCCTGGGGGACTTCGAGTGCTTGCTTGGGTGAGGTTGTTCCATCAGTATTTGCAGGAGGATTGGTGTTTGGCTTTTGTGGAGGAGCAATGCATTTAGAGACTGCACAGTCGTGAGAGGGAGGACGGAATCCATTCTTGGGGAGCTCCGAATTGGGTTTCTTTTGGAGGATTTGAGCTTGGAGATTGAGCAAGGGGCTAGCCCTTGCCCATTGGAGGATTTTGGTAGAGTTTGTGGTCGTTTTTTGGTGGTTTCCATTCAACCTCAACGCAGAGCCTTGGAGGATAGCGTAGATGCTCAAGGGAGTGATTTCCGGGGGTCTGCCATTTCAGAAATGCTTTCTGGGCTTTTCTGGGTTTGGTGAGCAGAGGCAGATTCCAGAGTATCAGCTCATTCCGAGGAGGGGAGCAGCCCCTAATCCTCATTTTGTTCCAGTAGTAGCAGCTACACGGCAGTTTCCCAGCAGCTTGGACGCAGATCAGAGAGCAGCGATTTCCTTGCCATTCTAAGAGTATTTCTTCACTTGCCTTGAGCAAGACTAGGTGCCATCGCTCTGATCACCTGTTTTACTCCCTTACATTTCTTAGTATAATAAAATGGCTCAGCATTCTCTCTATATTCCTGGAGTATTTGTTACATGTTTGATATATGCTATTGTATGCTTGCACTACTGTTATTTCTCTCTCTTTGAGCATTTCAGTTACTATACAATTTGATGTGTTTTCCCCATACTCTTAGACAGAGTCTGGAAAGGGCCAGGTAGCCTCCAGATCTCACCCTCTTTTCAGAGGTGAAATATCTGGTAAACGCCCTCCCAGTCCATCTCTGGTTGGAGTTTGCTTGTGTTTGAGAGATATCCCTGAAACGAGATATTACAGAGCACCACGCCAATTAGGCACTTAGGATTTTATTTCCGCACATTTTTAGAGATATGTTGTCTCGCGATGTAACTGAAACATACATATATATTTTTTGGGTTTTATGATGCACACGTTGCAAACAATCAATATATTTATATATATACATCTATTTTCTACATGGGTCTATTTACATATGATGATGATTTATAAATTGCTCAAATGTCTATCTAGCACAATGTTAGCTATTGCATCAGTTAATGTATTCATTCGTCTTGGTATATGTTGATATATGATGAAATCAAAATGTATTTCAAGTAAACGAATATGCAAATACAATCTCAAAATACATGGATTTCGAATCGAATAATGACCGTTAAGTTGAAGAACAACAAGCTGCTAATCCAGATTCACAAGCAATGCGCGTATGCTGAGGTTAACTGCCTCAGTTAATAGTTCCAAAACAACACTATATTCAACGACATTGTTTGTAGTCGGTCCTAGACAAATACCTTTTAGGTTAATCAACTCACCAACAGGATCATAAATTACCCAGGTTGCCGAAGACAAGTTCCTGGTACTGTGGGAGGCACCATCCGCAAAACCTACATAAGGGGAAATAGATATCTGCATAACAAACAAGACCCAATAAGCAGAAAAAATCTTACAAAACACATGAAACCAAAGCATGCACAAAAATGAAAAAATCACCTATGTACACATATCATGCATGAATGACTCAAGCATAATACTTTTTCAGGTACAACCCATTTCTGGGCTGTGCTAAAGGATAACCTTCATAATCAATAAGCTCATAAGCCCCATTCTGTAACACACGTTTGACGATGTAGGGCCCATGCCACATGGGTTGGAATTTACCTGCCCCCAGCTTGTTATGAGCTTGGTCGTATAGGAGAACGAGGTCGCCTTTGATAAAAGAACGAGGGGAAACTGTTTGGTCAAAATGAGCTTTTACTCGCTTCTTCTATGCTTCGATGACCAAGGCAGCTAAGTGACGAGTTTCATCCAATCTCTCTAAGTAGAGGAGACGTTCTTCCTCAGGCAAAGTATTAGGCAGTAATTCCATAGCTAATTTGAGTGAAGGAATTTCACATTCAATTGGAAGAGTGGCTTCCAAACCGTACACCAACTGAAACGGGGTAAATCCGGTCGCACTCTTAATCGATGTTCGGTAAGCCCAAAGAGCTGAAAACAACATGAGATGCCAATTTGATTTATGGATCCCAATTGTTTGTTGAAGTATTGTAACAAGGAATTTGTTTACAGCTTCAACTTGGCCATTAGCTTGAGGGTAATAAGGCGTTGAGCTGTCGTGACACAGATCCAAATTAGACGTCAGCTCCGCCATCATATAGTCCTGAAAATGAGAACCATGATCGGTAATGATGGCTTGAGGGACACCAAACCGAGCAATAACATGATTGAATATGAATTGCGCCACTGTCTTAACGTCCGCAGCCAGTGTAGACATTGCTTTGGCCCATTTTTTAAAATAATCGACGGTGACAATAATATAGGCATGCCCCTTGGCCGAACTAGGGTTATACTTCATAAAATCGATGCCCCATTTGGCAAAAGGACCAACGGTAATGACAGGGTGTAAAGGAACAGATGGCGCATGCATCTTGCGTTGATATATCTGGCACGCATGACATTGGCGAACTGCGACAATGCAATCTTTAAAAATGGACGGCCAGAAATAGCCAACACGAAGGATCTTCTGTGCGGTGGCATAACCAGACATGTGGCCACCACAGGCGCCACTGTGGCAGTCATTTAAAACTTTCTCAACTTCCTCGAGGGTCAGACATCGGTGGAGTACAGAATCGACTCCAACACGATAGAGGGTATCTCCGACAATACAATAAGGTTGCGACTGATGCCGAACACGGCGTCGGGCATCTTTCGTCAACTTAGACCTAAAAGTAGAAGTCTGGAGATATACGATGATATCACCGTACCATGGATTGAGGATGTTAATCAAGAAAAGAGTTTCGTTCGGAATATGATCCTCGGAATGAGAGGGAGTAGAGTCGACGGGGAGAGAACAAATCAAATCAGCGAAAACGAGTGATTTCTTTGATTTGGCAGTAGTAAACTGCAAATCAAACTCTTGGAGGATAACGATCCACTTCGAGTATTTGCCCCCCAGCAACTGTCGAGACAAAATATAGGTCATGGGGTTACAATCAGAAATCACGGTCACCATGCGTAAAAGGATATAATGACGAAAATGCTGGATGGCCTGGACTGCAGCCAGTGGTAACTTCTCAACATGTGCGTAATGTGTTTCAGGGTCGAGAAGGTTCCGAGACAAGTAATAAACGACATGCTCATTACCGTCATCATCATCTTGAACTAAAACCATGGCGATCGTACTGAAGGCGACAGCTAGATAGAGGGTGAAATCACGATGATAATTCGGAGGACATAATAGAGGAGCGTTGACAAGCAACGTCTTAAGCGTATCAAAACATTGCTGAGCAATCTCATCCCAACAGAAAGGGACGTCCTGCTTTAAAAGTTGTGTGAATCCTTTGGCTACTTCGGCATAGTTCGAGATAAAACGACGTAAG
Source organism: Pinus albicaulis (assembly GCA_034641835.2). Taxonomy (NCBI): domain Eukaryota; kingdom Viridiplantae; phylum Streptophyta; class Pinopsida; order Pinales; family Pinaceae; genus Pinus; species Pinus albicaulis. The sequence continues at coordinate 562,338,927 of CM076570.1, read as the reverse complement.
AAATTTGCTTTCCTTTGGAGACTCTGGCGCTGGTGTAACGAGGATGGTGAGGGGAGATTAACAATAGCCTCAACCTTAAGCGGGTCAAGGCGAATTCCGTCTTTAGATACGATAAACCCTAAAAGTCTACCAGAATCGACGCAGAAGACGCATTTATGCGGATTGAGTTGAATGTTGTAGCGTCTGCAACAAATAAAGATCTGGCGGAGATGGTGCGGGTGGTATTTTCGCGCAGCTGAATGAGCCGGAAGATCATTCAGGTATGGTTGAACAATATGACGAATATCGTGAAAGGCATAAGACATCGCGCGCTGGAACGTAGCCCCAGCGTTCTTCAAGCCAAAAGGGAGTTTCTTATATGCGAATGTTCCCCAAGGACAGATGAAAGCGGTCTTGTGTTGATCGGACGGGAGAATGTTGATCTAATTATAGGCAGAAAAACCATCCATAAGGGAAAAAATCTCACTTCCCGCACAATCGTCATTGATCTGATGATGAAAGGGGTGGGATAGTTATCCTTAGGACAGGCCCGATTGATATCGCGATAATCAACACAGACACGAATTGCTCCCTACTTCTTATCCACAGGAACAATGTTAGAAACCCACTCTGTCAGAGGAATCGGATAAATGAAACCCGCTTTGAGAAGTTTTTCAACTTCAGCTTTGATGGCGGCGGCTTTCCGAGGATGCACTGGACGAAGACGCTGGCAAACAGGCTTTGCACCTGGGTAGGTGGGAATCTCGTGAACCACAATACTGGGATCAATTCCAGGCATTTCTTCGTAAGACTAGGCGAAAACATCATGGAATTCGCGAAAGAGGCTAGTATACACTTGGACTTCATCGGAAGAGCAAGTGACTCCCATGGAAATGTCGATAGGCATCGTTGGAGTAATGTTACCCAAGTTACCTTCAGCGAAGACTTCATGAGTCAAAATAGGCGTTTGAAGTGGCGGAGAAGGAACTTGAGACGCAAAACGCTCAAGACAGTTAGACATTGCCCCGAGGCCAGGCATAAACGAGGACCGATGATGCCCATCTCTTCACGGTAGGTCTTCGAGTGACATGGTTTCCATAATAGCCTCATTGGATGGAAACACTTCTTTCAAAGGATCAGGCGAATCTGCATCGCCGATCCAGGGGGATTGAGAATAAACGTCGAGAGACATGCTCAAAGGAGCACCTTCAAAAGGGGGAGAATCAGATGCAGCTGCAAGCTCGCAATAATTGATTTCAATTGGACTAAGTGGCATCGAATCCCCAAATGAATCAACCTGTTCAGGTAAAGGGACGATCCATGGGTGATCCGATCGAGAGATCATATTAACTTGAATGGTATTTGGTGGCGGAAGGGGAAAGATACCCATGAGAGCGGGATCTTTGAAAAGACCCGGCCCTACACTGTCGGGGGGAGAAGGAATTTGATCCACGTATGGCACGTTGTTCTTGGAAGACGAGGTAAAGAACGACAATTGGTCGATAGTGATGATTTTTCCCTCGTGTGGAAACTTTAGAAGACGAAAGAGGGTGGATGGAACGCACAACATAGCGTGAGTCCAACTGCGACCGAGTAGAAGATTGTAATTGAGTTTAGCGTCAACGACTTCTACTTCAACATTGACCGTCTTTCCTTGCAATGTGATCGACAAGCTAGCGAGAACACCCAAGGGTTTCGATTCCCTTCCATCAAATGCCTCAAGGGCATTGGGTGATGAAGTCAGGGCTGGAGAGCCAATAGCCTTCCAGCAAGTAGATGACATGACACAGGCAGATGGACCTTCGTCCACAACGACTCTATGGATGTTGAGACCGTTAATGCCGACTTGTATGACAAGCGCAATTTGGTGCGGAAGTCGGGGGACGAAATTCTCTAAGTCAAAAGAGAGAAGGCTAGAATCAACAGGATCAATCCCACCGATCGCAGATAATAACGCTTTCCATTGAGACGGACAACTGTGAAGCATTTCTAACGTGGACATCGCAGATGGCACCTGTGCTTAATCCTCAACAATACTGTAATGCTGAGCAGCACGGGCGTTAGGATTATAAGAAGATTTCCAGAGAACACCTTTAGAAGGTGGCCGAACAACAAGTTCAGCACTGGGCCTTTCAATCTCAAGAGGACCAGAGGCAGGTGGGGGAGGAGGACCATCGACGATCTCTTTCCCGGCTGCCTGACGCGATTCAGCATAATCTTTCGACCGAGTAGCGATGGAAACGGGTGCAGAACCGTTCATCATGAATACTTGAGAGCCAAATGATGCAGATGGCGCAAGTTGCTCGACCATCTGGGTTTGCTGAGATGGGAAAGGTTCTTTAAGGACCGCCGGAGTTCCCTTAGTGCCTTTGAGCAATTGACTAACTTCAGATCATCTAGGACAATCCTTAGTGTAGTGTTCCTCATCACAAATCAGACAGGGATACTTCGGCTTGCGTTGTGAACCATCATTAGCACGAGATTTAGACGATTCTGGTTTTGGGGCAATGTCTTTGGCCTTGCCTTTGCCCTTCTTTCTCCCCCTGGATGTCTTGTCTGCAGGATTGGCCTAAACGGCTTTGACCTCCGAGGTTTTACCAGAATTCGGGGTGGGCTGAGGAGCAGAATCATTGGAAGAATTTGATTTCTACTTCCCATTGGAAGACTTGCATGAAGTCTGAGACACGAAACTAATAACGCCATCGACTGATGGGGTAGCAGACGCTTTAGAGGTCCCAGGTCGTGGAGCCTCAGTCAAGATGTCATACAATATGCCTAATTGAGAGTACACTAAATCAAGGTACTGGGCATGAGTAATGGTTTGTTCCTCGGTTACACATGCCCCCATGGCGATGTCTTTCGCAATCTGATTGACAAAAGAGGTAGTGAACCAATGAGTAAGAAGCTGATCAGGAATTTCGAACTTGATCAGGCGTCGATGTCGTCTCCATTCATGAATGTGGTCCGAGATATGGGTAGCCCGGTCCTGTTTCAAGGATGTTAGGAGATGCGTCCCGGCTTCGTAACGAATCGACAACTGGAAATGAGTAAGGAACGCCATAGCGAGAGTGTTGAAATCTTGAAAGATGCCACGAGGCAGTTTGATGTACCACTTAGCAGTAGCCCCGGTGAGAGTGCGCTGGAAAAGACGGAGTCGAACAGAGTCATCCACCCAAGAATTGGAAGAACACCATAAATGGTATGTCATGATGTGTGCTTGGGCGTCTTATCCAGATTTGCCCTCAAACTTGGGACAATCACCAGGAACCTTCGTTGGAACTGCAGGCGAATATGGATTATGAAGAATTGGATCATTTGTCAATTTGGACACATCCGGTAACTCCATCGTGGCGAGAAAAGGTAATTGAGGGTTAAAAGGCATGGCAGGTCCTCGATAAGGACCTGTACCCATACTCCATCCTGGTTGAGTATAACTCTGCCCCCATTGGTTCTGTCTCGGAGGATTCAGACCATAAGGGGTATGAGCCGGATAATTTGGCTGATATGGCGGTTGAGGACCAGCATACGGGGGTTGAAAACCAAGATACTGATTCTGAGTATACGAGGGTCTCAATTGAGCAGCATAAGGATTTTGTTGCGGAGTATAAGTATAGCTTGGTGGTTGAGGGTAATAAGCAGGACCTTGAGGCGCGTTGTAAATCGGTCGATATTAACGTTGAGGGTAATAACCGCCTTGGTGTCGTACGGGCTGCTAATAAGTAGGGCCCTGCTGAGTTTGATAAGTCGGGCGCAGAGGTTGATTCGACTACGGCATAGAGTAGAGCGGTGGCTGAGCAGGGTGAACTGTCTGTGTAGGTTGGCCCGGTTGAGCAGGTTGACCTGATTGATGAGGGCCACCAGGTTGCCCCTGCGAAGCAGGTTGGCTTGATGGATGCGGTGGGCCAGGTGGTACCTGATAATCAGGTTGACTTGGAGCAGGACCATAAGATGGTCCTGGCTGTGCAACATTTGGACCAATTGGAGGATATCGCTGTTGTGGTTGCACCAAAGGTTGAGATGGATAGATTTGCCCCCCAGGACCATATGAAGGTCCGGGTTGATAAACTGGCTGCCCAGCTGGTCCTTGAGGTTGCCCAGGTTGGATCAAAGGCTAAGCTTGTAAAGGTTGACCTTGAGGATTGTAAGGCTGCCCTTGCGAGCTGTAAAATAATCCTTGTTGGACCGAAGGTTGTCCCTGTAAGGGTTGCCCTTGTGGGTCGTACGCATACCCTTGTTGCACCGAAGGTTGTCCCTGAAAGGGTTGTCCTTGTGGGTCATAAGCATACCCTTGTTGAACCGAAGGTTGTCCCTGAAAGGGTTGTCCTTGCTGGTTAGAAGGTTGCACAGGCAAGGTAGGTTTAAAACTGGAAAGGAACTGATAAGCCTCAGGAGCAGGCAAATAGATAGGGTTTCCGCGCTCATCATATTGAAACGGAAGTGAATAAATCGGGGTACCATCCGCGCCATAATGAGAAAAATAAGAACGATAAGGATCCTGAGGGGACTGATTAGTCTGGGAGCTCTGCTGCTGAACAACCAGCCGATACTCCTCAAAAGAAAGGCCGTTAGGGATTGCCATGGCAATCGAAGTCTCTACTGAAGTCGAAACTCCTGACGACTGAGCGGTGACGACCGGTGCTGATGCAACCACGCAGGCTTAGGTAACAAAAGGCGTTGAAAAAACAGGTGTTGTCGGCGACATCCCTAATGATGGGAGAACCGACCCCCTCGACAGAGTTGATGTTGCCATGGAGGGAATACCAGCTATAATCTGACCCAAAGACCTATATTCGGCTGGAAGCGACACCGATGGTGAAGATTGAGCAGGTTCTTGATGGATGTCTTCCGGGAAAAGTTGGTTTTCTTCATCAGAAACTGGAATCCCCTCACTGCCATTAGGACCAGACGAGTCCATGTCTGAATCCACTGTGAGATCTTGTAAAAGACTACGAGGGCTAGGAGGTATGATAGCAATAAAAAATGGCGATCCCGAGGTAAGAGGGGGAAAATGTTTTCCAACCCCAAACTCAAACCAAGCGTTTGAAAGAGGCCAATGGAACTCAATCGGTTCTCCAAAGGGGTACTCTGACGGGATGATAGGCTGCTGAACCTCGGCAGACCTAGAGGTTTGAGAAGTTTCAGATGAATCGTCCGAGAAAGGACTGCCAGTAGATGAAACCGATAGTTCTGCCACTGTGACTGTAGCACACCAGAAAAGGGAAAAAGATCGGAAAAGAAGACTCTTGGATCAAAACCAAGGCAAACAAAGACAGGCCAAGTAATCAAACTCTAATGGGCGTGTAATCGTAGGTAGTTTATTGTAATATCCCAAAAATGGATTCTTCAGCAGATCATGCCTGAAAAACGCATTCTTCAGTTATGATGGCTTCAGCTATCATATAATATGTCTGAAAATGCTCAGCAACCAAAATAAATAACAGCAGCAACCTTTACTCAGCTTTTAAGGGCAAAAAGGCGGGGAAAAGTGAGGATTTTGGCCCTAAAATGAGTGTATAAGGAAATCTGCGTAAAATGACGTCTCCAGGTTCTGGGATATGTTAGAATAGGTCAAGAGGGACTTCCATGTCGAATCTCAGCTCAAACAAAGGCGTTTTGCTAAGTTAAACAGTTCCTCCTTCCCGACTAGTCAATAAAAACCCTGATTTCCCAAGACTTTGAATATGCAGAAATTTTTTGAAGCAAGGGAAGCATATTTTCTGAAGGAATATGATGTATAACACTATAAATAATTAGAGAACGAGTTTTAGAACAAGGCATAGGCTTTCAGCTAGGTTAAACAACAGGTTTATATAGAAAACCCCTCAAGATAGAGGTGCCGCAAGACAAAGATTGATCCAGAAACCCTTCAGCGTTTTCTGCAGTAGATGTGAGACAAGAAGATGAATATATAGCCAATAATATATAGCAGCAAGAGAGAGTACAAATCTTGAGGAAGCAACCTCTCAAGAGAAGCAATACAAGCTCCAACAACACAAGTACATGATCATGAATAACACTGCTATTTCTGCATAAACCCAGACTATGAAAAACGCAGTTTATGATAGAATAATGTTGAAAACTGATGTCAACACATGGATATGACAATATAGGGCCCAAATACAATAGGGGAGCAAAGCTCTAACCCTCACAAGCAATAATATCTCAATCCTCCAAGGGATTGGCTGAAATACACAAAATAACAAAAATGCCGAAGTTGCTGGGCAGCTACTGCAACTCCAAATTGAGTCCAAATAGAGAAGGCTGAATATGATGAGCAACTGAAGTATACCTCGTCCAATAGATCTTCAAGTGGAAGGCTGATCCTTACACTTGAGATCTTCGGCAAACACTGACTGTAGATATACCATGAGAATAATGCAGAAACTGAGAGGGACTGCGCAGTAGTGGAATAAAACTCTTTGGCCAAGTGCCAAGATCTGCAAATCAGCTCCAAAGTCTCCCAATCTAATCCTCCAAAGAGAAGAGAGACTCTCCCTCTGAAAAATAAGAGAAGGAGGTGGTGTCGCAAAGTCACCACGGCAGCACCCTACAACACAGAATTACGCTGCTGCAGCAATAATGCTGTCATGGAGGATGATGCTAAGAAAATAACCTTGCCCGAGCAGGCACTCGAAGTCCCCCGGGGCTAAGGGCGAGATCTCCGACCGGAGACACTCAGTGCACTAAACAGTGCAGCAGACGGGCTAAACAGCGAGCGTGCCAAAGAGAAGACAAATGTCTCACTCAATAATCAATAATCCAAGAATCCAAGCATGCCCCAAATGAGGAGGCTCCTCCATCTTTTATAGTGTTGGTTTCCCTCCAAAACCCAATGTAGCCTCTCTCTCTCCTCCACATCCTCATCCTTATCCACATTCTCATCCTTATCTGCGTAGAAGCTTGGAGAAACTTTTAGAGTGTACATAGGCCCCCTCCTCCATGTGGTGTTGGGTCCCCCTTGACTCCCACTTAAGTCACAACGTTGTGCTACTAGGTGGATGTCTTATTTCATTTAAGTGAGTTTAGACCCTCTTTACTCACTTTTTATTTACTTACAAACTATAGGTGGCAAAATAAACAAAATAGAATATTCCAATTTGCTGTCACAAATTAGGAATATTACATTTATTTTACCACATTGAAACCAATAACTTGCTGTTTCATGTTTTGAGAGTCAAGAAACAGTCAAAGATGACTCTAGTCTCTTTCAATTTTAAACGAGCGCGAAAGGACAAGTGCTCGATGATCTTTTCAAATTTATGGAGTCAGTAAAGATCGAAAATGACTGCTCAGGTAGTCTAGGTAAAAGGGTGTACCAGGTTTCTGTGAACTGCCATATACATCTTGGTAATAAAATGAAGGAAGAATTAACCAAGGACTTGACGTACGTGCAAGTAGTCTCCCCGAATGCTGTGTTCGGTGTATCACGGTTACAAGGCGGCAGACTCGGCTTCCTATAGATAAAAGGATTGCAACCTAGAGGGGTCTCCCTTTATATACTCGACGGTACGGGGAGTGCAAGTCCATACTAGTGCTGTCTGAAGCCAGATGGCGAGCAACAACTGCTAGGTTTAAAGACGCCGGAACACATCTTTAACTTAGACCACTAAATGTTTCATTAGGTTTCAATGTTGCCTTAGGTTAATTGAATAAATTTTAAGTTGATCTTGTATTTATGTTTCAATTCCAAGGTCCTACCAAATGTTGGATCTCACAAATCCCTAAATGCAAGCTACATCCCATAAAATACCATTTTGTTCGATGAAAAGCTATCTACGAGAAAGTTAGGAGTTTTCAAGCGGTAGCAAATAATGAGAACACACAGAAACATCCACTACAGTATCTGATGCAAGCTAATGAAAATGAGAAATCTTTCCTAGAATGTCCAATGCTAGATATGCGAAAGACTTTTCAATTTCACAATGCAAACAAGAATGCAAGCACAATTTTTTTTTTTTTGATTTTTCAATGTAATAGAGCAAACAGTGCACTAAATGACATGAAAAACAAACTTTCACTCTAGTTTGAGAATGTCAATGCGAGAGTCGAAGCGAAACAATTCAATCAACTCAAAAGCAAACAAAACAAAAACTCAAACCAATGTTGCAATCTGTCAAATCGAAGAAAGATGTCGAAACAGACCCATACAAGTAGTGTAATCTATGCTTGGAGTGACAAGAAGCACAACTAAATGAAAGAGGCAAGAACCATTCAACCAATGCAATCACTCAAACAGATCAAGGGAGTTGACTGCAATCAAACAAGGAATGAAGTTGACCGTGAAACAAAACACCCAAACTCCTACAGGAGGCTCAGCATACCAAAGCACTAGAAAACTCTAAGGCTACGATACTGACAGGAAATGGGCAAACAACTGAAGGAAGGAGGCTGTTCACCATCACAAACAATCGCAAAGTACTCAAAACATGTCAAGAAATCACCCAAAAACACAAGTACTCACCAAAAACTCCAAAACAAGGCAAACCCTAATACCTACAGGAAATGGCACAACTGTTTGGTTGTAATTAGCGCCAAATAGGGAATGGCATAGGTGCTAAACTAGCAACAAGCGCCAGTGGGCATGACTGTCAGACTGGAAAACGCGTCAATTTGGTCAACCCTGGTAAAAGGAAAATTTTGAAGTACAAAGGTCAAATCTGATCCTTTGGGGCTGAACAAGGGTCTTAGAATCAGCAAAAATAATCAGAAAAGGCAAGCTAAGCAAGCAAAGACCAAGAAGAAGACCTAATGGATGAAAGACAAACTCGCACTGATCCCCAGTGGAGTCGCCAATTTGTTGGTGAGGTAAATTCCCTCTGTGGATAGAGGCGATCCCACTAGCCCTAGAGTGGGTCTAGCCACAAATGAGACAAGCTATAATATCGATTCCTAGTCAATGAATGGATGGAGATTCGATAGATGACTTACCAGAGGTCCTACACTGTTGTTGTCGTCTGAAAGAGTGGTTGCCTTTCGCTCCTGGTTTGACAGATCACGATCCGCTCGTTTTCACGCTCGGATACTTGCACACACACAAGAAACAATGACGATATACAACATACTATTTCACATTCGTAACTATCAGTCAGTCGAAGAAGACTAAATCAATTGCATTAGATAATCATAACACAATGATGGAATCAACACCATAGTCGAGAATATTAATGAGAAAAAGGAAGAGTACAACCAAGCTTTGACGTTGCGGTCTCCTCCAACAGGGTTCCAGTGGAGTGCGTCTCACAAAGGTTCGTTGGGAATTCGGACGGGGCTCTCTCTACGGAATTCTCCTTGGTTCTACCTTCTCAATAGCAATTACTCAGCTATAGTATCTCTTCTCCAAGTTCAGCTTCTTGGCTATATGTTCAGCTAGCTTTCATAAAGGGAGAAGGCCTGTTTATATAGAGGGAGAGGTTAGGATCCCTATAATCATGGAAGGGAGACCTATCTTCAAGGAGTGTTCCATGGGAGGAGGAAACCACTACCTAAAGATGGAGATTCGTGGCTCATCAACTTAACCACTTCTTGTGACTCATCCTTGAGGTGGTTAGAAGGAAACTTCCACCTCTTTTTGTTAAAAAAACATTCCTAAAACAGCTAGTGCGGGCACAACACAGAGACAGAGCGCTAGCCGGCGCGGGCTCTAGTGTAAATCCTCCACATTGGCGCGAGGGGTGAACTGGCTACCCGCGCCAAGGCCAAAACATAGGTTTTTGTGGGCTTTTTGAGAAAATGTTCAACAGGAGAAATGATGTCCTTCTGCAGAAGGATGCAAAGAAGGTGTTTGCAGAGTATGACACTGCTCATAGGTCACGGGAAAGACCCTCCAATATGCGGGGCGAGGGATTGCAGGGACGGTGACAAAACACTGTGTAACACATAGTGACCAAACTTGTTACAATTGTAACATCTTCCCTTCCCTGGGACCTGCTCTTCCATGATTTTTATTTCTCGGACCGACATCGCTCTTTTTCTTTGCATGAGCGGTGAAGGTAGTAGGTTCACTTCCATTCCCATTTGAGGGATGGTCTCTCTCCATCATCCTTGTCTCCTCTGGAGTGCATCTCGTCAATAATTCTTCAAAATTAGGAATTATATTATTATTGAGAAGAGTGGTATTAAATACATACCATAGCCGGGGAAGTCCTCCAAGAGCAATGAGAGTGAGCTCTTGGTCAGCTATGACCTCTCCAAGAGCTAAGAGATCATTCTTGATTTTGGTGAGCCTCATGAAATTGTATTGGATGGACTCTCCTTTGTCCATCTTGATGTTCTTCAACTTTTTCTTTGAAAAGAGAATTTGATTAGCATTGCTAGCCCTACGCATGCCAATCAACTTATCATACATCTCCTTAGATGTGTCCAACTCAGAGATATCAGCAACCAAGTGCTTATGAATAAAACCCCTAATGATCTTCTTCGCCTTGTTTTCCCCTTTCTTGCACTTTGTTTTAGTGGCAACTGGTGCATTTGATGGAGGCTCAGTGATCTTTCCCTGCATATAATCCATAATATCTTGTTCCTCCAATGTCAGATCCAAGGACATTTTCCAAGCATGATAATCAGACTTATCATTCAGCTTGTCATTAGATTTGAAGTATGATGAGGAAGCCATTGACCCTGGTCCTTGTCTATCCAACTTTCGGTGATTGCTCTTCTCACTCTTTCTTGGGCTTTGTCTTCACCTCAACTCTGATACCATGTTCATTTTAGTTAACCATGGTATGTTCTATGCTTAGAGCAATTTACTTCAATCTTTCTTATTAAGCTCAATTCAATTTCCTGTTATGCAATCACATTAACATTGACAGTAAATGCTGATAGAACATAAATAAATCGACAAAAAACAAGCCAAGACAAGAGACACGATAATTTGGCAGATGCCAGGGGAAAAACCCTAATGCGGGGAAAATCCTTTGATCAAATCTTCTTATTATTCTTCAAATTCAGCTAAGAGAGAAAGTACAATTTACAGCAATCAACAGGATGCCCTAGCCAGCAAAGTCAACGCGGGTCAAACCAACAAATCAACCTCCAATGAAGGTCGGTCAAACCCAGTCGAACTCGGCCTCCAATCACAGTGAAACTCAGCCCAAAACAATCCTAAAATTTGGTCAACGCATTGGTCAAAGTTTGCGGTCAAATCAACAGTCAAATCTGCGGTCAACAACAATCAAAGTCAACATTTCTCCTCGGTTTCTGTGCCTCCAGTTGCAGCCTCTTAAAATCAAATTGCTGACCCAAAAAATGAAGTCAAACAGCAAGGGTTGACCCAAAGTCAATGTTGGTCAATGCTGTCCAAAAAAGCCCTTAACAGTCCAAAATTTCTGGCCGCTGTTCCACATGTGCGGAGGAGAGAGAAAGCCTCTTAGGCTTGTACGAACCAATCAGAAGGAGAGAGAGAGAGATGTGTGTGTTGAGATGATGATGAAATGAGGTTTGTGTCTCTCCTTTTTATATCCATCACTGAGGCTGTGTGATACATCTTTTGGGGCTTGTGAGCCTACATTACAAATCTGTCCGACCTTGACAAATTGCACATGTGTGTAAAATAAATTCAAAACCCAACTTCTGCTCATCCAAACAAGATGATCTTTAGATCAATCTTGCACCTCTTCGAAAGAGGAATACAACAAAAATATCATCTCCATCATATGAGCAATGCAACATGGAGTTTGGCCCTAGTTTCCAAATTTAACAGATCATCCACTTCATCATGACATCAATCTGTCATCAAGAGTTAGAGTCAAAGAGCTAATGGAAGTAGACTTCAAGAATCATGATCACATGTATTACTTCTTTGTTGGATAACTCAATCTATCAAGAGTTAGGATCATATTTTAAGGGCAGCTAATAGGTGTGACATCACACTTCAAACAATATAGCTTAATCCACTAAATTAAGTCAATGAGATTTAGCATATGACATAATTACTAAGACATAATCAAGGTCAACAAAGGACCTGAGATATTAATTTCATTGTTATACTTCTATCATCATGGATACCATGCTTTTTACAAACAATATCAATAGTATCAAGTCAGGTCATTCAACAATACTTTATCAAAGAAACAAGAGTATCCACCCTTTTAAAAGCATTATCAATAGTATCATATGTAAGAATCAATGGGCTAACCTTCTATGTGAAATCCATCATTTCAAGTGTCGAGTATCATCTACTAGAGTCAAGGTGCTAGCGTTCTTTATGGGATCAAGATATGCAAGAGGTAGATGTTAGCCAAACATCAAGTATACAATTATATCCATGATCAACATTTGTAACCTCATAGAATCAAGAAGTTCATTATGTCTAAAGAAGTAAAACACTTGTTCAATGCCAAGTGCATCATAAGTACCAAATCATATGCATGCATGAGTCATTAGAGAAAGAGACATTCTCATCATATCTTAGGGCTTACCTTGCCATCCAATATGCAGCTGAAACATACCATCATACAGACCTTGTGGTGTTTAGATGCCTGTGCACCTTCTTATTTTATATTGGCAGCTTGTAGTGCTTGTCACATTTTTCATCAAGAGCCTCTTTTCTGATGCGAGATATTGTCTTCCTATGCTAGCCATGATCCTGAAGAAGGATGCACTTACCATATCTCTTCAAGAAGTTAGGAGCATTCAAATACTCAAAAACATATGCAGGAAGTATAATTATCAAAACAATAATAAGATCCATAAGTCAAAAGTAAGGACATAAAGAAGCATCATAAGTCAAGAAATACTTATCTTCAATGAAGGTGATCCTCTACCTCTCGAACTAGCTTTCAAGGGCCATCACTATCCATAGTCCACATAATAATGTTGCCTTCAATCAACTATATGAACAACCAGGTCTACTAAAGACTATCTCATCTAGGGGTTCATCAAACCTGTCACAAATGCTAGAGCATTTTCATATTGACCATGCAAGGTTTCATATCTCATATCTTTTCCATAAACCAGGGTTCTTCTCAAATCCTAACCTCATAGTATCTATCAAAACCTAATACACAAATTGCCTAGGGTTTCTTTTAAACCCTAGAATTCTTTTAGGTCTCCACCATCCTGTACTTGCTTCCATCGATGGTGTCATCATAGGGGTGATCTTCATGACTTTTCTTCAACCTAGCTCTGATACCATGTTAATTTTTCATAGGGCTATATTGTTCTTTGCTTTGATAATTGCATTTCTTCATTGACACATTAAATTTAGCCCATAACATCATTACATTATTCAGATTTACATCATAATTCAATAAAATATGAACCTATATAGAAAGAACAATATCATCATCATCAATGCAGCGAAACATAAAGGAGCAATAGCAGAAAAACGTGCACACATAGAGACACCAGGATCAGTCAGAGACCAGTGCAAATCCCAATATGGGGAAAACCCTTTCAAAATCTTCTTCTTCTTCTTAGATTTTCATCAAATGATTCAATAAAAGAGAGTAGAGTGATCCATATCTTCATCTATGCAATTAACCAACAAAACACCTAAAACATCCATGAAATGAACCCAAGTATGCTTATACACAAAACCTTGATTCAGAGGACTGTAATGTACTATCACTATTTGCGGTCATTGAGCGAAATCTACCAAAGACTGAAATTTCATCTTTTAGTCCTCGGTCGCATGGAGGAGGAGTCATCCGTACGACTATAGCTTCCCAGTCGCTCCCTTAAGCCTGGCAAGCGTGCAACTGGGGTTGAAACTGGATTGCAGAAACCCTAATCTCCTAGTCACATGCACAGAGTGTTATCTGTGTGACTGGAAGGCTCTAGTCGCACTCATGAGCTTGTGTGGGAATGACTAGAGTCGAAATCTTCCTGTTTTGTGCCTGCAATTGGGGCCCAATGTTGAGAATTTGGAGGGCTAGTGATTAATTCAAAATTCTCTTTTTGATAATTACTTGTGAGATTACTTGAGTTGCTTATTTCTTCAATTCATTGGATTATTTAATATTTCATCAAGTTAATTATCAAAAGGCACGAGACACAGGAATTAGGCTCCTAGAGCCAGGGAAAAACCTCTCCATCTTGGGGAGGAAAACCCACGAGAAATTCTTCTTATAGATTTCAGATGACAAGTACCATGACCCAGAATTAGACCCTTGACCTATTTATGCATCCAAGACCTTGTCCTTACTTCTTTAATGTCCTTTAGCTAAATCTTCAGTTGCTTGAGATATATATAGACTATAGATAGGAAAGTAAATCTCAGATTTACTTTCCTCCTTTCTTTCACTTTCAAACTACTACTTCTATGCAGACTCTAACAACTTCACCTTTTCTTAGTCTGCAAAATATCTTTGGACAGACATATATTTCAAGATGATATCATGCTCATTTTCATGCACTTGATAGATCCACACTTCAACACTATTGTTGCACTAGAATAGATCCGCACTTCAGCATAGAAACAAAACCATACTTCAATACATAAAATGTTGTTCTTGATATAACCTTTTTCGATGTAAGTTCTTCAGTATAGTCCGCACTTCATACGGTGTACAAACTGCACTCTTATTTCAGTCATCCGTGGCACTTATTACAGTGAGTTATCACAAGAGTATATATGCCTGTAACTTGCCAAAGATCTGCATTAAAGTTTGTCCAAATATCCGCACTAAACTTGTCTTGATATCCGCATGCCACTTCATAGATGTGCTACACACTACACTTCAACAAACTGTCTCAGAGATTATCGAATACTGTCTCCACAAAAAGACAACATATCTCTTCTCCTTTACCCGCATCAAAAGCTACACGAACCCAAAGCATATCCACACTTTACTTCATATAACTGTCCGCTATTTATATTGTTCCAATCACAGAGAAATCCACATGTTTCTAATTGCTGAGATCATCGAAAACTTCGTTATTACATTGGGATGTCATCAAGTATATACGTCTTCTTTCAAACTTACGTCTTCATTAGATGCTGTTTGAATTTCGCATTTCGGCCTTGATCTGTCTGAAGTTACTTGTCACAAATGAATGCAAAACAGGTGTATATATAAAGGAACAGATTCACGGAATTTAGGCCGACCATTCTATGGTTTGTGGGCTGACTAGTCATGTTGATGGAAGGCCGACATGACACTTCTTTGATAGCAGATTTTTCATTGTATATGAAGGTTGTCATAAGCTTATTCTGTCACTGATATTATGATAAGGTCTTGGAGCGCTAGATCCCTCATATATATATGACACTAAATTATTTTTTTTATCAAGAATACAAAACCTAGATAGACATCAAGAAGAAGTCTATTTAACCTATAATAAAATCTTTCTCATGAAACCCATGAAGCAAGTACAAAATACATTTTATTATGTTTTGTCTTCTTCTTTACACAAAATACATAATTACATAGTCAATATGAAGATCGACCTAGTTACACTTTTCAACACTCCATCTTAACTAGGGAGGTATTCATACAGGTACATGGCCACTTTCAAACTGAAGAAGAAGAATTAGATTGGAAATCGCATCTGTATAGCATCATTTTAACCAGCATTGTCCTAGTGCAAGGCCTTGACTAACAACCCCATCTCTGAACGAGACAGTGGAATTCAATGCTGGCGAGACACATGACTTATAGACATCATAGTCATTGTCTCTCCAAGGTACATACTCCACCCAGGTGTTCCAAATGTTTGACCTTCTTCGACTATTTTTTTCTTGGGTAGCTAGCCCTCAAAGAATATCGGTCCTTGACTACTCTTATCTTGAATGCCCTAACACATTCTCAAAGAGTATCGAATGCCATATGATTACCCAATCCTCCATTCTGTCTTCCCAATTGAGGACTAGAATGATGTGTCTATGTCTCCCTCTTAGCTAGGGAGGACCTATTCCACAGGGGAATGTACTCATTCCTACATAAGGAATGTGCCTAAGCTCATTCTTAGGAATTACCCAGTTTCTTCCAAGTAAGATACTGATCACCAAGCTCCCTCTCAATTAGGGACCTGCAGCAGCAATGGTGAGACACCCAATTTCTCATGAAGAATTCCTCCCTTCGATGTCATGGATTTCGATATTGAGGAGTCTTCAACTTTAGCTCCATAGGGCACAAATCATCCATCACTTTCATTCAAGAGTCATGTCATCTAGCAGAAAGTGATTCATTTGTCTTTCTCATCTGGTTCACCATTATGCCATGCTGCTTTCCTTCGAATCATCTCCAAGGATCATACATCCTTTCTCATGATTAGCAGCCCTAGACAAATTCATTCAGATAAACATATACATATGAATTTAAAAAAAAAACGTTACCTCAGTGATGATCTTTCACCATGACATCTTCCTGTAGGCATCGACATCCTTTATTTAGATTGACACATCTCCTAAAGATATGTTTTTTCAAGGGTCTTCTTATTTACCAGACTTCTGTCGGAGTCTACATATCCTCCTAGGAGATCTCCTAGTCACATCTTCTTGGCTTCCAGATGATAACTGCCTCCTGAAATGGTTGCATTTCATGATCTCTTCCTTTCTGCACATTCTCCATTCCCAGGAACTTGCAAATTTTCTAGTTTCTCGTTTATATATAACCACCTCATATTCCATGAGGACATATTATGTTGATTTCATTTGTCAGTGCACCGAGAGATACTCCTCCATAGATCATACTTCTAAATACAAAAGTCCATTACCTGCAACGACATGACATGACTTCACATTACGCAATGTCAGCACATAAATATATACATACCTCATACTTTTTCCTTGAGTCATCCTGTCGCAGCTTTTATAGAGTGAAGAGCTTCATTCCCTTGACTTGCTCCATCAGTATGTCATCACATCACAGAAATCTGTTTCCATGATGACCCTTGATCTTGATGACTACCTTCCATTAGTGATGTTATTAGAGAGGTTTTCCCGGAGCTGTTTTACCAGGAGCTCTTACCATGCTTCGATCAGGATGCTACACTGCTTCCTATCATACAACCAACATAAATAACCTAGAGGAAAATATGATCTCAATCGTAGTGGAGATCCTTTGCTTCTTCTTTCTTAGATTTCTTTGCATCAGGTTCTTTCCTCATTTTAGAGACATGGGCTTCTTCCCTATTTCTCTTGTCCTTTTCAGATTAAGGACAATTTCTATTATAATGCCCAAGTTCATCATATCCAAGGCATCGTGCTTCGTCCATATTTCTTCTTTTACTACGAGAATGACAATTTCTATTATAATGCCCAAGTTCATCATATCCAAGGCATCGTGCTTCGTCCATATTTCTTCTTTTACTCTGAGGACCAAAACTTACCGAATCTTCCTGGACATGGCTGCAAAGGCTCGATTCCCTTCACTTGATCTTGTAACAGCTTTGGCTTTCAATCTTGTTTCCTCTATTTTACATAGAGACCCTAAATCGTGGAATGGTGTGGCTTCTATCTTCCCGTATAATCTTGAAGTGAAGTTTCCCCATTCTCCTGGCAGAGCATCAAGTACCACTATAGTCATCTTGGAGAGGAAAACCCACGAGAAATTTTTCTTATAGATTTCAGATGACAAGTACCATGACCTAGAATTAGACACTTGACCTATTTATGCATCCAAGACCTTGTCCTTACTTCTTTAATGCCCTTAAGCTAAATCTTCAGTTGCTTGAGATATATATAGGTTGTAGATAGGAAAGTAAATCTAAGATTTACTTTCCTCCTTTCTTTCACTTTTAAATTGCTTCTTCTTTGCAGACTACTATTAGCTTCACCTTTTCTTAGTCTGCAAACTATCTTTGGACAGAGATATATTTCAAGATGATATCATGCTCGTGTTCATCCACTTGATAGATCCGCACTTCAACACTATTGTTGCACTAGAATAGATCCGCACTTCAACATAGAAGCAAAACCATACTTAAATACATAAAATGATGTTCTTGATATAACCCTTTTTCGATGCAAGTTCTTTAGTATGGTCCGCACTTCATCTGGTGTACAATCCACACTCTTATTTTAGTCATCCGTGGCAGTTATTACAGTGAGTTATCACAAGAGTATATATGCTTGAAACTTGCCAAAGATCCGCATTAAAGTCTGTCCAAATATCCGCACTAAACTCGTCTTGATATCTGCATGCCACTTCAGAGATGTGCTATGCACGACACTTGAGCAAACTGTCTCAGAGATTATCGAATATTGTCTCCACTAAAAGACCACATATCTCTTCTCCTTTATCCGCATCAAAAGCTACACGAACCCAAAGCATATCTACACTTTACTTCATATAACTGTCTACTATTTATACTGTTCCAATCATAGAGAAATCCGCATGTTTCTAATTGCTGAGATCACCGAAAACTTCGTTATTACATTGGGATGTCATCAAGTATATACGTCCTCTTTCAAACTTACGTCTTCATTAGATGCTATTTGAATTTCACATTTCGGCCTTGATATGTCCGAAGTTACTTGTCACAAATGAATGCAAAACAGGTGTATATATAAAGGAACAGATTCACAGAATTTAGGTCGACCATTCTATGGTTTGTAGGCCGATTAGTCATGTTGATGAAAGGTTGACATGACACTTCTTTGATAGTTGATCTTTCATCGTATATGAACGCCGTCATAAGCTTATTCTGTCACTGATATTATGACAAGGTCTTGGAGCACTAGATCCCTCATATATATATGACACTAAATTATATTTTTACCAAGAAGAAAAAACCTAGATAGACATCAAGAAGAAGTCTATTTAACCTATAATAAAATCTTGCTCATGAAACCCATGAAGCAAGTACAAAATACATTTTATTATCTTTTGTCTTCTTCTTTACACAAAATACATAATTACATAGTCAATATGAAGACCGACCTAGTTACACTTTTCAACACCCAAAACCCTAAATCAGAGATGCGAGCTTTGGACCTGCAATTTCACCTCAGAGCAAACCTGGACCTTTGCAGACGAGTCTGAGACCCGTGTGAGACAAAAACAAGATAGAAGTGTGTCTCATCATTGTCTAAATGAGGTAGAGGTCACTTGTATTTATACCCTTCTAATGGGTCCAGTTTGCTTTAGGGCTGACCTGATCCAATATGCACATGTGTGTAGGGCCGACCTAATCCAATGTACATGAGTGGGTTCTTAAATTCAAAAACCAACTTCTTGTCCAAATGAGGTGATCTTTAGGTCGATTTTGGTCCTCTCGAAAAGAAGAATTCAATGCAATCATCAACTTCGTCACAGGAGCTGTTCAAAGTGAAATTTGACTGCAGTTGCATATTTTTAACAACACAAGATGTAGGTTGCTAACCAGAGCCAAAACTTCTCATAGAGAGGAAAACCCTCAAGAAATTCTTCTCTTCTTATAGAATCTTCAAATGACTAATTCCAAGACCTTTTTAAACCCAAGACTGAGCCCTCTCCAAGACCAAGTCAACCTTCTTTTAGATGAGGTTCTCTTTCACAAAGTCAACCCAAGTCAAATCTTTATTAGCACAATTTTGACCCCTGCAACAAATTTTCGGCCTTCACTGCAAGTCTGCACTTTTTCGACCCTCCTGCAACTGCTGCCATTTAACACGTGTGGGAGAAAGAGGCTAATATTGGCCTCCTTTCTTCTTTTCTTGGATTGCTTCTTCCTTCTAGACTAGCAAACCATCAAATAAACTTCCTTACTTAAGATTTTAGGTCCTTTTTGAGAGATCAGAAGTTTCGTCCTTGTAGCTGCAGAAACCCTAGCTTCTTCTTCACATGTGTGAGAGAAATAGACACAAAAACTTCAGATTTTGACTTTACTTGTCTTCTAGTTTTCCTTGACCTTCGCTTGCCTTTTTACTTCCTTCTTTGGAGTACAAATAGCCCTAAATAGGGCCTAATTCTTCTCTGCAGGCCGACTTTACCTTGGAGGGATATTTTTGACACATTTGACTCAAAAATAATTCTTTTTACTTGTTACAAAATGCCCAATAAGGTGTAATACATGTGACTATGACTCTTTTGACTTCTTGACTTTATGATAAACCCTAGAAGCACATAATGGGTGCCTTGACCTAAAACAAATTGATTTTGAGCATGAAACCACATGACTCTGTTGACTTCTTGACTTTATGATAAACCCTAGAAGCACATAATGGGTGCCTTGACCTAAAACAAATTGATTTTGAGCATGAAACCCCATGCTTTTTAAAATGACAATTATAATTTTCTTTCTCTTTTACATCAAATACATAAAATATTATGAAGACCGAACCTAGTTACACATTTCAACATGTTTCAGGGGTCATTTTTACTTTAAGTTGATTGTGTTGAGAAATCAATGCTAGTAGAATTAGGGTTTGATTTCTCTTCCTTGATAATTACTTGTGAATTATGTTGGCTTCTTTTACTTCTTTATTTTATTATCTTTCATCAAGCAATTACTAGATTATGTGTGTATGAAGATCACAAGAACAAGAGACACAAGATATAAGCACTCAGCGAGGGAAAAACACATATCGAGGGGAAAACCCAATCAAACCTCTTCGTTTAGTAGTTAAGACTAGATAATCCAAGACTCTTTGACGTAGACACAGACTTCCTCCAATCACCAAGTCAATTCTTCCTTCCAGTAGCTTCGATCTAAATTTTTGACCTTGCAGCAACAAAACTTCGACCTATGCAACAACATAACTTTGACCCCAGCAACTGTAGAACTTTGACCTTAACACCTATGCAGTAACTTCGTAGGAAAGAGAGAGAGATAGCCCAAAACTTCGATTTTATTCTTCTCCTGCAATTCTTCTTCTTATCTTGGAACTTCACATTGTTCCTGCACTTATTCTTGTGTATATTGAACTTATTGAGTGGATGATTGAACTGCACTTATATATATAGCCTTCTTGTGAGTCGAATTGCTCTCATGTAGGCCAACTTGGTGAGGAGGTGACAAATTACTTATTTGACTCAATAATAATTCTTTTTACATGAAAAAAAAACCCAAGAAGGGTCTCATAAAATGGACAATGACTCTAATGACTCAATATAAAACCTAGAAGTCTTCAATGGGGAATTTGACCTATAACATGATGACCCAAGCATGAAACCCATGAAACCCATGTTTTAATAAGTCATAATAATAATTTTTTCTTTCTTTCTTTTGATAGATACATTTCATTATGACTCAAATACAATTATGAAGACTGAACTTAGTTATATTCTTCAACACTCCCTCTTAACTAGGGAGTTATTCATAATGACATAGACATACAAGAAAAAAGTAAGATTTCAAAACACATGAACCTCGAAGAATTTAGGCACACACGATGCCACAGACTAGATTCCTGACTAGGGCAATCTATCCGGGTGGGAATAACATGGACTAAAGCTTTCTGCCTCTCTAGGTACCATCGGGCTTACTTGCTAACCATCAACCCAGGGAACTAGGTGCGTAATGCAAGGTAAGAGCTCTATGACCAATGCCACCCTCCCTACTTCGAGAACTAGACATCAACACATAGGCCAACCAAATGTCCTCCCAGTCGATGTGTATTACACATAAAGCCTCAACAAATCTCTTCCAAACATTTGTCATCAACAAAATAAGTAATATCAACTAAATCAAGCATGCTTCTAAGATTTTCAAACTTCTTGTTAGGAAGAGACTTTGTTAACAAATCAGCTACCTGTTCATCAGTCATGACATACTGTAGCTTCACGATCCCATCCTGTACCAAGCATCTAATGTAGTGGTACTTATTGTTGATATGCTTCGTTCTTGCATGGAACACGAGATCTTCAGACATCTTGCTGCAACTTTGATTATCACAATTTATCACAGTAGGACTTAGAAGATTTCCAAACAAATCTTACAGAAGTTTCCTCAACCATACAACCTCCTTTCCTACTTCACATGCAACAACATACTTTGCTTCAACACTACTCAAAGCATCAGGTTATTTCTTTCTGCTTATCCATGAAATCATAACAAATCCCAAACTAAAACATCCACCTGTAGTGCTTCTTCCATCGGTTTCACTGCCACCCCAATCAGAGTCTGTAAAACCTATCAACTTGAATTTCTTGCTGTTGTACTTCAGGCAGTGACGTATAATGCCACGTAGATATCTTAATATATGCTGGCAGCTATCTAATGATCATGACGAGTCTCCAACTGAAATTACCTAAGAACATATATCTAGTCTAGTATTTACTAGATACATCTAAGAACCCACCAACTTACGATAGGTGGTGGGATCTACGAGACTTGAGTCAGAGTTTCTCAACTTCTTGAGATTGGTGATCATGGGAGTAGTCATGGGCTTGGAATCCATCATACCAAATTTCTGCAACAACTTGATTATATACTTTCCTTGCCCCAGATATATCTCCCCAGGTTTCTGCCATACTTCCAGACCTAGGTAATAATGTATCAATCCTAGATCCTTCATCTCAAATTCGGCTGCCAACATCTTCTTGAATTCTTGTATCCTACGCTCTACACCTGCAATAAATAGATCATCTACATATAGTAGAATAATGGTTGGCTCATGATCCACAACTTTGATGTAGAGGTTTTGATCAACAATACTTCCGACGAACCCGATTCTTAGAAGGTATGCATCCATTCTTGCATACCGTGCCCTAGGAGCTTGCTTCAAGCCATATAAGGCCTTCTTGAGTCTACAAACATGAGTGTCTTTGCTATTTATTTCAAAGCCTTCAGGTTGTTCAATACATACTTCTTCATCGATGGTTCCATTCAAAATGCTGTTTTCACATCCATTTGATGGATATTCCATCCCATTGTAGCAGCCAATGAAACCAAGGATCTTATAGTAGTATATCTTGCGGTAGGCGCAAAGGTTTCTTCATAATCTATGCCTTCCTTTTCAAAGAAGCCCCTTGCAACGAATCTAGCTTTGTACTTGTCTGTGCTTCCATCAATAGCATGCTTGATCCTGTAGAGCCATTTAGAAGTGAGAACCGATTTGTCACTTGGTCTAGGAATGATTTCCCAAACCCCATTCTTCATGATGGATTGATATTCTTCATGCATTTCCTTCTTCCATACTTCTTGATGTGCAACTTCTTCAAATGTAGTTTTGTTGTGGTGCTCTTCTTCTTTGAATTGTGGTATGTCTTCGTCATCAGAATCAATAGGAATATCTTTGGATCTTTTGTAGACATGATTTTCATCAAATATAACGTCCCTGCTTACTTCAATATGTCTTCCTTCCTTGATGTAGATTCTATATTCCTTTGAAGAAAGATTGTAACCAACGAAGATCCCTTTAATGCTTGTAGAATCTAGCTTCTTTCGTTTGTCCTTTGGAATGTGGATATAAGTAGGACACCCAAAGATTAAGAATTGGTCTACACATGGCTTATTTCCTGTGAATGCTTCCTAAGGTGTCATATTATCAAGAATTCTATGAGGGCTTCTATTTTGTATATATACTGTTGTCATTGCTACTTCTCCCCATAGAAATTTTGGTATGTCTTGATAAAAAATCATTTTTCGTATACATTTTTCAATTGTCCTATTTTTCCTTTCGACCACTCCATTTTGTTTGGGATAATAGGGAACAATGAGCTCCCTCATAATTCCTGCTTCTTTGCAATATGCAATCATTTATTTGGAAGTGAATTCCCCACCATTTTCGGATGTAAAAGTCTTCATTTTTCGTTCGGTTACGGTCTCCACTTCAGATCTAAACTCCTTGAACTTTTCAAATAATTCATCATTTTTTTTGAGAAGGTAGAGTCATGTCTTTCTAGAGTGATCATCAATGAAGTCACATAATAAAGATGACCTCCAAGTGATTTATCAGACATAGGCCCACACACATATGAATGAATGAGGTCTAATATATCCTTAGACCTTGTTTCACTGTTTGTAAAGGGTTTCCTTGTATTCTTTCCTGTAAATTTTGGATAGACAGAATGTTCTATGCTTAATGCAAATTACTTCAATCTTCTAGGACCCGATACCATATAGAAATCACATAAAAATGAAAGTAAAATGCTGATTAAACATACCAATAGATCAATAGAAGACAAGCCAATAAAATAGATCAGATTTACATATCTTCTTGTCCAGCGAAGATGTAGAATAATGTGCGTTACGACAGTCAATAGGATGCTTCAACCAACAAAGTCTCCTCACGGTCAGCCAACCAGAAGTGTACACACACAACCTTCAAAGACATTTCATCAAAAGTCGACATAATTCAACGAAAGAATCCCACATCCAGATTTCCGGCATCATCCATTACTGGCATCATCCAGATTTACGACATCATCCATATTTATGACATTCGTTACTGGCATCATCCAGATTTACAACATCCAAATTTACGACATCCATTTCCAACATCATCCAGATTTACAACATCCATTTCTGACATCATCCAGATTTACGACATCCATTTTCGACATCATCCAGATTTACGACATCCATTTCCAGCATCATCCAGATTTACACGTGGGAGAGAGAGAAGCATCTTCTAGGTTGAGAGAACCAATCAAATCATGAGGAATGTGTGTGATGAGATGATGATAAAATGACCTCCAAGTCTCTCTTTTTTATATCCATTTGTGAGGGTGTGTGATACATCTGTTGGGCTCTCAAGCCTACATTACAAATCTGTGCGACCTTGCACATAAGTGGAATAAATTCAAAATAAATGTTCTGCGCATCCGATCAAGATGATCTTTAGATCAATCTTGCACCTTTCCGAAAGAGGAATCCAATAAAAATATTGGCATCATCATCTGAGCAGTACAACATGGAGTTTGGAACTAGTTGCCCAAAATTAACACTCCCTCTCAACTAGGGAGAACTACATCCACCAGTGCCATCCAAATATCCCGCGTTATCCCGCCGTAACTTGCTTTGCTGGCTTCTTTATTTCAAACGATGAGTCACAAAGACATCACTCTCAGTTGACCCGAAGTCAGCTTAGAGGCCTGAAACCTCTATAGGACTCAAAGAAGTGTCATACTAACCCAAAGTTAGTTTAACTAACCCAAAGTCAGTTGGAGGTTCAAAACCTCTCTTGGATTCGAAAGAGTCATATACTAACCTGAAGTTAGTTTAACTGAACTGAAGTCAGTTGGAGGTCTGAAACCTCACTTGGAATCAAAAGAGTCATATACTAACTCGACGTTAGTTTAACTGACCCGAAGTCAGTTGGAGGTGTGGAACCTCACTTGGACTCAAAAGAGTCATATACTAACCCGAAGTTAGTTTAACTGACCCAAAGTCAGTTGGAGGTCCGAAACCTCACTAGACTTGATCCCAGATCAAGTGGTTGGACACGTGCCATCCTAGACATAGAGACTACAACAATCTCCGATGCGTCCATCGGTCTTGCTATTGGTCTTTATCCACATTTTCCACCTCGTTGGCCAAGATGAGAGGTACTTCCCATGAGTCCGAAACTCGACGGGTAGGATGCATACGGGGCACAAATCAAAGAGAGGTGAACCAACTCAATATCATCACGGTGGGGCGGAAGCACACCAACAAGGTTCAACAAGCCTAATCCTGTGGTTGCTTATAGCTCCAAGAAGCTATCCCTAAAGCCCCCTGGAGCTCCCAGAGCTCATCGTCCACCAAAACGCTCAGAATAGGGTCGTTCCACGATTCCAAGATTCTCATGGAAGGTTAGGAACTTGACCTTCTGCAAGGGCTTAGTGAGAATATCTGTGACCTGCTCATCAGTTCCTATATGATCGAGCCATACGACGCCTCACTGTACCATATCTCGAATAAAATGGTACCTGATATCAATATGCTTGGATCGATCGTGGGACACAGGATTCTCTAACAAACGAATCCCACTCTGGTTATCACAAAGGATAACAGTGGTATCTAGCACATGCCCTGTAGAAATTTTAAGACCCACTCAGGCTTTCAGTTTCTCCTTATTTCTCCCATAAAGTTAAATGCCCATTCTCATAACCATACATTCAACAAGCTCGAAAAATAAATATTTTCTAAAAACAAATTCTGGAAATTTCACAGTGCTGAAAATGCAGAAATAAAAACTCAGAAATATAAATCAACCACACACATAGAAAATAACACGCTGATTTTGGTCAATATAACCCTGGAAAAACCCCCTACAACTCTTGGGGAAAACCAGTTCGAAAGCTCCTCTTTATTTCTGAATATAGCTTTTACAATGTGACAAAAATTGCAGCAACTTAACAAATGTACTTATCTCGATTTCCGTGCGTATACCTTGCCTTGGAAAACGTGCCGAACAATAAACTAACAAAACAGAAATTTTATAGCATTAAATGCTGACTGTACTTGATTTTTGTGCCTGCTGTATGGCCGTACGAATGTACGGACTGTACGAAAGGTACATCAGTACTTGCTCCTCGATTTTTGTGCCTCTTTCTGCCTCGAAAAATGCGCTATTTTTGCTGTACGACTTTCCTCGAAATCTATGCCATCAAACAACAGTACCTCTCCTCGATTTTCGTGCCCAGAATCTGCCCAGAAAATTGTGCTGAAGCTACTGTACAGATTCCTAGAAAACTGTGGCTCCTTCGAAAAATGTGCCACACTCTTGCTGTACGGATTTCTGCCTTGGGAACTGTGCCTCTTTGCTGCTGTACGGATTTGCTGAAGTCTCTAGTTGCTGCCCTCCTCTTCACTGGTTAGAAATTTCTCCCTTGCTTTCTCTCAATCTGCTCATGAAAGAAATGAATGATCTTTTCTCTCCTTTTCCTCCTTTAACCTAACCCTAAGTGAATTTTGGGAAATCCCTAAATCCAATCGCTGAGATAACTTTAGATCTAGGGCTGAGATTAAATGTGCATTTAAATCTCACTTTCTATTTTTTAATTCACCCCACTTTAATAAAGACCCTTTTAGTCATTTATTTCCAAAATCACTTTTCACTTTCTAATTTCACATTGACTTTATTAAAGTCACTTTAAAATTAGACTTAGTAACTTTATCATTTAAAGTCATTTTTAAATTAGATTTGACTTTATAACTTATAAAGTCAGTTTAGGAGACAAATTAACTTCTTTTTGGACAATTTTCCCTAGGCCAAATTTCAAAGCCTTAGGGAACCACTTGTCCTCCGGTAACCAAATTTCAACACTCCCTCTTACCGAGGAAGGTGTTCCTCACCACACCCATCTTGTCTCTGAAGTAGACATGCTTGCCCCATGGTAAGGCATTGGTAAATATGTCTGCAATCTGCTCATCAGTGGGAATATACTCAAGCTTCACAGCTTCCTTCTAAACATAGTCTCTGATGAAGTGATATCTGATGTCGAAATGCTTTGACCTGTCATGAAATATTGAATTCTCCATGAGTTTAATGCAACTCTGATTATCATAGTAAATCACTGAAGGTCTCAACGGCTGACCAAATAAGCCAAACAACATCTTGCGAAGCCATATGGCCTCACAACTAGCTAAACTGGCTGCCATGTACTCTGCTTCCGCTAAACTCAATGCTACTGACTGCTGCTTTCGGTTGAACCACGACAGAACTGCCGAACCCAACCCAAAACAACACCCTGAAGTGCTCTTCCTATTAGAAGCACAACTTGCCCAATCAAAATCAGTGTAACCTGCCAATCTCACTCCAGCTCCTTGCCTATAATCCAGACCATACTCCATTGTCCCCTGCAAGTACTGCAAAATGTGTTTTGCAGCAACCCAGTGCACCCTCTTGGGTTCACACATGAACTGGCTCATCGTGTTGACTGCAAAACATATATCTGGTCTAGTGTTGACCAAATACATCAAAGAACCAATCAGCTGTCTATACAATGTGGGATCCACCAACTCGGAA
This sequence comes from Pinus albicaulis, assembly GCA_034641835.2. Lineage (NCBI taxonomy): Eukaryota > Viridiplantae > Streptophyta > Pinopsida > Pinales > Pinaceae > Pinus > Pinus albicaulis. The sequence goes on along the minus strand of CM076570.1, from coordinate 562,311,188 downwards.
TTTGAAGCATGAAACTTCTTCCAGTTGGTGATCATAGGTGTCGACATGGGTCTACAATCCTCCGTGTGGAATCTGCTAAAGATGTCCACAATATACTTCTCCTGTCCCAGGAAGAAATGCCCCTCCTCCTGCCACACCTCCAAACCCAAAAAGTAATGCATCAAGCCAATGTCCTTCATCTCGAACTTCAACGCAAGATCTCTCTTGCAGTTCTCTATGAGTCTCTCTGCACCCGTAATGACCAAGTCATCCACATACAACACCATAATGAGAGGCTCCTCACCTATCACAATAAAGTATAGGTTCGGATCTGCATCACTCTTGGTGAAACCCATCTCCTGCAAGTACGTATCAATCCTGGAGTACCAAGCTCTAGGAGCTTGCTTCAGGCCATAAAGGGTCTTCAGTCTGCACACATGGGACTCCTTCCCATGAGCCTCAAAGCCTTGTGGCTGTTCAATGTACACCTCCTCCTGTATGAAGCCATAGAGAAATGTGGTCTCCACATCCATCTGGTGGATCTAACAACCCATCTCTGCTGCTATCGATATAATGGAGCAAATGGAAATATATCGAGCCACAGGAGCGAAGGTCTCCTCATAATCTACTCCCTCTACTTGGGAGAACCATCTAGCCACAAACCTTGCCTTGAATTTCTCAATGTTGCCATCTACAACATGCTTTACCTTGTAAAGCCATCTGGAAGTAACCATGGATTTGCCCTCAGGCCTCTGCACCAGCTCCCAAACATCATTCTTCATGATAGATGTATACTCCTCCTGCATGGCCTCTCTCCAGACCTCCTGGCTAGCTCCCTCCTCATAGCTAGAAGGCTCAGAGTCAACGATGTTGGCAACCATTTCCATATAGCTACAGAACCTCTCAGGTGGTCTGCTCTCTCTGACCGGTCTCTTCGACCCAGCAACAGATGTGGCCTCTCTCAAGGTATCCTGAAGCCACTTGGGATTCCTCTTCCCTGAGCACACTTCTCCCACCGGACAATGAAACTCCTCATCCTCATCAGGAGCCTGAACTCCTGACTGTCTGTCTGCTGTCCTCCTGCCTGAACCAGAACCTGTAGATGCTGAAGTACCGTGTGAACTGTCCATCAGTGGACTACCTAGTGAACTGCTCTGTGTTCTGCTCTGCATGCTGCCCGAAGCACCACCCCTCTGACTCTGCGAGCCACTGCTCACTGATGAACTTGACACTGTAATCGATGTACTTCCTGATCCCTGCCCACTGGATCCTTGTGACTGACTCAATTGCTCCTGAGGGTCTGGCTAATCCAGGTACTCTAACTCCCGTGACCTCCTGAAAGCCTTGTCCTCCTCGAACTTCACATCTCGCCTAACTACAACTCTCTTCTGTTCATGAATATAAATCCGAAAGGCTTTCGAGGTCTCACTGTAGCCCACAAAGATACCCTTCTCTGCGGTAAACTCTAGCTTGGTCCTCTTCTCCTTGGGTACGTAGGAGTATGCAATACACCCAAAGATACGGAAGTGACCAATATCAAGCTTCTCCCCAGAGAAAGCCTCCTCGGGAGTCACATGCCCCGAGGCACGATGCAGACTCTTGTTCTGCAAATATACAATAGTGTTGCAGGCCTCTGCCCACAAAAACAATGGTAACCCTTGATCATGTAACATGGCTTTGGTAGCCCCAACGATGGATCTGTTCTTCCTCTCCGCAACCTCGTTCTGCTGGGGGTTGTAAGGAACTGTGAACTCCCTCCTGATGCCAGCTTTCGCACAATACTCAACAGACTCACCAAGGGTGTAGTCCCCTCCATTGTCTGACCTCAGGGATTTGATCTTATGACCTGTCTGAGTCTCCACAAGAGCTCTGAACTCCTGAAACTGCTTGAAGACCACACTCTTGGTCTTCAAGAAATAAATCCAGGTCCTCCTAGAGTGATCATCAATGAATAAAACATAATACTCATATCGACTCAAGGAAATATGAGACATCCGACCGCTCACATCGGTATGAATCAAGTCAAGTATCCCAATCGATCTGCTGTCACTGCTGGGAAAAGGGGATTTGGCAAACTTGCCCATAGCACGTCCTCTACATCTATCAATGTGATAAATACTGAAATTTGGCACACCTGTAGTGATCTCCCGCAATGTCCTCAAGGCCCCATGATACATGTGCCCCATCTTGCGGTGCCAAATCTAGCACAACTCTGAACTACTAGCTCTGCAGCTGGTACTACTTCTCAATGCCAAAAATGGCTGAAATGCAAACTTGTACACCTTTGCATGGTGTACACCAATCACTCTTGCTGAATCAACTGGAGCGCCCCTGCAATATATAAGCACCTGTCTTCTCCTGAACAATACCTCATACCCTCTGTCCTCCAATGCAGAGACGGATATAAAGTTCTTCCTTATCCCTGGCACATATAGAACATCTGACACCTTCAAGGGAGGTTTGGGTTCCCTATCAAATGTCAATGTCCCCACACCGACTGCTCTAACAATGTTTTCGTCTTTGAGTACTACTTCTATATCAGTGCCACTCTTTGAAAGCTCTGAGAAGTACTCATGAACTCTTGTCATATGACGTGAAGCCCCACTGTCAACATACCAGATACCTGAAGATGCTTCGCTAGTGGAGGGAAATGCACACTCCCTCTCAACCTCCATGGCAGGTGATCCTACACTAGTGGAGTCACAAGCAATGAATCCAAACTCCCGGTCAAAGCTCTTCGAAAAGTCCTCTATTCCTCGCAGATCCCGGCATGGTCTTGTTCTTCTTCCTTTCAAGTTTCTTTCTTCTTCTTCTCCGGACACACAACTGCATAGTGTCCCATCTTCTGACAATTCCGACACTTCACTTTGGAATAGTCTTTCTCCTTGTTTAACTGCTTACCTTTACCTTTGCCTTTGCCCCCACCACCACTTGTGGAAGCTTGCTTCTTTCCCTTGCCCTTCTTGCCTCCTACTAACAATGCTACATTGTCATCCTCCTCTATTGGTTTGGCTGCCCCAAGCTAGTTCTTTCTGATTTCATTCTGTATGCAATCATCCCACAACCTCTATCAAGTGGGAAGGGTCTCACGTGCACAAATCCCATCAGCAAAGCTCAACCATGAACTGGGAAGGCCATTCATTGCAATCCACACCAACTTAGGGGGTGGAATAACCTCTCCAACTGTTGCCAACTCATCTCTCAGATTAGTGATCTTTGTGAGGTATGCAGTAGCGCTATCAGTTTTTGCCATCTTAATGGCTTTCAGCTTCTCCCTTAGGACCATTTTTCTGTTCTCATTGGTACTCTGGTAGAGATTGGTCAAGGCTGCCCACATCTCATGAACATGTCTCTTTCCTCTCACATGAGGAATACAATAGTCTTTAATACCATCCAGAATCAGTTTCTTGCCCTTGTTATTCTTCTTATTAAAGTCTGCCAGCTGAACAGGGTCAGCAGGCACATTAACAGGGTGTTGTTGGTTATGCACCATTATACCCCAGACTTCTGCCTCCTCAAAGATGCTCTGCATTTTTTCCTTCCATAGACTGTAGTTGCTATGCCCATCCAACCTATCCTCCACCCTTAAGCCCAAAGACATGCTTGCTGTCCTAATAAGCTGAAAATGACACTGCTGTAGTAAAGGTTCTGTTTTCTGTGTGTAAAATCAGCTTGCTGTAATTTTTCTCTTTGCTGTCCCAAACTGCACTTTTCAGCAAACTAGCTTTGATACCATGTAGAAATTTTAAGACTCACTCTAGTTTTCAGATTCTCCTTATTTCTCCCATAAAGTTAAATGCCTATTCCCATAACCATACATTCAACAAGTTGGAAAAATCAATATTTTCTGAAAACACAAATTCTGGAAATTTCAAAGTGTTGAAATTGCAGAAATAAAAACTCAGAAAAATAAATCAGCCACACACAGAGAAAATGACACTAATTTTTGGTCAATATGACTCTAGAAAAACCCCCTACAACTCTTGGGGAAAACCAGTTCGAAAGCTTCTCTTTATTTCTGAATATAGCTTTTACAGTGAGACATAAATTACAGCAAAAGTTCCAGCAACTTAACAAATGTACTTATCTCGATTTCCATGCTTATACCCCGCCTTGGAAAACGTGCCGAACAATAAACTAACAAAACATAAATTTTACAACATTAATTACAGCATTAATTGCTCACTGTACTTCTCGATTTTTGTGCCCAGCTGTATGACCGTACGGCTGTACGGACTGTACAAAAGGTATATTAGTACATCCTCGATTTCTATGCCTCTTTTTGCCTCAAAAAATGCGTTGTTGTTTCTGTACGACTACTGTATGGATTTCCTCGAAATCTGTGCCACCAAACAGCGATACCTCTCCTCGATTTTCGTGCCTAGAATCTGCCCAGAAAACTATGCTGAATCTACTATACAGATTCCTAGAAAACTGTGCCTCCTTCCTCGAAAAATGTGCCACACTCCTATTGTACGGATTTCTGCCTTGGGAACTGTGCATCTTTGCTATTGTACAGATTTGTTGAAGTCTCACTGCTCAAAAATTTCTCCCTTGCTTTCTCTTCTCTTCTCTCAATCTGCTCATGAAAGAAATGAATGATCTTTTCTCTCTTTTTCCTCCTTTAACCTAACCCTAAGTGACTTTTGGGGAATCCCTAAATTCAATGGCTGAGATAGCTTTAGATCTAGGGCTGAGATTAAATGTGCATTTAAATCTCACTTTCTATTTTTTAATTCACCCCACTTTAATAAAGACCCTCTTAGTTATTTATTTCCAAAGTCACTTTTCGCTTTCTAATTTCACATTGATTTTATTAAAGTCACTTTAAAATTAGACTTAGTAACTTTATCACTTAAAGTCACTTTTAAATTAGATTTGACTTTATAACTTATAAAGTCACTTTAGGAGAAAAACTAAATTCTTTTTGGACACTTTTCCCTAGGCCAAAGATCAAAGCTTTAGGGAACCACCTGTCATTCGATAACCAAATTTCAACATGCTCGAACAACTCACTGAAGAGTTTTCGCAACCAAATAGCTTCACAAGAGGCCATACTCGCTGCAATGTATTCGGCCTTAGCGGTGCTCAAAGCCACTGACTTCTGCTTCTTGGTCATCTAAGAAATCGAAGCAGAACCAAGTATGAAGCAACATCTAGATGTGATCTTGTGATACACCACACTGCCAACCCAATCAACATTAGTATATCCATGGAGTCTCAAACGCTTGATAGTATATCTTAGCCCATGGTTTATCGTGCCCCGAAGATATCTCAAGATATTCTTGGCACCAAGCCAGTGAATGTGATGAGGATCAACCATGTGTCGACTCAAGGTGTTCACTGCAAAACATATGTCTGAACGAGAGTACACTAGGAACATCAATACCTCTACGAGTTGACGATACTCGATAGGATTTCCCAGAGCAGGCCTGGTAGCATTTCCACAACTTCTTGAAGTTGAGTTCCATTGGTGCCGACACGGACTTACAGTCCACCATACCAAATCTCTCCAACAGCTTCACAATATATTTTCCTTGAGAAAGGAAAATCTCACCAGGTCTCTGCTAGACCTCCAAGCCTAGGAAGTAATGCATCAGTCCTAGGTCTTTCATCTCAAACTCGGAAGCTAGCTCCCTCTTACACTAATGAATGAGAGGGTCAACACTTGTCAGGAAGAGATCGTCCACATAGAGAACCAGAATTAGAGGATTTTCTCTATCAACCTTGAAGTAAAGGTTTGGATCAACATTACTTCGAGTGAAGCCCAACTTCATCAAGTAGCTATCTATCCTCTCGTACCAAGCCTTGGGGGCTTGCTTCAACCCATAGAGGGCTTTCTTCAACCTGCATACATGAGAGTCTCTATCCTGGACTTTGAACCCCAGAGGTTGCTCCACATGCACCTCTTCCTTTATCGAACCATGCAGAAAAACGATCTTCACATCCATCTGATGGAGACTCCATCCTTGCGTTGTCGCAAGGGCAATAACAGATCATATAGTGGTATAGCGGGTCACAGGTGCAAATATATCATCATAATCTATGCCTACTTTTTGAGAGAAGCCTAGGGCAACGAATCTTGCCTTGTTCTTTTCAGCACTTCCATCAGATCCATGCTTGATCTTATAGAGCCATTTCGAGGTGACAATAGATTTGTCCCCCGGTCTCGGGACCACTTCCCAGACATCATTTTTCATAATGGACTCATACTCTTCGTGCATAGCACCCTTCCAAACTTCATGCTTTAGGACTTCTTCAAATGATCCAGGCTTACATTGTTCTATCGTACTCATCGCTGTTAGATACCCTTGGTATCTATTCGGCTTCTTGCTTTCACGGAATGCCCCCCTTGGGGCCATATGTCTCTCGACATCCTCGAGAGTATCCCTGAGCCATGAGGGCCTTCTCTTCTTTGAAGGAGGTGGATCAATAGAGTCCATCGGTCCTTCAACATCGGGCATCATCTCATCCTTCGACTTTTTCTACTTCCCTGTTCTTTCTTCATTGTCTTCCTTGCAGCTAGGAAGATTTATCACTTTCTTGAGGGAAGCATCTTCATCGAAGGTGACATCGTGGCATATCTCCACTTCTCTTTGACCAAGCACATAGATTCTATATGCCTTCGAAGTTTCACTGTAGCCCACAAACATTCCCTTCTTTCTAGAAGCATCCAGCTTGCTTCTCTTCTCTTTCGGCACATGAAAGTAAACAAGACAACCAAAAACTCTAAAATGAAAAACATCAGGTTTCTTACTAGAGAAGACTTCTTCAGGAGTTTTGGAGTCCAGAGCGGAATGCGAGCATTGATTTTTTGCGTACACAATAGTGTTCGCAGCTTCTCCCCATAGAAACATCGGAAGACCTTGGTTGTTACATAGCATGGCATGGCAAGCTTCCACAATGGTCCTATTCTTTCTTTCAGCAACGCCATTTTGCTCAGGAGTATAGATGGTTGTGTTCTCCCTCTTAATGCCAGCTCCTCTGCAAAATTCATTGAACTCATTTGACTATATTCGGTGCCATTATCGGTCCTCAAAATCTTGATCTTCTTTCTTGTTTGATTTTCCACCAAGGCCTTGAAGGTACAAAACCATTTGAATGTTTCGTCCTTCTTCTTCGAGAAATATATCCAGGTCTTGCGAGAGAATTCATCTATAAAAGTCATGTAATAAGAACATCCTCCCAAGGATTTCATAGGCAACATACCAGATAAATCAGAATGTATCAATTGCAAGATATCAGATTTTGTAATATCCAGGTGCCACTCCAGTGGTCAACACATAGCATCCTTCCAAACTTGATGCTTTACGACTTCTTCAAATGATCCAGGCTCAGATTGTACGATAGTACTCATGGCTGCTAGATACCCTTGGTATCTATTCGGCTTCTTGCTTTCACGAAATGTCCCCCTTGGGGCCATATGTCTCTCAGCATTCTCGAGTGTATCCCTAAGCCATGAGTGTCTTCTCTTCTTTGAAGGAGGTGGATCAACAAGGTC